>CM069527.1:60687500-61887500 GCA_035773235.1 Eospalax fontanierii
TCTACAAGAGCATCAAGTGCTCTTAACCACTGAACCATCACCAACCTCCTGAACACAGTTTTTATTAAAGTAGGTTCTTCCTTAAGGTGCTAGATTGAACATAAATTATTCTACCTAGCCTTGACTATCAATTTTATTATTCTGGTCAATTTAGTAATAGGGGAAATTTTGACCAAATAATAGCTCAAGGTCATTTTTGCTATGCTTTTGTCTTCTCACCAACTCTCCCTTCAAGTTCATCCTCCAAAAATAACTATAATTTTATGTTATGTAACAATATAGTTAGACAATGTCACTTTGAAAGTCCGATGGCAAAGAGAAAATCAGAACTTGTTGGACTAGAATCTACTTGCTACATACCCAATATAAGTTCTTCATTCAGGTTTGGATCAGTATAAACAGTAAGAATCTATTCTAACAAACCCCAGCCATGACGGGCAGACCAAACTAAGAAAAGCCTAAAACAACAAAAACATTGTATAGAAATGATCCAAATTGTCATGACCACAATCAAGCCTTTATGTTTTTAATATAACTGTGGTTAGCTAGCTCATATAAAATAATTCCTCTTTTAAAAACTGCTATTTGGAAATCAGTGTAATGTACTATCTACCTAGAAGAGGTAAAAGAAACTTTTGAAAAGCAAAAATAAATGTCTTGATAAAATCTCTGAAATTCAGACGCTAAAACCAACAGGAACGGCTTCAAGAGTTTCTCCGACCCACTGCCTCTAACCAACCTATAGCATATTTACCTCAGCACGCTATTCCTATAAACTTGCTGACGTTTCACAATCCAGGGACATAGAATATTTAGGAAAATACTGAAGGCAGCACGGAGGGATGGGTGACCCCAAACCCTCTGATCAGATCCAACTGGGGCCATGGACCACCATGCAAATGTTAGAGCCCACAAGCATCAGATGTGGATTACAACATTGTCAGGGGGCCCCATTCTCAAATATGTTTGCAAAGATCAAATGAGGTCTCTCCTGTGCTTCAGCTAGTTTGTGTTTCATGGAAATCATGGAAAAAAATAAAGCATCTTTCTGAGGGCCCAGAGCAGCACTGTTTCGCTGAGCTTGGTTTCATGGCGCAGCCCATGAAACACTCCTCGAACACAGACAATGAAACTGCACAGAACTTACCCCGTAATGCTCCCCAAACTCTGCTGGCCTTCAGGAAAGCCACTGGTTCTTCCACAAGTAGGCTGTCTGTGGGGTGGGGTGAGGTTGGCAAACTTGTGAATCTCAAATCACTCACAATATATTTTCCAAACATTCATAGTTTTACGACATTCTATTCTCTTTCCTCCAGTAAGTCTCATTTAGATTCCTTAAACTCCAAGTACCCCAACCTGAACTACCACACCCAGAACTTTAACCTGCCCAGCTCCTTTGTGTTTCACTTCAGTGAATCCCAGTACCACGTAGACAGGAAATGAGCTGCTCAAGTCAGGCACCTGGGCAGCACCTCTATGACTCATCTTCTCCAGGACAGCCACGCTCTCAAACTGCACTCCACAGAGCAGGGTCTTAGCTAGACCAAGATCTTAGGTCAGAAATGCAAACAGGCCTCAGTGTCTACAAGTCTGTGGCCACTCAGACCTCCTCCTCATCTCAAGACCAGAAAGCTCACTCCAATCTTTTCCACCTGCCCCACCTCCCCTCCTTCCACTGTCACCCGAAACTAACTTTAACAATGCTAGCTCCCTTCACCTTAATTCAGCTTTATCTCATCCAATAAGAAGTTCATATCCATCAAGAATGGGACTCCAAGGGCTGGAGAGATGGTTCAGTGGTGAAGAGCACTTTCTGCTCTTGCAGAAAACCCAGGTTTGACTCTGAACACCATGTGGTAACTAACAACTGTCTGTAGCTGCAGTTCCAGGGGATCCGATACCCTCTTTCGGCCTCCAAAGACACTGCATGGCACAGGTGTACTTATGTACATGCAGATAAATCACTTATACATTAAATAAAAATAAATTTTAAAATATTTTTTTAGAAAATGGGACTCCAGTAAGACATGAGTTACACAGGCTTGTAATCACAGTACTCAGGGGGTGGAATTAGGAGGATCGAAGGTTCAAGACCAGCCTAGGCTACACAGGGAGACCCTGCCTCAAATTAATTCAGAAAAACAGAGTCCTAGTTGGTTGTTCTGCATCAAGAGGGCCCCATCCTTCGGTCTTTAGAATCATACTCTACCAAGGTCAGCCCCATAGTAAGTTTGGTCTTAGAGAAGTCTGGGATAGGTCACATGGGGCACCGCAGGGCTAGAGATTTCATACTGTGTCCTCGGAACTGGACCATCACCTCTCACCACAGCCAGACTATCAGAAGACAGGTGGCTGCAGGTAGGGAAAAGATGTCAGTCATGTGACACTCTCAGCGGACAGTGTTCAACAGAACAGTCTTTCCTGTCAGAAGACCACAGCACTGAGTTAGCCAGGGGTCAGGCTCAGAACTGCATTGCTACAAGGGGGCAACGGAAGAATGCCTCCCCTCTGACCACGTCAAACCTCTCTTTTTTGTCTGACTGTTTTTGTCTTTTGAGAGAGGGTTTCCCTGTAGCTCCAGCTAGCCTGGACTCACACCTCAAAATATGAACATGCTGGAGCCAACTGTGTTCCACTAGCTGAGGTCTGGCTAATAGCAAAAAACAGATTCTGGCTCAACTCATTGAATCACAGAAAGCAATTAAAAGGCTCGATTGCTACCTATGCAGACACACAGCTAAAGAATTTTAATTTCAAAAACTATTAGTGCTCACAGGGAATGTCTCTTGAGGGGTGGGGAGCAGGCGTAGTGTCTGACTTTTCAACTATCCCTTTCTGCACGTTTTTGCACTATAAACACTTTGATTTGGGGTGTCATACATACAGATAACATCAATATAGTCTCCTCTAAAGATAATAAAATATTACTAAAATATTATTTGAGATGCTCATCCAGTTCTCTCTCCCTTCCTCAAATGAAATGGCCATCAGTTCTTTTCCTGGGAATTGACATATATGACTGTGTGATGAGAAAATATAATACTGTTTCATGTACAAGTTCCTTTGTATTGATGCATAAATGGTATCCTCCCTTATACATTATATTGCTTCCCGTTTCAACTCAGCAGTTCATGTGGGCAAGCTTTCCATGACTGTTTGCCCTAGAGTTCTCTTTAGTGTAGATTAACTTCATCAATGAACATTTAATTCATTTGGTTTATAATTTCATTAGTACAAGTAAAGTACACTAAATACCTTTGAAACCTCTAAGGAAGAGGCCAGTTCACTTTTAGTTCCCACGGCATGCCAATCTGTAATACAGTAGGGTTTGGGTTGTTCTGTTCTTGCAGTGCTAGAGCCTAAACCCAAGGTCTTATGCATGCTAAGCTATACACTCAGGCCCCAACAGTGCTTTGATTCTTGACTCTTCCTCCAACATTTCCTTACATTCTGGCCAACTGAAGTCTTGTTATTTTGATTGACATTATGTTAACTTTTATCACTATCATCAAGTGATAAAGACTTTAAATTCCGTTTGTCCTTCAACAGGAAAATTTCAGCATGATTTATCTTAAGACATTCTTTCTAGCCCAGACTATCAAATTCACTGCAATCTTCCTGTCTCAAGTGCCACACTCAGTTTATTCCTATTTTCATGTTAATGTTTATATATATGCAAAACATTAGCTGCAAAATATATATATATGTACACCTGAAAGAGCAGTGGCTAACTCTGTCTGAGTGCTGGGATTATAAGTAGTTTATTCCTACTTCTGTACTACTGCTGTACTTACAAATTTCCCACAATGACTATGCACATTTACTTCTGTAATATGTACTTACAGGACTCATCTGAAGACACACTGGGGAAAGAATCACACTGTGACTCAAGGACAATTGAGACCTGAAGTTGCTGTAACTGTGGTCCAACTTTAAATTTACTAGGGCCGTGATACCACTTGTAGAAACCAAAAATATAGTCATAATATCTGTGGGAGAAATACATTAAAACAAGTTTAACCTATATATACATGGACTAGAGAACACAGAAGTCAACTCTCAAATCCATTCTGCACACTCAGTTTAATTAGAGATTCTTACCCAAGTAGTACCTCAGAAATATTGGGGGAACTTTTTGAAAATCCTGATGTCCTGACTTTCAGATCAAACTTTCTGAGAAATGTTCCCATACACTCCCAAGTCTTAAAGCTAGACACAGCAGTCCATGTTTGTAATCCTAGCACTTGGGAAGTAGAGGCTGAAGGATCAGGAGCTCAAAGTTATCCTCAGCTTCATAGTGAGTTGGAGGTCAGCCTTGTCTCAACATGCCCCCACACCCGAGAAGTGATTAAACCCATCACAGTAATCCATCTTCATTTTGATCATGATTAGACATATATATTAGTAGAAAACTGTTTCGATTTGCTAGAAGAATCTGTTGCAGTTGTGCCAAAGAGCCTGGACTTACCGGGAGCCCTGCTCATGCTGCCTACCTCGGTAACTAGCCCTACAGTCGTCCTTCCTTTTTTAGGCTTCCATTGTGTGGGATAAGTTTACTTATTGCTAAATTGAGGCTGAGTCAAGGTTCCTGTTATCCTTCAGGAGAGTAAACTAGCTGACAACCTAAACCCAAAACAAAGTTACCAGGCCAGATACCACCAGAGCTTTTCAAATGTACCTTTTATTGATATCCAAATATCAGAGAAAGAATAGAAAATGAAATTTTACAGGAGCTTTAAAAAGATCTGGGCCTGGTGGTGCGTGTCTTAATCCCGGGGCTCCAGAGGCAAAGGCAGGCAGGCAGAGCTCTATGAGTTCCAGGCCAGCAGGGTTATACAGTGAGACCTGATCAAAATAATAAAATAATGTAAAGCAATATAGATTTTTATAGCTTTTTGATAAGCCAGAGGTTATAGAGATTACTATATTACTTATGTTTTCCTGAGACGTGCAGAGGGTGGAACTTTCCATGAACTTGGAAGTGTGTGGAAGTCAAAGGGAGCAGAACAGATGGCTAGCCTAAGGGCCTTTCTCATACAAAAAGCTGGGCACATTTAAAGGAAATTAACATCACTGAAGTATAGATTTACAAGTAGTAAAGATGGTAAATTGTATTTTGCTACAGGTAATTTTTTTTAATTAAGGGGCTAGAGAAACGGCTCAGTGCCTAAGAGCACTGGCTGTCCTAACAGCGCACCCAGGTTCAGTTCTCAGCCCCCACATGACGGCTGACAATCACAACCACCATTGGTAACTCCAGTTCCAGGGGATCCTAGGTCTTCTTCTCATAGCCTCTGTGGGCATTGCACAACATGGGTGCAATGAAATACACGCAGGCAAAATACTCATACACATAAAGAAAAAACATGTTAGTGTTTTTAAATCAAATGTAGTCAAGGAATGTAGTTCGGTGGTACAGCTCTTTGCCTAGCATGTGCAAGGCCCTGTGTTGGATTCCTAGTACTGGGGAAAAAAATAATTGGGGGCTACTAGCTAGCTGAGATCTGAGTTGAGTGCTCATAAGCCTTTCAGGAGCTGAGGGATTGAAGCCACTCATTTAAATGTGAGTGCCTATCATGCAGTGATTTCTAGAAGCTAAACTCTCTCCAGGCAGAAAGCAGTGTGCTTCAAAACAGCCCACAGTCATGACTCAGTGGTTAAGAACAACTGCTGTTCTTCCTGAGGATCCAGAACTCACAGGCATTGCATGCATGTGGTGCGCTTATACACATGCAGGAAAAACTCATACACATAAAATTTAAAAATAAATATTTTTTAAAAAGATGGAAGCCACAGGGGATTCTGCAAAACCTAGCATTTTCTGAATACCCCTGTACTCCAAAGCCTTCCATCCCCACCATAAACTTACTAGTTCCTAGAACACTCAGCCTGCATGCTTTCAAGGCTTACCATGTTTTACAACCAGCTTCCTAACAATGCCAGATGCTATTACTAGCTGCTTCCCAGACAAGCCATGAAATTAGCCAAACCCTTCAGATAATAATTATATCTGCACTTGTTTTGAAATACCAAGCCTGTTTTCAAACCATCCCAGAGCTGATTCAAGTCCCAGTTATGTATCCATTAACAAATCACACATTCCTACCACATTCATATCACATGCAGAAGGAAAATCCAGTTTTACAACCTGAGCCTCAAGGTAAGCAGGGAAGTTTTAAAAGATAATCTTATTCATGAGCTCCTTTTAGAGGACCGTCAGGTAACTTCCATACAATCTTGAATCTCCAACCCAGCCTGCCATTTCGGTTTTACATTTTCATCCACCTGAGTCACAGCATTCAAACCTGTTAGCAATTCCATACCAAAGGCTTATTAGAGCATGCCTCCAAAAGGGGATAGCAATATCTAGTTAGTTGCACAACACACACTTAACTGCCACATGAAGCTGTGGCAGAGAATCGGCCATTTCTGCTAGCAACGCCTCAGACCTCTTCAGCAAGAGCCTAGGCACTGGCAGAGCCTAATGCACCCATCCTTGATTTGATTGTGCATTTCCTGGTCAGCTGTTTGGTGTCCTAGGGGCAACATTAAGCTATAATTGTTTCACCTGACACAAACACTGATCCAAGATCTGGGGATGAAAGTAGGTAGCACAGCTAGTACCAAATCAGAATCCCTCAGGGCATTCCCCAAGTACAGGCCGAAGACGGGCGCAAAGTGGCACATTCAAGCATCTTCCTATTTGCAACCTGCCCAGATGTTCAGCTGTGCGTGGGTTGCCACTCTGCGACGCTATTCACTCTATGGGCAAAAAGTGGGAAAGTTTGAGAGGGCTGTGGAAATATGAGGTGCCAAATAACTCAAAGGGACTTAGGGATCTATGAAAGAGGAAGCAGACAGATGAGCAACCACATGACCAGCGATGAGAAACCAGAAGAGCAGCCAGTTGAAAGCACTGACCCTCTGACAGTTAACACTGGGGGACACCTCTCGTCCCTTCACTTTCACGTCCCTCCCTATCTCTGGAGTGGGGAAAGGGATGTCTCCTCTGTCCATCTCATTGGTCCTTCGGAGGCCAACTAGGTGACTGACTTCCAGCAATGACACGTTCCATTCTCTATCCACTACCCAGACCCGGGTCTCCGCGTACCCAAGGTGGGCTTCGGTCTTGCCGTGCCATCTTGCAGACCTGTCAAGCCAGAAGGCGGCTCGTGCCCGAGGTGGTCCACCCCGCCGCCCAGCAGCCCTGGGGTCCCCTCCCTGCCGGGTGAGGCGGCTCACCGCCGAAACGCCTCCTGCAGCAGCGAGCAAGAGGGGCCCGCCGTGGAATTGGGGCCGTGGCCGATGAAGAAGTCCTCGGCAGCGATGTGCAGCAGGCGGGGGGATATTTTCACCGTGCGCGGCATCGGCCACAACGCAGGACTCGGCTCGGTCCGCATGCCCGGGGCCTGCGCCAGCAGCGCCAGCAGCGCCAGCAGCAGGCCGGGCCCGAGGGCGCTGCGTACAGACGCCGCGTCCATGCCGCTCCGCTGCGCCCCGCCGGGTCTGGCCGGCCCGAGCCTCCGGACCTTGCCTTTCCGCCCCTGCGCAGGGGAAGGAAGGGGAGGTGCCCGGCTCGCGGAGTCAGATGACCGCGTCCCGCCCGGGCTCCGCCTCCACGCCGGGAGCCGCCCCTGGGCCGGGCTGCGGGGACGGGTGGCACGCGGAGGAGCCTCGGCCTGAGTGAGACCAAAAACTCACACCCAAAGATCACCAGTTTCTTCCCCACCACCTTCACACTGCAGATAGCTGAGATAGTCTAGACGATTATGCAGTTGTAATTAATTAATAAAGTCTCCTGGTTGGAATTGCCTGGGGGCGACTTTTTAACAGGTGAGAGGTTAAAATTCATGCAGAAAAAATAAACACACACAGAAAACCCAAAAACTTGTTCAAGCAAATCTTCACAGGAGCAAGAAGGCAATGGGTCACGATATTATAAAAGTGATACAAAAAGAATATTTTTGTAATAGAGATTAATGGTGTCAACGTATAATTTCCCAAGGAAGTGTAAAACAGGACTGTTATAGAGTGAAACGCAGTAAGTCTAGTTACAATACATCCAATGGGAAGACAGGTTGATAAACGGATGTTAGAAGATTGCCAAGTAGTTAAAAATTAGGTTGTGCAACACAGCCCTATGAACTTGAGCCCCACCCTCAGCACTCTCCGTTAAGAAAAATACAAGAGGGGCTGAAGAAATGGCTCAGTGGTTAAGAGCACTAGCTTCTCTTGCAGAGGACCTGGGTTTGGTTCCCAGCACCCACATGGTGACAAACAACCATCTGTCAATCCAGTTCCAGGGGATCTGACACTCTCTTCTGACCACCGCGGACATTGCACCATGCAGATACATTTACATCCATGCAGGCAAAAACTCGTACATAAATTTTAAAAAATTAGAAATGAATAAAAACACAGGAGAAAAAGAAACTCCATTTATAATACATTCCTGAGAACAACTTAAATGTTAATGTTGTGACAAGCTTCCATATGTGTTATTTGGAACTAAACATGCCTAGATGCAAGCAAGCAGTGGTGTCAGACCCCAGGTCTCCAGGGTCCTTCCCTCCTCTCCCTTACAACTGCCAAGTCGGGGTTCCTCCATCTTCGCTTCATTTTCAGACAGGTTCTTTACTCATAATGATGCTTGGCAGCCCAAAGGTACAAAGTCAACTCCTCACAAGAAAGCGCGCATTCCATACTTATCTATCCTGACAAAATCAGGATGCTCTGATTTCATAACTCCGGGATGGAGAAACTAGTCAAGTCCCATGACCAGCAAGGATGATGTCAACAGGGATTGTGTTAGCACAAGGAAAAAGAGGGGCCAGGCAAACCCAACCTGCAAGAATTGAGAGACGAGGGTGGTCGGGGGGAGAAAGGAAGAAAGGAAAGAAAGAAAGAAATGTCAGTGAAGAGTTGCAGGGAAAGACTTCTAAGAAATCTTACATTGCATGCTGAAAGTCACATTCTTCCATGGAAGCAAACTATTCTCTGTATTCACACTATTTTCTCCCTATAATCAACATAAATTAAAGTTGCAGTGTCCATAATTTCAAATTATTACATTTATTTATTTATTTTGTGTGTGGCACATGTGTGCCACTGCACGTGTACGAAGGTCAGGGAACAACTTGTGGAAGTCAGTTTTTTCTTTCTATCTTGTGGATCCAGGGGATCTGGTTGGCAGACTTGATGGCAAACAGTCTTACCACTGAGCTGGCTCACTGGCCCTTGCAGTTTGTCACTACCAATTTTTACTGTCAAATGTTTCCAAAGTTCAGTTTCCAGTTCACATTGTTGCAATTACCATAAGTATAACAATAACTTTACCTTATATGTTAGTTATCTGTTACTGTGTAACTACTCCAAAACTTAAGAGCTTGAAACAGCAATAAATAACAAGATAATTATCACAGTCAGGATTCAAGAGTCTCAGCTGATAATCCTGGCTTAGGAATCTCTCCTAAGGGTGCAATCACCTGGAGGTTTTTCCTTCTTTCTAAAGTAATTTTTATAACATGTGTGTAATTATATACATACATGTATATGTATGTATATGAAGTAGCTTTCCTTTTTAACTAAAGCCCCATTATTCAGAGACAAAATATTTATTTGCCCCCACCTCCCCGCAAAAAATACAAGGGTTGGATGGGCACAGAATAACCACTACAGGCACTGGGCTGCAAGAAGAAAATGTAAAGCAATAAGCTTGCTGTAGCATTTTTCAAAACCAAGGCAGGCAAAAGTGGAGATTCCTTGATTAGGATTCAACACCTGGGACTAGTTCTCTATGGCTCTCACCTCTGGCAGTTCTCCAGTTTACTCACATTTTTTTATGATAGATGTATCTGTGTCTGAGTAGGTTCCTCAGCCTACTTTCTACTTGTCAAACTTTGAGGAGTCTAATCTATTCACCTGACTGTGTGTCTGTCCCTTTCCATTCAAGCTGCTGATTTGTCTGCTGATCTAACACCATCAAAAACTTGATGGCTCAGTTCAGGTTCATACTAGTAATATCATCAATAAATCTCTCCAAGACACTCCATATTGATGAGATAGCCAGCATATATATTATATATGTATATATATGTATGTATTTATGTATGTATATATGTGTATATATATGTATGTATTTATGTATATATATGTGTATATATATGTACGTATTTTTTTGGCTAAATTTTTTGAGACTGCTGCTTAGTGGCAAAGTGCTTGCTTAGCACATATAAGTCCCTGGGTTCAATACCCAGTACTAAAAACCATGTTGTTCTTTGCATGTATTCATTGTATAAAATGAGGCATTTCATATCACATTTTTATGCACGTATATCACATACTTCAATCATATTCTCCACCTATGACCTCTCCTGGCCCCTCTCCCCTCCCACTGCTCCCCTTTCTTTCTCCCAAATAGTCTGCCTTCAACTTTCATATCATAAAATCTCCAATGTGAGTCTGAGGTAATAATCTGGGTCTGGCTTGCATCAGTAAACATCTCCAGTGTGATCCATTTTCCTGCAAATGACACAGTTTCATTCTTTATAGCGGAATGAGGCTCCAGTGTGCATATAGGCCACCTTTTCTTTATCCATTCATCTGCTAATTCCATCACTTGGCTATTGCGAATAATGTAGCAATAAACGTGGTGTAAGTGTCTCTGCGGTGTGCGGGCCTAGGGCCCTTCAGGCGTATATACAGGGAGCTGGATCATATGGTACTTCCATTTTTGGTCTTTTGAGGATCTCCATATTGAATTCCACAGCAGCTACACTAATTTGCATTTCCACCAACAGTGTATAAGTGTTCCTTTTTACCTTGAATCCTTACCAGCCTTTGCCATCATTTGTTTTCTTTATGACTGGGGTGAGATGGAATTTCAGTGAGGAACATTCATAGGGCTGGAACTGTGGTTCAATAGCAGAACACATACTTAATAGGTATGAGTGTCTAAGTTCAATCCTAACTAATAACTATTATTATTATTACAAGTAAAATACTTACGTGACTCTGAGGTACCTAAGAGATCTTTCTGAAATTGGAGGGATTTTATAGACCTGCCTTGGATTTCATTTTTAGATCATTTCATCCTAAGAGTACCCAGAACTTGATCTCTGTCTGAAAGCCATATGTTCATTGTAGCTTGGCTGCCTAGAGAGGCCATAGCAACATCAGGCCATGGCTACTTTGAGCTTTTCTTGCTCCTCTTATGCTTTAGCACAACAAAAAAATGAAGCTAGGAGCCCTTGGGGTATTCTAGCTGAAAATCTTAGGAAGTAAGTCACCGAGGGCAGGCTTTGTGGGTTTATAGCCCTGCGTCACTTCCAGTTCACTCTCTGCTCTCTACATGTGGCTGGAAATGTGAAGCAGCAACTTCCTGCTCCAGCTGCCTGCTGCCCTGCCTCCCCATCACGATGGGCTCCAGCATTCTGGAACCATAAGCCAAAATGAAATCTTTCTTCTATAAGTTGCTTTGAGTTACTTTCAAAAATATTTTATTTATTATTTGTTTTTATTTTATGTGTATGAGTGTTAACGCCCACATTTTATAAGTTCTCTCATGCCATGCAATGCCTATAGAGGCCAAACGAGGGCATCAGGTCCTCTGGAACTGGAGTTCTGGATGGTTGCTAGCTGTTAGTGGGTACTGGGAACCGAACCTGGGTCCTCTGCAAGAGTACACAGTTCTCTTAATGCTGAGCCATCTCTCCAACCACTGGGTCATGTATTTTTATCATAACAACAGAAAAGCAACTGATACACATATGTCCTTAAAGACTTGGTTGCCAAGGTTCAAAAACAAAGTTAAACACCAAGAATACATTGAAATTGCATTGACTCTATAGATCAGTTTGGAGAGAACTTGCATCTTTCAGATACTGGGCCTTCCCACTTTAAATACTTTCTCTTTTAAAATTATTTTATGCCTGACACCAAACTCTTCTCTCTTTTAATGATTAAACTTGTTTTAATGGGTCTCAAATTTTTATGGCAAAATTTTGTCAAATTGTTTTCATTATAAATAATAGATAACTGGGCATGAAGACAGAAGCAGGGAGATCTCTGAGTTTGATGCTAGCCTGATCTACATAGTGAGTTCCATCAGTACGTTGCTGCCGGAGCCTGCTGGCAGAAATCAGACCAAACCCAAAGCGGGGAGTGAGGATGAGAAAATGTAGAGATAGAGAGAGAAAAAAAAAAACAGGACAGATTCAGGAGTGCTGTCAGTCATACTGAAGCAGCTTGCCTTTATTAAGTCCTCCCCTCCCCATTTATACTGTGAGGTGAGCAAAACAATACTAACACAGGCAAAATAACTTAAGACATGATTGGCTTCCTTCAAAGATCTTCATGTGACCTCAGTCTTGGGTGCAAAATAAACTTCTCCTCAGATGTAAATCCTTTTGCCTAATGAAAACTCCTGCTTCCAACAGCACTTCTGTGCACGAGATTGTCTTCTGCCTAACCCAAAACTAGGGCATAGTTCAAGGCAGGCACATGGCCCCTGACACGTTGCTATAAACCAAAAGTTGCAGTGACCATTTCTGACTAACAGCTGTTAGAGACTGCTCTTCCACTACTAAGACAGGGGAAACAGGCGTCAAGAACAAGATTCACTCAGCCTTTGAGCTTTCTGGAAGACTTGGTGACCTTGCCAGCTCTAATATCTTTCATGTCCATGGTTTTCATAACACCTACGTCTGCCTACTCATATCTCAAAGAATGAAACAACTCAGAGGACAGAGAAACTATCAAGCACAGGCTTCACTAGAGCCCATGGTGGCCGTATCTCCAGATTTCAAGAATTGAAGGGCCTTCATCCGGTGTCTAACCAGAATGGTGATCAGTCTTTTCTTTCAGTTCTGTAAACTTGCTGTGAGCTGTGTAACAGTCCATCACAAGGGCAGAATCAGCACTAATTGGCCTGAGTGGTTCAGGATAATTACTCGAACAGTGAAGCTGGCTGCTTCTACTGGTGGCTCATTTTTGCTGATATCAGCAACACTGCTAATGAACATCTTTGACAGCATATTCTTGACATTAAAACCCACAATGTCTGCAGAAAGAACTTTATTCAAAGTCCCATGGAGCATTTCAACATATTTTACTTCAGCTGTGATATGCCCTGGAGCAAAGATGACCATCAGTCTCCACTTAGCCCACAGAAACAGTACCAGTATCACCAATTTACAGACATTCCAGAGGGGCAGGTGCAAAGGCTTGTCAGTTGGCAGGATGAGATCCAGATAGTCTATCAGTGTGGTTCTACTGGCACTGCCATTTTCACGGGTGACTTGTACCCTTTGACCCAAGCAAGCCACATCAGCACTTGGCTCTAGCATGTTGGTAGAAATTGGCACAAATGCTACCATGTAGGAGTTATAGTCAATTTTCTTTAATAAGAATTTTTTGCTTTATTTTTATTGTTTTTTTTTGTGTGTGAATCTGCTTACTTGTAATATAAGTATACTATGTGCATGCAAAGCCCAAAGATGCTAGAAGAGGGCATCAGATACACTGGAAATGGAGTTAGGGATGGTTGTTAGCTGTCATGTGGGTGCTGGGAACTGAACCTTGGTCCCCTGAAAGACAGCTAATATTCTTCACTGCTGAGCCATCTTTCCAGCCCCATGTAGTGAATTTTCTTAGTATAAATGTTGATTTTCTTAAAAATCTTATATCTTCTGACTGTAAGGTGGTGTGATGGAATCAATTCTGTTGATACCAACACTCAACTCTTTTGCACCAAGTGTGTAAGCAAAAGAGGAGGATCACAGGTCTGCCATTCTTGGAGATACCAGCTTCAGATTCACCAGCAACAACAAGAAGGACAGCATGGGTGGCCCTAGATGTGCCAGTTCTTGTGTTTCTAATAAAGTCTGTATGTTCTGGGGCACCAACGATAATCACAGAATATTTGTGAGTCTTGAGTTTCCCTGGAAAGATACCAGGCAGCACCATGCTCATACTCGGCTTTCAGTTTAGCGAGGACCCAGGATTGTTTGAAGGAGGCCCTTCCCATCTAGACTTCTTTTCAAAATTTTCAGTGGTTCTCTTGTGGATCCTACCACATTTGTAAATCAATGGCCAGTAGTGGTGACATAAAGCCAGTGACAATGATATCTACATGGATGAGTCCTTTCCCTTTCTACTCTGGCTCCAAATTAACAGTAGTTTTCACAGTACCTGTGTTCTGATGGCAAACCTGATGTAGAACCTTGACACGAAGGTCTTACAGTCTATTTTACATAAGCCGGTCTCATTTTTGTTAAACATACCACTAAGCCTTTCCTTTTTTTTGTTCTACTGTTACTAAGCTCCATTCTCCCACTCCCCAGTATCTCAATAGAGATCATAGATAAATACAACAGACTTTAGGTGTTGGCCTGGAAAGATTTGTGATGCTTACAATATCATATCGACCCCTCCATCTGCCAGAAATACAGTCAGAAGGTAGATGGAAATGAGGTCCTATGAGTTCTGCTATGTCCAATGTGGCAATGTAGCAGGGTTCAGAAAATTCCCCAAAAAGCTATGCACAGCATGGAAGAAACACAACTCTTAGAATCTCAAGAGTAGTAAGTTTTCATCCATTAACTCCCTTGTTCAGCTGGTTGACCTCAGCTGTCTGTGTGATATTCAAAGTCTCACTAAATCTCTCTTTATTGCAATAATCTTGGCCCCTATTTGAATAATCCTGAATAAATTCTTCCTTTAAAAATATTTTATTATTTTTATTTTATGTGTATGAGTGTATTGCCTGCATGTATGTAAGTACATCTGTGTTGTGCAATGACTGCAGGGGACAGAAAAGAGTGTCAGATCCCCTGAAATTGGAATTATGGGCAATTAGATGCCATGTATGTGCTAGGATTCGAACCTGGGTCTTCTGCAAGAATAGTCAGTTCTCTTAACCATTAAGTATCTATCTCTCCAGCCCCAAATTCTTCCTTTTTTAACAAATGTCAGATCAATGTTTTTTTCCTTTAATTCACCAGTTGAAACAAGATTTATAAATAGTTTCAACGAGTGAGGGACAGAGAGGAATGAAACCTTACCAAATATCTAACTCAGGTCTACTGTAATTTATCAGTATCCAAGGCTTAGTTACAGAGATCAGAAATTATGCTAGCTACTTTAGAAATAAATTTACTATTAGGTATCAAGTGACTCATGAACTCCTCATTAGAACTGAAGTATTTGATTCTTGACAGAAATTCCTTGAGTTTCTGCCAGACTAGTAAGGTTATCCTGGAGAAGCTGCAGCTACAGCTACAATTACTAACCCCCAGCAGCAAGGGATTCTGGGAAATGTAGTTCCAAGCCTCTAACTATAATAAAGTGAGATGGGTGGAGACTGAATAAACCAATTCAGGTTCTCATGGAAGTGATGCAATTGACTAAGTAATGGATGGAGATATGGGACCTGGGAAAATAGTGGTGATGGCAGATTGCCTGTGAGAAAGAGTGTGCATCCACAAGCAATCCTGAAATATTAGTGAGTTCTGTTGCTACAATTATGAAACCCCTGAGATCAGCTCCATTTGGCACAGGGGTACTAAATGGAACCAGCCCCCCTTAGGGCAAGGAAAATGCTTCGAGTTAAAACTGTTCTGGTGACTGGAAAGCTTTTTTCCTTGTTTTGCTAAAATTAGCCACAGAAAGAATTTTTACTGCCTTGCCGCTGAAGCAGCGCCACCTGGTGGAAGTCTGCATCTTCCTGCCGACATCACTTTCCTCTCTTCGTAGAGGAAATGCTTATTACAGTTTGGGTGTTTTGATCTATCAAGGCAGACCAAGTTTGGAGATGCTAAAAACAAAACAAAACTGAGCCCATCTGGAAAATTTGGGGGATCAAGGGCTGCTGAGATGCCTCAAATTGGAAAAAAAATAAAAGAAGCCATAACCACCATTCCGAACAAAAACAAAAGAAAACAAACAAGCAAAACAGACATGAAACTTCTAAAACCCAAATCTCCAGATTGGGGGCAGAGGTCATGTTGGTGACTGTATGTCTCCTACCTCTTCTGAAAATGTTCCTCATCATCCTTCGCAATCTAAATATGAGTCCATGGAGGAAGCTGAGAGAAAACCAGGAAACATAACAGGCAAAGGACTGTGGTAGGACACTCAAATGAGCACAAGTGGAACTAGTGCTAACTAACCAGAGCTGCATGTCCACGTGTCCTACTTGCCTATGTGAGAGGTCTGGAGGCAGGAGTCCACTTGGGCAGGGACAGTCTTGGCTTTAGGGACTGCCATTGACTCTTTTTCTGCCAGAGACATTGAAGTGTGTTGGGCAGTGGCTGCAAGAAGATAGGGTGTTTTGTGTGTGTGTGTGTGTGTGTGTGTGTGTGTGTGTGTGTGTGTAGAATAAGAAAGCTTACCTGGAAACCTCCAGAATGTTCTGGAAGAGAAACAGCTTCATTTTTGTTGACAGTGTGCTGGTTAGCCAAGGGAGCTGCAGAACTGGCCCCATTTGGGGAAGAGCACCATCCTGGTTAGTTTTTATTGACAACTTGACACAACCTAGTATCACCTGGGAAAGAGGGAATCTCAGTCGAATAATTGCCTCCATCAGATTTTCCTGTGGCCTCGTCTCTGAGGAATTGTCTTGATTGATGACTGGAGGGGGAGGACCCAGACCACTGTGGGCGGTACCATCCCATGGCAGGTGGGCGTGAGCTGTATAAAAATTAGCTGAGTCAGTCAGAGAACAAGCCAGTAAGCAGCATTCCTTTACGGTTGGTTAACTGAGGTGGGGAGACCCATTGCAAAGGAGAGAGGCAGTGTTCCCCGGGCTTGAGTCCTGGATTGCATTGGAAGGACAAAGCGGGCTGAGCACCAGCATACATTGCTCTCTTCTTCCTAAGGATGCATTGTGACCTGTTGCTTCAATGTTCCTGCCACCTTGACTTCCCAACTATGATAGACTATACTCTTGGACTGGGAGCTAAAATAAACCCATCCTTATCTGCTTTTGTCAGAATATTTTATCATAGGAAAAGTAACAAAGACAGACACATAGACTAAAAGGCTTGTTCTGAATGCCATAGACAGGGGGATGAAGAGGCACATGGTGACCCACTCTGACAGTTCACCACACCATGAGGTTATAAAGAAACAAGGGCAGGAGATGGTGCCTGAGAACAAAATTACATACACTTGAATGGCAGAGCCTGGATCAGACAGCAAGCTCTGTGTGAACAAACCACATACACCTCACCAGCTGGAATCCCAGGGTGTACCAGAGAAGCAGTCAGAACAACAGCAAAGGGTTAGCACTTCCTGTTCTCATCAAAATGCCAGACTCTATATGAGCAAAAAACTGCATTCTTAGCGTTCACCAAGGAACCTTCCATAGAAAGGGGACAGACACACGGCCAGAAAGTGTAGCTTTTCTAGGTTACATTACTGTTATACCCAAACAAAGAAACAGCCTGACTCTTAGCATTAGTTTTAAGGACAACAGTGAACCCTGTAAAATGTGACTTAAAGAAAACCCCAACAATTTAAGAACTCAAACAGAAACCTGGGAACCAGAATTTACAAACATGCATGAGAAGAGGCCAACTTTTACAACTCTCCATGAATCCAGGCCCTGTAAACAGCTGAAAAAAGGAATTGACTTGAACAGGTAAGATTCCTGACCCAAAATTCACAAACAGCTATAAAAAATGGATTCCTTCCTCACCAAAAGTTTACCTTAAACATCAATCAGATGTTGGGGGAACCCCTTCCCTATAAAAGGCCTACTGACGAGCTAGGTGGGGGGAGGGGAGGCTTATGGCTTATCTTGCACTCTCCATGAGGGAGCTTCTCCACCCCTATCTGGAGCCAGGCACACCAGCCCAGTCCTACAGCCTGAGCCCCCAAGATGAGGGGCTAATCTCTCCCATCTCCTTGGGGAGGCTAGCCCCAGGAGGGCTAGCATTTCTCCACTTCCGAGAAAGAGGAAGTAGAAGCTAGGACCCACCCTTATCAGAAAATCTTGCCCTTTGATCCCTAGACCTAACATACCATGCAAACAATACCAACTAGACCTCTCGTGAGACTGTCCAAGTAGCTTGGTTTAAAAGTCATTAATCCAGATTCTGTCCATATTATAAAACTCATTCCTACAAGGAGGCAGCTCGGTTGTCACAGGTCAGGGGACTTCAACTTCACTCTACCAGGCTCACTTTGGCAACTTTAAAAATCACACCGGCTTTGAATTCTGACCAAGATCTACTAAATAAGAATCGTCAGGGGTAAGGGTACTTTGGATTTTTATGCTGTTGTCCCTTTATTTTAAATGGCTTTATTTAGTGTAATTGACACACAATAAACTACATACATTTAAAGTGCACAGTTTGACCCAGTTTAGAGCCATTACCACAATCAGGATAAAAAATTGTGCATGTGCATGTAGTATATGTGTGTGTGCATGTTCATGTGTACATGTATGTGTGTGGAAGCTAAAGGCTGATGTCAGGCATTTTCCTCAGTCACTCACTGCCTCATGTTTTATTTGCTTTGTCAACACAAAAACACAACTCTCCGGACATGTGCAGCACCCACATCATAATGGATGGACATGCGGCGCCTGCACCCTGACTGTGTGGCACAGGGCTTCCTGGCCAGGCAGGGGCGGGAGGGCTGGAAGATGGTTGAGATCTGTGTTGAGCCCTGGTGAACCACTCCTGCCTGAGGTTGGGCCTGCAAGGGCCAAGTGTGTAGCATAACCGCGGTGGATCAGCCATCATTCTCATCATCTGGACAAGCTGGGACAGGGGAGAAGTGCCTTGGCAATTGAGAGGGAGAGTGACTAAGGAGTCAAGGCGATATCAGTGGTGGCTGTCAGCAAAATGCAACTCTGGGTAGGATTGTGACACCCCTTCCCACCAACCACCCCATCATGGTGTGCCCCAGTATGCCTCTCTTGCCAGGGGCTGGGCCTGCAGTGGTTGGGGGCGGGGATCACTGTACCTTGTACCCAAAGTCGGCTGGGAACAGGTGGGAAAGGACTTGGCAATTGAGAAAGAGTGGCTAAAGAGTAAGCTTTCTCATTGCTGGCTACCCCAGGTCAGGGAGGAAGATGTGAAGGCTGCAATTATCAAATGGAACCAACCAGAACCTAGATCATGAAAAACAACGACAAAACACATGATCTGTCTGTCTCTTTGAGCCAAAGTGGAAGGTGGTTTTCTCCAATATTGATGTCCCTCAAGCAAGAAGATCAAGCCAGCAAGTAGCTGTTCCCTTTGATGCTGGACATAAGCCAAGGTGCTCTATCTTGAACACAAGTACAATCATGTGGACAGAGCAATGGAGACAGGAGAACAGTGGGAAGTAACCAGTATAATTGAAATGGTGACCCACACCGTGAAGGAAACTGTGTTCACCTCCCATGAACCTGAGGCTGGGTCCCTTCCTGTGAACCTGGAGTTATGTTCCAGCCCTGTGACCTGGAACTATGGTGGTCTCTAATGAGCCTGGACCTGTTGTCCCCTCCTATCAGCTTGGCTCTGTGGTGGTCTCCCACGAGCCTGGAGCTGTGGTTCCATGCCATGAACCTAGATCTGAAGTCTCCTCCTGGAAACCTGAAGCAGGAGCCCCCTCCTGTGGACTGGAGCTGTGGTCCTCTTCTGTGAGATAAAGCTGTGATCTTCTCCCGTTAACTTGGAGTTGTCCTATAAATCTTGAGCTATGTCCCTTACCAAAGGCCAGAGTTGTAGTCCCCTCATGAACCTGAAGCTGTGGTCCCCACTAGTGAGATGGAGCTGTAGTTCCCTCACATGACCCCTCCCACGAGTGAGAGTCCCACATCCCTCTGGCAGTAGGCTGACGGTAGAGCAGAGTAGAGCATGGAGGACTTTCTGATGTTGGGTAGCAGTTTCAGTGTTCTCTGAATGACTACATTTCCCACAACCCCACCCCTGAGGTCCCAGGTTGTGCATGGCAGAGGCTTTGCCTCTAATGCTGGGGACAGGGGAAGCCTCTGTTATTTTCAGATTTTCTGTTCTTGGGAGGACTAATCTCTAGAATGGATCTCCAACCGCCCCTGAGACCAAGTTGTAATCTCCATTCCATCCGTGGTACTGGGTATCCAGGCCTTGATGTTGGACCTCTCCCATATAGGAGGCACCAAGAGGTTTTCCATTACTTTTCTATTACTCTTCTGCAGCTCCAATATGCTTTCACCTGTGCCCTAACTGAACTTCTAGAGATGAAAGTCATTGTTTGGGAAGTTAAATAAAAATAAATAGTAATATAATAAGCAAGCTGATATAATCCTCAAACTAAAAATATGTAATTATATCTTAGAATATAAAATTAAAATTCTGTATCTACTATAATTTTTGAATATTGTTTGCTGACAAAACTGTACTATTAAGCTTCAACAATAATGTGAAATTTGTAACTGTTCCTATAATGTGACTTTGCCATTCATCCCCTTTCCAAATTCTCCAAACTATACAAAATCTTTCCATGCAATCATGCTACTCCTTAAAGAAAGCAATGGTAATATTAAAAAACATCAACAACACATTTCTCACCTCAAAAAGGATAAGAGATAGTTTATTCTGGAGCCAAATATGAATGACTGTGGCCTGAGAACACAGATTTAGGTAGGAAACCTCAAATTCTGTGCTCCATTGTAGAAGCAGTTTCATGAAATTTTTACGGTAATAGAACAAAGAGAGTCATAAATTAAGGCATTTTTCAAATACATTGATAGAAACATTAAGCAGATGGTTAGGGTAAAATCTCAGCTATAGGCCTCAAATGCTGTTTAATAATTCTCAGGCCTTTCAGTTGGTGGAAACTAAGGCTTTATTAAGACATCCCAAAAGGTTTTTAATCTCTTTTAAAAATTTTTATTTTATGTGTATGAGTGTTTGCCTGCATGAATGTAAGTGCACCCATGTTGTGCAATGCCCCTAGAGGCCAAAAGAGAGTGTTGAATCACCTGGAACTGAAGTTTCAGATAGTTGTTAGCCATCATGTAGGTACTGGGAATTGAACCCAGGTCCTCCACAAGAGTAGCCAGTGCTCTTAACCATTAAGCCATCTCTCCAGCCCCAGGTTTTTAATCTCTTAGTCCAGGATGCTAGGTCTGATACAGAGATGGGCAAGGAATAGCTATTTAGGGGAGTAAAGATAGCCAAGATAAATTGTAATTAGGCATTGGACCTACAACATTCTATACTCTAAACAATCATTGGAGTTCTAATTGGTTAATCAGCCTTGACGAAGGTTCAGTTTGAAGATGGAGGTTTTTTCCTGGGAATTTGCACAGTTTTGTTTTGGAGACAGAGTGGTCTCATAGATTCCATGTAGTTGAGAATGACCTTGAGCTCCCAGTCTTCCTGCCTCCATCTCTCAAGTACAGGCGTTACAGGTGTGTACAACCATGCATAACCCCCCCCCACCTCGCACACTTTGTTTTTTGAGATAGGGTCTCTCACTGAATCTGGAGCTTATCCACTGGCTAGACTGGCTAGTTGGTAAACCCCACAGGCTCTTCATATCTCCACATCCCAGTGCTTGTATTACAGGTGCACACTGCCCACCACGCCCTTTACAGGGGTACTGGGGATGGAACTCTCGTCCTCATGCAGTCACTTTACTGCCTGAGCCATCCATTTCCACAGCTCCTCTTCAGACTGTTTTCTATCTCTGCCTCCCATCATTCTATGCCCTCACTACCCCCAGCATTTCTACCTCTCCTCCCATCCAGACAACACTTTACCTGCTCTCTGTCACCATAGATAAGTCTGGATTTTCTAGAATTTTATAGACATGGATTCAAATAGCATGTTCTCTTTGGGGATTTTGTTCTTTTACCTAGCATAATTTGGGATCTGCCCATGTGGCAATGTGTATCCACAGTGCATTCCTATTTATTGCTGGGTAGCATCTCATTATATAGGATTTTGCATTAGCAGTTGATCACACTTTCACTGTTGTTAGTACTCCAGAGATTCAGCAGATGTGGGGTGACATCTGGGGAAGATGAATGAGGAGACTGTTTCTACTGGCCTGGCTCTTTGGGCACCATTATAGTTGCTGTTTACCATCAGTGTCTCTGTGTACAGTGGTCCCCCTTACCACATGGGAAGCAGAACTCCCAGTAGATGTCAGAACTGCTGATATATAGGGTACTGAACTGTATCTATGCTACTTTTCTTTCTTATGTATTTATCTATGAGAAATTAGATTTGTAAATTATATGTAGTGTGAGTAAAAATAAATATTAAAATAGAATAATTAGAATGCTATATTATTATAAAAATTATTTAAAACAAATGAGTTGTTTCTGGACTATTCCACTTTCAGACATTAGTTATCACAGGTAATTAAAACCACAGAAAGCAAACCTGTATATAAGTGGGGACTGCTAACAGCCCCAGGCCTGGAGAGAGAGGTACTGTGTCTGACACAATGTCATACTTTTCATACATTGCACATATGAGTTCTTATTAGGCGGGGGACCCTACCCTCTCACGTTCTTTATCCTCTGCTGCCTTCCCATTCTTTCCCCCAGTCCTTTGGTTCTGTTTTTCCAGTGTCCAGCCAAGCCAAGTTGCTCCCTGTTCCTCCAAGTACGAGGCCTTGAACTCCCTGCTTTGTCCTGCTTGTGTTCAGGCTATGCCACCAGCCTGGTCTCCCGTCTCTTTGCTCAGGCCCCTGGGCAGCCCAATCCTTAGCTCTGCTCATCAGTATCACAGTCAGAACGGGGCAGGTTTGAGAAGACACAAAGAAATCAACACAGAATTGACGGCTTCAATACAGACTAAGTTAGACATAAGAATGTAATACATGCCGGAGGAGGTATTGCAGATCAGGGAAGAAAGATTGCCGATAAATTGCATAGGAACAAATGATGAGCTCCTTGGAAAAAAATCAATTTAGATAATTATCTCAGCTTTCCCTAAATTAATTCCAGATTTATTGATGAGGTAAGTTAAAAAAAAAAAAACAGAGGAAATTGCAAGTGAATATTTATTAAGTCACTGGTAGAGCAAGGGGTGTCTCCTTCTTAGCTAGGATTTGCATGATTTCATAACAGGAAAAAAAATCAAAAGTTAAAAATATCTGTTAGACTTCTGCATGTTAAAAAGCAACCGAAGCTAAACCCAACTCCAAATTAAAATGTACTCTTGGAGTTTAAAAAATGTGGCAAATACAGCTAGAGAGGGCATATTGTTTCTGCTATAAAGTACTCATACAGACTAATAAGCATTCTATAGAATGATCAATAGAGGACATGGGTCCCCAGAAGAAACATGAATGATAAACAAACATGGACAAATGTTCAGTTTTGCTTGCTGCACTGAAATGCATATGCAGATAGAGTGAGACACCATCCTCTCTAGATTATATTATTCAACATGAAAGACAACGAGAGGCACGAGGAATGTAGCTCAGTTGCTAGAGTCCTGGGACAATCTTCATCAGCACCACATAAACCAGGTTGGTGGTACATACCTGTAATTCCAGCAGGACAGAGAGGTAGAGGCAAAAAGAGCTAAAGTTCAAGTCATCCTTGGCTATATAGTAAGTCTGAGGCCAGCTTGGCTACATGAGAGCCTGTCTTTAAAAAAAAAAAAAAGACAGTAAGATTACTTAACGAATACACTCTAGTTACACACACTTGATCATGGCTTGTATTCGTTTTTCAGTGATGCTATGCTCCCCCAGAGGAGGTCCCTGGGGGCCATGAAAAGCTCTCATTTATCACCCTACAATATATCATTCCTCTCCATTCATCATCCCACATTCCTGTAAGGCAGGTAAGGCTGGACTTGTTTTACAGTTGAGGAAACTGAGGTTCAAAGAGACACTGCTAGCATGAGAATCAGAATCAGAACCACGATGGACCTAACTACAGCCTCATCCTCTGCCACCCTGCAAAACTGCTCCTTGAGTTCCTTCAATGGCAAAGAAACGGGCAGCTTTGGGTTGAAAAGACAGCTCACTCAAATAAAGTACTTGCCTTGCAAGCATGAAGATTCAAGTTCAGTTCCTAGTATCCACCTAAAAAGATGGATGCGATAGCAAGTACTTGTGTACTAGATAGCTTTAGTGGTCAACTTGACACACCTGGGTTGAGGGAGTCTCATTTGGGGAATTACCTCCACTGAACTGGCCTGTGGTCATATCTCTGGGGTATTTTCTTGATTGCTGAGTGATGTGGGAGGGCCCAGCCCACTGTGGGCAGCATAACCTACCCTTGGGCAGGTTGTTCTGTATTGAATAATAAAGGAGGCTGAGCATGGGCCAGAGAAGCAAGCTAGAAAGCAGAGTTCCTCCATGGCCTGTGCTTCAGCTCCTACCTCTAGCTTCTTGCCCTGAGTTCCTACCAGGATTCCTCAGTGATGAACTGTGACTTGGGAGATATAGGCCAAATAAACACTTTTCTCCAAGTTGATATTGGTCAGTGTTCTGTCACAGTGATTGAAGGCAAAGTAAAACAACCCGTAAACTCAGTGCTGCGATACCTGAGGCTCGTTGTCTAGCTAGCCTAGTCTACTTCTTGAGTTCCAGGCTGCCAGGATGTGTCTCAATCGGGAACAAAGACTATGAAGCTAACCTTTACACACCTCATTTGTCTGACCTCCGTCATGGGCCAATCTTTCTCCCATCTCTACCCCCTTAAATTTTTTGCAGAACTGTCTTTCATGTCTACCTGGACCAGATTCTACAAAGTGTCAAATCTCCCATTTCATTAACCCTTTCAGGTCTGAAACAATGTTACCAGCAGCTAAGCCTCTAAAGATTTATCCTGTCCTCTTAGCTCACCAGGAGGCAGGGAGGGGGAGGACTGTCAAGTTTATCTCCTCACCTGGTCTATAGTCTCTTATGCACCAGTCCCTCTGCTCCCTACACAGGAGGACCGCCACCAGCTCTTGCCCTTCTGCTCACCTTCCCAGCAGGAAATACGCACGGCTGCCTAACAGTGATGTGGACTCGAACCCATTCCAGCCTCATGTGTCATTCCCTATCCCCCTATCATCACCCAACAATCAGCCGGAAGAAGTTAGAGGAGAAAGACACCCCCTATTCCCTTATGACTCAAAATGCTGGAATGTAAGATGTGACTGAAACCCCCAACAGTTTCAGACTCAGGAAGATGGAAGGAAACCTGGAGCCAGAGTTTACAAAACATGCATGAGGAAAGATGGACGTTTACAACTTCTCCTCAGAAATCCAGGCCCTTATAGCTCAGATAAGAGTCCAGACCCCAAATTCACAAAGGACACGGGGCTTCCTTAACAGATAAGGTTCAGGACTCAAGGAATGCACAAACAGCTGTAAAAAAGGTCTACTTCCTGGTCAGAAGCTTGCCTTAAACATCAATCAGATGTCATGGCAACCCCCTCCCCTAAAAGCCAGAAGAGGGCTGAGGGTTTTTTAAGGCTTTGAGGACTGGGACTGGGACGGGCTTTGAGACTTAGATTTGGACTGGGACTGGACCTAGGACTTGGGCTTTGGGGCTGAGCTTGCTCTCCCAGGGAGTTTTGCCTCTTGCACTCTCCCTGAGGGAGCTCCTCCATCCGGATCCGGAGCCTGGCATGCCAGCCCGGTTTCCCAGAGCCCCAGCCCCTTCCCCCATCTCTTCAGGAAGGCTAGACCCCAGAGGGGCTAACATTTCTCCACTCGTGAGTGTGGAGGAGCTAGTCCCATCTGGTCTTCTCTCAATAAAGCTGGGTCCTGTTAGCTGCCAGCAGAGTCTCTGGTCCCTTCTGTCTGCTGTGTCTCTCGAACGCAGAACCTTACACAGGCTAGTGAGAGGCCCTGTTTCAAAAAAACAAGGTGAATGGCTCCTAAGGAACAATGTCTGAGAATGACCTCTGGCTTCCATATGGACATGTGCCCTAGTACACACACACACACACACACACACACACACACACCACACTCTCCCATTCTGCCCCTCCCCCTCCCCAATAAATACCCACAAGAAACAGACAGGTCCTGCTACTGCAGACTGTTTCTCAAAGGACTGTTCCCCTGCCTGTACCCCTGGAAGATTTCCTGAAGAAATCTGAATAAGCACGTATAAGAAGACAGTGCGGACTGAAAGGAGGAGAGCAGTCCCAACCCAAAAGACAGAGAGTACTGAGGATAAACATACAAAACCAGTCCCTGGAAAGAGGAATGTGGCTGTGGCTTTCTTTGGAAGCCTCCCTGAGTGACTGTCACTGGTTCACTCATGTGATACAGCCTCTAGCTGGATCACAATCAAAACCTTCTGGGGCTGGATATCCAGGAGCCAGGCTCCATCCCTTTATGGAGCTATAGGCCAGGCTGCATGCCCCTGGGAGTCCTTTGTCCCGTCTCAATCTTGTCCCTTGTGCATGGTGACTGGTTGTATAAACCCAATGATAATTTATGTTAATATAATCCATTTGAAAGTGTGATGGGGTGGAGGAGGCGGTGGTTCAGCACCCCTAATCAGGAATCCACCCTCTGGGATGATTAGTGGGCCTCTGAAGTGCCCTAATCAAGAACATACACTCCACAAGTACAATTTGAATATTGTTTTGGAAAATACAGCAACAGAGGATTGGTTAACTAGCACAAGGAAAGATTAATGAGCGGCGGGAGACATGACAGCTGAACCTGGCTTACTAGAAAGATTGTGGGAACTATGTAAGAGTGGGACAGCCTCGCTCCACCTTTAGAACAGCACTTGACCTCTCGACGTTCACTTACCCTCCTGTCTTCACTCCCTTCCCCAGTCCTCAGTGTCCTGACCCAACTAGAAAGTGGCTAATCCTTCATCAGAATATTGTCCCTGTGTGGAGTTACCTTCAGTTTGTCTAAATGCCTGAGAAGTGAGACCTTCCCTCAATTCACAAGAGTGGATTGCATTGTTTTTATACCTTCTTGTTAATAAATTTTGATACATCTGGCAGAATGTGTCTCAGACTGCCTTTGGAGACCCGGTAGGAAGGTTGTAGGGGAGAGTGCGTGCACATCCCACTGTCTCTCATGCCAGAGGTCACCCACAATTACAATAGCAAAAATCAAAACCCAAAACAACAACAACAAAACAGCATCACTCAATACTTCTTGGCAGAGACACATTGGCATAGACAAAGCGGCAATGCTGGCCCTTTTGGCATAAGAACACATTCCCATCTTGCCCTGAGAGCTTTTGCCTACACATATGTGTGTAGTGAAGGCAGAGCTGCTAATCTCACAGTAGTGAAATAAAAAAAATTCCATTCTGCCCTCCAATCTCTTATTGCTGGTCTGAGCAGGCTGATTGACAGGTGGACAGAATTGACCACAGCGAGGTGCCTTCTAATTAGCAGCAATGGCTGTGGCTGCCAGGGCCAGCTCTGCTAATGCCCCAGGGCTGCCGCTCTGCAGGGCAGGCAGGCCCGTTAGGGTTCTGAGTGCTGGAGTGGGAGCAGTAAGGGGCCGGGGCAGAGGCACCTGATCCTGTTGTCTTTATGAAGAATAGACTTCTCCGAGAGAAAATTTTACCAGCTTGCAGACAAGAACTGGACCTGCAATCCTAGCTGATGGGCCATTTTTAATGTCACTGCCAGCTTGACCTACTATTATGAAAATTGCTCCAATTACATGTGTACACATTTGCATGTGAAATGACAGCTAAGTACTTGCCTAAGAGGCAATTTTTGCAAATGAAGCTGGGAGTTACTAAAATAGGGTGTTTTGTCCTTTGTTGGGATTATTTGTGACCCAATGAGATGACAACCATCCTCAAGCATTGCCTTGTGGCCTGTTGTAAATTATTTGTCCCCCCAAATGCTTCCTATGGCTCACAGACGAGGCCCCTTGAAATAAATGGGCTTCAATCACCAGTTTCAACAATTCTCCTGTCTCCAAGTAATAAAACATCTGGAAAATTGGGCTAAATGGATAAAACAGTTCTCTGTAATAAGTATCTGGCATGCATACAACTCTGTATAATGCATTTTTTTAATGACCAGATGTGGTACTTCTGTGTTATGAAGAACAGAGGCATGCTTAGTCATGCTTTTTATTACATTTAAAATGCAAGGTATATTTTAATAGCTCTCAGGAGAGAAGTTCTCCCATTGATTGAGAATTGTTGATGTGTAGGTTTACAAACTTGAAAAGTAAGCGAACCACTCAGAAAATTGCAGATATAATTTAAACAGTCGTTAAACTGGACACTTGAAGGAAACTGGCTTCAGAAAAAGAATTTGGTCTATAAATTTTCCTTTTCTCCTGGTGAATTTGTTCCACTGCGCCTTTGATCTTGCAGCCGTTTATGTTCTTATCTGTCTTCTGTGATATTTACAGCTTTATGAAGAAATGATTTCATCAAACTTGCTATTCACTTCTTCCCAATTTCTCATTAAAAAGGCTTAACTGGTAACCCACCTGTTCAGTCTCCATTTTTATAGCCCTTTTGGGGTTCCAAGAAGATGTTTTTAACGTGTGTGTGTGTGTGTGTGTGTGTGTGTGTGTGTGTGAGAAAGGGGGTTGGGGGGGATGAGAAATGCCTTAGAATGTTATTCACTGGCCTATGTATTTCACAAATCTCCATATATATATACACACACATATATAGAGAGAGAGCATGAATATGGTTTTAACTTTCTTATATAAGTATATGAATATATATTTAGAAAGTTTAGGAAACATAGTAAAGTATAAAAAAGAAAACTGAAAAGTAGTGTCTAAGCTGGGCATAGTGGTACATGCTGGCCTGGGCAGCACAGTGAGACCTTATCTCAAAACAGACAAACAAAAACCTATTTTTATAGACATTGTTTATAAATGTGCTCTCCCCGTTATGCAGACATACTCTCATAGCAATAGCCATGTTACTTGTTCTTAATACTTTACATTCCTTGAACATTTTCCCTTCTCTGAAATAGTCCTTTAAGGTGTGAGTCTGGAGAAAGTCATATTTACTGATCACTTTCTCCGTTTGGGATTTTTTTTTAATTTCAGGAATTTTCACTATTCTAGTCTACGACAAATACCTTTGTGTATCTCTTTATAGATCTCGGATTCTTTCCTACAAAATCAGGTTCCTGATTCATAGGTGATGTGCTTTTATAGTTGGGACTTTATCTCTTTTTCTGCACACTGTGTGGGGTGTTCTTCACAGAGGGTGTAATGATGCATGTCCCACTCTCACAGCAAGGGTGCGAGCACTCCTTTCCCTGCACGCCTACCAGGTCCTTTCATTAGTAACAGTTCTGAAGAAAGACACTAATCCTTCACTTGGTAAGGTGCTTTGTTTCTTTAGTCTAATATTTGCCTTTGAATTTGGATGATGAACTGGAACATTTTATTTCTTCTGTCAAAATTTCCTTCCTCCCTTTCTACCTTTCTCCCCAGTTCTCTTTCAACATGTGGGTCTTGGGGTTTGAACTCAGGTCATAGGCCCGGGGTAGGAGCCTTTACCCACTGAGCCAGCCCACTGGCTCAGTGGAGACCTCTGTTGCTTTTATGCTTCCCTGAGTTGATTTTTCTCATAGATTTTTCTCTAGTTTTTTTTTTTTTTCTGATTTATTTTTATATTCAACACAAACCTTGGCAGAACTGATTTTGGCATCTCATAGGCAGCAAAAAAATCTAATTTATTCTTTTCCAAATGGTTAACAGATCATCCCAGCACCATTTATTCAGCATTCCATCTTCGACTAACCCATCCTTTAAAAACAAAAAGCAGAATATTGTGCTTTCTCTATCTGGCTCTGTTTTATATGTGCTTGCTCTCATAGACAATTTACTGATGGTATCTCAGTTTTCACTAGGTTGGCTTCCTATACCTGAAAACTGGATTATGTATTTTCACTGATTGTAGACCACAACTCTGCCTAACTTTGAAGACCTTGGCTCCCTATAGTTCCACGCAGAAATGAATTCACTTGGGGTTTTTCCCTGGTTTACTCATTATATTTCAATGTAATATAAATCTCTATCTGATAAGAATCCTGTCTTAAATAGATAAAAAACTGGACTGCCCACTACTAGAAACTGGTCATCTTCTAGCTAGATAATTGACTCTAGACCTGTAACAGATGTACCTGTACATCACTAGGCCTCAGGCTACTCAACTGTAAATTTCTCCAGCTGGCCTGGAACTCACTAAGTAGACCTTGAACTCACTGTCTATGCAACCCAAGTGGTGGGAGATCTGCCTGTCTATGCAACCCAAGTGGTAGGATTAAAGGCATGCACCACCATACCCAGCAAAGTATGCATTTTATTATTATTTAAATATTTTTATTGACTTGAGATAAAGCATTATTTTGTTTTGTTCTGTTCCTTTGAGACAGAGTTCCACTGTGTGGCCCAGGCTGACTTTGTACTTATGGTGATCTTCCCAGACCTTATCCCTTAAAAAAGAAAAAAGTATTCATTTAGTTAAATATTGCAGATCAGCTTGAGAAGTTAAAAAAATATGGTGGTGGCTAGGAGGGATATTATTTAGGTAGCTAATAACAGGCTGGAGTGCTTCTCACTTTGTACTTTTAACAACTATGAGGTCCTGAAGAAATGGTTAAGTTCCTCCAGCTTTCGTTTCCTCAGACTGAATATGATGTTTGTTTCTGTTATAGGACCAAATGCTTCTCCCTAAATGAAATACAGCTGGTTAATAAATTTCTGGAAGAACATTCAGTCTCATGGATAATCAGATGCACTAATTAATACAATAAAGAATTCTAATGTTTTACCTAGAAATAAGCCAGTGATTTGAAAATGCTTGCTTTGTGCTTTTGAGAATGTGGCAAACGGACACTCTGAAGAAGATGGCACCATTGTTTGGAGAAGAACTTTTGCAGTCATGGGACTTAGGACATGCATGGCTTTTGGAAAACCTCCACCATCACTGATTTCTCCTAGAGGACATTCACCTCGGGTACACGGAAAGACGTACATCAGAGAATGATTGGGAGGTAGAGAAAAACCTCAACAATAGAAAATGATTAGCTTGGTTGACTTTCTAACGACATAATTCATTTACATTTTGCTTAAATGACATTGATAGGGAAAATTCCAACAAAATGAGCAAAGAAGCATTTCAATTATCAGCACATTAAACAAATTATACCATAAAATCATAAAAATGACATTTAGTAAGAGTAGTATAATATTCTGAGAAATTATTCATGTAATAATGTTAGATGACAAAAGGCAGAAATATTGCCTAACTACATGATTATGTCTTTGAGAAAGAGTAGGTGCAGCATAAAGACAGAAAGAAGCTTCAAAGCAGTTTCCTTTAGAATAGAGTATCCTCTTCCTTCTTTCTACTAATTTTCTAATTTTCTGCAATGAGATCTTTCAATTTTACAACCAACTAAAAGTCAATCTATTTTTAAATGAATATTTTCTCTTTGAAGGAAAACATCATAAGCCTGGTATGGTGCTATAAAACTGTAATTCTAGCACTCAGGAAACCGAGGCAGAAGGATGGTTACAAGTTTGAGGTCAGCCTAGACTTTAAAAATAAAGTCCTTGTTTCAAAAGAAAGAAAGAAAACCTCAATTGAAGGAATATCTGCTTTTCTCATATAAGATTGTCATATGATTAAAGAGGGTTGCTATGAAGACATCAGGTAGTTTGTGAAGTACAAATCGTTTTACATGTGTAAGGTGTTGCTGTGACCATGTGGGCATGATGCTCAAGAATTCTGCTTAATTCAAATCTTAGAGCAAATGTACTAGAAAGGCTCGTTTTAGAAGGAAATTTTGCAGTATGTTAAATAAGCTTTCCATCCATAACGTGAATAACTTTTCCATTTGTTTTACTGGTTTTGATTTTTATCAATGGATTTTCTTTAAGTAGAACTCAGTTTCAAAGTATGACATGCTGTTCAGAAGGAAAACAAACTTCTTGAAAAATATTCTTTTTATGGAGCTTAGTGAGATTAGCTCAGCAGGTAAGGATACTGCAGTCGAGCCTGAGGACCGGAGTTCTACACGCACAATCTACATGGTGGAAGGAAAACCCCCTTCCTGCAGGCTGTCATCTCATCTCCACATGTGTGCCATGGCACACACAAAAGAAACAATTTCTTTGTGAGACAAGGTCTTACTGTGTAGACAAGGCTGGCCTGGAACTCACATAGATCTGTCTGCCTCTGCCCCCCAAGGGCTGAGATCAAAGGCAAGCTTTATCACACCAGAGTAACTGATGTTTTTAAATGTTATATATATGGACACATAATTGACATCTATATAGGGAACAATTTCAATTATTTCAAGTAATTGCAATATCCGGTTCCTCAAACATCATTTTGTTGTATTAAAATGTTCAAAATCCTCTCTTTAACTTTTTCTTCTCGTGATAGGGATCAATCCTAGGACTTTGTACATTCCAGGCAAGCACTATACCACCAAGCTAATCCCCAGCCCCCATTCTTTCCTTCTCTTTTTTCCTTCTCGCCTCCTTCCTCCCTCCTTCCCTCCTTTCATGCTAAGGATGGAGTCTTAGGTTTTGTGCATGCTAGCCACGAGCTCTACCACTGAGCTACATCCTCACCTTTTGTTTTTTTTTCTCCCTATATAGCCCAGGCTACCCAACTCCCAATCCTCTTGCCTCCACCTCCCAGTAGTGGGACTAGAGACATATGCCTCCATACCTGCCCTATTCCTATTCATCCCTAAGTATCCTATTTGATATTTCCTATTCTCATTTTCATGCAAAAGATAACTCTTGGGATTAATGACTGCGGATTTAAATTTGTGTTCATTTTCTAGAATGGTATAAAAATGTGATCCACGGTTAGTGTGGGTGCAGCTGACCTTTGATATAGCTCTGGATTCATCCTCTCCGGGACCAGGGCAGTGACGTCTAAATGACTCCCAACAACACCAACACTGAACAGTGGCTGAGTGGGCTGCCGTCTTGGGTGGAAAGTGGAGGGCATGTGGACGTGATTGCTTGCTGCTGTTTTCTATCAGGGGATGCTGACTGTGCCTTTCCATTCCCCTCATTGCTGCTTTCTTCTGTAGACCTTTGCCAATTTATGCCTTATTTATCTTAGTACAGATGTAATTGCCTCAACCTACTCTGGTTTTCTTCAAACTGGAATCTATGAGTTTCCAAGGACTGGAGCCTCTTTGATGGAATCTTTGAGTTCCAAGGCAATTTTTTTCAATCAGGTGAGGTTTTTCCTCAGTGACGTTTACCAGTTCTAAAGTCAAATATCTTTGGGTGCAATAATTCAGAATGGAAAGACATTTTCTTGGAATATGAGTTTTGTCTCAGCTGCTGCTAGGAAGAGGAGACACAACCAAGGGAAGCTTAAGCAAACAAACTTTGCTTCGTCTCCTATCCAGTCTAGAGGTGGGTGACTGATGCCTTGACTGAGCTGCTTAACGATGTTGTAGCTAGTTTGTGATTCTCATCTTGTTCTTTGTAGCTACAGCTACAGCAGCTTTAAGGAGCATGGGGGGATTGGAAGTGGGAAGGGCAGTGTATTAGTCACTTTTCTGTTGCTGTGATAGAACCACTGACCAAGGGAACTTATAAAAGGAAGATTTTATTTACCTTTCTGTTCCAGAGGGGCAAGAGACCATCATGGCCAGGCAGCATGGCGACAGAGGTGGCTAGTGTAGACGCCAAAGCTAAGCGCTCACATCTTCAAGCAGGCCCAGGAAGCAGAGAGAGACTGGAGATCACCCAGGCTTAAGAACTCTCTAAGCCCGCCCCCAGTGACGTGCTTCCTCCAGCATAGCCTTACCGTCTACGACCTCCCAAAACAGCGCCACGAACTGGGGACAAAATGACCAAATGCTTAGAGCGTATGGGCACACTCTCATTCAAACTACCACAGATAGTGACGGGACAGCATCAGCCATGTGGGTGTCTCAGCAAAAGGCAGAGCATTTCCCAAACATCTACCAGGCTTCTGTCCACATTTTCAAGGAACAAACTGGGCCCCACTGCTGAAGCTAGCTAGAGGGCAGACTGGAATTGGCGTTGTAAAGGATTGTTATGATTGGTTTAGAAAACCAATCACGTTCATTTTTCGGGCGGAAGTGCTGTCTGGGAAACAATGAAGGCATGGCTGTAGAGGAGGAAGGCGTGGGGCCTGACCTGTGAGAGCCCAGTTCTCTTCCCTCCTGCTTCTTTTCCCTAATGCTCCCGTTTTTTTTGACACAGATCAGGTTCTCTCTTCATGCAGAGAAAACGGTATTTCCATTATCTTTTGGGCTTCTCGGCATCTCCATCTATCACTTCTAAATAGGGTATGCTCCTCACTTTCCAAACTCTTTGGATAGAAAAGAACAGCACTAAAGAACTTTCTTTGACACAGAATTATGATGACAAATTCCAGGTACTTATCAAAAATTTAAAGTTTAAATTCATTCAGTTTCACCAAAATTCAATTTCCTGGTAGAGGAAGAACATTTATGCTTAGTTGACAACAGAGTGACGCCAGCTTTTGCCGAAGGCCCCTAGCGTTATGTGTTGGCTGACTGAAAAAGGAGAAAGACTTTAGCAAAATGCTTCATTTATTCCCAAGCAGGAACAGCTGGTTGAGTTCCAGGCTCTGATAGTTCCGCTCCTCTCTTGGACATTCTGCTTCTCCTCCTTATTCTCATCTGTTACCAACTTCTGGTTCCTAACTTGGTCCTTTTTCCCTCCTGGAATTGTGGAACCAATAACAAAAGCAAGCACTGGTTAGGTAGTGAAGGAGACTATGCTTGGCCAACAGTAAGAGACAAACTTACCAATCTGCTTCTCAGCCCTTGGGGCTTGGCAGGTTAGAGGTACAGAGTAAAAGAAATAGGGGCCACTGAGATGGCTCAATGGATAAATTTTGCCACCAAGCCTGACCTAAGTTTGATCCCTGGGACCCACATGGAGAAAGGTGAGAACCAACCTACACGTTGAGGTTGAGGGCCACACTTGAAGCCCGTAAACCAACAAAGACACACAGCCATGTTCACACAAATTAATAAAAAAATGTAATTTTAAAATCTTTTAAAGAATTGAGGGGAAGAAAAGGATAACAAAAGGGAATTATATACTCTTCTCTGGGACAAACAGGTTTTCCTGGAATCAGACCATGTATCTTCACTCCTCTTATGGTTCTGTCCAGTCTTCACTATGGAAAATGTCAACTGTCATGGCACTGGACAGCGTGTCATTTAGCACGCAGATGGAATGAAGTTGGAGGTTGTTTGGGGTGACTCTAGAAGCCATCTTAGAGCTATCCAGTTTCAAGCCTGTCTCCATGAAGATCTGGCCTCTAAGAATCCTGTCCTCAAACATAAATAAGACTGAGGTTGGGTGGAAATTCAATTAGATGTGACTGGAGAGATGGCTCAGTGGTTAAGAGCATTGGTTACTCTTGCAGAAGACCCAGGTTCAAATCCCAGCACTGACATGGTGGCTAACAACCATCCGTAACTCCAGTTCCAGGGGATGTGACACCCTCTTCTGTCCTCCAAGGGCATTGCACAACATGGGTGCACTTACACATATGCAGGCAATACACTCATGCACATAAAATGAAATAAATAAATACATAAAAGAAAGAAATTCAGTTAGTTAACCTCGGCAGTACTCAGTGTAAAAATATCTTAATAATTTCTAATGCCCCATCCCCCTTTTATCTTTCTACTCCTTCCTGCTGACCAGAACCTCATTTCACCTTATGATTCTTTTGAGTTCAGAAAGCCCACGTCCTTCTCATAGTCACTTCTGTAATGTTCTGAGGCAGATGTGTCCCTCTCTTCTAGGAACAGCCCTCTGCTAGGCTCTGGGGATTGTGTTCTTCAAAGTTAAAGTGTTCTCAGACCCAACCATGGCTCACTGGGCAGCTTGAGAAATCAAGTGAGTTGGGCAATCTGTCCGAAGCTTCTCTGTGAACCTTTGGAAGCCTTAGGCAGGTGACTTAATTTTATGGAAACATTAAGTTTGCACTGCAAAATACTTTTGAAAGCCAATATCCCTAAAATATATTCGGATTTACTAGTGCAAATATCACATAAGTACCAAAGACATGTTTCTTGCCTGCTTTAAAAATCCCCTTTTCCCACAAAAGCTTTTACATGTGATGTAAAGAATATTAAAATACAAGTGAAAATGGACAAAAAGAAGTTACACATTGTATTAAATGGAAACAACTTGTAGCAGAAGCTCCAGTCTTCCCCTGATTGGGGGATGAGGACAGAACTAGCCCAAACTGTGAGCTCAGAGGGTATGGTACTCAAGAGTTCTCCTACTTCTGACACCAACCCCAAACTACCCCCAGTTCAATAACTGAGTAGAAGACCTGGAACACCCCCAACTCAAAGGCTGTCATATCAAGAGCCATGCAGAGTGCAGTCAGTCTGAGAAGAGTTGCATAGGGCAGAGTCCAGAAGGTTCTGAAGCAAACATCTGCTGCCCTCAAGTCTCATCCTCCTGTTGTTGGTGTGTGACATTCCACAAGGGCCATTACCAAGTAGGAATGTCACCTGAACCTTGCTGTTCAGAGGTTGCTAAAAGACTTTTTTAATGGTTTGATCGATTGCTTGGCTAGACCATCTCAACCTCCAGGTAGACCCAGATCTGATGTGATTCAAAACTCCCACGTTAAATCACTTGGTTGGTCTCTTTAGCTGGCCAGCTCTCACTCTTTGATCTGGTGGGTTTAGTCCCTATTCTAATAAAGACAGACATTAAAGGGAAAGATGTGTCCTCTCTCTGAGAAACACCAAGTTCTTTACTGCACAGACTCCTTTCCTTTTGACTGCTAATTGGCATGGGTGGTTCTTCAGCAAAGTGCTCACAGAGAAGACTCAAAGACCTCCGGGAGCCAGAAGTTTGCCAGTGGATGCTGGCATTCAAATGTAAGTGTATTGGCATCATTCTCCTTGCCAGACCTGCCTTAAGGATGCTGCTAGGCACCTTTACTAAAGCCCTCAGTACTGTGGATCTCCCGAAGCTCAGACACCAATGCTGCTGAGGCAAGGTCTCTGGAGTCCTTAATTTTCAAGATGCCAGAGCCTTAGGACTCATAGGTAGCTAAGAGCTCCAGAAGTCAATGACCTGCCATCAACCATGACAGAGTCTGTGAGCACCTGCCCTGGAGGTTTTGGGGAGTAAATGTGTTGGGGATACAGAAATTGAATAGCTTATTTTGAAACTGAACAGGAAAATTGGGACTTCATATACAAAGGACTCCCTAAAACATAAAAGGGCAAGTTATTAACAGGAGTCACACTCATAAAAGGAGTGTGTAGAACATGGAGATTTATTAGAGAACATGATCATAGGGCTGAGGATGTAGCTCAGTTGGTACAGGGCTTGGTTAGCATGCACAAAGCCCTGGGTGTAATTCCCAGCACCACATAAAATCCAGTGTGGTGCCACACACCTGTAATCTCAGTGCTTTGGAGGTAGAGGCAGAAGGATGATAAGTTTAATATCATCCTTGGTACATAGTGGGATACATGAAACCCTATTTTAAAGAAAGAGAGCCAAGGAGGGAGGGAGGGAGACAGAGAGAGGGAGAGGGATCGAACATAATCTTACATAAAACTAGTGTTGTTTTAAAAAGAAAAACTAAACTGGTGTGGTGGCGCATGCCTTTAATCTCAGCACTTGGAAGGTGTGAGATCCTGCCTTAAAACAAACAAAAAAGACCATAAAAGGGGAAAAAATTTTAAAGATTAATTTTTAAAAAATTATGTGTATATGTGTGCATGGGTGCCCTTGGAGGTCAGAAGAGGGGTTCAGATGTCTTGAAGCTGGAGACATAGGTAGTTATGAGCCCAATGTAGGTGCTTGGAACTAGACATGGGGCCTCTAGAAGAGCAGTATATGCTCTCAACCACTGATGAATCATTTCTGTAGCCTGAAAATATATTAAGAATTTATTAGTATCAGCCTTCCAAAATCTTTTGATAAATAATTGCTATTTTTTTTTTTTTTGAGACAGGGGCTCCCTGTTGCCCCAGTTGGCCTGGAACTCACTATGTAGACCAGGCTGGCCTTAACCTCACACACATCTGCTTGCCTGTGCCTCTTGAGTGCTGAGATTAAAGGTGTCTACTCACACCTGGCTATAGCTTGAGTCTTAAATGCTTTCACTGGCTGTGTGTTTGACCTCTTGGTCCCCAGCTGGTGGTATTGTTTTGGAAGGTTGTGGAACCTTTGAAATGTAAAGGTGGTCATAGATCACCCAGGGTAGACCTTGAGGATTAAGTATAGCCTGGTATACTTCAGCTCCAGCTCTCTAATTTGTGATCTGCCAGCCAGGCTGCTGCCCTCTCTTCCCACTGCTACAGATGTAGCAGCCTGTGCCACGTGCCTTCTTCACCACGGCAGACTGCATCCCCTGAAACCATGAGCCAGAATAAGCTGCTTCTAAAGCAGGCATTTGTGATCAAGACGAGAAAAGTAATTAATACATGACTATCCATTCAAGTGCCCATTGAATCTTTACTATGTGCTATGAATTTGCTACTCAGTATTCTAAATATGGAGGATTTGGCAGACAGCAAAACACACGTGTTCTCTTATGGAGATGGCTTCCCTATGGAAGATATAAATAACCAATAAATAGATACACAATGTGATATTCTAGAGAAAAAGAAAGCAGTGAAGGTTTGAAGAGGGAAAAGCTGTTGCTTAGATTACTAATCAGGACACACCTGAGGAGAGACTTGAATAAAAGAAAGAGCCTGATCATGTGGAAAAAGCATTACAGGAAGAAGCACACATAGGCCCCCATGCTAGAGGGTATTTGGTATTTGGCAACCAACAAACATGCCAGTGTGGCCAGAATGGTAAGGCCTTGTGGTAGTGGGAAGGGGATGGAAGCTACTTGTCTATGAGACAGGGACAAAAAAGTATACACACACACATACGCAACCACACCGTTCCATCTTCAGCCTAGGATATCTGTCCTGTGTCCTGTCCTGCTGCTGTGTTAACAGAGGTAGCTTGGAAGAGACTTAGAAGCAGCTGAGAGACTAAACAGATTCCTATTAGGGAGGTTATGCAGTGGCCAAAGGAAAAAATGAAACCATAAGGCCCTAGGATGGGGTTGGCAGAGGAGGGACAACTCTGAGGTGAGGGAGGGGGATGGTAGAATGTTCTACCAAGGCCTGTGCATGTGGTGCCTTGTACTGCTTCCCCAGGGGACTGCTTAGGCTAAGCTGTAGGACTTTTATGGAGCTGTATGTGTGTTTCTTTTGGATCTGGCGAGACTAGCCCCAAGGTGGCCCCACTTTCTTCAGATTTCATTTCTGTTTGGTGTCCTTGGTGTGATTGATGAACTAGCTATTGAATGGCCTTTTCTAGTTAACTCTGAATGTTTTCTTTTCCTTGAAGGATTTTTCAAAATGCCCTGTTTCACTTTCTTACTTTAGAATATTTATGTAACAGGTAACTTCAGCTGGAGTCTCAGATTTGCTCTTGAGAACTGTGGGCGCTCAGGCATATCACCAGATTTTTCAAATGCTGGCATTCTTACCTATAAATGGGGATAATTTTGAGAAAATTCTGCACAGAAGTTTTTGAGATTAAATGATATCATACATGTGAAAAAGTAATACAAATGACAGTCATTATTGTATTACATTTTTATTTATTTATTTTTCTTTTATGTGTATGAGTGTTATGTTTGCATGGAAAGTGCACCTGTGTCATTCAGTACCCATGAAGGAGAGAAGAGGGCGTCAGATTCCCTGGAACTGGAGTTATAGATGGTTGTTAGCTGCCATGTGGGTGGTGGGATTTGAACCTGGGTCTTCTGCAAGAATAGTCAGTGTTCTTAATCACTAAGCCATCTCTCCTACCCTCATATTTAAAATTTTTTTAATGTTTATTTTGTGTAGGAGTTGCCTGCATGTGTCCAAGTGCACCACATGCATGCAGTGCTTTGCAGAGGCCAGAAGAGGTCATCAGATCCCCTGGAACTTGAGTTAAGGACAGTTGTTAACCACCAACTGTGTCCTAGGAACTGAACCCCAGTCCTCTGTAAGAATAGCAAGTGCACTTAAGCTCACACTGAACCATCTTTACAGTCTGACAGTTATTAATTTAATGAGTCAAAAATTACCAATTTGGATAATAACATGTTAACCAAATAAATATATGTAGAATAAATTTACTTACTCTTAAAAATACATTGTGTGTGTGTGTACGTATATGTATGTGCAACCATAGTGTGTGTGTGGAATTCAACCCTTGAAGTTGGTTCTTTTCTTCCACAGTGTGGGTTCTGGGAGTCAATCTTGGGCTATCAGGCTTGGTAGCATGTACCTGTACCAGGTGACTCATCTCACCTGCCCTAAGCAATTACTAAATAAGTGATTCAGTATAATATCACTTTAGTTAGGCACAGATGTGAGTACCAGTCCTTTTAAAAATTATTATTTGTGTGTGTGTCTCTGAGTGCATGTGTGTATGTGTGCACACACACACGCATGCCAGAAGAGGATGCTGGACGTGGAATTGCAGGCATCTACAGGACACCCAGCTTGTTATGTGGCTGTTGGGATTCAAATGCTGGTCCTCATTACTCAGCAAGTACTCTTAACCCCTGAGCCATCTCTCTAAGCCCTGAGAGTTTCTTCTAATTGGAGAAGGCAAAGTATGAACCTCAGTCTGAAGAAAATTTAAACAAGAATCAAGAAAGAAAGATATAGAAAATATTATTTCTCTTTCACATTTCAGATATGCAGTTTCAAGAAGAAATTCTATTAATAAACAAAATTAATTCTTCCAAATTAGAAAATATGTCCAGTCATCTAGTGTTTTGTTTAAGATATAACTTTAACATTCGTAAGATATATATACCCATGAAAGCTTTTTATTATGTAGAGATTTTTAGACAATAGTCTAAAACAATAACAATAGTCGTTGTTATGGTGTTAGCTTTGCTCCTTTAAAGCACTCTGAGATCTTTTTCACTGCATTTAATGATGGTGCAGTACCTAATTGTGTGCATTAGCATAAAATCTGATTGCTGACTAGTTCTAATCAGCTTTGCTTCACAGTAAGGCATGCAAATTGCTATAGGATAGAGACCAATGATTGATAGTCTAACACTTCAAAGTTAAAGGGAAAAAAATGTTTAACACTTTAGTGGTTATCTCCATGTTTATCCCAGTATCAGAAAATTTTTAAAAATTGTATTTTCTTATTATAGTCCTTATTAGAAACTGCCATAAGCAACCAGGTCATTTGTATTTTTATCTTAATAGAAAACTGATGGGAAAGAGGGAAGCACAGACACGTTCATGCCACCTTCCTAGAGCCTCCCTCATTCCCACACTCCCTAGAAGGACTCCCAACATGGATGTCCTGGCAACCACTCCTGAATATGTGGGAGCCAGGTCAGAGCTGTTTCAGATCCCCAGAGTTGATTTTCTGCACATTTAACCAATCCTAATTCAGTGTCACTGAACTACTTTTCCATTTGCCGAACTGTCTGGATCTACAGCTTCTGCACCTGCAGCTTTGAGAGTATCCTGCCCGTCAGCCTGCTCTCAGTCCAGGCCTTCATTATCACTCTCATTAGATTCAGAGCCACGCCCCCTTGCCCAACTGAGCTCTCTTCTACCTTTTTCCTCACACACACTCTTTTATATCTATGGCCTGACCTTTCTGAGACTCCCAGGGCTTCATGGTCTGGGAAATTCCTCTTCTGTACTATTAAACGCCTCTCTTTTTATACCCAGCTAACAAATCAACATCTTTCCCAACAACCCCTTTCCTGAAGAGATGTCAGTCTCTTACAAAGTGTGCACTGTGTCTATTGATGAGGGTTTTCCTCATTTCTAAGGAAGCATAGTCCTAGGATTTGAAGGGCTGGGGAATGTCTTTGTGTGGACCTGTGATACAGCAGGCTTCTGTGATGCTGTATCTTGCAAAGACTACATGTCAGGTGTGCTTTACAGACTGGCAGACCTAAGAACCTCCAGGAATTTGGTAGAAATGCAAAATATCTTGCCTTATCTCAGACTCCCTGAATCAGCTCAGCAAGTTCCCTCAGTGGTCTGTGTGAGCTGTGAGAGTTTGAGAGGTGCCGGTCTAAGGAAATACCTACTCACTCTTGAGGCCAGATGTTTTCAGTGAGTCACATTCCAGAGCTCTGGTCTTGGAGCCTTGTTTGAATTGGTTACTTCTGAGTCCACAAGATTATGTCCTCCTCCTTGTCGTCATCGTCGTCCTCCTCCTCCTCTCTCTCTCTCTCTCTCTCACACACACACACACACACACACACATGCACGTGCCCAACACCCGCCCCCCCAAATGACATTCTGTATTTTACTGGCTGTGGCTTCTTTGGCAAGTTCAGATACATGGTTACCTCTGCACCAGAACAGAAATAATGATAATATCTACCTCACACACTTGTTGAGAGATTCAACACACCATGTGGCTGTAATGTAAAAGGGTTCAACAATTTAACTTTTTTTTGAGACAGTATCTCTTTAAGTACCCTAGGCTGGTCTTCAATGCATGATCCTTCTGCCTTAGCTTTGAGAACTTGGGCAGGTGCTACCAAATCTGACTGTTTAAGTTCTGTGTAGACTTTTTTGCCCACAATTAAGTACCAGGGTTAGATTTTTTTTTTAGCTATTTTCTAGTTTGTCTGGCATAAGGGTAGTTTTATGTAGAGCTGTGAATGGACTTACCTACCTGATCCCAGGCTGGGAGGATTTGTGCTGGCATGTTAGAATTAATAACCTGCTCTTTTACTGTGAACACTTTCCACCTGGGAGATACGCTTTGGCTTTCCATTACCTACGTCTTATCATCTCCAGCACCGAGGAATACCGACCAATTAATCACCAAGGAGCAGAAATAAATTGCTCCTTGGGTGATTTAACACTTCTTATCTTGAGAGGAAAAGCAGAGGGGTGCTGTTAGTTCGTGTTTGGAATGGCTCATGCTTCAAAGCAGACTTGGGTTATTTACACATGTTTATTCATCATATGTCAACAACTGTTCTCATTTGGAGATTTAGGGGGGAATTTTCTTTTGAGTAATTTTTCTGAATGTGATCCGATTCTGGAAATGAGGTTTTCCAGATAGCATAAGGCAAATCATTTGGGTTTAGTCCAACATGAAAGTATATCTGAATGTTTTATTAGACTCTCTTGCCTTAGCAAGAATGGAGTAATGAGAACAGCTTTGACATTTCTTTGCAAAGCCAAAGAGAGGATCATTCATGTATTTGTTAAATCATTCATTTACATACTCTATACACAATTATTGTGTCGCTACTACATGTTGGTCTAAGGCCTGGACACGGTGGCAGAATGACAGAGGACATTGCATGACAGCAAAACAAAGCAAGAATTAAGCTTACGTGAAGGCTGCAATAAAACCACTTGGGCAAATAAATACAGGATCCCAGGAAGGATACTTCCTCAAACTCAGTTTCTCAACAGCAAAATGGAGCCCAGTAATGATCCAATCTACCTTTCAAGGTGATATTTGAGGATTAAAGAGCATAAAAACACTCTAGGAACTAAATTCTCTATAAATAGCTGCATTGTGCAGTGCCTGAGAAATACGTACTGCTTCTTGGAGACGATTCCAAATGGTCCATTCTGTTACTGTGAAGGATGATGCCATTTCTGCACTGACTCCCAGCATCTTGCAAATCACACTGAGTTTTGTAGTTGGCCTTTATGTTTTCTTAACGTTAGCTGAAGTCGTGAATACTTGTGGATATACACATCTAACAGGACAGAGGGGCAAGGGAAAAAGCAGCAGTCCGGTCCCTGCCCCACCCTCCTCTCCAGCCACTCTGCAGTGAGCCACAGGGGCAGATCCTGGTTTTCAGTGTCGTCTTGCACCAGCATTCCCCTTCTACTCCTAACTCTGCTTTACCAGCTTGAGGTATTACTGATTCGTTGCTTAGGTAGCCATCACTGGCTTTTCAAAGAAAGCTTCAACGTGGATGAAGTGTCTTGTTTTTAACATCCTCTAATAGTCCAGTATAGGAACAATGTTTATTAATCATTCTAGTGGGTTGGTTTTTAGACAATTAAGTTTTTACTGTATTTGGCATCTTTGAGAAGTAGAAAGCACCTCCGTGTGCTCAGGAGGCTCTGTGCCTACCTACTAGTAAGGTCCCTCTAGTCTGTAAACCCTTGTCCAGTATAAAGAACTCAAACTTCAACATTATGTATATTGAGTTTTTAAACATAATGTCACAGTTGCTGGGTTCAGCTAAGAACTTAAAAGTTTCCTTTGTTTTCTATTGCATTTTCTCTCTGGGTCCTTCCAGGAAGACCCATGGACTCCACTGGGCCTTTGGGTTGCAGACATTGCAGTGGGACTACCCTGGGCTTGATCATAGCAGGGGAAACAACGCCTCATTCCATCGCTGACAAACTATGTCAGAACTACATTTAAGAGAGCAATTTGATTAAGACATTCTTTTGCTTATGAATTGATGTACCGATCTCTAGTGGGTACAGTGTGCTAGACTGAAAGATGATAAACTGTAAGATGTTTAATCAGCTATGGAGAAAGGGTAGATTAAAAATATATATAATTTTAGTAAATTGATTCCAGTTGCTCATTTGTAATACTGTTATCAGACCTGTCAACATGAAGCAAGGTAAACCAAGCAATTCGTGTCTTCTCCTCTTCTAGAAAACCGTGTGTGTGTGTGTGTGTGTGTGTGTGTGAAGTGTGTGTGTATATGTCAAGTGTGCTGAGTTGGCAACTTGTATGGCAGGAAAGTAGGCACTGTTAGCTAGGCAAGAAAACAGAGAAAGCAGTGTAGCTTACTGGTTAAGAACTCAGCTTTGGTATGATGAAAACCACTGTCAGCTCTGGGTTACCCAATGAGTTCTTTAGCATTGCTGCAGGGATCAAATGAGATAGGAAATAAAGTGCTTAGCCCATGGTAAGACTGCATAAAATAAGGGACTCTCATCGTTATTATGAACTTCATCAACCCTCTAGACAAACAAGTCCCTCTCCCTGGGTCTCAGGAAAACTTAGCTTAGTCCTGTATATGGAGGGAGCAGTGGCCCTACTTTGGCAGGCTGGAAAGTGCTCTGTGCAGAGGCGATAGGCAACCCAGTTGTGCCCTCTGCTTGCCTGTCTGTAGGGCGCTGATTCATTGTAAGACTGGTCTGACCTTCAGTTACACTTGCCATTGCTTGCTTAACTTTTGACTACTTGGGGCTCAAATCAAGTCCCAAGAGTTTGTTTAGCATGTTTGCTCTTCTTTTTCCAATAAGTTGGTTTTGAATGTAAGTCAGACCCTTTGGTAACTGGCTCTTGATTGTAGCCAGAAGAGGGCACTGTTGCCTTATGTAAATTCCACACTATTCTCAGAGGTTCCACATTTGAGTTCTACCTCTGGATTTGTAAAGGTGGCAGTTTCATTTCTTTAGGTGACTTGAGATGGAGGGAGGAGAGGCTTTTGTTTGTAATAGGAAAAAGGTACACAATTAGGATGAAATAAACTTAGATTTCATTAAGCATGGAAAATTACATATGGACTTTCAAAATACACACAGTTGATAAAGAAAAAGTATTCAGATGAAATATATCAAGGTTCTACCTGGAAAAGCACTGTCTGAAAATCAGAATGTACCTACTATTTGTGCAAATTTTCAGCATCTTAAGTATCCCAGAAAAGTTGTAGAATGAATTGATGGAGTCTGGGGGAAGGAAGTTGAGCCTGTTTCCTCCCACTGGAGTGAACCTCAAACATTTGGAAACAGAAGTCTTTTTTAAGAACAGGGAGAAAGGAGCTATTGAGATGGCTCAGTCAGTAAAGGCACTTGCCACTAAGCCTGACAACCTGAGTTTCATCTGAGACCCACATGCTAGAAGGAGAGAACTGACTCTGGCAAGTTGTCCATTGACTGCACCAACACACATATAATTAATAACAACAACAACAACAATGTAACAAAAGTTACAGACAATGAGAGAGCCTCTCACCCCGTCCTCCTGCCCACGAGCTTTGCCTTCTCCCCTCTTGGTCAGTGATCCTGTGGGCCACTTTGCCATTTTGAACAGGTCAGTTTTTAACTAGGCAATTAATGGATTTATTTCTAAATGTTGCCTGAAAATTGACAACTGAAGAGGACCAGTTCTCAAGCCAGGAGGCCTACGTCCTCACAGTTCTCTTTGAAGCCAACAGCACGGCAGGGACAACAGTGACAGCTCCTTCTGTGTTCATGTTCTTTCCCTGTCATTCCTCTCAAATTTCTCTACATCTGACTTTTACCAGGGTTAGAAGGAAACACATTCAAGCATGCTGACAGCAAGCCCAGACTACATTACTGTACGATCGCACTGAAGGTTGGAAGACCTAACAGAACTGAGGAATACTTCCAGGGACATACTGATACGAGGTATTGATGTGAGATCTGTAGACAAATATTTGCTGGATGAGCAACTGATGGACTGGATGAATGAAGATGAATGAAACCAAAACTTCTTACACAGTTGTGGATGTGAAAGCTAGAATAGCTATTTGAAAGAACTATTTTTAAACGTTAACACCGCTTCCAATATTCAGTATTTTTAAATATCACTGGATAAGGAAGTAGCAAATTTTCCATCTTTTGAATTTTATACAAAAAAATAAAAAATTTCTCATGAAGCTAAGGAAAATTTACAAACGCCTCTGTGCATTCAGACATACATACATACTCTTTGTGAGAGTCTATAGCCTTGCTTATGCTATATTTTCAACATCATGAGAACTTAACACCATCACCAACATCTCTTCCTTTCCGTTCTTTCTTCCTTTGATTAATGTTAACTTCAGCCTCATGTCTGAGGTTGGGCTGTATGCACTGAGTAAAGTCTGTACTCACAGACTGCTATAAAATCCTTTAAATATTCATTCAAAGGTGCAAGCTCTTGGACCACAAAGGTCCCTTCTTCTGGTCCCTTCTTCATGCCCAGACCTGCTCAGACACTTGGCATCCCGCCCTGGAAGCAGAGTATCCAGGCCAAACAAAACCTTCATTTTCATTGCTTGGAACAACGGTCAATTCTTGAATGTAATTACTTAGAACAAATTAAGAGTTTAGATCCAGGAGCCTTGGGGCGCTGAAGATTATAGAAAACAGAAGGGAAAATGGTTTAAGGTTTCCCTAAGCTGTGCAAGGCCACACCCCACAGAAGCCTGGTGTGGTTCTGGTAGGCGTGAGGGAGCTCTTATCTTGCACACCCTACAAGATCTTCAGGGTAGGAAAAGGGGTTCCCATATTCCATATCTGCACTGTTTGGGCTGGGCTGCTTTCCTTTAAATACAGCTCGCTGCTTCCTTTTAAAGTGTGTGTTTTAAAAATACTATTCCCTGTGCAATAGCTTCTTTCTTTCTTTCTTTCTTTTTTTTTGAAGTAACAGAGAGCAAAGAACTGTTTCTCCATTGTCTACCAGAGGCCAATGGTTCTAGCACAAAACAAGAAGGTAAGATCAGTAAACACGGAGGTATAGACAGACCCCATGGTTTGAGCTTGTACTGCACAAAGCTGTAGGCTGTCTTCCTAACAAGGAAGCCTGGAATAAATAGTACCAGAGAACTGAGAGTACAGCTCAAGGGTAGAGTGTGAGTTCAGCACGGCAAAGATTCCAAGTTCAGGCCTCAGCACCACAAAACAAAAGCAATAAAACCCCCAAGGGATAAGTAAACACTTTCAAGACATGAGGTATTCCTTCACTAATTGGAGATGTGAACAGAGGAATTTCCCTCTATAAGGATTCAAGTCACTTCTACCTTTTACTTAGTATTTACTTGAAAATACCTACAGTATTATAAGAACAAGGTTCTCTTTAAACAACTTACTAAGGAATCATCCTAAAAGCAAGCTCAGAGACCACTTACCACCACGTAGGCTCTACTGTTTGAGTCTTACATATACTAGTTTATTTAATCTGTAAAACAATCTTCTAGTCACATACTATTACCATCTCATATTATAGCTGAGGAAACAGAAGCACTGGGAATTTACAGTACTTGCCCCCAAACACCCCACCAGTAAACGTGAGAGCAGAATTTAAGCTTTGTTTTAGAGTTTCTGTCCTTAACCACTTAACTACTAAAAATAAAAGTCCATGGCTGTAGCAAGAATGGAACTGAAATGCACAGTATTTTTATCTCTAAGTAGGGGCTGCGCTTTTTCTTTTTCTTCTCTGTAGTTCCAGATTTCTATCATATATTGGATTTATACGTAGGGAAAAAAAAAAAAACTGCTTTAAAATTCTGCCCCTAAAACCTATAACCTGCCCAGTCTGTGCAGACCATTGTCTTGAAAGCTCTGGAGTAGAAATGACATAAGCAGACTTGATGACTTGGTTTAGAATTATACCAGGAAAAGATGATTCACACATGTCCCTCTGAGTCCCTTTAAGCAGCCAATAAACTGCCTGGTCCTTGAAATGTCACTTGGAGGTTGTATAAGGTGAGAGTGTCTCAAAGGAAGAATGAATTTCCTACCACCAACAACTCTTAATAGAAGAGGTCAACATGAACAAAGATAAACTTTCTCATGAAGTGTGCCATTAAAAGTCCTAAGACAAAACCCAACTGTATCCATGTCCAACAGCAATGAGCAAATGGGATTTGGAATTAAAAATCACACTATAATCAGCTTAATTCACAAAATATACATAAAGTAGTACATAGAATAAACATAAGAAGCAACGGGAAGTGTTAAAATACGATCAAATGGGGCCAGGCTTTTAATCCCAGCACGCAGGAGGCGGAGGCAAGCAGATCTTTGTAAGATGGGGGTCAGCCTGGTCTATGTAGTGAGTTCTAGGCCAGCTGGGGCTCCAGGGAGACCCTGTCTCAAAAAACAAAAACCAAACAAACCACCAACAAAAAGCAACAGGAATGCATTCTCAAAAACACTTGTTCAATTTATAACAAATACATAGCACAATTTTTAAAGAGCATAAATACAGGTGAAAATAAAAATTAGAAAAATGACTGCCAACTGAGCTGTACTCATTATTGACCTATTATGTGCTGATAACTACTTAATATTGATGGCCTGTCTTTTCCTTCTCATTAATAGCCAGATTTCCGCAGCTGCTGGTGGCAAAAGGCATTCTTCACAGTTATTTGAGAAAGTGCCACCTTGCATAAGGCCAGACCCTTCCCCAGAATGACTGTCTTCAACATCTGATGGAGGAAGACTTCAAAAGCTTACTCTTCTCTCCTGAGCTAGGGAAAACAATCAGCACACAGGTTTCTGTGGGGTTAGTGTTCCAGCACTCGCTCTCTCTCTGCCATCCATTTTCCTCCCTTCCTTCCAGCATTGCTGGGAGATGGCATGCTTGGCTGGGCATCCACTCTCCAACACGAATTTTCAAAATGAGAGAAAGGGAAGCACAAATCTTGTGTATTAGTTACGTTCTCATTGCTGGGACCTAATACTTGACAGCAAACAACTTGAGAAGAGTTTATTTTGGATGACAGTTAGGGAGAACACAGTAATGAGAGCAGAAGTGGCGCAGTGTGAGGGTAGCTGGTCACTCTGCAGTGAAGAAGCAGAGACAGGTGAATGCAGGTGTTTGACTCCGTTTTTCCACCATGTTTATTTGGTCTGGAACCACATGCCCATAGAATGGCCCTGCCTGCATTCATGATGGGTCTTCCCTCCTCAGTTAAACTTCTTGGGGAACACCCTCACAGACATGCTCCTAAGTATGTCTCCTAGATGATTCTAAATCCAGTTAAGTTGACAATGAAGATTAGCCATCACTCCTTGGGTGGGCATTTGGCCCTCTGCCATGCTGACTCTACTGGGCACAGTTCTCAAAGCTTATGCAGAAAACAAGAGGAAGAAGAGAAGCACCATCATCCTCACACAGATTGAGGAAGTGGATCAAAGAACAAAGAGACCCTCCAGAAATCCCAGCAGGGACATGTCTGAATTTGGGTGAGGGTGGCAGCTGCTGTGGCCCACTCTATGGTCTAATCCCCTGAGCTGTCCTGTCCCTGGTATGGGTGTTAATTAAATCATTCTCATTAATTCAGCCGGAGTGTAAATTAGGAATGAATGAAGATAGATTAGGTCTGAAGGCAGCTAATACATTTAACCCCATGCTGCTGATTTTGCAGCCTAACAAAATAACATTGTTAAGGAAGATAACAAGGCCAAAGCCTTGGGCACAGCTTCTTAATAGCATTAAAAAATGAGACCTCGGTTTTGTGTCACAAGGCTGAGGCAAAGACAGTTTCCCAGGGGCCTGCAGGACCAGCCTAACATCCTGAAGCAAGTACTGGCTATTGTACAAAGCAGAATGGTAGCATTTCCTGAGTTGTTTGTGACTCAGATATCAGCTATGTCTATTGTAGTCCAAAGCAATCACAGGCCTGTTAAGAGGTTTCTTCCTGTACAGGTACAAGACTCACCTTTTCTTCCTGTGAGCAGGGTGATAAGAATTACTTTTACCATTGGCTGAGAGTTGCTACGGAAATTACAGAGTTTGAGTTTCTATGATCATAAATCAGCTAACTTGCAAATCACTGTCAGCCTTGAGAAAAACATTAGCAACTGCTCAGCAGCCTGAAATATTTTCAAAGACTGGTTGAAGCCAACCACTCTCATCTGTAGGTGGTCATCAGCAGCACACAGGCCTTCCTAAAATCTAAGCTCATTTCCACAGTCTTTCAGCAGGAAAACACAGTCCAGTTTTTATATTGTACATAAATTTCTTTACTCTGTTATCTCCCTGTAGCAGAGAGAGTGAGTGCATACGGTCACTGAATTCATTTGTATTTTTTTCTTTTTTCTTGAAGCACAGAAAGTGGCAACACCAGGTACAAAAGATACATGAATGGATAACTTCACAATGGCCTGTCATGTTCTTTTTTTTGGGGGGGGGAGCAGGTCTGCTTAGCCAAGTTCTTTGCAAAGAGAGGTGAACTTTATTGTCCCCTTGCTTGTGGACATTGGAGTTTTCAGGTAGTAGATGCAAAAGAAACATTATCTGTCCCATGCATGTGACTTCTAGTGGTAAAAATCCCCAGCCAACCAGCTACACAAGGCACACATGCTATTTGTAGGCAACAGTCCACCTAGGTCAGTTCTAAGTGGCTTTGTGAAGTGACTGGAGGAAAAAACGAGAACTTGTCAAATGACCAAAAAAAGTTAACAGAACACTGCCCTGCGGGAAGACATTAACTATTAATTAGTGTTTGACCCAATCCCAGGTATAGGAAGGCAGGCAGGCAGGGTCTAGAAGGTGCGAGGGAGCCTGCTATGCTTGGCTCTGCCACAGGCTATAGAAACATGTTTTTAAAGAGATCTGTGTGCAAGGGCTACTCGCTCCCTCTCCCTCTTTTCAGCGCCTATCTCTGGTGTCCACTGTTTCCATCCGGTTGCTTCTTGCTGATTTTTATCCTTCTCTCCTAGGGAACTAGGTTGTGCCTGTCTGGCTCCTTGCTGCCCCCAGGCCCTCCGCACCTGGTTCTTACCTTGAATTGATGGAGCTTTTCTGGCTTGGTAAAGCAGACTAGAGCCAAGATGCTGCATCAAAAATTAAAATAGGAAACAGATTTTTAAAAGCTGTACTGAGGAGGACGAGTTAATGCTAACAAAGGACTTAAGAGGGCACTGTCTTTCTTTCTTTGCGATGAGCAAAATTTCTCAGCCTGCACAACAGCAGAGAAAGCCAAAGGGAGCTAAAATAAAGGACCAGGTCTTGATTTCAGCAGCCTGTGGTCTCTGAAAGCACCGTGTGAAGCCTCCTTACTCGGTTTAAAGTATTTTAAGGAACACTGGGGGTGAAGCGTGGGGCTGAGGATAGGACACGGCACTAAGCAGGTACACGACCTCGAGCTAAGGCAATTCACACGGCCAAAGACCTCTGTTTTCTCACAAGTAAACCAAGGCATTGGACAAGTAATCTACACAGTTTTATTCCCAAATATCGACTAAAAACCAGCCCAGACCGGTGTTTTAGCTCCCAAGCCATTGGTGGGAAAACTCAACAGTGAGAGCGATCGCCACGTCAGTATATTTCTCGGAAGATCTTCCTTTCTACTTGGCACGCGGGTGTTACGTGTGTGTGTGTGTGTGTCTGGGCTATTTCTTGACTTAACTCCAAACTCCACCAACCTACAAAAACCAGGAAAGACCAGGTCTGCGAGGGTGACCGAGGCTTGAGTGTTACCGAGAGGCGGCGGCGTGGATGCTCCTTTGAGTTCGCTTTGAATCAAGCCGCGCCAGCTATTGGCTGCGAAGCACGTGGTCGCGCCGGCCAGGGCAGAGGCCGGGTAGCTGTACCGCGTGGGGCAGAGTCCGGCCGCCGCACCCGCCCGGGGTGGGGAGGGAAAACACCCGGAAGGTGTGCGGTTCCATTCAAGCTCCCGGTCAGAGAGAAACACTACGTCCCCACCTGCTCAACCTGCGATGTCCCCCGGGTTCGGACTCGTGCTTCTCCCTCGTCACTGTCCCCACTAGGGTGTCCTGCCCAGCAAGCTGGCTATGTGGATCCCCAGCGTGGTCGTGGTCACTTAGCTGAGCATCCAGGGCACCACGGAGCTCACAGCCCGGGGTTGCTTTCCACTGCGGTGGGCGGCCCAGCTCCGGGACTAGACACGGTCTAGCCTGGTGCAGAGGGGTGCAGACGCGCGACCCTGCAAAGTTCTTTTCTTCGCAGTCCCCGGGGGCTGCAGTTGCCAGGGGCTGAGATCGGGCGTCCGCTTTGTCTCGGCACTCCCCGCCCTCCTCCCCGACTTCCTCTCCCGGTAACTCCCCCACGCTCTTCTCCAGCTCCTCGCCGCCTCCTCCCCAGCCGCCTCCCGCTCCTCCCGGCCCCGCGGACGCTCTCCCTCCCTTCCGCCCCCCGTCCCCGGGCGAGTCTCTTTGCATACGCACCCCCTCCCCTGCCGGCGCGCCGCTTATAGGCGAGCGCCGGGCGGCGGGGCGCAGACTGCTCCCGCAGCCACAGAGCCGGCGGCGCGGCGGTGGCTGCGCAGACCCGGTGCCGACGCCAGGCGGCCGCCCGCGCGCACGCCGCAGACCCGCTCCCTCCCCCGGCGCTGCCGCCCTCCCTTCGCGGCGCGGCCGCGGCAGGCTCACTCTCCCCTCGCCGGGCGCGCGGTGGGAGACCCTCGACCGGCCAGCGCGCGAGGTCCGCGGCTGCAGAGCGGGAGCCGGCCCGGGGCGCCATCGCCTCTCCTCCCGGAGCTCGTGTAGCACCGGCGACCGCCGCTTCCCCGGGACCGAGACGCCCGCTTCGGCGCCTCCTTGTCGGTGACCGAGGCGAGAATCCCTGCCGGTCGTGCGCGGAGGCCAGTCGCCACTGCTGTAAGTTCCCCCGCAGCCACGGACCTGTTGCGGGCGCCCGGGTGTAAGGGGCCGGCGGGGGTGTGTTCGCCGGCGCGGGCCGCCGCGGCTGCGGCTGAAGCTGGGGAGCGTGTCCCGGGGCCGAGCAGCTGCGGGGAGCCGGACGGCGCTGGCGACCCGCCTCCCCTCCGCCGCGCGACGCCCGGGCAAGTCTCGGCGAGAGCAAGGAGCAGAGTTGGGGATTCGATCAGCCCGGCTCCCCGCAGCCTCCCCGGCTCAGTGCGCGGAATCATTTGTTCGTGGTGCACCCTACCCGGCGGGGTGAGGGGGTCCTGGCAATGGGGGTCACCCTCAGACCCCCAGATGCGAGTCATTCACTGCAGTCAAATGAATGAAAACTGGTTCCTGAAAAACTAGTTTCTTCTCGTGCAAGCGTTTGCCGTTTAGGGTGACATTTCAAACGCTAGGAATTGGTGGGCGGGGTGGAAATGAAACATTGAACTTGTTGGACATGTAATTTGTTGTAGCTCTCACAGGCATGACCAGCGTGTTAAATGGCGTTGCAAATGTTATAAGGGCGAAGGGCGATTTTTGTTAACAAGATCTTTATAATGTCCCATTGTTAGCAGTTATGACATCTGCCTCGTTTTTTTCTGTGATGGGATTGAGATCAGGCTTGAAAACCAGGAGAGACAGAGGTATGCCTAAGTATTGGAGGCAGACAGCCCAGTCAAGCAGCAGTCAGGGAACTGAAGTTACTGTAACTAGAAGCCCTTTTGATGTTCACAGTAATAGCAGCCCTTTTCGCTGTCTTTGTAGACACAGGTTAAGTATATATGTGCATTTTCTTGGCCATTTCCTTGGCATGCAAATATTATGTTTCTAGAGGCTTAAAAAAATGCTGGGAAGAACGATTCATTTCACATTGAAGGTGTGTTTAGTGACCGGTAAAAGGTTTCTGTGGGTATTTTGATGTTTGCATAAGTCTAAACCAGAAAGCAAGATGTTTCCCTTGGGTCTTCAAGTGTACCTTTTATTTTAATTATACATGAATGAGATTGTGACCGTGCCCTTCTTTTCCAATTGGATGGTATCCAAGATGCAGGATAGGCTCTTCTGGCATTCTGGGACCACCTGGAAAATACAGGAGCATAAACACAAGATGCAGGGCATTGCAGATCTTGTATCCTAAGGAGTTCTGGACAAAGTGTTGTCTTAAGTGTACACCTGGTTGTGAATGTTTCTTTACACCATCCTGAATTTCATGTTCCAGGGGACATGTGTTCCATCCCAGTAGGATTCCAGCTCAACCTGCAAGCCCTTAGATGCTTGTGTGCCTTCTTTGGCTCCTAGCCCAAGAGGAGACAGCTTCCTGAATAGTTAGACAATCTTTTGAGATTTAGTATTAAAATTGTCCTCAAAATATTGCAGGTAGAATGAAATCAAACAGCATCCACAATGGAGCATGCAGGTTTAAGCGCATGACTGTCTGAACACTTCGTACACCAAGTGCATTCACAGAGGCTCTTATGGAGGTCATTCTCTAGAACTTTCCATATTGGTGAAGATGGGCTGGAAGGTAGAGGCCTAGCCCAAGGTGGGGCTGATTGATGCTTGGGCCCTCATCATTTTCCTATTCCAAGTGACTAGAAATTTCTGGGTGCTTTGCAAGGTCTTCCTAACGCCAAGAGCTTTGTCACTTTGTTGCTTACTTAGTTCTGTTCAGTCTTGTTTACTCATCATGAAGAGTAACATTTCCAAAACAAAGGAAAACAAGTTACATCACCTAATGATATGCGCTGAGTGTCAAAGGCATGCTAGACACCTGCCTTTGTTATTTTCTGTAACAACTTTCACAGCTGGTGGGGGAAAGTGCAGTCTGGTATTCTGGCTCTTGAATCTGGTAACTCATTTGAATTTATTAATAATTCTTGGAATTTGAATAAATGTCTGAATGATTGAAGGAAAAACAGCTCAAATTGCTGTGCTCCCAGTTCTGGCTGTTTGGGATCAGAACTGATACAGTAACCAATTATACCTTCTATCTTCTAGGGATAAACAACTTCCCGGGCAATCCTTAGAGGGGCAGGTTCTTAGAGCTTTATTCTTTTAAAGTAGCTGAGGGGTTCTGTTCTGTCCCGGGGAAGAGAGTTAATTCCACTTTTCAAGATGGACAATAGACATTTTCCATCTCATTGTTCTGTAGTTTTCTTACATCAGAAATCCAAAACATAGCATTAGATGCTGCTGTCATTTCAATTTAGATACTTAGAAATGCACTTTAGTCAGTCAGTAAATTTTAGGGTGGTCCTAAATTGGCAGTGACTGGCAAAATAGACATCTGTGTGCACACTGATCCATGAACATGCCACACACACACACCCCTATGCAGGTTTTTAAAAAATTTTTAATAAAGCAATGTTTGCATTTTGAACTCCTGATATGCAGGTGCCAGTATTTGCAGGCACATAGCAGTTCTGGAGATGGAGTGTTTACTCAAAGAGAAGGGTGCGTGCATCCTTTGTTCTTGTGACTGGTTTTCCAAGAATTGGTATAAAACAGGAAGAACAGAAAAAGAGCACGAGTTCCCTCCTCAAAATCTTCCTTTTTATGTGCCAAATCCTCATTTTGGAAGCTGTCCAGGGTCAGAAAGATGGGTGGTGATTGTGGCTGCAATCTACTACTCCATGCTTTCACCAAAGCTTGCTGACCAATGTATGGAAATGTTTATATTCCAGTGCATTTAGGGCTCTCTAGTGGTGGAGCTGTCTAGTTAGAAATTATCTGCTGAGCCTTTGAATAAAGGTCTGACCATTGCAGGAGTTGGGCATTTACTCTATATGCAGAATTGGGATCTTACCAAAGGAAGTCTTAATAGAATTAATTAGTGGGTACTTGTTTTACTCATGGCTTTATGCTGCACAGGGCATTAAAGCTGGTGCCCTCCTGGCGTTATGAGAGCGGGAAGCTTGGCATTTTAAGTGGCCTGCAGTGAATCAGCTGGCCCTGCTCTGGGAGCTGTGAAAATGAGACCTGCTTCCCTTAGCTTCTGCTGACTGACATTTGGAAGAACTGCAGTATCCTGAAGGCGGAAAGGTTTTCTAGGATGAACCTCCTTTTAAGCATTGCTTGTGCCTCCCCTCCAACCCAGTTCGGTTTGTGGTTTGTATACCTCAACAGTATTATAAGGAATGCCTTTCCTTCCAGGTAGCTCTCTGGCTTGGTTCAGGAATGGTCATACCCCCAGCTGAACAGTTGGCAGCAGGTCTAACTAACAAGTGTTCTGTTTTGTCTAAAGTGATTGTTGCTTTTCTGTTGCCGGGAACATCAACAGCATCATGTTCAATGGATTTGTTTTGTTTTCTTTTAGGAGTTGAAACAAAATGTCAGTCAGTGTGCATGAGAATCGTAAGTCCAGGGCCAGCAGCGGCTCCATTAACATCTACCTGTTTCATAAGTCTTCCTATGCGGACAGTGTCCTCACGCACTTGAACCTTCTGCGCCAGCAGCGGCTCTTCACAGATGTCCTTCTCCATGCGGGAAATAGGACCTTCCCCTGCCACCGGGCAGTGCTGGCTGCGTGCAGCCGCTACTTTGAGGCCATGTTCAGTGGTGGTCTGAAAGAGAGCCAGGACAGTGAAGTCAACTTTGACAATTCCATCCACCCGGAAGTCTTGGAGCTACTTCTTGACTATGCATACTCTTCCCGGGTCATCATCAATGAAGAAAATGCAGAATCCCTTCTGGAGGCTGGTGACATGCTGGAGTTTCAAGACATCCGAGATGCTTGTGCAGAATTTTTGGAGAAGAACCTACATCCCACCAACTGCCTGGGTATGCTGCTGCTATCCGATGCCCACCAGTGCACCAAGTTGTATGAACTCTCCTGGAGAATGTGTCTCAGTAACTTCCAGACCATCCGGAAGAACGAAGATTTCCTCCAGCTGCCCCAGGACATGGTTGTGCAGCTCCTGTCCAGCGAAGAGCTGGAGACCGAAGATGAAAGACTGGTGTATGAGTCCGCGATGAACTGGATCAGCTATGACCTGAAGAAGCGCTACTGCTATCTTCCAGAACTGTTGCAGACAGTGCGGCTGGCCCTCTTGCCAGCCATTTATCTTATGGAGAATGTGGCCATGGAAGAACTTATCACCAAGCAGAGAAAGAGTAAGGAGATTGTAGAAGAAGCTATCCGGTGCAAACTGAAAATCTTGCAGAACGATGGCGTGGTTACGAGCCTCTGTGCCCGTCCTCGGAAAACTGGCCATGCACTCTTCCTCCTGGGGGGACAGACTTTCATGTGTGACAAACTGTATCTGGTAGACCAGAAGGCCAAAGAAATAATTCCCAAGGCCGACATTCCCAGCCCAAGAAAAGAGTTTAGTGCATGTGCAATTGGCTGCAAAGTATACATTACCGGGGGACGAGGGTCTGAAAATGGAGTCTCAAAAGATGTCTGGGTTTACGATACCCTGCATGAGGAGTGGTCCAAGGCTGCCCCCATGCTGGTGGCCAGGTTTGGCCATGGCTCTGCCGAACTGAAGCACTGCCTGTACGTGGTTGGTGGGCACACAGCTGCAACTGGCTGCCTCCCAGCCTCCCCCTCGGTCTCCCTAAAACAAGTAGAACATTATGACCCCACAACCAACAAATGGACCATGGTGGCCCCGCTCCGAGAAGGCGTCAGCAATGCCGCTGTTGTGAGTGCTAAACTCAAGCTGTTTGCTTTTGGAGGTACCAGTGTCAGTCATGACAAGCTCCCCAAGGTTCAGTGTTATGATCAGTGTGAAAACAGGTGGACAGTACCAGCCACCTGTCCCCAGCCCTGGCGTTACACAGCAGCAGCTGTGCTGGGGAACCAGATTTTTATTATGGGCGGAGATACAGAGTTCTCTGCCTGCTCTGCTTACAAATTCAATAGTGAGACTTACCAGTGGACCAAGGTGGGAGATGTAACAGCCAAGCGCATGAGCTGCCACGCCGTGGCCTCTGGGAACAAGCTCTACGTGGTTGGAGGATACTTCGGCATTCAGCGTTGCAAGACTTTGGACTGTTATGATCCAACCTTAGATGTGTGGAACAGCATAACCACAGTCCCATACTCGTTGATTCCTACTGCATTTGTCAGCACCTGGAAACATCTGCCTTCTTAAATGCAATGCATCCTAAAGAAAGCAAGCCTGAGGTAAGAAAGCAAGGCTGGGGATATGAGTGTGGAATTGCAGTAGGCTAGCTGTGTTCAGAATGTGGAATGAGTTATCTCCATATCACCTAGATAGTCCTATAAAAGCTATTAAGAACCACAGATTGCATCCCCAGCACGTAACTGCCCATGTAACAGAAGTCATCACTGAGCCTCAGAACTTCCTGAAGAGATTTTTAGAAACTGCCCATCCCAGTTTCCCCACATTGTTTCATTTGGTCTGGCCTAAGAGCCCAGGCCTTAGTACTTTGGAAAGTGATGCTAATATCCAGCTAGGTTGAGAACCCCCTAACCTCTGTTAGTAATGCCAGGTAGTGTTTGTGGAATAGCACTCTGTGCCTGGAGCAAGGCTGGATCCTTCACACAGTAATCCTTTTGACAACTCAGAATAACCCTGTGGATGTTATTACTTACTTTGTGTAGATAACGAGCACGATGCCTACAGAGGCTGACTAGAAAGTTGCCCAAGGTCCTAGAACTCAAGGGGTTAAGTTAGTTAAGAACTTCACTTGGGGGTGTGGGGGAGACTGGCGAGATGGCTCAGTGATTAAGAGCACTGGCTGCTCTCGCAGAAGACCAGGTTTCGATTCCCACACCCACATGGTGGCTAACAACTGTCCGTAACTCCAGTTCCAGGGAAATCCAAAACTCTTCTGATCTCTGCAGGCACTGCATGACACTGGTGCACTTCCATACACAGGCAATATACTCATACACATAAAATAAAAATAACAAATAAGACAATTAAAAGAAAAAAAATGAAATTCACCTGGGCCCCTGGGCTCCAGGGCACAATTACATGAGTTGCCACCTAATAAACCTGAGCTTCATCTTGGTATCATCTTCTGGATACTGGGTTGATATTTCTATTTTGCTCCCTCAGACCCGTTCTGTACTTAAATAGGGTTTTAAAAATTCACTGCTCCAATTTATTCCTAGTTTATTCATTCTTAAGTCATATATTAGCTTATTTAAAATTTTCCCCTCAAAATATACTCCCCTTCAGAGTATTCATTAACTGTAGAGGATATTCTAGCTCTGTCCTCATGAGAGGTAGCATCTTGTGCAGATTCATGCAGCTACCTAAGCCTCCCTAACTGAATCCTTTCAGAGTTAATCAGTCAGGCTGACCTTATTGTTGTGGCCAACAAAAGTTGTATTCTGTGTCATATATCTGAGTACACAATGGTTGTCTTGTGTACATAAGAGTGCATTATACTCTTGGCTCCGATAATTAATAATTAATCAGCCCACATGGTTCAGTGTCATACCATGGCTGCTCTGCTGCTGCGACGAGTTCTCAGGACTGGCCCTCGGAATCACCTTGGCGTAACAGGGCACTGGGGCTGTGCTGATTTGTTTTGGTAATTCACAGGCTTACTGCTAATTGTAAGAGAAGAAAATGACTGCTTTGGAGGAACCACATGGAAAACAAACTCATTACCCGAAGGTTTTGGCTCTGCTTTCCCTAGGACATTATATACTTTTGAAGGGGCCTTCAAAAGGAATTGGGAACCTAGGTGTGGTTGTGAGGTAAACAAAGGGATTTCATCTTACTTGACTTTCCTTTACCCATGTCTCATAGCTCACATACAAGCATTGAGATTGGCTCCTTTTCACATTTCATCATTGCTGTTTTCAGTTCTTTGGCTGCCTCCTTCAGCCTGTCCTACCTAGTTAGCAGAGTTTCTAGCAGTGCCCTGTTCTCTGGACATGAGCTGCCTCCAAAGGAGCAGAAACCTCCTGGGGAGCAACCAGACTGACAGCAGCCACACCAAACTGGTTTTTGCAGCCTTGCTGGCATCTTAGTAATCCTGAATAAACAAATGCACTGCAAGTAGTTATTTCTTTTGAGAAGTGAATGTATGACTCAACTCTCAAGCAGGCCCAAAGCACCTCCTAGGCAAAAAGCGCCAATTAACAGCACACAAAATTAAGAGTTCAGAACTGACTCTTACCTGTACAGAAGAGCTGGAAAATTTGCTAGTGATGGTGGCAATAAGTCAGAAATGGCAATCTGGATTCTAGGGAGTAAGGTAGTAAAACTGAGGCAGGAAGAGGAGAGGAGCCACAAATGTGATGTGGTCCAAGTTCTAGATCGTTCTGGACTTAAGTCTGCTCCTTTGTTAACTTAGTGGTTGGAATCATTAAAGCCCGTAAGTTCTTTTCCCATGCAGACAGGTGAACTGATGAATGGAGGGAGTGGTAGTGAAAGCACCTAGCCAGGCGCCTGTACGCATTAAGTGCTCTTTGCTTGGTTAAGGCCTTGCTCTGGTCTAGCACTGGAGTTAGCTTTGTGTGTGTGTGTGTGTGTGTGTGTGTGTGTGTGTGTGTGTGTGTTGGGGGGGCATCAGGTTCCTTTAACTGTTAGCTGTTTGTCATCTCTATCCTTCAGTTTTGGCTCTTCCTATTCTATCCCTGAGTGACAGTTAAGATATTTGAACTTAATCACATGCTTCCGGTCCCTGGGAAACTGAGCAAATAAAGTGCTGTGTTATATGTGAAACAACATCCTCTTCACCCTTGGTGCCACTGGGGAGAGTCAAGCACATAAAAATTGAACTTGATAGGACCAGGCTTGCTGCTTTAAAGGATGACACGGGTGCCTGATCAAAGCCAGTCTTTCCATTTCTGACAAGGAGAATGATGGTTTAAATTTCTAATGTTTACCACACACAAGATGGTGTTAAAACGTTGAAGCTGACTAGTAGGATGACTTAAAGACATGTTCCTTGGGTGTCGGCCTTGATCTCCAGCCACGTCCTCTGCTCTCCAAATGTTGGTACAAACTGAATTAATCCAGAGTTAGAGAGCTTCCCTAGTCATAAAGCTCATCTACCAAGCAGATTTTCACTGACCCCTACTGTTCCGTCAGTGGATGGAGAGACAAAAGAGAAATTACTTTAATTATCTTCTATTTTCAGGGTGCCTTGTGGCCCCAGCGTGACAGCACTTGGGCTTCCATGGGCTCTGTTTCTTCTCTTTCAGGGTGTTTCCCTCTTTCTTTCTGTGTAAGTATGTAAAATGTCTTGAAAGTTTATATTATCACAAGATACATTCTTTTGGTCTAATGTGAATACACAGGTTACAGGGAGGCGGGGTTGAGGGATGACACGGAAGGCTAAGGAATGCCTTGAAGGTTTGAATCACTGTTAGGAAACAGCCAGAAGAAACAACTAGGAAATGAATCACACTTCAGAACATACACAAGCAAAGAGAAGAATTCAGTGCAGTTAATGAGCGACCCCTCAAAAATTCCCTTTGTCTGTGCTTGGAGACAGCAGCAGGGACCAATTCCCAAGTGAGTCCTAGGAATATATTTTAGGAAGAGATAGGTAGCATCTCTGAATACTGGAGATATGTTTTAAAAAGAGGGCTCATTAAGGCTGCTTTCTATATGTGTAAGTCGAACCTGGAATCTTGTCCTGGGGCCAAGGACAGCTGGCTCCAGCGTCTTGCCTTGACCTCCTAGTGATTACATTACAACAGCTCTCTTTATGAATCTCGGAAACAGAAAATGGCAACCCATAATAGCATCTAAATATATAGGTTTGAATTTAAACATATGTATATTTAAGAAAAAAGGTAGAGTCCTTTGGACATCATTGCTTTTGTGGGCTGAGCATCATCATGGTACCAACATATACGGGTGTGCACTTTTAAAGCAAGCACTTTGCACAGTTTCTGCTGTTATTCAAACCTTTGAGAGTGATACTTCCCAGCTCTGTCCTGACTTTACATTTGCTTTATTTAATTTTGTGGCTACTAATATCTTAAACCATGGTATCTCACAAATCCTTCATACCTTCTTGTTCTGTGTTTTTCTTTTCCTCCTGTTTTAGCTCACACCGTCTGCTCAGTGAGATATGAGGCTTCTGCTTTGGAGATGCCAAGTTTAATGAAGAGAAAGAAAAAAAAAGGAGAAGTTGCTACAAGACTCCTCGAATACCATCAGATGCACCTTGTGAATGCTCTTAAGTGGACATGAAGGAAGGGGTGGGGGAGGGGGGGTGGGATTTTTCAGTGCAAGTAGCACGTGGTTTAAATATGAATGACTGAACCTGTGATCTAGTTCTTGTCTTGTAATTGTGGATTAATGTCAGCGTTAATCAGCCCCTCAAAGGGAGAGAAAAGCTGGGCCTTTTCCCTTGCTGTACCTCATTCAGCGTTTGATTTCCATGGGCTCCACCATTTATGTGTAAGATTTGAAATGGTTGTCACCTTACTCTGAGGAGTGAGCTTGAAGCCTTAACACCAGCTGCTTCTGGAGACTCAAAGCCAAGCATGGGTCAGGAGAGAAGCTGGGCCGGCTGAATGGAGAATGGGAACCGCTGGACTCTCCACTCATCTCGAAGGGGTTGAACCCCCCAGGAACGCCTCTGAACAATGGGGACATTGTTGGTAGCCATTTGGTAGATGCTCTTTGCTATTTATAAGTGACTTTAAACCTTCCCTTGGCTGTTAAGAAATGTGTTCTAGATTTAGTTATTTATTGTTTGATGCCTGCATGCTGAGACAGTGCTTAGGGCTGTCTTCACGCGTATGGACGTGTATAAATGGTTATATGTTTTGCACGTTTTGTGGCTGTTGATGTGCTTTGCTGCACAAAAAAGAAAACTTTGGGGTTATAATTTGGAGGGTAACTAGAGGACGGGTGGGGGAGGGGTGGATTCTTGAAATGTCTGGACAGAGGAAACTTAAATTACATCCCAGAGGCAGAGAAACCAAGGAGGTCACTTTTCTTAGATCACCTTTTACCGAGGTTTCATCGGTATGTGCATATGGGTCTGCTCTCTTTCCTCCCATTTGATTGACCTAACTTCAGTCTCAGCTGCTGCCATTTGGAAAGGACCAAATTACTTTACAGGTTTCTTTGTTGTGTGTAATATCATGAAACCCTGGGAAAATTTTATGGAATAGTTTTGTATATAGAGCGCAGGTGAAGGCATTGTCCAAAGTTTATTTATTTATCTATTTATTTACCCTCGGTGAATGCTTTGCAATAATCACACCAATGGGAAAAATAAAAATGTCTCAAATGTAAACTAATTCACTGACTACATTGCTTGACTCACACTCATGGCTCTTAGACCTTGCCATGATTTAACCAGTACTAGTTAGAAGTTCTCCAAGAAAACATCCATTTTGATACAGTGCACACTTTAGTGTTCACATTAGATATGTGCTGAAAGAGCTCTTTGATACACAGTAGTGATATATTTGGTCACATAATGTCAAAGAATTGTAAGGGGTGGTCCTGTGGAGAGGTTTTCTAGTCCTGTTGGGAATCAGTTGTGAATACATTCTTTACTCTGAGTGCTTGTTTACTAAACGTGCAGTGGTAGGTATTAGTGCTAGACTACAGTAGGCACTTCCCCAGTTGTGTGGGGAAGACCAGAGCTTGCAACTCTGTCTGCTTTGGTCCATATTTCTCACAGTGCTGTATTTTAGAAAATAGGGTTTAAGACAGATAACAGCTTTTTACATTGTGAGTGTGCTTGCTTTGTCTAATGATGGATAATTCCATAACATTTCTCTCCACTTTAGTACTTTAGGCTAATTGTACATAACAGTCTGTGCCATGAATAAGTGGGCTGTAGTTGGACCAAAATAAAATAAAATGAGCCGTTGGAATGAAAACATGACAGAACGTTCCAGCAGTCAGTTCCTGGCCCCTAGATGTGTTCTTAGCAGTGCAAATGTCTGATTGTACCCTGGCGGAATCACTCTCATCTTGTAGAAGTCCCAACTCTGTAGTTTATAATGCAAATCTGTCCAGAGATTTGTGTGTCACTGGGAGGCTTCTGAGAGCAGGGAGAATTTTCTGCAGCTGTTTCAAAGTTGTGGCCTGTCCTTGAATCCTCTATTAATTACCATGTGTGTGTGAGCTGGAGGGAGCAGCGGGTGCAAGGGTGGGCCCCAGGCCTGCAGGGAACTTTCTAGACTCCAGCTCTTTGAATTGATGTAGGCATTTGGGCTTGCTACTTGACCGTTCTCACCCTGTGAAACGTCCCACACTTTGAAGCAAATACAATTCACAGCACAGTGCACACAAAAACCCTGGCATAAGACAGAGGAGGTTCTTCTCATTTTGTGAGCTGGTTGCCGTGGAAACAGATAACAAAGGGCAGCCTTCCACTTCTGGTATAATTGTGGAGCCCCTTTCTCAGGCTTGACACCTGTCTGAATAAGAATGATTAGAGCCGCATAATATCCCTCTCTTGGCTATTGAATATGTGGTTCACGTACTGAACTCTGTAGAAGTTAGAAAATGTTCGTGTTCATATGTACTTGTTTGCTACTAATACATTTTTGAGGTTTTGTAAAACTTATTTTTTTTTTTCACGATGTGAAACTGAAGGTCAATAAATTATTAGAGGTTTTCTCTTCATTGTGTGTAAATCTTTATTCGACTGTAATGATTTTAAAGTATTGAAAACATGCCTTTCCTCATTTAAGCAAAAGAAGAGTCATTTCAAATGTTTTCTGAATGTGATTTTCTTCACCATTTTATCACTTAAGTTTATGAAAGTAGTTCTTACACATTAAAAAAAAATGGCTCACACTTTTAATCCCAGCAGCACTTGGGAGGCAGAAGCAGGCGAATCTCTGAGAGATCAAGGCCAGCCTGGGCTACAGAGTTCCATGCCAGCTGGGGAAGGGAGAATCTGTCTCAAAACTAAAACAAAAAAAAAAATCCAGTCGTCCCCCCATGCTTTGTGTCACTCATAACTTGTTCTGTGAAGACCATGTTCTTTATCTTAGAAGGTATTCAGTCTTTGCCTCTAATATGGGTTGTGTTTTGATGGAGAGCTATTAGAGGAAGGGCTGGAGTCCAGTGTTTTTCATCCACTGACACCTGCTTTAGGGACTAGTTGAAGAGAGTACACATACATTGTTTGTTTTCCATAAGGGCACAGAAAGTACAGTGTGCACCTGTAGGCACACTTGGCTGTGTCTGAGTTGACAGCTGGTTCTGGGTAAGACCAGATGAATCCTCCTGGTCCCATATTTGGGTAGCTTTACATCACACTGATATTCCTCATCATTTGGGCCATAGCCCTGATTGTTTGAGTATGCAAAGCAACCTTGGGCACAGTCTTTTCTGGTTAGAAACTAAATGCTACCTAATTGGAACTCTAGGAGTCTCACCAGTAGGCATAATGTAATTACGACTGTTGGACTTTGACCAAGATGCCAGCAGAGGCCTCAGGTTGACAGAAGGATCACTTGGTTTCGTGATGGGTTAGGCTGAGGTAGAGCCAAGCCTTTGGGAACAAGTGTGTAAGTCCTTAGATTCCAAGGGCACTGTGTATGACCCATAGAAACCCAGTGGGTAACACAGATGTATGGCAACAAATGACAGGGAAGGAGGGACAGTTGGTGCAACTTGATGGATGGGTCTTGCTCTTGGAAGAGTGGAGAATAGTTGCTTTGAGATTGTTATGGACAGAATTTTTTTAAATTATGTGTGTGTGTGTGTGTGCACATATGGAGGCTAGAGAACAAATTCATGTGTCTTTCCTCCTCAGGTGCCATCCACCTTGTTTTCTGAGATGGTTTCTCACTGGCTTGGGGATTACTGAATACGCTAGGCTTCCTGGCCAAAGAGCTCCAGGGATCCATCTGTTTGCGCCTGCCCAGTGTTGGGATTATAAGCATGCACCACTGGCTTTTTTATGTGGGTTCTGGTGATGGAACACAAGTCTACATGCTTGTGTGGCAAGCACTTTACCAACTGAACCACCTCTCCAGCCCTGGACAGAAATTTGATTCTCTGTAGATCTGTTTCTTTACCTCAGTGGGGACAAGTAGACAGATCAAGCAGATACTTCAACTTCTTAATTTTCACTGCCTTCAGACATTCAGATCAGTCTAAATATAGCACATTGAATGACCTCTGGCTACATATCATAGTAATCTGCCCATACTGGTGAAACTGTTAGTGCCTGGGAAAGCATCACCATAGACTGTCAGGAGTCTGCGGCTCTTCTCTCTGCTCTGCCTTCTGGCTTTGGACCTTTAGTCCTCTTGATTACAGGATGGCAGTGGTATTTCACGGCAGCACTCTGCTTTCCAGGGAGTCAATGTGGGGACAAAGGGGAAAAGGGCCTAAGGAAGAGTTCCCCTTTTCTTAGGATAATAACAGTTTATTCAATAGTCTCACATAGGACACTTACTTTTAATCTCTCATTGTTAAGAATTAGGTCATATGAACTAACCAGGAACGATGAACAGCTGGGGGAGGAGCACTTTCCTATGGGCCCATTGCACTGTACCTGATTATGTGATTTCATCAGTAAAAGAAAAAACCAGAACTGACAACGTATGGGCAGCTACAGAGCTCATCTACTGTGGTTTGTGGGTTCCCTACCACAGTGGTCTAGAGTCATTGTAAACTACAGCTCTATTGATGTGCCACATCTGAGGACCCATACTGAACTGGACACGCTGCTGAGCACATGCTTGATAATCACCTCATTGATGCTCACAAAAATTTAGGTAAGTACAGTCATTTCTCAACAGCACTCAGCCTTACTTCCTCCATCTCTAATGTAAGCTGGACTAACAGTCTGAAACAGTAAAATAGAGCAATATAATGAATTTAGAGAAAGCATCAAGTTCATGCCTAGCATACAATGTGTCCTCAGTAATTATCAATTGTCACTTTATAATACTGTTGGGAGAAATGCATGACTATATCTCAATGTGAGTGCCTGCTTTGGCAGGTTTGTGTAAAGATTCTGCACACCCGTTGTCTGGATTCATCTCATAGCAATCCTCAGGAGCGGCCTCTGTTATTACCTCCACCTGCTAAAGGGGGAGCAGGTTTGAAGAGATTTTGCCCAAAAGGAGTAGGGGTGCTGGGTTTCCAGGCAGGCTATCTAGACTGTGCTCCAGGCCCTGGGATGTCGAAGGATGTGACTCAATGGTGGGAGTCTAGGATCCGCTGCATCCAACTTCTCTGGAAGACTGGACTTGGTAAGACATAGAAGGAGGCCAGCAGCTGCTAAACCTGTCCTGGCCTGAAGCCTGAAGAAGCAGATAGAAGGGGTCTGTGAATCCCCAAAGGCTCTTGACAACCAGTGCCAAAGGTATGGTTGCAGAGAGAGCATGCAAATGGATCAGTGTGGTTGGCATGTACACTTTGTAATTCATTGAGCTACTGTACCCTGACCCTTTTTACAGTCCTATTTGTAAAATGTTGACTGAGTAGGTAAACATACAAGCATATTAGGACTTACTTGATCATATGGGTGGGGGGCAAAGAAAACACCTATAATTTGTAATCAACAGGAAACAAACCCATTTCTGTAGTTATCAACCAGGAAGCCAGCCTATCTGCAAGGGAGACCTGGAGGAGGTCAGACCACAATAGCTAAACAACTGGTCCAGAAAGTCCAATCACAGTCCCCTAAAAGGTAACCCCCATGAAAAGTAGCCTCAACTAGAGCTGAGAAGATAGTTCAGTTGGTAAACTGCCATGCAAGTGTCAGGACCTGAGTTCAATCCCCAGAACACACACACGCACGCACACACACACACACACACACACACACACACGACACTGGGCTTATAACCAGTGCTGGGGACATAGAAACAGGAGGATCCCTGGGGTTTGCTGGCTAGCCAGCCTAGCCTACTTGGCAAGCTGTAGGCTATCTCAAAAACCAAGGTGTATAACTCCTGAGGAATGACACTCAAGGTTATCCTCTGGCCTACACACACACACACACACACACACACACACACACACACACACCCTTCAGAGGACGGCCAGTACTTGATTAATAATTGGCAGGTTCCAGAATTTTAATCCTTGCTTTCCATTTAAGATGAATTAAAGAAAATCAAATACATGCTCCTAACCAGTCACCACAGGAAGCCCCCATCTAGTGGGTCCACCTGCTGCACCCCCCACACTGACAGGCTCCATTCAAGGACAGCCTTCCCTCCCCCACAATAAAGCCTTCCCACTCGGCTTGCTCTGAGTTTCTGCCAGTGATAGCGGCCGTCTCCCTTGCTCAGGCAGTTCTGAATAAGCCGCCTTTGCTTGCTCTCATTTTGTTGGTCTTTGTTTATTTCTATAGGCAAATGTTTGTTCATTAAAATAATTAAATATTTCAATAAAAGGGTCCACAGAAATGAAGTGAGGACCAAATTGTAGGTTGCAGGCAAACTAAGGGTTCAGAAGGTTGCTGCTGTTGCCCTGAATGTCTGAGTACGGAAAGTGTACACAATTCCTATAGTACAAGAAAAATGGACTTAGTGAATGGGGTTGAGATGAGGGCTTCTGCCTTGGCACAGGGAGAGCAGTTGCTTTGTTTGTGAGTATTTTGAATATAGTGTGAACACAAATAAGTTTTACAGCCATATTCATGGTACACATGAACATATGAATAAATGCAAAAACTTAGCAGCTAATTCCTGGTCCTGCCTGTCGAAAATCTTAAGTGCTTTGCCTGTCTGACACATGCTCAGACTAAGCCATCTGTCCTGCATTTGAATTTAATCAGAGACAATGAATTTCAAAGCTCTGTCATTTGTCAGACGTTGAACAACTCTAGATGTGAGATCAAATTTTAGAGGAAAAAAATGTACATTGAGGCATGACTGTGAATTAAAAGCAATTTTACTAAGCAAATGATAAATCTACCATAATCACTGTCCGGCTCTGCACACAGCCCTGCTTGCTTTGTGAGTCTTCAGAAACCAAAAGGGCCGAAGTTTCTGTCTTTCTCTCTCTAGTTCTGTTTCCCTGGCAACTGTAATCTTTATCTCTGCAAAGATGGGGGACTGTGATTGGGAAGAGGCAGCTGGAATTTCAGCAAGTCTCTCTCTAATCCTTTTCTTGTATTATCAGATGATTTGTTTTGTTACGAAGTTATTTAACAGCTACTTGTGAGACAGTGTTGGGCAGTTGACTAGCTATCCTAGAGAGACTGAAATTTTTTCTCCAGAGGAGATGTGCCAAAATTGTAACCACAAAGATGAGACCAACCTTTTGGTAGACATGAACTAAAAACCTGCAAAGTGCTGAGGACAGTGTTGCCTCCCTTTGAGACTGTAACTAATATACACACAAGCTTTCACTACCCTGGACGTTCAGCCACCCACGGACACTGTGGGGGAGGGGAGCCATTTGAAAGAAAGAATTTTGGAATTTTGAAACAGTTGATATATCTGAAGGGTGGGAAGGAAAAAAATAGAAGATTCCCTTGGAGGAGGTGCCCATGGGTGGCAGCTCTCCTTACACCCTTCCTGGTGTTTTCTGAGAATCTGCCTATTCAAGAGTTAGAGGAGAGACTGACCAGCATCTTTGTTCAAAAACAGGAATTTGAGTTGTCATTCATACAGTTGCATGAGTCAGGCCGGACGTAAGGTGGGAAGGGATGGGGATAAGACTCAGATATCAAGACTGACCTAGGGATGAAGAGGCTTGTAGGTGAGGGAGGAGAATGAGAATGAGGAAAGTATTCTCGACATGTTCTGGCTAGGGAGGAGGAGGAGACCACGCGGAGTGAGGAAGGTTTTCAGGGATATCCTGGATGATATGGAAATGAGGGATGCATAACGTGTATCTGAAACCCATAGAACACAACCCCGTGAGTCACACCTGATGTGAGCTGTGTATATATGTGATGTGTCTGTGTGGTTTCCTAACAAGATAGACTGTAACAAACAAGCCACTATGGGACCCGTGGGGACAGTGAGAGTACAGTGGGGGAGGGACATTAGGAAACTCTGCACTTTCAGTGTTGCTGTGAACCTAAAACAACTCTGAGGGGGAAAAAAAATCTGTTAACTAGCAAAAATAAATAAATAGTAAAAGATCCAAATCAAACAAAAATACCCAAAAAAGGAAATAAAAGATTTGTGTATGGGGGAGGTGGGGTCTTTTTTGAGTCAGGATTTTCCTGTAGCCCAGCTGGCGTGGAACTCTCTATGGAGACCAGGCTGACCTCAATCTTACAGAACTCTCCCTGCCTCTGCCTCCTGAGTGCTGGGACTAAAGCGTGCCCACAGCACCGGGGTGGGTGCTCATGTGGAAATTTTTATTTCTGTATTTTTATCCTTCCTCAATATTTAATGTTCAACATTTAGTTTTTGCAATACCCTTTGCTCTTCCTTTTCAAGTGCTTCTTTGGGGCAGAAAGCACACTTCATAAATGCCATGGATTCATACAACTGTTCACATGTGTCTCGAAATCCATTTCTTCATTTGTGTGGTTGTTAGGAGAAAAACACAAAAATCAATCAGGGAATCACTGCAGGTGCCAACTGGGAAGAACAACAGCTCTTTCCAAGAGTTCTGCTAGAGCTGATTAAAGCTGGCTGGAGGGAAGCAGCCGTCCTCCGGGAAAGAGCTGGCCAGGGCCCCTCAAACTTTCTGCGAAGGGGCACTTTTCAGCCTTGGGCTCACTGGGATAGAGAAGGGGAGGAGGTGCAGGTGATGTTGGGGTGCTTTGCATCCAGCAAACTGGAAAGAAGGCTTCGGGAGGATGGGCTGAGGGCACAAGGGCCTGTGCAGCACCCCAGTGAGGCTTCCCCTCAGCTTCTCCAGCCTTCCCTGAGCAGAGGTAGAGAACCCCAGAGTGCTGAGATCCCTGGGTGGCCAGGTTGGCTGGCAGCTGCCACTCTGTGAGTGCTTCAAGCCTGGATGGTATGTTCCTCGTCAGCAGATTTCCTTAGTTCTGAGAAGCAGAGGCGGGCCTGCCCTGTCCTTTGCCTCTGAAGATGCTGTAGTTGTTAGCTTAGGGGCTAGAGCAGAAAGGAGCGCCCTGAGGTGGAACAGGGCACTGTAATTACACCTGTTCCACAGGTAGCCCTGCATTACTGTTCTCAATTTGATGACAAAACACCTAAAACCTAAGGAAAGGGAGGGGTTTCTTTTGCCCCATAGGCAGATTTATTGAACCTGGGGCCTGCAGGTTGATAACATGCAGTCCAACACAACACTGTTTAAAAACTTACTTGAAACACCCTAAGATTTGGGTGGCAACTTTTATTTATAACTCGATCGCATGATTCTTGAGTGTGAACTCTGTGGATGACAATGTCCTGTTGCAATGCCTGGTAGAAAGTCCAGCCTGTAACAGGAGGGAAAGCAAGCAGAGTGCTCGGCCTGTGGGTAAAGCTGAGTAGGAGGTAGCCAGTGCCATCATGCTGGGGCAGGACACAGAGATGGAACTAGAAGTAGAGCCTGGCTATAATCCTCAAAGTCCACCCCTAGTGACTGAGGTTCACCAGACTTCACCTTTGAAAGGTTTCATAGCCCTCTAAAACAGTGCCATTAGCTGGGGACTATGTGCTCAAAATGAGCCGGGAGGGGACATACCAGATTTAAATCATGACACGAGGTTTGGGGGAAGAAGGAGATTTGGAAAATTGTTTTCTTCCTTCACTGTCCTTCACAGGACTCAGATCTGTGCAGTGGTCTGAAAACTCCCCTACGTCATCACTCTTCTCTTTCTTCTTCACATGCTGTTTCTAATCTATCTATCTATCTATCTCTATCTATCTATCTATCTATCATCATCTATCTGTTTATCTCCAAGACAAGCTCTCATATAGCCCTGGCTGGCCTCAGTGTAGCCAAGGATGACTGAATTCCTGAACCTCTTGCCTCTATCTCAAAGGTGCTAGGGTTACTGGAGCGCCCCACCACACCTGGCTCTGTCTCTCCTTTTAAAATCTCTTGCTACATTATCCTGTCTCGCCACTGGTTTCTTGGCAGACACTAACTCTGGAGAGCTACACCTGAAGTCCAAGATTGAAATTGTGCCACTCCAACCTGTCACCTTTGGGTTTGGGGGTGTCCTGGGTGGGTGGGGTGGGTGTAGACATGGTGAGGAAAAGTTGTAAAGGTAGAGGTGTGCAGACCTCTCCACAACCCAGTTTTGAGTATCTCTCTTCTACAGGAATTTTTCACCTCCTCTTTTTATCTGAACAATACAAACTTGGGGAGGAAAGGGTTTATTTGGCTTACATCTCCCAGGTCACCGTTCATCACTTAGGGAGCCCAAGGTAGGAACTCAGGGCAGGAACCTGGAGGCAGGAGCTGAAGCACAGGCCATGGAGGAACATTCCTTACTGGCTTGCTTCCCTAGCCCAGACTCAGCCTGCCTCCTTATACAATAGACAACAACCTGCCCAGGGATGGCACCACCTACAGTGAGCTGGGCCCTCCACATCACTCAACAATCAAGAAAATGCCCCACAGACATGGCCTCAGGCCAGTCCAATGGAGGCAATTCCCCAGCTGAGGCTCCCTCAACCCAGGTGTGTCAAGTTGACACCACAGCTACCAGCACAGAAGGCATGAGTGTCAATTCTTGTCTTCCACCTGTTTGAGATATAGATCTTGTTGTTGACTACTGTATTCACCAGGCCAGCTGGCCCACTGCCTTCTGGGAGACTCTCCTGTCTCTACCTTCCATCTAGCTGTAAGAGTGCTGGGATTATGGATGTACACCACTGCTTCTGTCTGTATATGCATTCTGGGGAATCTGAAACTCAGGCCCTCACACTTGTATAGAGGCATTTACCCACTGAGCCACACCTCCTCAGCCTGAGATGATTAAGAGTTTAAAAAAAAACTCCTAGCATTTGGCACTGTTCGCCTGAGCCGAATGATCTGATTGCTCTGTTCACAGCTAAGCTGCAATTTAGGCAGGATTTTCAGAGCATCCTGGCCTCTAACAGCTCATAAAAACTTGGCAGTAATTTTAGGATGCATAACATCTGCTTATTTCATTTTGTTACAAGTCACCTGGGCAAAACCTCTTCCTAACTCTGCCTCATAAATGAGCTAATATCCAGTGAGAACACTGGTTAAAAGGAGTAGCCGTCATCCTGTGGTAATCTATGACAAAGCTTGAAAAGTAACGATACTTCTCCACATCAACAAAACCAAACCATTATTTTTCTTTGTAGCTGGCTACTTGCTAGTAATGTCTTAACAGCTCTAACAGGGTATTGGCTGAGGAGGAAGTAGTCTTGGTTATTTTGAGGAGAAGCTGTTCTTTTTATCTGGGGGTTTGCAATAAAAGGATTTGGGAGCTGTTTATTGTGCATTTAAAAATACCATGGTTCCTAATGGCGTCATAGCGGGTGCTTTCTGGTGGTTTTATAAGCTTGCCTATTGCATCTCTGTTCAGGATCTTCAGATGAAGACCTGTGAGAGCTGGTATGAGAGATACACTGAATTCCTGCTTTCCACCTACTTCTTATTTTATTATTTTGTCTAATTTTTCCGAGACAAGGTCTTGCTAAGTGGCCTCAGTCTCCCGAGTATTGGGATTACAGGTGTGTAACAGCACATGGGCTCTCTTTCCTTCCATTTTAGATAGCTGTCATGTTGCCCTATGGAAAAACATGCTGATTGAAGGCATTTGCAAGGACCTTCCTGCTCTGGAGGCCACAGAAGCTCCCACTGGCTCCTTTATTACACATTCACTCCCAGCAGGGGACTTTCTTCTTGGTCAGTTTTCTGTTTCTCTCTCTCTCTGTCTCTGTTTCTCTTTCTCTCTCTGTGTATAGGTCAGAGGACAACCTCAGATGGTGCTCCCAGACACTGTCTACTTTATTTTTTGAGATATTTCTCACTAGCCTGGAACTCGATGAACAGGGGAGGCTGGCTAGCCAGTGAGCCCCAAGGATTCTAGGAGTCTTTACAAGGCAAGCATTTTACCAATGATAATGCTTCCTAGTCCCAGTTATTTCTTACATATAGTTTCTAACTTGGGAGGCAGTAAGATCAAAAGCTAAGGCAGTGTAGGCTATAAAAAACAAAACCGAGAGCTTTTTGAAGATGGCTAAAGGATAATGTCTTGGACGAGACTAAACAGTGACACCACTCTCTGGGTGAGTCTGGCAGGAGTTGAACAGTTTGACCCCATGGCATGGCAGATCCTAGTGTCTGTCTTGCCTGGAGGCATGAAGTGACAGAAAACCGTGAATCAGGCCCAACCTGGCCTGAGGTGGAATCCTGTCTTAGGCCGGCTTCTGGTACAGTGCTCCAAGCTGGTTTTCTCTAAACTTTGTTTACTCCAAACACAACACTCAGTGCAAGGAACATCAGGTGGCATTCAGGGTTTATACTTGACCTTGAATCCCAACTTTCTGCCAAGTGCTTAATCTTCTGTGGTAGCAAATAAAGCTCATTAAAATGCTGACACACTGTTTCCAGCCTTTAGTTGTTTGTCTCTGTGATTCACATACAAGACTTAAGGAAGGAGAAGAAGAAACTGTATTAGTCACAGAAGAAGCAGAAAAAAAATTGGGGGCTTTCCTTTTTTTTCTTATTAAGTTTTTGTGATCTGAGGCTTATTAAAATGACTTCTATTAAGTGTCTACCCCTTCTATTGAAACGAGAAAAGGAGGTAAAGTTAAATCCAATCAGGGGCTGGAGAGAAGGGGCTGGAGGGATGGCTCAGCAGTTAGGAGCACTAACTGCTCTTCCAGAGGACCCAGGTTTGGTCCCTAGCACCCATATGATAACTCCAGTTCCAGGGTATCCAGTGCCCTCTTCTGGCCTCTGTGGGCATTGTACAACATGGGTGCACTTACATATACGCAGGCAAACATTCATACACATAAAATAAAGATAAATAAAAAATTTTAAATACACATATATTTTCACAAGTAACTTAACAATCTGCCATTCTCTATTCAGTTGAAACATTTTTGAGGAGCTAAAATAGAATCATTAACAGCTGGCACTTTGGTGCAAACTCACCCCCAGAATTTCACTGAAAGAAGAGTGACAGAAGATGAAGTTATTTGAACCCAGAAAAGCTTGACAGGAGCATCTTGATGTTTTAGCCTGATAAATATAGTTTCAATCTTCTTTTTTACCAAAATTAAACTATGTAGCTTGGGCTGTTCCATTTATAATTTGATGCATAAAACGACATTGATTTAAATAGTAATAAGGACTCAACTTGCCATTTCATTTGACAACTGTATTCCAAATGAGAATATCTCCCAAGAAACTTAAAGAAATACTTTTTGGGGTGCGATTTTGGTTTTTAGGGACTACCTAAGATCTGAGGGTGCACAAAAAAAGACCAAATGGAAAATGATGACAGCAGGCCAACTTGCTACTAGGAGGTAATTCATTTTTTAAAGTTTTGTTTTATTTGTGCATATATATAGATATCTGTGTGTGTGTGGTCCTGTGCATATACTGAGGTCGAAGAAGAAGGTGTTGCAGTCGGAGTTACAGGTGTCTTTGGGATGTCAGACTTATTTTGTGGGTGCTGGAATCTGAACTATGGTCGTCTTGATTGGGAAACACATATGCTCTCAAATGGTGAGCCATCTCTCAAGCTCATAAGGAGTAAACTTTTTTTAAATGACAGGGTCTCCCTGTAGCCCCGGCTGTCCTGGAATTCACTATGTAGACTAGGTTGGTCTTGAACTCACAGAGACATCCACCTGCCTCTGCCTCCTCAGTGCTGGGATTAAAGGCATGCACCACCATGCCCAGTGCCACTGAGCTTTTTAAAAATGGAAATTATGGCTCGTGAGACAGCTCGGTAAGCAAAGGCACTGCTGCCAAGCCTTGATGGCCAAAGTTCAAGTCCAGAGAGCCACATGATAAAGGAGAATAGACTCCTGCAAGTTGTCCTCTGATCTCCACATCCACACATCCACACACACTACATAAATAATAAAAATAAAATTTAAAAAGAAAAAATAAGTAATCACCTATAATCTCAGTGCTTGAGGGGCTCAGGCAGGAGATTCGTAATTCCTAGTGAGTGTGGGCTGCATAGCAAGACCCTGCTTTAAACAAAGAAATCAAGGCAAATCCTCTGCTAAATCTTTATGTCTAATAACATTTTGAGAATTCTGTATGTTTCTGAGAAGTGCTACGTTAACTGATCGATTAATTCATTGCTACAGGAAACACACCACACTAATGGTGCTAAACTGAACAGGCTACCTGTGTGACCAGTGATTCTCAATGCCGGAGGATCTCAGTCACTCAGTGTCTACTAGAATCATCTGAAGAACTCTGAAAACTATAGATGCCTGCCTTCGGTCTCCTGGGTTCCCCATTCAAGTTCTGATTTCCTTGCATCACGTGTTGGCTTTTGAGCTTCTTAGGTCAGTGCAAGGACTGTCTAGAACATTCTAAGCAGGTGCTGCTACAGGCATGAAGCGGAGTGTGGAGGTGGAATTTCTTTGTTTCAGACAATCTTTGGCAATGACAGCAAGTATCTGTGTTCATGAGTGAACAGTTCAAATTTGAACATATGAGTCTGTGCATTGGGGTGGTGATACTGAAGGGTGCTTCAGTTATTTAGAATTTAGAGTCTTCCTTTTAGATACAGAGGTTGGAAGAGGTTTCTTTCTTCCTTTCCTTGCTATACTACATTTTGGACTTGTCCATGGCTGTAGAGTTCTGACTTGACTGTGTAACTAGAGCAATTTTGAAATGATATTGTTTCCACAGAGGTTGGAAGAATTTCTCTCTCTCTCTCTCTCTCTCTCTCTCTCTCTTTCTCTCTCAATGATATTCTCTGCACACACCCTTCACATTTTCCATTTTGATTTTGAGAGGAACAATAAGAATCAGTCATACTAATACATATTAACCTACAACTTGCCTTAAAAATAATGTCACTTAATGTGACTGTTTTCTTCCTATTATTTCCTTTTCTCCTTGAAGGAAAGCAGACATATATTTGAAACAGGAAGAAAATAGGTACTCCCGCCAAGCCTTTGTTTCATTCAGTCTCCAGATATATCCAAGCAGAAAGCCTCTCTTATTTGCTAATACCCATTCTATTGTGTTTCTCACTCCAAGCTGCCAAATAAACTCTGTGTGTTATTATAAACTACCTTTTTTTATTTCTTTGCTAGTCCAGACCAGGGACTCCAAACATATTTGAATGAAGTCACCAGTTATTCTCAGCGGTCTGTATGTGAACAGAACTTCTCAACACAATCTCCTCTAATCATTATCTTACAGAAGTAGAGTCGGTTGACACATTGTTCAGACCTCTAAACCGCTTCTCTTGATGTCATTGCAAGGCAGTAAACACCACCAATGCAGTTTATAGATTTGGCTAAATTTCTCAGAACAGTCCATATGGTCTTCAGGATGCACGATATCCAGTAGGTTGCTGTAACAGGGCCGATCCGCGACCAGACAGCATGCCAACTACACACAGGGGAGAAGATGACCTGCTTATCTCAGTAAGAAAATGTTATATAAAGCACTTACTCAGGTTAATTGTTCTAGCCTACATAGCCTTCTTGTGTTTAAAAGTGACAATATATTTATAAACACTCTCTTTGAACTAAAAATGCCATGATGAACAAGTAAGTGTATCATTTATTCTCAATTCTATTTTTTAGCCTTGAACTAAGTGACGGTGGAATAGATTGTACATATTTATTTACTGATGAATTAAAAGTTGAGTGACAAAAGCATTTCTTTCTTGGTCCATTGCTTGCTTTCTTGGAGCCTAGGGCTTCTTTTATATTGAGAGGGCACTAAGTCATGAGAGTGAGGCAAATGGCATTGCTCCTGTGCTGGGAACATCTGCCTTACTGTCCTAGTTTGCAGAATGTGTTCCCATCATGTAGTGACTTTCATCTGGAATGTCTCTGTACTTGAGAAGCATTATTGCTTTGGCCCTCACCACGCCCCTGGGAGGAACTGCAGGTGGGAACTCTGACCATCATCCTAGTAACACAGATGAAGACATTAAGGAAGAGATGCTGCAGTGAGTCAGCCTCTGTTACACCCAGCCTGGAGGTAGCAGGGCGGCACTGAGGGACTGGGCTAAATTCAGACACGCAGCTGAGCTGAATGTCTAATGACCAAGGTGCCTTGTGGCACTCTGAAGTATCATATCAACAGTCAGCTTGAATAGAGTCGCAACGTCAGGCACATAAACCTCACGTTGGCTTTGCTGAGAATAAATGAATACTTTAATGGCATGAAGGGAAATGACAGCACCTTCAAAGGGTTTAGAACTGCCAGATTATGGCAGCCTGGTCAGAAAGTTACACCTTACTTCTCATTGGATCTTGTGATTTGAGTGTAAAATGTCCCCTATAAGCCAGTATAGTTGGGACACTTGGGCCCAGCTGTGGGACTGTTTTGGAGGGTTATGAGACATTCAGGAATCTTGCTAAAAGAACTGAGTCACAAAGGCTGGCCTTGAGATTTGATAGCTGTAATGGTTAGTTTTACATGTTGACTTGACATAACCTTGAATTGCCTGAGAAGAGAGTTTCAATTGAGGAAATGTTTCAGTCAGGTCTGGCCTGTGGTCATGTTTGTGGAGGATAGTCTTGACTGTTAATGGATATAAGAGGATCCTGCCCACTTTGGGAGACACCATTCCCCAGGCTGGGCCTTGAACTGTGGAAGAGTGAAGAGAACTAGCTTAGCAGAGCAGCAAGCAAGCGGCAGCGTGGGTGTATTCCTTTCTCTCTGCTCTTGATTCGTTCGTTGCTTGATTTCCCTGAAATGATGCTCTGTAATCCGGAATTGAAAGCCAGTTAAAGCTTTTCTTCCCAGTAGTTGATTTTGGTCAGGGTAATCTTTCACAGCAACAGAAACTAGAGCAACAGCCCTTTCTGCTATCTGTCCTCCCTCTGCTTCCTGACTGAGGTAGTGCTTAGGTGCCATGCCTGCCCCTCCAGGATGGATTATGTCCCTTCCTAATTGCAAGCTGAAATAAACTCTCCCTCCCTTAGATCATTTCTGGTCAGATATAGTCTTCTTTTGGATTTTTCTCTACTGTTCCTTAGGCAGCCAGCAAGTTTCCTTTCACACACATATACATAGAGCATATACATATGGAGAAACACAAACACACATACACTACACACTCAAATGCATGTTCATATACTCCAGCAATACCCTGACTTTGTGGAGTTTTTTCAGTTGATATTACAAGGAGAATTATAATCTATAATATTATGAATAAAATTAAAATTGTGTATCATTGAAAAATTTCCAAGAGGAAAATGACTGTTATCAAGTGAGCTTATTATCTTTTTTGGTATTTAATATCTCTCCAAGAGAACTAAAGACATTTTGTCGTGAGGCCCGAATTATGTGGTCTCCTGCGTGAGAAATACTGTTTTCTAGGCACACACTAAAGCTTCTGCTGGCTGTATCACACACAGCAGTTACTTACCTAGGGATCCACCCACAGTGGGTACATCATCTGGGGACAGAGAGAAGACTGCTGATGTGTTCTGAAGCAGTACAGGACCACTTATTTTATGTAAGTTCTTGTAGAAACAGTTACATAAGGTATTATTTTGAGTGTTGACTAATTTCACATCTAGCAGAAGCACTGTTCTTACTCTAAAGGAAGCCTTGAGATAAAGGGACCCAGAAGAGTTTACCAGGCTCTGTGGTCCTCAATCTGATACCCATTTTCATTGTGAAACTTTTGCAATTTCTCCCTTTACTCCCCTGAATTAAAACTGTTAGATAATATTATACTCAATGTAAAAAAACATCATAATTGTCTTACCTGTATCATATGTTGGGTTCCTCCTAACCGGGAACCTGAGATGACATTGGGGATCTGTTCTCGGGATCAACACCTGCAGAAGGGAGTAGGAGGCAGGTCCGGGCAGAAAGAGAAGTTGATTGTGCTGCCATGTGATCCTGTCTCGCCTCAGCAGATCCCACAGGGAGGTCTGGAATGGGATGAAACTGCAGAGTCTGGCTGAATTGGGGCCTTATGATCCTCCAGGAGTCAGTAGAAGAAGGCTACTCTTAGGGAAGAGAGATGGGGCAAGAACTTGGACTGGGCAGCCCCCTTGAGACAGAAGCAATTTGGGAGGAGGTGGTTCTCTGGGCTGTCTACAGTCCATACTCCCAATAGATGAGGAAGTTCTGAAGTGGGGATCTGGGTGGAATGTGCAGAACCAGGCACAAGTTGTAATAGAGAGAAAAAACAAAAGAGAAGCTGTTCTTAGTAAAAGCATGTGTGTTTTTGACATGACTAAACTAAAAGCTCTGTGAAGTAGTCTGATACAACTACCTAGAACGAATTAGTTCAGGCTTACGAGAAATAAGACTCCGCAGGTGAACACTGTAACACTATATTGACATTTTGAAGTAAGGATTAATGTACTTTTTTGCCAGTACACGACAATGACAGTTATTCCTACACAGATGTACATTGTCATTAGAGTTAACCAGTGACAATGGTGGTCATTTGTGATAAAACGATTAATAAAGTAAAAAATGTGATCAATTCTTGCTAAAATTCCAAATAAAGCTGAGTATTTACACATACATACATGTATTTTTTTACATGTATATGTAGTATATAGTAAAGCTGTGAAAACAGACTTTGTACTTATGTTAGCTAGGGTGAAATATGGGCTCACATGATTGCAGCAGCTTTTCCACTGTCATGGTTGGGCAGAATGTGAGGAAATTCTGTGGTGGGGACCGAATTTTGCTGGGTGCTGACTGCTTCTGGCCCCACCCATTAAATGCTATGGCTGCCTCTCAGCTCTTGTGACTGTCAGACTTCCTCCCGCAGACTTCTGTACTTTGCCGGAGGCCCATTCTCCTCCTTTTGCAAAATGAGCCAATCAGTCCTTTTCTTGTAGCTTAAGTCTTCTTTGAAACAGAAATGGTTTCTCAAAAATTCTTGAAGCAAGTGGTGCAGTAACATCCAAATAGTCACTGTTTCAACATAGTTGAGAATCTGAGGAGTCCCCAAGGTCACGTGGTTATGAATAAAGCTCCAGGCTGTAGAGACCTGGCTTCGATTCCCAGCTAACAACTGTCTGTAACTGTGGTTCCAGGGAATCTGTCACCCTCTCCTGACCTCTGTGGGCATTGTATGACATGGGTGCACTTACACACATGCAGGCAATACCCTCATACACATAAAATAAAAATAATAAATATACATATATATTTTTTAAAGTATTAAAAAAAAGAGAACAAAGGTCCACCTGAGACCCACACTTGAGCATAGGCCTGACTCACTTTCTCCTAAGGTCTGGGGATGCAGCTCTCCAGTGTTTAACCCTATTTCTCTTGTCAAGTCCACAAAGGGATTTGTAGAGGACTAAGCATCTTGAGCTCCCTTGACTTCTCAGGGTCTGGATTGTCTACCTCCTGCTCACCTGCTTCTTGCCCTAGCAAAGCTTTCGCATACTGAGCGATTTACACTCTGAAGAGTCAATAGCCAAAAGATGGGCCTATTTATCCCTACACCCGAATAACACAAAGACAAATGTGTCACACATGGAAGAGTTTGAGGACTGGCAGAAGGCTCTTGGGAGAAACCCGTCTATAAGACCTGCTTAAACACAAGCAGAGGAGACGACCGGCTTCTCAAGAGTCACCTGGTGGCATGGGATCTGTGTCTTCCTATTCTCTCCCCTGAACACAGAGAAAGCATCCCACCAGGAAGGGTGAGGAACAAAGGAAATGAAATTAGAGGAGAGATTTCTAAACTGTTTTCAAATGTAAGACAACATTAATACCAACTTGAAAATGGCTAAAAATAAAACAAAACAAAAAAACCCCTTATCCTTCTAATGGAGATTATTCCACAGGGAATATTTAATGTTAAGTCAGAGGTTAAAGTGCTGGTGTACAGGCACAGGGTCTGCCTAAGGAGTCACAGCTGCTGCACCCCAGAGTAATTTGAATTCAGGAGACTCAATGCTGAGGAGATGGAGGACTGTGTTTGCACACCTGAATCACAGTCAAGCGGATGTCTTCATGCATGTTTTCCATGACAACTCATCTCCCAACATATGGTCAACATTTCTTTTTGTTTTGCTCTGTCCCCTCTTACAGACTGTCAGAAATAGTGGCACATCTTTCAATGTTTTTGCTAATAACTTTTTCTGATCTTAAGGTTTCTTCTGGTGATCAGAAGGAAAGATTATTGATCTACCAAGGCCATTATTTTGCTATTGCTGAGGTGCCTAAGAGTATTTTTGAAAGGGGTAATCATTACTGGTTCTATCTTAGATGAACATCTTAGGATTTTTTTAACAAACGTGTATTGACGTAGGCATCATTCTAGTCGGAAAGGGTCCCAGGGCAGTAATGTTCTAAGGTGTGGCATTATACTTTTATAGATTTTGCCAATCCACATTTCATCAGAAAAAGTGGCACACAAAGGTGTATGCATACAGATAAATTGAGCAAAACCTTGTTAAATCCTTATACCAATATCAGTTTACTCTTGATTTTATGCAGCTTTTCCAGGTATCTGATAAAATAAAAACAAGTCTGAGTGAGTAAGCCATGAGTAAGGATTCAAGGTAGATCCTTTTCTGGTCCACCTTGGAGAATCATGGCCATTACATTTGGTGATGCAGACTGCTCATGCAGGACAGACACAGGCTGATGAATCTGGACTTTCTCAAAGTCAGCACCTTCTCATGCTCTGTGTGGTTACCCTGTAGGCCAGCATCTGCAGATCCAACCAGTGGACTGAAAATATTTAGGGAAAATAAGCCTTCACCTGTACTGTGTAGACTTTTTGTTATTATAATTATTTTCAGAACAGTACAGTATAACAACTACTTACATAACACACTGTGAGCTTTCCATTACAATAACAAAGTCCTGAAAGAATAAACTTCAGAATTAAAGAGGGCCAGGCATGGTGGTGCTCACCCTTCACCCTAGCACTCCTGAGACAGAGGCAGGTAGATTTCTGTGAGACTGAAGCTAACCTAGTCTACGTAGAGAGTTCCAGGCCAACTGGGGCTATAAGGAGACCCTATCTCAAACAACAACAACAAAACAGACTTCAATAACAAAAAAGGGAGCTGGGGTGTAACTCAGTGGTGGAGCACTTGCCAAATGTATCTGAAGCCTTGAGTTTGATTCCCCATTCCAGAAATGAGGACAAGTAGGAAGAAAACTGTAATGATGATGACCATGATGACAATGAAGAAAGGTTTGTCTAGTTTGGTTTGGAGGTTTCTAGCCATGGTTGTTTGGTCCACACAGTGGGAGCCCATGAGGAAAAGCTCACGTCATGGTGACTGGGAAACAGAGAAGAAAGATTTGGGATTCCTATAGCTCTTTCGAGGCCATATCCCCAATGACCTAACTTCCTACAACTAGGCTCCACCTTCTAAAAGTTCTACCACCTCCCAATAACACCATTGGTTATGGACCTTCGGAGGATATTTGAGGTCCTAAGTATTACACAAATACATTGTGCTAAGTATATTTTTGTTGCATTATTTACTATTATTTATGTATGCGTGTGCACGCACATTGTGCAGACCAGAGGACAATTTATGAGAACTGGTTCTTTTCTTCAACCATGCGGGTTCTAGGGATAGAATTCAGGCTGTCAGACTTGGTGGCAAGTGCCTTCACCCATGGAACCAACTAACTGACTTAAAACTGTTTTTTGTTTGTTTGTTTTTGTCTTTTTGAGACAGGATCTCTCTGTAGTCACGGCTGGCCTGGAACTTGCTATATAGACCAGGCTGGCTTCAATCTCATGGAGATACAAATTGTTTTAAGTAATGTAGAGATGATTTAAAATGCTGTGCACAGCTGCGTGCCATTTTGTACATGGGTCTTGAACATCTAAGTATTTGTTATCCTTAAGGGCCCCGAAGGCAGGGTTCTGAGGATGTCAAAGGTCACTTGCACTTCTTTCAAAAGGTCTTTGAACTTCTGCTTTAGACCCACTCTTAGAATTTTGAGCATGTGGACAAATGCAGACACATACATACTAGACAATTCTCTAGTCCTTGAGAGAAGTGAATTTCATCACTGGAACCCTCCCAAGGGAAATTCAAATGAGGGAACAAAAATATTTTGAATAAAATTAAAGTACAAGCTTTCAAGTAATTTTAAAAAAGTAAATAAGAAAGAAAGAGAGAAAGAAAAAAAAAAAGGTATGTGCAGAGGCAGGTAGATCTCTGAATTTGAACCTGCCTGGTTATGTAGAGGGTTCCAGGCAAGCCAAAGCTACCTAGTGAGCCCCTTCTCAAAAAACCCCAAACCAAACAACAACAAAATAAAGTAAAATGTTCTCATTACTTAGTTTATTATTCTACATTCAATTAAAAAATATCTTATTTGAGGCTGGAGAGATGGCTCAGTGGTTAAGAGTATGGCTGCTCTTGCAGAGGACCTGGGTTCCATTCCCTTAGATTCCCAGCACCCACATGGTAGCTAACAACTGTTGGTAATTCTAGTTCCAGGAGATCTGACACCGCCCTCTTCAGGCCTCTGTGGGCTTTGCATGACACAGGTGCACTTAACACATATGCAGGCAAAAATGCTCATACACATAAAAAAAAATAAAAATAAACAAATAACAAATAAATAAATGTCTTTAATCAGAGCAGAGGCAGGCATATCTAGGAGAGTTCAAGGCCAGCCTGATGTACTAGTGAGACCCAGTCTCAAAACAACAATAAAAACATCAAATAAGAAAGGAAATAAAAATAATGCATGCAATGGGGCTGGAGAGATGACTCAGCTCTCAAGAGTACTGGCTGCTCTTGAAGAGGACTCAGGTTGATTCCCAGCACCCACATGGCAGCTAACAACCATCTGTATGTAACTCCAGTTCCAGGGAACCTGATGCTTTCTTCAGACCTCTATGGGCATTGCATGACATGGGTGCACTTACACACATACAGGCAATATACATAAAATAAAATTAAAAAAAAAATGTGAACACAAAAAGGATCAGCTTCTCAGAAAGGCAAATGAAGCAAGATACTGTCTTTTTTCTTTCCTTTTTTGCTTGATAAATTAATGAAGGTTGAGAATACGGCAGCGGGTGCCTTGATGAGGGTGTGATACCCAGGGACTTTTACACATTGTTGCTGGGAGATGGATTCATGGCTCTTTTAAAACATAGTTTGGACTATAAGTTTGAGAAATTTCTCAAAGGATTATACCTTAGACCCAACTGTGCAACTTCCAGAAGTTCTTACTGAATAATTTATCCTAGTTACCACTGGAGAAACTTCTGGCTGAAAGGAGGGTTAGTGGGTCCCTTAAATGTCCCACTAAAGAGGAGTGAGGTGGACACAGGCATGGCCCCTTGATGGAAAACAGCTCCATGTCATGTGATGACAGATTGCTAAATGAGAGTATATCAGCACTCAGAACTGGACCCCAGTATCAAATAACTCATATGAAAAAGAAGATAGAAGGCTGGAGAGATGACTCAGTGGTTATGAGCACTGGCTGCTCTTGCAGAGGACCTGGGTTAGGTTCCCAGTATCCAGTAGCTCCGATGCCCTCTTCTATCTCTGTGAGTTTTGTAAGGTGCACTTACATACATACAGGCAACACATGAACAGAAAATAAGAATAAATGAATAAAACTTTTTTAAGAGAGAGAAAAAGAAGATAGAAAAAGCAAAACCTGACTTCCTAGGGAAGGTCCCATGACCAGGTGACTGACCAGTGAAGCTGGAAGGGTGAGTCTTCCAGATAGACTAGAGATTTTATTTTTGACCAGTTAATCTTATGGGACTTTTTCCTACTCTAACACTAGGGTGGACTTACATCCTACCTGTTTCCCTGTTCACTTTCTCACGACTGGTAGTTTGTACTTATTCCCACCGCCAATCCCCGCCTTTTTTTCTTCCCTCCGGACTCTGAACTCTATGAGAGCAGAGACCTTATCTATTTTGTTTATCACCCTGTCGCCAGTACCAAGAACAGAAGCCTGGTATGTGCTGGGTGCTGAATAAATATTTATTTAATGAATGAATTTTCCGGCGTGATCTAAAGCAGAGAAAGAGCTGTTGGCACAAAGTCAAGTAGTGGTAGAGCTGGAAACAAACTACCAAATGCTTCATTATTTCCTTTTTCTTTAAAGTTTTCTTTCCTATTTCACACATACAGACACCTCCCCATCCCCCACTTCAGGGATGCACAACAGTCTTTTCTCACTTCCACGAAAAGTTCAAGAAGATTATACTTGGCCTTCTGTGGGATGAGAGTGATGACTATACTTTGGTGGTTCCTCCACTAAGAAAGGCAGATATTGGAAACTTCCATGAGCACATATGCATATAAATAATGTTTTGTGTAAACAACTTCCTCTCAACCTAAGAAATGCAGGCAAGGTATTCTGTGACTTGGCCTATCCCGGATAGGGAGATCCCCCCAAGTCTCTCTTTCCTTAAGTTCCTAATCAAAGCTCCCACTTAGCATATCCCTCATTCTGTCACCTCCACTTCCTTGCCTTTTGTAAACGTAAAATTCTTGGAATTCATCTTTGGGGCACAAATCATCTAGTAATTCTGTGTACTTAACAGCTACTGAGCATGTAACTACAGAGCTTACCAATTACTCTATACTGTAATCACAAAAAGATTTTAATCTTCCAAATTAGATTGCACCTCCACTCTGAGGAAGAAAAGAAAATTTACCGGATAATTAGCTCAGGGCTTAGTTGGCACGCCCAGTCATTGTGAGGAAGTCCTTTTGGCCGCATGGTCTTAAGGTGCCATTTATTTTTTTTGTTGAGTGCCTTTCATGAAAATGATCTTGCATTCTTTGACTGAAGAAGCTGGAGAGAATTTTCTCAGAAGCTGAGCAGCCCAGCTTCTGTAATGAGCCTTGACTAGCAGAGTGTTTGGTCCTCCAAGCACAAAGGGAGACAAGTGAAAATTTAAAAGTGAGATATTTTTTTTGTAAGAAGAAAAGCAACAGCCACATTGTATCTATTGCATGGAACTTTGCGGAAAGAGGGTTTTGAGTTGCAGAGCTCACCCCAAACAAGGGCTGCTGATACTGCCCAGCCCCCTCCCCGCCATGCTCCTTAGGGAGCAGGCACAGGGCTTTCTACCTCCGTGTTCAGTGCCCACAGGCTCACAGCTGGAGAGCTGTCAGTGGTGCACAGTTCTAATGAAACCATACAAATCCCATGGAGAATTCATTCTGCAATGCTGCTTGTCACAGATTTCCAATGTGCTTTAATGGAAGAAGAGGAAGAAAGGGAGGAGAAGGGAGAAGAGAGAGGTTTGAAGGGATCGTCCATCCACACAGACCCTTGCACAGGGAGAGGCAGTCTGCAGCCTCTCAGCCCCGGGCACAATGAGATGGCTATGAATGAGGCTCCCAAGAAAATAATAATAATAATAATAATAATAAAACCTACTGAAAACATTAGTTTTTGGTAACTCCATTGCCAAACCGATTGCCACACTTGAGAATCAAGTGTGAATTTTGTAGATACAGTATCATAAAGTTTGACCCATCCCCAGGGTCATCTGTTAGCAGTCTGTGCTCAATAAATGTGAATTTCTCCTTCTTTTCAGCAGCAGAGACCAGTAGTGTGGTGGTCTCAAGGTGGGGAGAAGGGTGGGGAGCTTTGATGTGGCTGAGTAAAGTGATAGACCCAGCATTTGCAGGTTTGGCCTTCAAAAATGATGCAGCCAGGAGAGATGGGTGAGGTACAGAGTGGACCTCTGGTCAGCATCATAAGAAGCCCGAGACCCACGGCACAGGGAACTGGGCTAGGAAGACCAGCAAGTGCGTAGGCATGGAAGGTGACGGCTTTGGGAAAGCCTGGAGCAATAACTTCTTTTCAAGAGATAGAAAAGAAAGTCATTGAACTTAATGATTTTTCAAATTAAAGAAATCATTTTTATTTTATGTGTATGAGTGTATTGCTTACATTTATATATAAGTGCACTGAGGAGGTCAGAAGAGGTGTCACAGGAGCTATGGGATTCCCTGGAACTGGAGTTACCAATAGTTGTCAGCTGCTACGTGGGTGCTGGGAATCAAACCCAGGGCCTCTGCAAGAACAGCCAGTGCTCTTAACTGCTGAGCCACCTCTCCAGCCCCTGATTTTTCAAAAATTTCAGTCTCATTAAGAGTCATAAACCAGACCAGGGAGATGGCTTACTTCCTGCACAAGTCTGAACACCTGAGTTTTATTTCCAGAACCCACGTAAACCCGGATGCAGTGACACTTATCTGTAATCCCTGCACTCAGAAATAGGTCAAGCCTGAAGTACTCTGTGCAGTGGCAAAAACAGAGAGAACTTGCCTCAGTCAAGTGGAAGGCAGAACTGACTTTAAAAGCTGTCCTCTGGCCTCCACATATTTGCCATGGCATACCTCCCCCTCCACCAAATGAATAAATACACTTATTTTTTAAAATTATCAAAATCAGGCTAGGCATGATGGCACATGCCTTTAATCCCAGCACTGGGGAAGTAGAAGAAGGCAAATCTCAGTGAGATCAAGGCTAGCCTGGTCTACAGAGTGAGATTCAGGCCTGTGGCTACAGGGAGACCCTGTCTCAAAACAAACAAACACAAGATTTTCAAAACTGGAAAATGTCTAAAAAATAGTCACAACCATCCTTTATATGCTACTGTAAGTAGAATCACGAAGATGCAGTCCATTGCCAATCAGAAAGTGTTCTTGCATGCTTTCTGTGTCTACTATTCTCTAGCTGACACTTGGTATCACAGACTAAGTATAAGACACAAAGCCCAGACCATGTGTCTCTGAGTCTCATCAGTGGCAAAGCCAGCCCACAAAATGAGGTGCAATTAATCTACCTGCAGCATGATTCTAAAAAGCAAAAACCAAACAATCCATCAGAGTTTAGGAATAGGAAAGAGCGTATGTGCAGACTATTATTAAAGACTATGGCGTCGGAGCCGTATTTCTTTATATTAGTATCTGCTTCATTACCATCACAGTGATGAGAACAGGAGATAGAAGCTGGTCAAGTGGGGCAGGGACCCGAAAGCAGTAGTTCTGAGAATGCCCTTACTTCAAGCCAGGAATGTCAGAAGAGAGTTCTGGTTCCTGGTTACTTGTTATCTCTTCCCTTTCCCTTGAAGCTATCTGTGAAGATGTGAATGAAATGGAGAAAAGGCACCTGGACACCTCCTGGTTTGGTCAACTGGACTGACCAGCTCATTCCATTTTCCATGCCTCAGTCCATTTTTTTTTTTTGCCCTAAGTTCTTTAAAAATCCCCCAGAGAAGCAGCTCAATGGTATTCCACTTCCTGGGATCTGCTCCTGGCAGCTGCTCTGCCCCAACCCCCTGTTAAACACTTGCCTATGAATCTGTAATAAATTTCTTTCTAAATCTCACCTTCTGTGGTCTGTGAATTTCACTCTTCAAATTGTCGAGACAGGAACATGAAAGCCACTGGCTCAGGGTGGTGGTGGTAGCTGTCAAATTATCTGGGAAGTTAAGTTCATCAAGCGTCAAGAAAGGCTCTATTGCTTTCAAAGTCACCCCCCCCCCCAATTTCCTGTGTCATCAGCAACATTATAGCACTGCTAATGGGGATTCATAATAATAAATTCTTGACTGGGGTTGTAGGCTCTTTCATCTACTCCAAAGCAGAATGTATGCCAAGTATTCTAAATCCCTGCTTTATACTCACCAAGACAAGTTCAATACCTTGTCTCCAGCTTTTAAGGATGTCAGTAGCAAAGCCAGAGGAAAAATAAACAAAACACAAGTCTCCAAATGTGATCATGGGCTCGGATGAAATAACCCGAAGACTGATATCAGATTTTAAGATGGATGTCAGCCTGGAGGAGAGACGAGAACAAGGATGCCAGAAAACCACACCCAGGATTCTCTTCTGAAGACCTGCAAGCTTCGAGGAGGAGAGGGAACCGTACTTGGAAAAACTGGAAGCCAAGGTAAGTGGAGACTGAAGTGTATGTCTGGGAACAACAATTCTAGGAATGTTTCACAAGACAGCACTAAGCAGTTCAGCTGAGAAAGTGGCTCTAGATGCTCAATGTAAGTTCATAGGCCAAGGATGAGCTCTAGATCCAAGACTCTGGCAATAAATTATAGAAAAAAATTAATAAAGCAAAAAGTTTGAGTTTTTTTTTTTCCCCAAGGAAGAAATTTAATCAGGACAATATGAGGGGAAAAGGCAGGAAGCACTGGTGTGTGTGTGTGTGTGTGTGTGTGTGTGTGTTCAAGCCAGAGACTTTGGGTATTTTCCTCTGTCACTCTCCACTTATTTTCTGAGACAGGATCTCTTACCATTTTAGCTAGACTGGCTAGCCATTTAGCTTCAGTGAGCCACTTGACTCTGCCTTTCTGGTGCTGGGGTTATAGATATGCCACCACCCCACCTTTTTGTGGGTGCTGGGGATCAAACTCAGATCTTGATATTTGTACACCAAGCATTTTACCCATTGAGTTATCTCCCCAAACCCTATTGGTAGGTTTTTAAAGTGGCAGAAAGTAGGGGAAAAAGCAGTTTTAAAGGCAGTCATCCCCATCAGAAATAGAGATGTGGTATGTAGAAAATACAAAGAATAAATATCAAGGCAGAAAAGAACATAAATAAGCATGAAATATCTACAAATTCGAAAGGGCTATACATTTTAGTCAAGTTATTCAGAAAATATAGGACAGACCTAGAAATGTCAAATGATGCCTGTGGTACAGATATGTCCATTGTACAGATATGTCATGAAAGATACTGTTAGAACGGTTCTTGGATTACTAGACCACTGTATCCAGAAGGCATAGACCCAGATTTTTAATTCATTCATTCAGAATATCATTCAGTAGTGAGACAAACATTTATCCAGGGCCTACTTAGTGTCACTCTCCACACTGACCACTGAAAACACAGAGTTTCGGCACATACAGTTCATCGATACCCTTGAGAAGCCTCTGGTCAAGCAAATGAGACAAATGGCTTGGAAACTACTGAAGGAAAGTTCCTAGGCAATTGCATCACATTTTGCAAAAGGTTTTCCATTTCATTTCCAATTCTTACCCTGTGCAAGGAAATTTTCCCAGTCCTTTACATTGCCTGGGGGGTTCTCTCAGGGCAATGGAAGTCTGTGTCAGAATCACCCGTCATCGCACAGATGTGACAGGGTGATAAGAAGCTGGGCTCTGAAGGGCATTTTTTGTTGCAGAAGCTTTCATTTTTCCAGCATTCAGCCTAGTTCAATATTGAGTAGCAGTATCACAAGAATACCAGCTTTCTTCCTTGTCTCGCAGAGCAGTTCTTGCCAGATGGCTTTTCCATTTTCCACATTGACATGGGTCATTGTCGGACACAAAGACAAACTCTTCAGTGAAAAAGCCAAAAGTTCAGCCAATCAATAGGTTATCTTATTAAACTTATATCAAATAAAATTTTATTTTGGAATTGAAACCACATCTTCTTTTCCCCCATGGAAATGACTAAATTGGAGGTGTTTGGGGTTATTATATGGACAACAAAAACACTTTTAGGATCTCCTTTAAGAAGGGCAAAGACAGGCTGAAGAGAAGATAACTCAGTTAGTAAAGTGCTTGAAGATTCGAGTTTGATCCCCAGAAACCATGTAAAAAAAGTCAGGTGTAAGGCTCACATTTGTACTTCCAAGAGATCTCTGAGGCTCACTGTGGAGTCGAGGCGGCCTACTTGGTGAGTTCCAGGCTAGTAAGAACTCTACCTCAAAAAATAAGGTGGATAGAGGCCTGAGGAATAACTCTGAGATTGGCTTCTAGACTATGCATGTTTTTGCACCTGCATACACACATGTATCTGTATACACACACATACACACACACACCCGGGGGGGGGGGGTGGTTAAGACAACATCCGTAAGCATTCTATACTGGGTTTGAACACTATATCACATCGAATACACACAGGGCATCAAAATCCATCTGCAGCATGAGTTGACGATACACAATGAAGTTTTTTTAAAATCACAGGTTTGTCTCAACTTCAGTCCATGTCACTAGTTAACTGGATTCTCTCCATGTACTTATGAAGATAATTATCACTAATAAGGCCAAAATCAGAAATGACCTCAGTATTCTATGAGCTGCAAGTATTCCTAAAAAATGATACTAAGATCCAAAGCAAGTTATTTGGTGCTCTCTACCTACGGCTCACTGTCCGCTTCTCTTCTGTGTGCTCAGATGAGTGCATTTGAGTCATCACAACAGAACTGTTTTTCTCAGAAGATGTTTTGATTTCCGGTTCTGTCCAGACTCAAAGCAGTCAATGACCCGAAGCTCATGTGTACAGTCAGGCGCTCTATTCCACGTGCACTTTGTGGGGTGTAGAGCGGTGATGACACACGTGGAGGATGTGTGAACTGCTTCTGAATTACCCTTGGTGTTACCCTTGATCAAAATTTATGAAAAGTATAGCTCCCTCTCCATCTAAATGTCCATTAGCATATTAAAGACCCCACTTCCTGTTCAACTAGAAGTCAACATTGCTCAAATCTAACTTTCCCCAGAGACGAACTTTTCCCTCTCCAGGTTGTTTAACTGCCAAATTCCTACTGACATCCCCATGAAACTGTGTTTCTTTTCGCTTGCTTTTTAGTTTTAGAGAAAGGTGTATTATAGATTCTTAGGTCAGAGTTTCAGAGAGAGAGAGAGAGAGGAAGACACGCCATTTGAATGAGACGTGGAGCTCAGTTGCAGCCTGACATTCAGCTGCTTGACAAATAGGGGAGTGGGACCTGAGAGAAAGGGGAAGGAAGCCAGAGTACCATAAAAAGTATACTTAGGCTCTGGTCAACCTTCAAAAGAGAAGGACAGAAGGAAAGAAAAAAAGAAAAGCCACGACTTCAAAAGGCAAGCTCTGAGGGCTGCAGGACTGATGAAACTGTGTCTTAAAAACTCATGTGCTTGAGTACTGTGTTGCTTGCTTTTTTGCATCTCTGAGACAAATATCTGACAAAAGTCAAGGAAGAAAGGGTCTCTTGTAGCGCATGATTGAGGGTACAGCCGCCATGATGAGGAAGGAATGGCCGGAGGAGTGGGAAGCCGCTGGTCACGCTGTGTCTACACTCAAGAAGCAGAGGGAGGAATGCTGGTACTCTTCAGACCGCCTCTCCTTTCCTCCTTTATTCACTCTGGGCCTCCAGACCATGGAGATAGCACCACTCACATTCAGGGTGAGTGTGCTCTGCTCATTTAAACCTCTCTAGAAGTGTCCTCACAGACACATCTAGAGGTGTGACTCCTAGGTGATTTTAAATCCAGCCAAGTCGACAATGAAAATTAACACATACTCTCTCTCAACTGAATTGTTTCCTATAGAACATACCTCTAAAAGGTTGATGATTATGGGAAACATTTCATTCTAGGAATATTAATGGTCAATATCACTAATCAATTCTGCCTTCGGGGCTTCAAGCTCACAAAAAGGAAACCAAGGTGACAGGGACAGACGGAAAGACACACTGATGGATCATCCACCACAGGAAGAATCAAGATGATAAGGGGCATGGCTTTCCTTTTTAAGTAATTTTTGTTATCAGGAAGTCTTGTGATATTTACTTAAATTTTATATTTGTTTATTTACTTACTGTATGTGTATGCAGGATCTGTGTGTGTGTGTGTGTGTGTGTGTGTGTGTGTGTGTTCTATAAGACAGGGGACAACTTTATAGAGTCAGTTCTCTCCTACTTTTACCTGAGTTCCAGAGCTACAAGTCAGGTCACTAGGTCTGCCTGGCAAGCCCCTTTATCAGACGATCCATCTTGCTGGCTCATCAGGAACTTTTAGAAAACAGGTCGTATAAAAGTTAAGAATCTACCAATTGTCTTGAAATAACTCACATAGCATGTATGTACTCCCTGATTCAGAGGCTCCTGTGAGTTCCCAGGGGGAAGTGAACACTCTATGTGGAGATCTGGATTTGGGGCTCACTTAGGGGAGCAATCCATGGCTTTTGTTGGTTATGCTTTCTTCTCTTGCCCCAGACCCCACTTTTCTAGAGCCCTGGACCCAGCCACAGGACCCACAGGCCCCTCCCTAAAGGCTCCGCTCTTTCCTGCTGTGTGCCTCGCTTGCTCTGTCTGGAACGACTGTTCTGCAGACGTCTGGTCTTCCTTTTTAGTTGCAAACAGTTTAACTCACCCTCTGGAGGTCTTTCTCCTTCAGACCCTGACCCTTGGTCTTACTTTGTCCTTGGCTTGTATCTTTTGTGTGTCTTCCATGTGTGCGGGCCTTGTAACCACATTAACCACACATATTTCTTCTTAATTAGGCTCTAGTCCTGAGCAACAAGGACTCTGATGTGTTCTCCTGTATCCACTTCCAACACCTAGCACAGGGCAGCTGAGAGGCCAATTGGCTGATCAACCTACCTTTAAAAAGCATCAGATAAAATAGATACATGACTAGCTAAAGGGAATGCCGCTCTTCTGAGTGTGTGTGTGTCTATCCGTCTATCTGTCTGTCTGTCAGCCTAAGGAGTCTGACTCTGTCCCCAGTCACAACTTGAGAAGCCAAAGGAACCAGAAATCTGTACTCCCTAGCAGCATGTGGGTGACATGCACGCTGGCTTGTGTTTGTGGAACAGCTGTGAAATTTACAGGGCCACTCTTTTGTTAAAAGAAAAGAAAAGAAAGTCTGCACATAGTCAAAGTGTTTTAGGTAAAGGAAGACCTTGGTTCCTCCTAAAAGGATTTCAGTACTTGTTTGTCAGTCTGTAGCTGGTCCGTAATCTTTTCTTTTTTAAGTTTCTTTCAAAGGATGATTAAGAAGTCTTTAATTAACTATTAAAACCCAAGTGTTCTAACACAGAGGACATGATTTAGAAAATTCTTTTAATTACTGGAACCAGATTTTCTCCTGATTTGTAAATAGGAATTTACTCCTTAACAAAATTTGGCTTTAATTAAATAGGGAGATGGGGGTCGTGGGGTGCTGAGTGCTGGAATATGCCTTAATTTGCATCAGCCCTGGTTTTAATGAAGTTGGTTTAACAGTGAGGATGAAAGACTCCAATAATTTATTGTTGAAACTGGAAAATCCGACAAAATGGGATTTGCTTTCCATACAGGAACTCATGGGAATTAGACATACCCTTGTCACCTCCCATTTATTCAGATGCTGTAGCTACAGGATTACCAGAAGGTCCTTCAGAACTTTGAGTTTTCCAACTGGTCTCTGTCTCTGCCTCTGTCTCTCCCCATTAATAAGTTTAAACCACAACTAGACTTATGGTACTAATGAAACAAAAACCAGAGCTTGCTCCACCCTGCGCTCAACTTCATGTTTAAAATTCAATATGGTGCACAGTTTGTTGAGAAAATAAGGATCATGTTTTGCCATTCCCCTTATGGATTTCAGTCAACACATGGAGGTGTTTGAAATGATCTGCTAATCCGGTTTCCTTGCCTTGAACCATCTGGTTCAAATTCTGTCTACCTGCTTAGAGTACAGCAGTCTTGTCTGCCTGTACATATAAGGAAGTCACAACTCATTAACAGTTTAGGGAAAATCCCTGTGGAAATGTAGAACTTTACTATTGTGGTGGTTTTCTCTTGGGAGCAAATTAGATAGGACTTTGATGTAAACCAAGAAACTTCAGGCTTTACTAATTTGAAAGATTTTATTTTAAATAGGACCAAGTTATTGTGTGCTGTAAACTGACTCATAGACTCATAATAGCTTGGTCAAATGCGGTCATGAGAGAAATGATGTCTCCATGATGGACCCCCAATCTAATTCCTGGAAGAAGTATTTACAAACTGTAATCCTCAGGTCAATCTTTGTCTTTGACTACAGTCAATAAATTGCCATATTTGTTACTTTTCTTATGTCTATGATCAAGTACCAAGCAAGAAGTAACTTAATGGAGAAAGTTTCAGGGATACAGTCCCTCATGGCAGGGAAGGCATGGTGATGTGAATATGAGGTGGTTGGTCATATTGCATTTGCATTCAAGAAGGGGGCAGAGAGAGAGAGGAGGGGGGAGAGAAATACTGGTGGTATGGATAGAGGTCTGCTTCACCCACTGAGATTCCCAGGCTCTTGTGATTTGGACCAGGAGGTCATAGACAGCAAGCGAAAGAGAGGTAATTTATAAAGAAAGAAAAACAAAGGCTCTCCTAAGGGTGGAATGGGCGAGTGAACTGGGAAGATCATTTGCATTCTGATTCTTTATAGGTTATTTACATAACACCTACCATCTCTGGGAGATTTCTCAGGTTTTCCTTTTCTTTTATTAAACTTTTATTTCTTTAATTTTATGTATATGAATGTTTTGCCTGATGAATGTGCACCATGTGCATACAATGCCTGCAAAAGCTAGAATAGAGTATCAAATCTCCTGGACCTGGAGTTATGATGATTGCTAGCCTCTATGTGGGTACTGGGAACCAAACCTGGGCCCTCTGCAAGAGCAGCCAGTGCTTTTAACCCTTGAACCCTCCGGTCCCAGACTTTTCTACTGCATACTCTGCTCTGTCCATTTAGCCCCTGGCTGGATGGGTTCTTAATCTTTTTTTGCCAATTGATTCCTTTTTGAAAAAAACGTCTTTTGTACATTGACTGATTTCTGGACTCTGTGTGTGTGTGTGTTATAGTCATGTGTGGAAGTCAGAGGACAACTTATGCTGAGTCTCTTGGTTCTCTCCTGTCCATCTCTTCTGTCCTGAGGATCTACCTGGGGTCTTCAGCCTTGGTGGTAGGTGCTTTCACCCACTGAGCTATGCTATCTCACAGTTTCTCAGGTGGCTTCTTTTATAGGCTAATCTTGTCTTTTTGGGTGTGAGCCTGAGCCCTGAATGACTAAACCTTCTTTCCACCCCTTATATGACAGTCTTGCTGCCTCTTCCCTGAGCCTCTGCTCTGCTGCCACACTGGTCTTCAGCTCACTTCCTCCTTTTCCTCTTTTATTCTACCCAAGCTGGTAGCCCTTGGGATGCTTTCACACACGTTCAGAGTGAGTCTTTTTCCTCTCAGTTAATTCCTTCTGAATTGCCCTGGCAGACATGCTCAGGGGCGTGCCTCAGTCTCCCAGGTGACCCTAAACCCACTGACGCTGACAATGGGGATTAAGCATCACATCTGCTCATTCTTGTGGTCTCTGCCTTAGAGGATAAAGCTCTGTACCCTCTTTTTAGCTTTCTGAATATAGCCTTGTCCATGTCACATGATTTCAGCCAGAGTTTTAAGTTAAATCTTGCTAGAGGCTTCTGGAAAATTTTCTCTTTTCTAACAAATTAGTAAGCCATCATTGGACCTGCCTCCTTCCCTTTAGACTTAGACTCCAGGAGAAAGATTGGATGTAGATGTGATGCCCAGGGCAGAAACATTCATCTTATGTTTATAAGGAAAAGTTTATAAAAACTGCAGACATTAGGTTCTGAGCTGGTCAGCAGCTGTCTCATTCTATATTTCTTCTTTGTTATTTAAGCCACTTTATTGGTTTCTTGAAGCTGAAAGCAATGTTAACTGACACAAATCCTATAGAATCATGGCCTTCTGTATTCTCTGGTTCTGCATTCACAGATTCAATCAATCATGGATCAGAAATATTTGGCAAAAAAGTTGTGCCTGGGTTGGAGAGATGGCTCAGCAGTTAAGAGCTCTTTCAGAGGACCTGGGTTCAATTCCCAGCACCCATATAACTCCACTTAAGGGGAATCCAGTGCCCTCTTCTGACCTTCATGGATACTGTACAACAGGGGTGCACTTTCATTCATGCAGGCAATACACTCATACACAAAAATTAAAAGAATAAATAAAAATATTTAGAAAGTTGTACCTATCTGTACTGTCTTTATTGCCACTATTCTCTAAACAAAATAGTATAATGACAACTTACATTCTATTTTATCAGGTGTTGTAAGAACTTTAGAGTTGAGTGGTGTCGGGGAAGGTGTGCATAGGTTATACACAATGACTACACCACTTAACATAAAGGATTTGGACATCTGCAGGCTGTTCCCATGGGCTCCAAAGGAAGACTATACCCAGGCAAGCCTTCAGACAGATCTTGAGTATCTTGAGTTGAGTCAGCTTCCCTTCCATCACTATGGAACCCAGCATTCTCCATGAAATGTGTTCTCTAGATCGGCTTGGGAGATGCTGTTGAGTCTCAACACATGGTGGTTGATTGTGGTGTTAGCTGAATGACCAAATCAAAGATTCAAGAAGAAAGATTAAAGATTGTTCCTTGCCTTCACTACACATGTGAAGGAAGTGATACAGTGGGAATGTTTGATTCGAACTATTTCATATTGTGACTAAGAACGAAACGTTAGCTGTGACGTGATGCAACCCTATCACAGGCCTACTCTAATTCACACAGACACCCACTTCTTCCTCTCCTTCTTGCTTCCCATTTCTGGAGATCAGTGCAGTGGCTGACTGGCTTGATTATTACGTATTGTTATGGCTCAACACTAATGCCAGTGTGCACTCCTTTCCAGTTCTTCCAACTCCCTATCTTCCTAAGCACTTTGCCTCAGCACCACAGGTCCCGTCTTACATAATGTCAGCTCAAAGGTCTGATAAACTCTTGAGAAGGTACATGTGACCTTATAGTGTCTGACGTTTTAGCCAAAAAAAGAAAATCTTTGTTGACAAGGAATAAAGAAGAAAATTCGTAAGAATGGATACAGATGTTGCATTTCCTGATTTAAAACAAGATAGAATATCAAAAAGAAAAATGCTGTCATAACATTTTTACTTTCCTGAAGTTAATTTTGTTTTGGGGGAGAGAAAAAGCCTGGAAGGGAGGAGGGAGGGAGGGAGGGAGGGAGAAAGAGAGAGAGAGCGCAATTCCACTGACCAATACTTATAGCAGAATAGAAATAAGGCTCCAGAAATGTGACTGCTCATTTTGGGGTTTCCCTTAGAGGTGCCTTGCTGAAGACAAAGAATCTTTTTCTAAGAGGACTTTTTCCTTTGCCCTAGAAACATCCTAAAGAGAGAACTCCAACCCAGCAGGTCAAAGGCCCTTTCCACTGAAACTTCCTTGGGGTTTTGGACACTTGGCAGGAAGTAGCAGATTTCCTCTTCAGTTGGAAGCTGTCCACAGCAGAGCTGTTGCAGGGAAGGGAAAGGCAGCCCTTTGGACCACTCTCATTTAGAAGTTAAATTTAGAAGGACTGTCCAGAGCTGAGATCCTGTCCCCAGATGTGCAGGATGGGACAATGTGCTGTCTCCCTTTACAAATGCCAAGTCAATGTTGACAGGGATGCCCAGTGAGAGTTGGAAGCTGCCAGAGAAAGAAAGGAGCCCAGGAGCCCCTTGCAGTGTGTGGGTAAAGGGCATCTTGGTGCTTCCCAAGGCTTTCAACAAGTCCTGTCCCTGTTGTGATTCTCAAAGAGGGGTCTTATTACCCAGCATTCTCTGTTTCCTTGATGGGAAACTTATGTTTTCTGTTCTTTTTTGTTGGAGCATCAAAATGTTCCTCAAACAGTAGCAAACGATACAGTGAGAACTCTGTTCTTGGACTGGTCTTGGTTGAGCTCAATCTTCATCAGCCACAAAAGTAGTAATTTTTGTGGGCCACTGAGACTTACTTAATTTGCTCTGAATCCGGTTCTACAGCATAGAGGTAACCATTCTTTAGCATTCACTTAAGAGATAGACTCTTCAGATACTGAGCTTGAAGTGAAGAATGTGGCCTTACTTACAAAGAACCCACAAAGAATGCATAAGCTGGATACATTGTTCTCTTGCTTACTGGCAATGCACAGTTTACCTTTCTGAGGGGGGAAAAGCTTCAGAGAATATGGTAATGTTTACACAGGCACAGGAAATTATTGGCAAAACTGCAGCTGTATTTTCCAGAGCTTTGTGAATTACCCACTGCACTCAAGTGAAAAGCTGCTCACCTCCCTTTTTTTTTTTGTTTGGTCTTGAAACAAAACCTTGGATAATTCCTTTGTTGGGAGAGAAAGGAATTTGAAAATTATTGTTCATTTTTAAAAAGAAATTACTTTTCCAGTCCCCCTCCACTCCCTAGCTGGGATAATCCCTGATGAAGAGCTCTATTCTTTTTAATATTCTTGAAACACTGCATATGCAGACAGCTTTCCTTTTGAGCACAACTCCTCTAGGATGCCCCAGAGGCACCACAAATTCACCACTGTTGCTGAGGCTCAAACAACATAGCCCAAAGCATGGCGCCTTGGTTCTCAGACTACTTTGATCTAAAGGATAAGAGCTCACAAAAAAGATCTTTTTGACCTACTCCTGGGCCTCTTTTTCCCGGTCCTCCTCTTTCTCCTGAGGCAGGTTACAGAAACTAGACTTTCTTTTCCTCAAGGTGGGTTGTAGAAACCGGAACCCCTCTTCCCTATAGTCAGCCATCCATCCTAGAAATACTGTTCTAATCTTCCGCCTTTCTGTGTGGGAGCTTCCACCGAAAGAAAGTCTCTGGCCTATTTTGTAGGGCTTAAGCTTATGTCTCCAGAGGGGTCCTGCTACATACTGAGGAGGAAGGAATGCCATACAGAAAGGCTGCAAGGTAACAGAGGGAAGCGTGTTACCATCAGGTCGCTCTTGTCCCATCACAGCCAGCTCCGACTGTCCATTCTTCATGGAATCTAGGCATAAAAATAGAAACTTTCCCCTGGAGTTTTGGGTCTTCATTCCCAAGGGGCTTCTACTTCAGCAATTAAATCCCTCTTCTTTCGTTATTGTGTCTTTTGTTTTAGTAGTACTGGCTGTGACGCTGAGGAGGAACGACAAGTGGCGTCCCAGCTTTCTGTCCGCAATGCGTTATTTTGAACTTTATTTCTCCTTCCTGTATCCTGATTGCCAATGACACTGTGAGTCTACTAACCCGCTAATGGTGCGAATCTTCCTCATTGTTCTTACTTTCTGATCTTTTGCACTTAATTGGAAAGTTCATTTCAAAACAGCCCTCATGAATATCTCTGTCTTCTCATGGTCCTTGCCTGGCCAGTCCTGGCGCTGTGTGTGCTCATCCCTCACTAATTCTTACCTCCTTTCTCTGCACCCTGCTCCAAACAGCCTCTCCCCATTAATTACCTGAGCAGCCTTTTAAAAAATTAGGTCAAGGAGTTCCCTGACTTAAACACTTTCATAAGCTCTCAACTGCTGATGGGATTTAGTTCAGCTTACGTTCTTCAAGGTCTGACTTTCCCAACCTTTTTGAATCATTTTCTGGCTCCATGTTAGTTTCTGGAAAGTTCCTCAAAACCACCGCGTCATTTCACATTGCTCTGCATTGGTCCCATCATTTGTTTTTTGTAAAATACCTGTTTCTCTTCTTTGCCTGATAAGCTTGGAGAGGTGAGTCCCTTTACCCTTTCAAGTGAACTGAGGGTAGATAGAGTAAAGGAAAAAGAGAGTACAAATCCATTCACACTCACAAGGGCATGGTGGATGGCGAGACGGCGGACCACCCAACGAGACCCAGAAATGTATATTCCCTTCACAAGCAACAGGAAAGGGGGAAATGTAGGTAATTTTGAGGAGTAGTAGATCATTTTCAAGGGAGTTGAATGGACTCAAAGAACAGATAATGGTTTGTGATTCAGGGCATGAATGGGCTGAAGAACAGACAATAAATAGCCTGTGACAATGGCTGTCTAGATGTGGAGACATGCCTCACTGTCTTCTGAGCTTAATTTTTCCTGAGTAATAGAATCTAAGAAGGGGTGGAAAGTAACTGTGCCCCTTTGCTGGATCTGGACTTTAGAAGGTAAAGTTAAAGAGGGAAGCCTCCTGCTGAGCTTTGGGGTCAGGAGGAGAAGGTTAGAAAGAGCTCAGTTCTCAGGCAGCTCCTAAGTCCTTCCAGCAGCCTTAGATTCCGAAAGCTCAGAATGTCCAACTGCTGCACTCTGGGGTATCATTTTTTGAGCTCCAACAACCTTTTATCAAGTACTGTGTTTTTTTCAGTCTTTCTCAGTCTCTCCCTCCTCCCTTCTCCCATCTCTCTCTTTCTCTCCTTTGAGACAGTATCTCTTTGTATGGCCTTGAAGTTGAGATTCTCTCTTCTTAGCTTCCTGAGTGCTAGGATTACAGATGTGCACCATTCTGCCTGATTTATTAAATGCTCCTTTGTAGAGTTTCCTCTGAGCTCTTGGAGCAGGAATAGCCACTTTGGAGATCTTGTGTCACTACTGTCCCTGGATCACAAGCTTGATTTTTGCATTGGTATACTGCAGTATTGTAAGAAATAATAAATGTTTGTTGTTTGAGGGTAGACGATTACATATCCAAAGCAAATTGCTATAGTCTTCCATAGTATAGGTCCTCACTAAATCTTTAACGAAGAAACAGGTTGTTAATCCCTGAGGGTACCTTATTTTCCTCTGCAAAATGAAAGAAAAGAAGCTAATGGTTTAGTTGAACAATAGGATGAAACTGTTTCACTTGGAGTTGCCTAATGGATAACAGGTTACAGGAGAATTCCAGAGACTTGGTCACTCTCTCTTTGCCATCCTGACTTTCCATTGACTGAGAGCCGTGTTGGATCATTCAGCACTGGTACTTTGAATTTTCTGAACTCTGGTCTCACAGAACTGGTATTGGATGGCATCATCTGTATCTAGCTGAGTATCTGACACTTTAAAATCTTTTCTTCTTATTTTTATTTTATGTGTATAAATTGCCTGCCTGTATGTAAGTGCACCTATGTCATGCAATGCCCATGGAGGACAGAAGAGGGCATCAGATTCCCTGGAACTGGAGTTACAGATGGTTTTTAGTCACCATGTATGTGCTGGGAACTGAACCTAGGTCCTCTGCAAGAGCAGCAAGTGCTCTTAACCTCTGAACCATCTCTTCAACCCCCTATCTGAGACTTTTAAATGATCAGTTAAGCACCAAATTACCAAGTACACAGCCTAATACAGAAAGCATGTCTTCTAAGTGTGAGTTTGCTTCTTTTGCCGTTTTCAAAGAAGCAAAAATACAACGCTGATTGTACTGGTTAGCTTTTGTCAGTTTGACACAAATCTAGACATATTTGGGAAAAGAAAATTTTAATTGAGAAATTGCCTCCATCAGACTGGCCTGTGGGCATATCTGTAGAGCATTTAAAAAATTGTTAATTGGTGTAGGAGGGCCCAACTCATCATAGGCAGTGCTAGCCCTACCTAGACGGGTGGATCTTTTCTCCCCCACATTACTTTTGGCTATGGTGTTTATCAGTGGCGGGGACAGTGAAACAACTCTACATGATACTATAATGGTAGGCATATATAATAGTTGCTTTGATCACTGTGGTGACAAAAAAATACCTGACAGGAGCAACCGAGGAAAGGGGATTTGATAGTTACAGCATTGCTCTTCTAGTGTTTGGGTTAAGGCATAATTCAATGAGTGACTCTGGTTCTACAGTTGGGTACTGTGGTGGCTCAAATTTCTGAGGTGACTGGATGTTAGTCACGCAGTGAGACTCTTCAGATGTGCTTTGTGCCCTAATCACTCCTGCTTCTTCACAGGGACAAGGCTGGTTCTATTGGTCAGACAGCCATAGCCACTGTGTTTACCCTTCTAAGGATGTTTGCTGACACACATGTCCTCACTTGTCTCTTTCCTAACAATGAAAGGGAATCTGGACCTTGTGACCTCTAAAGTCTTTTCTGACCTTGGAACCCTGTGTGGGTATGACTAGAGTCGAGAGGCAGTATCTGAATTCCGCGGCAGCATTGATGCTGGCCTGTTTGGCTGGGTAGAGTTAATCAGTAAACGGTTGCTAAGACAATATTTGAGAGGTGGATACTGGTGGATTTAGGTGAAGGTGGGGCAGAAGAAAGTGCTCTTCGAGAATTATAGTTAGGAGTATAAAGTATGCCAGTTCATGGTCCACATTCTCCTGGAAGCATTTAATGTTCTATTGACCTTTAGATCACATAGCAAACTAGCTTGGACTTAGATCATGATAGACCTCTGACCACATAGTTTCATTTTTGTTTTTTGGCATGAAATGTATTTGGTTTTTAATCATTAAGGTGATTTTAATCTACTACTTGAGATTAGAGGCCTTGTCTCACAAATTCTGACAAAACATCCCATAACACCTAGTTTCATATTAGAGACAGAGTATGTGTTTCATAAGAATTAAATTGGTTAGCAGCCTGAGAATGAAAGTTTCTGGGTCAGTAGCTTAAGTCTTCCATGTGGGCAGGGAGTGGCTGGGGCTCCCACATTTGAGGATGAGGCCTTCAGAAAGGTCTTGAAATGACCCATACAGGTCTTTGCGATGGTGCTTCCTCACACTTCTGGCCTTACACCCTTCACTATTAAATTTAGTGCTTCCATAGTTGGTTTCCAAGAAGAATCAGCCAAGTACAAAGGATGGAGTGACAGACCATTTTTGGAATTCAAGAAAAGGTGGGTAGAGCAACTCTTCTACCCTTTGGGGTGCTTTGTCTCCAACTCTAATTCCCATCCCTGATTCTGATCCCACAGACATCCTGCTGTCCAAGTGCGGATATAGGCGTGATAGGTGGTTAGCTTTCCAAACTTTTATAATATATAATTTTTTAAGTGTTCACAGTAAACAAAGTACGGATATTAATGTTGTTTCTAGTGCATTCATTTATTGAGGACATGAAGACCTTGAAAATTTGTTTTTTAAATAGAAAAGGAGATATGCTTATTGAAAAGAAACAACAAAATCTTTAAATGATTTATTTTTGATTTGGTGTATGATTTTTTTTTTTTTCTGAGACAGGGTCTTCCTGTAGCCCCAGCTGACCTGGAACTTACTATGTAGGTTCACAGAGATTCACCTGCCTCTGCCTTCCTAGTGCTGGGATTAAAGGCGTATGCCACCACATCTGGCTTGATATATATAGAGAGAATGGGCTTACTGTTTTAAACCCCTTCTTGTTACCCCAGATACCAAGAACTGATAGTTTATTCACAATTCTGCCTCAGAGGCTTTGTGGGCAATGCAAGAATACTCATGGATCCTACAAGACAGAGTAGGGAGGAGCAGGCCATTTGACTTGGGGCCTCAAGCTCAATGATGGAGCTCAAAAGTTGGTCTTTAGCAGTAAACTTGCTCAGAGCAAGTAGTCAAAGTTTCAACACTAATACTGCTTCTAAATAATTTAAGATGAATCAACTTGCTTCCTGCATTAGTGAAATTGAGGATGAATGACCCTCAAAGTCCAGGGTTTTCAATACTGGGAGATCTGGGCTTCATAGGGGCCTTTTGGAAAGTGTGGGCATGATCTAATTTCAGCAAAAATCTTGGAAGGGTTTTCTTCTTTTAATAAGTGTGGGAAAGAAGAAAAAGCTATGCAAGACTTTGTCTGAAATGCCAGCAACTCCTACAATATCTCCAGCAGTATCTCATTCCTGTGGCCAGAAGGGTCTTCATTATAGCTCTGGAGAAAGCATCGGAGCACCCGTATTGTTGGCAATGAGAGATGCACTTTTAATCCCCCACTTTAAGCTAGTTTAAGTGTCCTTTCTGGTAAAAAAAAAAAGGGGTGGGGGGATGGCACTAGCTCACAGGCTTCAATTTCTGAACAATACAGTAAGAGAGACAGACAGTGCCTATGGGGAGCAGGCTCTAACACTGTGCGACAGTTCCTGGGGTTAACAAGTAACAAAAACTAGGAACTGTATGTGGTTGGGAACCAGGGCCTGAAGCAGGTGGTGCCCAGCAGGAGGCCTTGTCACGAGTAACTTGAGAAATACAAAAAGACTCGGCATCCAGCCCGGCCCTGTTCCACACTAGGCAACTAGGCAAGCATTTGCTAGAGGGTTTCTCCAAAGAGAAACTAACACAGAGATGAAAAGTTATATGTCATTTAGGCTGATTTTACACACACACACACACACACACACACACACACACACACACACAAATATGCGTACATATGCATGCATGCACATATAATGCCCATACAAAGTGAACCACAAAAATTCAAACAGAGTATATACTTTTGTTCCTAACAAAATCTTTTGCTGTTTTCCTAAGGTCAGGGGTTAAAGAACTCATAATCATAATATTTTAAAATGTTTGATTTGGTAGACGCTTCAAGAAGTTGAAAGTCAGTCTCAGAGCTCAGAGTAGAAAATCTAGGCATGCATATCCCTCTTGAAGAATCTGCTTTAACAGATTCTGAGTAGGTTTATTTCTGTTTTCAAGCGTTTGGGGGATGGTAGCTATCATATAGAATGGTTCTGTGAGCACAAGAATTTTATTTTTCTGGGTTTACTACCCATGGCTTCAAGAAATTAGGAAAGAAAAAGATTTTTAAAAATTGTTGTTGAGTAGTGCTTTTTACTTTAATCAATCAATCAATCAATTTTTGGTGGTACTGGGTATTGAACTGAGGGTATCATCCTTGATAAGCAAGTTCTCTATTCCTGAACTATATCTCCATTCCAGAGTAGTGTATTTTAGAAATGATAATAGATAGTATTTATTATTTATAATCTAGGTACTGTGTTAATCACCTGACATGTATTAAATTGGTGGCCATTAAGAGTTGAATCTGAGATATCTCCTGCACTTTGGGAGGGTGTAGAAACCTTAGGAGGTGGGGGCCTGTCTAAAAGGAAGTAAGCCACCAAGGGTGGGTCTCTGGAGGTGTATTTTTTCTAACTGCTTTCTGGTTGGCCCCCAAACTCCCATAGCAATAATGTTCTGCCCAAGTGCAGGGGCCAAGTAACCGTGGACTGAATGCCCTGCTAAGGAGGCCATAAGAAATTCTTCTTTTTAAAAGTTCTTTCTTCTATCACAGTAATGGAAAAATAACTAGTACAGTAGCTCCTTACAACATCCCGTGAAATAGGTATCAATATTTTCTCCTTTTACAGACAGGGACTAAAGTGGTGGAGAGGCTGATGATTTGCTTGAGGGTGACAATTGGTGACAGCAGAAGTAGAATTCAAGCACAGCTGTTCTGCTGGGGTGTGTAGCAATTTCCTCTGAGATAAGACATTCCATCTTGGAGAGAAGCTCTTTAAGACACAATAAATTCTGAGGAGAGGTAAAATATGTCATCCTGCAAGGAAGGTTCTTAAGAGGCAGAATGTTGGAAGGGAAGTGGAACAACAGGATATTCTGAAGAGAGGTGAAACATTCCACCCTGCTGGGAAACTCCTTAAGTTTAGGAAGTAAACAACTCAAAGACTTTAGGAAGTTCCTGAAACTGATTAGATGTCCTAGTTCCCTTACCCCTCAAGTTTATATAATGTCGGGCCCTGCCCCTACAAGACCCCAGGGATTTGTCTGTCTCCTGCCAGGAGAATAGACTGATGCCTGACAAAAACAGACTCCAGCTGCATCCTGGCTCTGACCGCAAAGCTCAAGTAAACAACTTGACCTTTAAGCTAGCCTGACGCAACTTCCCTGTTCCTGGGTGCAGCTGTGTGTCATCAATAGAAGATGTTCCTGAGAACCTGCCCTTTTGAACTCTTGGGTTTTCTGTAGCTTGCTTGGCCGGGTATATAAGGGCCCGCTACAGCTCAATAAAGGGAGACTGCCTTGGAGAGAAGTGCGTGTCTGTGTGTTTCATTCAATCCTCATCCCTCCGCGGATCCAGAACTTGGGCAACGGACTTAGCGTGGGTGCTACAGTATAAGCTCCCCAAACTGCCAAGAGACTCTCAGACAATCTGAGCTGCCTAGAAGAGGCTCAGACCCACTGAGTTGCCTGGAAAGGCCACAGACCAGTTGGACCATCCAGAAGAGGCCTCGTCCTAATTGTCAAGCTGCCCTCAAGCTTTGCAAGTGTGCTTTATCTTTCCAGCTTTTGTAAGCTGTCACCCATGGTGGGGTGAACTTTTTGTATTATACCTGTCTTTAAATCATTTCTGCTTCTGTAAGTAACTCCTCAATCACATTGTTAAAAGTAACCTCAATAAATTCATTGGTTTACCCAGTTGGACCTTGGTGGTATCCTTACTTTGGTGTGTTGGTTCCTTATCTGGAGTGAGTAGATGTTTGATCATTTCTCCCCAGGTGTAGTATCATACAACATGTGTCCCACGGATACTGTGCAGAATTCTTTTCAAAGCACTCAACATTCCAAGTTTGGTCTCAGTGGTCTCTGGGTGAATATCTATCAATTCTCTTGTGTGGGGACTTTCTCTTGCCCCTTGAAGAAGGTGAAGAGATTTGGGGAGTCCTGGTCTAACAGTACCATGTGCATGTCTCTGGTTCTGGGGACCTGGCAAATAATAACAGTCAGTATTCACTGATCTTACTTTTTCCCAGCTAAGATAATTTTTATGGAATAAAATTCAGAAAAAAACGAGAATATGGTCAAACGTCCTATAAACAGGTTTAGTAGCACTAGAGATGTGATTAAGTTAATGGCCCATTCCTTTTCTCTTAATCAGATTATTTAGGGAACAGCAACAACAAACTAGATTAGTTGAAATAGATTACTTGAACTAGTGTGAGAGACCCTCCCCATACTCATGCAGTACAACACCCCAACCCCAGCCACACAAAGAAATGGTCCCCAAACCCCAAGGCACACAAACCCCAGAAAATGAGAAAGTCAGAGTGGTTGACAGGGCAAATTGCTTTCTAATCTATCTAATAAGCTTTGAGGCTTAAGTAAATATGGACTCCTTGTGAAGCCAGCCTCACCACAGCCTAAGTAAACATGGCTTCTGATGTTGATATTGCCCTACAAGCTGGGGGCTTTCCAAAAATGTACCAAGTCCAATGGCCAAGGGTGGTTTTCTAATGGGGCTATGTTTCTGAGGGTTGTGTGGGGTAGTGAATCAGGGCAGCAACTGACTAAAGTTTTTCTGGAATCCAAGGCCCTGATACTTTCTCTAGTCAAAGTCATCAGGAGCCATGGGGCATAACAGCCAGTGTGATTATTCCAGGATAACTTAGGATATCTTCTTAGAGCTAGAAATACACTTCTTCTCCCTCACTTTCTTTTACTCCATACATTTACCGTAAAATGCACATCATTCTTAGGGTGCTCTATGGGGGCTGAGACAACATGAAAGTCTGGCCAGCCTCTACTGCTTTCCTTACATCTTAGTTTCTGTGGCTGGTCCAGTAGAATATGACATTGTATTACAGTAAAATGACCAATCTAGTTTCCATAAAGGACAATTTAAAAATTCAACAAGACTATTTCACTTGAATTATATTTTATAATAAAGTGTATTTTGAATTGAAGTACGTGTCTCCCAGTTGTAGGATTTGAACTCAGGGTCCTGTGTATGCCAGACAAGTGTTCTACTACTGAGCTACAACTCCAGCCTTAAACCCCATTTTTGACCCCAGGCTTTTAAAAATCTTTTGAGACAGGGCCCCACCTCTGTGAAAGTCCGAACCCAAGGGTTGCATACAGTAGGACATGGCAGTCACAAGGTCTCCCCTCCGGCTTGTGAAAGGGCTCCCAGGCTTCGCCCTGGGCCTCAGGCACCTTGGTCTCCCAGTGGAAGAGAAAAGAAGACCAAGGAGGGGAAAAGCTGTACTGGGCCTTGCCACAGCTACTCAGACGCCCAAGTTCTCCCCCGGGCCAAGCTGCCTGGGGCTCCTGAGCACTCCAGGAAAGTTGAGGTCTCTCCCCAGATGGCTCTGGAAACTCCAAAAACAACCTGGGAAGAAGAGAAGGGGGAAGTCAGAACTCCCTGTCATTACTTTCTGTGCCATCTTGGATCCACTTGTCAATGTCCCCACAAAGCATTATGAGTCAGAGGACCTCTCCCCTAAGAATGTGGCTTTGGGTTCCTAAGGATCTACCTGGGAAGGATCTACTCCTATCTGAGGATGGTGACTTCCAGGACAGGAGGAACGGGGAGACCAGAACACAGATGGTTAGCAAATTTTGTTGAATGAATGACAAACTCTCAGAGCAAGATGATTCAGATTTCCGCTGAGGTCGGTTAAGGTGTGCCAGTGCTGAAATCACTGTAAGAAGGCCCTGAGAGGCAAGGAGGCTGTGAGAGGCCAGTGAATGAAGCTGTGAAAGTGAAGCTTGGGTTGCAGTGGAGACCCCAACTGGTCAGAGATACCAGAGCCAGACATCTGCCTAGGAGCGCTGCCTCCAGGGAGTGGAAGCACCCCAAAGCTGGAGAGGCAGGGTCATCTAAGCCCTTTGGAACTAAAATCTCAGACTGGACATGGAACTACAAGATTTAGGGGTTATAGTTGAGACACTGGATTTTTGAATGATATTGGGATTCTTAATGTCTATGGGGATTTTTGAAGTTGGACTGAACGCATTATAGTGTGGCCATGAGCCTATGGAGGACAGAGAGTGGAATGTGGTGATTTAAATGAGAATTGTCCCCCCTATGCTCAGGTATTTGAACACTTGGTTTCCAGTTGGTGGCGCTGTTTGGGAAGGTTCAGGAAGTACAGCCTTGTGGGGGAAAGTATGCACTGGGGACAGGCTTTGAGTGTTTATAGCCTTGTCCACATTCACTTCATTCTCTCTCTTCTTTGTGTTTGTGATTAAAGATGTGATCTCTCAACTTCCTGCTCCAACTACCTGCTGTCATGCTCCCTCTCCCCCCATTATGATTCCCCCTCTGGAACCATAAGCCCAAATAAACTCTTCCTTCTAATATATATATATATATATACATATATATATTTATATTATATTATATATATTATATATACATTGTTTATATGTATGTTTATGTTAACATATATATATATATATATATGTTAGAGAGAGAGAGAGAGAGACTGATGTTGCCAAAGCAGGCCTCAAAACTCATGAGTCTTTTGTTTTAGTAACCCCAACTAGCTGGAATTATGCATGTGTGCCACCATCCCTGTAAATTTTAAATTTGGGTTTCTCTATGATTCCCCATCATAGTCATTAACTTGTGTTTGGGATACAAGGAGGACTCCATGCATCAATCAATGATGACCTCTTCCTTTTGCATACTTTGTGGTCTTTGATGAGTGCCTTCATGGACATGATGTTGCACCATCCTTGAGTTGACCTTAGAGACCAGCAGGACAGTATTGCTATCTTTATCTTCTAGCAACCTGAGAGATGACAGCCTCACTACAGTTCAGAACCAGCCATGTATGAATGGAAACTTAAATTCCTTCTATATCAACCATCCTCCCTTCCACTTTTTAAGGCTCAGGGAACATTGTGGAAGAGGGGACAGAAAGAATGTGGAATGAGGAAGACTCTTGTGAAATACTGTCTTCTGGACATGACATGGCCATTGAACTCATGAACTCACACAGCTATGGTTACCTGCACAAGGCTTGTACAAGATTAAGCCAACAAGATCAGTCAACATTCCAGTAGGCAGCACTAATTGGACCTAGTAGTTTAAAAAAAAGAGGGAGGGGGAAGACATGTTAATAGGTACCTGGGGGAGATTTAGGGGTAGATACCATCAAGATGCATTGTTTATATGTATGTTTATATTGTCAAAGAATAAATAAAAATATTCTAGGAAAAATGCTATTGTTTCCAAATTCTGTTCTTCCTATGACAGGGTCCTGCTGAAGTACATTGTCATAAAAAAGGATGCTTTCTGAAGTATTTCTTCAAGTACCAAAGAAGTCAGAAGCTTGTCCTCCTGCAATTTGCAATGCTGTAGAGTTTTCAGAGGGTGGGTGGTAAGAGAGCCTTAGTTAGCCACATCGTCTGCCCTGCCCTGTGGCTCCTGGTGATGTTTGACTAGCAAAGAGGGAAGTGGAGGGAGTCATCCCTGACTTGCAGTACTCAAAGAAACTAAGCCAGAACTTCGGTAATGGAAATGAATTATGTGATTGCATTATACTAGTCACATGAAGGTAAGTAATTATAGTCATCTTCATCCTTTGTAATCTTCTTAACCTTGTGGCATTCCCTGAGTCTCACATACCTGGTGTGATTGTAACTATCAGCAGGAATGATGACTAATTCCTTCAAGCTATTCTGTCTGCGTGTTGTTCTTATTTGTGATTGCAAACCATCTCTTTGTAAAGCTTACCAAAAGACCAATTATTATTATTACTTTTATAGATGTAGCTTAACACAGTGCTGGAACATGGTTAATGCCCCATAAATGGTAGTTATGATAATTAAAAATCCAGGTCCGCCCAAGCCCAAGCACCTGCTGAGCAGGTAAGCTTTGAAGCACCACAGTCACATCATAACTTGGGAAATTTGTGAATGATTTTCAAAAGTGGCCACATCAGAAGCTCAGGAGATAGTAGAACTGCTTTTCCTTAGTGTCTCTGAACTCTATCTCCTTTCTCTCTTTCTTTTCCCTTCCCTTCCTTCATTACTTCCTTCGTTCCTTTTGCAAGAAGGCAAAGACTTCACTAAATTAACATGTACTTCATTAGTAGGTATAATTTGGGGATAATAGTAATGTGATGTACTTCAAATTGATGGATTCGAAGAGCTTTTAATAGTTTTTCTGTCGTCATACTGATACAATCCTTCGTGAAAGACATTCCAAGCTGGCACCTGTTTGTTCCCACCCTGCTCAATTACAGAGATCAAAGATCTGTCCCAGGAGGCCTGGCCAACCCCATAGGTCCTGATTTGCCAGGACCAAACTTGACAGAAAATTAAATATGGAATTTTTATGAATAGGCGAGGTCCAGAGCCCACTGACCTGTAGCCTTCCTTACTCCCACTCACTGTTTCATTTTTGGTCATGATTTTTAGGTCTATTTCATGATTACTACTAAGAAGAATTTGTCCTCTATGAAGAGGACAGTGTTAAGAATAATTCACTCAAGATGTGTCAAGGAATCTGGATCCAATACTAAATCTGAGCTCCTCACAGTCCTTGAACACTGTGGTTTAAACTATAGGCCAAGGACCCACCCAGGTGTAGGGGAAAAAGACCTTCACATTGCTAGGCTCATGGTTGAGGCCCTTCTGTTACCAGGTTTCTGTTTGAGATAATTAAGTTGTAAAGATAAAAAGTTTACTTTGGATCACAGTTTGGGAGCTTCCAGTCAATGATCAGTTTCCTCTATTGCTTTGGTCTTGTGGTAAGGCAGTGCATTGTGGGACAGCACATGGTACACCAAAATTGTTTACTTTGTGGCCAAGAAGCAAGTTAGAAAAAAGGAAGAGGAAAAAGCTGCAGATGCCAGCTTTTTTTTTTAAAAGAGTGTACCCTCAGTGATCAAAGGTCTTTATATAAGGTCTCACTTCTTGTGCTGGATAGCTTTAGTTGTCATACCTAGGAAGAGGGAACCTCAATTGAGGAACTTCTTCTATTGGATTGGTCTTGTGGTCATGTCTGTGATGTTTTCTTGATGTTTGAGTGATATGGGAGAGCCTAGCCCATTGTAGGGGGTGCCACCTCCTGGCAGATGGTCTTGGGTTGTATAAGAAGGCAGGTTAAGCCAGACCAGAGGAGCAAGCCAGTAAGCATCATTCCCTCAGGGTCTGTGCTTCAGCTCCTGCCTCCAGGTTCCTGCCTGGAGTAGCTGCCCTGTTTTCCCTCAATGAAGGATGATTCTGTTGTAAGCTGAAATGAACCCTTTCCTCTCCACATTGGTTTTGGTCAGTGTTTTTATCAGAGCAATAGAAAATAAGTAGGACACTTCTCAAATGTTCTACCATCTACAAATAACATCATGTTGGGGGACCAACATGATAGCCCTGAGCACCTCTACAATGAAGAACAGAGTATAAGAGAAAAACATATCAATCCATATAATTTAAGTGAAACAAAAGCCTTCAAAAAAGAAGATCAAAGCAACAAGGGAAACTGCATCCTCTGATAAAGTCTGAAGAAGTGGACGCTGTGCAGAAGTATGATTAGACAAAAAACATATGATGCAATGGTGATCAAATGGGGATCAGCCAGGTCTGTTTGTTCAGATTCTTCTCCGTGGTCCTGCATCTTCAGAGATAAGGATGCTTCTATCTTGTGGGTGTATGATGAGCGCCTACCACATGAAGGTCTCCTGACTGCTTGTGAGGAGGAGGGTAAGGGAAAAGGAAGAGTGACTTTGCCTCTGTTTCTCTCAGGGGCTGAGGTACTGTGTTTTGGAACAGTGTGTTGAGAACCCCAACACCACCATCTGTATTAGTTCTTCTTATTCCTAGCTTATTTCTCTGCTGAGATGCCACCATGCCTTGTACCAAACCTACTAAAGGGTTTTGCTTTGTTCTGCTTGGTTTTTCTGAGACGGGATATGTAACCCAGGCTGGCCTTAGCCTTAGCCTCCTGAACGCTAGGGGTAAAGGCGAGTGCTACACTATGCCCTGTGTCCCTATTAGAGCTTTGTTTTTTTTAAAGCTGTCTGTGTGCTTCTGTGTATGCAGGTGTGCATGTATATGCCTGTGTCTGGAGGCCAGAGGTCAAGCTTGCATGTTGTTCCTCAGGAACCATCTATCTTGTTTTTTGAGACGAGGTCTCTTGCTGGCACCTGGGGCTTGTGCTGATTAGACTAGACTGGCTGGCACCTGTCTCTGCCTTTCCAGTACTGGGATGACAAATGCGAGCCCCCAGGCCTGGCTTTTTATATGGATGCTGGGGATGGAGCTCAGGTCCTCATGCTTGCATAGCAAGTACTTTACCTATTGAGTCACCTCCCTGTCTCCGCTACTAGAGTTTTGACACTCAAAGAATCAGTGTTCAGATGAAGTGAAAATTCTATTCATCATCTAGATCCTTTGTTTACTCAAAGGCAGACATCTAGTTGGCTGGACATTTTCATCAGTTTAACAATATGACCAGGGCCAGTCAGGTGTACCTTTCTCTTTAAAGTACTTCAGGGAACTATGATCTTGTCATTGTCATTTTTATCAATGGGCAAAATGATCAATGTTGGCAAAATAAGAGGCTGCTTAATATGACTCTAGTCAGCTAAGACTATAGGATCCTGGATGTGCCTCATTTTGACAATTCTCAAGAACAACCTAGTTATAACTAGGGCTCCATGTGGCCCAGACTCATGGTAGTTTAAAGAAACTCTTGATCAACAGAAGCTTGTAGCTGATATCAACTTTTTTTTCGAGACAGGGCTTTACTGCTATTACAGGCTGGCCTGGATCTCATGAGCCTCCTGCCCTAGCCCCTGAGTCCTGGAATCACAGTCATGTGCCACCATACCTGGATTTAGCGCTTATTTTTTCCTTCATTTTGTTTGAGATGGTCTCACTCTGTAGCCCAGGCTAGCTTTGAGCTCACTGTGTAGCCTGCCTAAGCTGACTTTCCACTCTGGGCAATTCTCTTGCCTTCATCTCCTGAGTACTAATTATAGGTTCAAGCCACGACACCTGGCTCTCATTTTTGTTGGTTTATTTCATTTTGTTTTTGTTTTTGTTTTTTTGAGACAGAATCTCTCACTATATAGCCCTGACAGTCCTGGAACTTGCTGTGTAGATCAGGCTGTCTTGGAATTCACAGAGATTTGCCTGCCTCTACCACCTGAGTTCTGGGATTAAAGGTGTGTGCCTGGTTCTCGTTTTTAACAACAGTCTGGAGAAGCCACAAAAGGAGAGAAAGAAATATATCCTGGGTTTATACCAATAGCTTCAAAATCGTCTCTTCTTTCAGCCACTCTCCGTGTTCCCTGCAGGAAGGAGTTGCATCACTCCATCTGTCTTTTTCCCTTCCTGCCCTCTTAAGTCTTAACCAGATACCAGTCTCAGCCCTGACAAGAAGACGCTGTCTATACATACCAGATGGTCCAGCCCTCTTTCCCCTTTTCTGTCCCTTCCATTCCTTCTGCTCCAGTTGGCATGAACCGTAAACGCACAGAAGCTAGAGTTCAATGAGAGAAGACCACTTTTTAAATTAAAAAAACTTGAAGAGATAGGTCTAGCGGTGTTGCCCTGCTGACCTTAAGTAACGATCCTCCCGCATCAGCCTCCCAGGGAGCTGGGAGTACAGGCATGTACCACCATGTCTACCTAAAAAACATTTCTCTTTACCCTGTAGGTGCAGAGGGTGACGTGACCACATGTAACAGTGACTTTTGTCTCATACAATGAAATGAGTGGCTGTGGGAATCAGACCTTCGTGACTCTTATGTCTTGGAGTGCTACAAAAATAATTATTCACTTTTTCCGCTTTTGGTGGTTCTAGTGCACTGAGGGGAAGCTTGTATTTGGACATGGGGAATGGAACAGAGTCCATCAGGGCTCTCGATCAGCAGCTCTAGATGCCTTAAGGAGTCCGGTGAGTCTAACTCAGCCCCAAGTCATTCCTGTTTAATGGCAACTCAGAGGCCCATGCATAGCACAGTTCTCTGGTCCCAGTCCAGCCATCAGCGGTCACCTGTCCATGACCAATGGCCCCATTGTTCCAGGGTGAAGTGTTGACTGCTGAGCTGTGTCCAATGTCCTTTCTGTGCTGCCTATGAGCTCAGATATTGCACTGTGGTTGGGAGAAGTTTGGGAGGGGAAAGGACATTTTAAAATGTGCAATTACTCTTGGCTATTGCTTTTTTTTTCTTGCCTCAGGGGACCAGAAAAACAAGTTCAGCCGGTGTCAAACTCAAAGCAGTATGTGATTCTGCGTGTTCCTGGCTGGGCGGGCTGGGTGTAATGAACTGCCAAGAACAGGGCATTTGCAGGTGGCAGATTCCAAGGAAAGTCTGATTATCCCAAGTGGGGTTCTTACCTAACACACTTAGGAAATATACAACTGCCCTTTCGTCCACTCTAATCTTCCCCACAGGGTGTCCAGTGTCATGTCTGGAGACCGTTAATCTGAATGACTGTGTTGGCTTTTTGATCAGTGAACTCTCTCTCCCCTCCTCCTTTTCTCCAATTTCATAGCAAGGTTTCCTAGTTCACTTCCTGTTGCCTATCCACTCTGTCACACAGTTTCAGATGACTGGCAGTTTGTCTTCATCAAAGTCAAGGAGGACTTTATGTTTACTGTGTTTTCTGGTTCAAAGTCACTGGGATTTTTTTTTTTTAGATACTAGCAAAGCAGCTAGATACACAGTACCGTTTTTTTTTCTTACTTGGAGACTAGAAAAGAACTGAACTGTGGACCTCAGAGATCCTAGGACAGGAATTATTAAAGAAATATAAATTTAGAACATAAAGCCCAAGACAAATAGATACAACTTGTGTGTTCTTTCTGAAAGTGAGAACACTTAGCAACTTGCTTCAATAAAAATCCAATACAATGGAGGGTAGATTTTCTAGTCATCTCCCCACTTTTATTTTCTCTGGAGTTAGTGACCTGTAGATTCTTTTATGATCCCTGGGTTGGAGGGACCCAGGGGCTGTAGTCTTGGGGCCCTCCTTTTCTCAAGAAAGCCTCCCAGTCCAATAACCTTTTATTTCTGACCTTTTCACCGGCTCTAGTGGGCCATGAAAACCTAAATGCCATTGCTTTCAGACTCCTGGGAAGCTCCAAGTCTCTTGAATCAAATTCTCTAGTGGAGTTTTACTCCCATATCTTCAGGTCATTGATCCTGTAATAGCGACCTCAAGTCATTTGTGGGAGTCATTTATCTGAGGAACAAGAAGCAGCCAAATAGGAAGAAGGGTGATGTCACTGGATAGCTATAGCCTTTTCCAAAGAGGAAGCTCTCATTTCCGGTGTCTGTGGGACTCGAAGAAGCATTATTAAGAGGCATGCGGAGTATCATCTTGGTGGGAAAGTTGGAAAGACTAATCAATCAGGTAGTTACTAATTACTTGGAGACAGCAAAGGGGTGTGTGCGTGCGTGCGTGTGTGTGTGTGTGTGTGTGTGTGTAGTTGTGCCTGCATATGGAGGCCAGAGGTCAGTTTGGAATGCCATTCCTCGGGAGCATCCATCCTGTGTATTGAGAAACGGTCACCTGGAGCGTGCAGAGAAGGCTGGGCTGGCTCTCCGTCTCCAGTGCTGGGATTACCGGCATGAACCAGTGCATCTGGCTTTGTCATGTGGCTTCTGAGGCTGGAACTCAGATCCTCATGCTTTTGAAGCAAACACTTTTATTTTAGGCGTATGAGTGTTTTGCCTGCCTGCATGTAAATGCACCTTTGTTGTGCAATGTCTGTGGCGATCGGAAAAGGATGACTTCAGATTCCCTGGAACTGGAGTTAGGGATGGTTGTTAGCTGCTACATGGGTGCTGAGAATTGAACCCAGGTCCTCTACGATAGCAGTTGGTGCTCTTTACCACTGAGCCATCTCTCCAGCCCCAAGGCAAGCACTTTACTGACTAACCTATATAACTAAGCTTGACTTACTGTAAGTTTGATCTAGGGATCCTATGGTCCAATACCTAGATCTTAAAACCAGAGAGCAGACAGTGCTTACTCTCATGTGTTTCTGATGCCCACATCAGAACTCTGATCTTGAAATGTCTTGCATGGCATAGAGTAACATTCATGACAATGGTTTGCTGGAGATATTGCAATGCAAGGTAAAGCTGTGGTATAAACAGACCTGTAAACACATGAGAGGCCAATGTAAACACATGTGGGCTCTCTTTCTAAGTGACTTTGAAGGCCCCTCTTTAAGCAGAGGGTCATTTCTGTAAGATTTGCCTACATCAGAAAATTAAGTGGGCTGGAGAGATGGCTCAGTGCTTAAGAGCACTGACTGCTCTTACAGAGGATCCAGCTTCAAATGCCAGGACCCACATGGTGACTAACAACCATTCTTAACTCCAGTTCCAGGGGAATTTGATGTCCTCTTCTGACCTCCATGGGCAGTGCATGACACAGTGCATCTAACTATATGCAGGCAATATACTCATACACATTAAATAAAAAATAATAAAGAAAACATTTAAAAAAGAAAATTAAGTAGCCTTTTCTGATTAGGAAACTGATATTTTACTTAAACAATTCCCAATACCTACATTGGGAGTCAGTCAATACCTGAATTTTAGCCTTGACGCTGATAGTGTTTAGCTATACAGTTATACAGGTTTTTTTTTTTTTTTTTTTGGTCGTTTTGAGACAGGGATCTTCCTGTAGTCCCAGCTAACCTGGAACTCCCTGTGTTGCTATGTAGACCAGGCTGACCACAAACCCACAGAGATCTGCTTGCCTCTGCCTCCTGATGCTTGGATTAAAAGGGTGGGCCACCACACCCGGCTGCCCTACAGTCTTAATATCTGCATTTGTATGATGGCAACACTGTTGCTTGTTTATTCTGCAGGGTGATGAGAGTAACCACATAAGAGATGCAAAAATGCTTTGGAAGTAATGAAGGCAGTTATGCTCAATGGCATCTCTAAAATTTACTTAAATATTTTTTTCATAGAGTCTTATTATACAGCCCAGGCTAGCCAAAAATCTCACCATAATCCTCCTGCCTTAACCTTCCGAGTGCTATGACTGTAGGCATGCTTCACCATACTAGGCTCTATTCTAACTTTCTTGACATTGTCTTTAGAAATAAGTTTCAAAAGCCTGCTACCCATCATAGATAAGTGATGCATCTTTATCCCTCTGCTCCCGTGGTGGGAGAGGAGAAGGTATGCCCTTCAACATTAGCATGAACTTGATACAGAATGCCTTCTTATCATCCATCTTATTTATCAAGTAGAGTTATCCAAGACAACAGATGTCAATTTACAGCTTGAATGGTTGAAAAATAAGCTGATCAATAAAAACTTTATAATCTCACCGTTATCTCCATTTTTATTATAGCTTCAATCATGTCTCTATTGTGCTCCACAACAGGATATTGAACATACAGTTTTGAGCTTATGAAAACCTTATGCGAATTGTTCATCTTTCTTACTCCATGTTAGCTACCCTGCTGAGCGAGGTGACTTATGTTCCTTGCTTTCATTGGGTAAACGTAAAAGAACTGGAAAATTAGTCAGTAAAGGCACCCCTGGGGACTAAAGGCACTTGTCGGGGAGGCAGTGATTTGGCTGATTCACTGCTGGACTTGTAAGGTAGGTAGGTTCAAATCTAGGAAATGACTTGCGGCTCTCAAACAGGTGATGGGCTATCAATAATTTGGTCAGTTAAAACTGATTTCATTAAAATATGCAGTTCTCTGATTTGCTGAAGTCTTTGCCTCCTAGGGTTTTCTACCATATTAGAAACAAAGGTCTCTGCATCGTTTGAAAAGGTTGGCAAATATCAAGAGAATTTTCTTGCTGTCCAGGACCTTGCCGTTGGGTATATTGCTTTTATCTAAGTGCGAAAATGTATTTCATGAAATTTCCTACTTACTCTTTTCAAAAACAAGCCCATATCTAAATAGATTAGTGATATATGCTACATTTTCCTTTTAAAATATTAAAATAATACAGGAAAAAGAAACCTTTCTGCCAGATTGTCTCATTGCCCCTACTTCCTGCTTTTGTCTCTGTATACACACACTCAGACACACAGACACACACATGCACGCCAATATCTGTGTATATAAAGAATAATATATGTTTTTGTCTGATATATATGTAACATTAATGAACTTATATTTGCTTAGCTTTTTGTTTTGATTTGTTCCCCCTGAAGACAAATTAGGGTTCTTTCCAAGTCATGAGGATCTATATAATATTTTAAGCTACTAGATAGCATCCTAAAATATATAATACTTCAGCCAGTTGGTTCCACACATATTAAATTTACAAGCAGAATTTTTTTTTGGATATAAGGGAATGAAGATCTCTATGTTTTTAGGTGAAAATTTATTGCTTTAACTGATATATATATATATATATATATATGAATATAAAAATTGTGCATTTTATGGGGTACCATGTGATGGAGATTTTGATTTTATGGGTCTAAGAGAAAGGTAGTAATAAGTTACATGCTGGCCAAGGTGTATCTATTTTGTTAGTGGTAAAAATATTGTGTTTTTTTTTCTGTTCTCATAATGGTTTCCTCCAGAGGCCCCCTTAAGGCTGTATTTGTACTCATCTGCAGCTGAAAAACCTGTCATTACTCAAAATAAACCTATCCCCAGAGCAGGTGGATGAGAGTGTTGGACACTAAACAGCAAACTCACTGAAAGGACACAGAAATTCCCAGATGAAGAGTTCCTTTAGAAAGAAATCTTTAAGTGAAATTACGTTGGACTTGGTGAAAGCTTTGTTCTCCCTGTTTGGGGTTGGCAGAGGTGATTGAAGACCAGGCAATGGGCAAAGGTTCAACTCAGAGGACAATGGTCGGTGGCTCCACACCTTGGGCTTAAGCACCTGTCTCCCAGGCATGAGCCCAATGGGCAGGGTGTCATAGGCCTCCCCTACAGAAAAAAAAGCAAATCCTTTCTCTCCTTTTTAGTGGATTAAATTACTTCTACTAGATAAGGAAATTTCTGACTTTGTGGAGGATCAGTGGGATCTACCTCTTAAATCAAGGAATCATGGTGACTGGAGAGATGGCTCAGTGGTTTAGTACTTGGGCTGTTCTTTCAGGGGACCTGTGTTCAGTTCCTAGCATCCACATGGCAGCTAATAACCACTTATGACTCTAGTTCCAGGGGATCCAACACCCTTTTTTGACCTTTGAGGGTATTGCATACACGTGTTATTACATAGATGCAAATAAAACACACATACACATAAAATAAACAAGTAGAGGAGTTTTTACGTAATAGAGTAATCTAAAACAAGCCAGAAAGTGACTAAGGTAGAACAATCAAGACAGTATATGACAAACACTGTAATTATATTAGCTCACATGTGTTGAATATATGTTATAGGCCAGGCTCTGTGTATTGCTTTATGGTTCATTTTTACCTCCCAGTGACTTTATTTACCCCATTTTATAGGTTCAGAGAAGCTATTTAGCCAGATGCAGTTCAACCAGCTGCCATGCAGTGGACTTGACTTTGTTCTCAGACCATGGACTCTTAACCACGGGCATGGTTGTGATTCCCTGCACTTGACCCACTTGTTCTGAGAGAGAATTTTTTCCATACATAGACTATCTGTCCCACACCCCTGTCTCCTCTGAGAATGGTGATCAAGGTCTCCAGACTGCAGTGTAACACAAAACCAACTGTGGTCCACATAGCAGGTGGATTCCTTTAGAGAAGAAAGGATTTCCCAATCTGTAATGTCTTGAAAAAAGTATATAAATTGAACCCTCTTGGCAACAGCTTCCCTCACCAAGCAAGCTTCTGCTGATTTTGATTTTTCTGCTGGAGAACAGAAGGCTCCATCATGCTAACATGAGCAGTTCAATCATCGTGGCTGTCATGTCCATGTCTGCAATCATCATGTCCACTTTTGCACTCAGAGCAAGAAAAGAGGGAAGAATGGCCTTCTCAATGACCTAAGACAGGGAAATGGGTAGCTGGGACCTTCCAGGACTCAGAGAAAAGAACTGGCTATCCGTGGGCCTTGGAGATGCTCTGTTTGTGTGGGAGCAACTAGACACTCTCATTGACAGCCTAGACTTGGAGAGGGACTCTGTGTGCTTGAGCCAGCATGTGCTCTGGCTCCTGTGTAGTCTCCTTCACTTCTGTATCTTTTCACCTTTGTTTCAGTCTCTTAAGCCTCTGTCTAGTCTCAGAGGACCCAAATCATCACACATAAAACATTGAATTTTTTGCCCTGCTCATGGAATGCCATATTCAGAGGTAGAAACTGTGAGTGACTCATGCCACAGCATCCAGTGTTCATTTGTAAAAGTTTACTGTCCTGTCAGTTTCCTGCCAGAAGAAATACAAATCAAAGTGTCAGTTTCTTGACTAAAATAATATTTTTTTCCTTCTGCAAAATAGGTTTTCAGATGGAGTCACCATACTCTCTTTGTGCCCCAGGGAGGTGGAAGAACAGTGTGTTTTCTGACACTGTGGGAAGCCATAATTATGCCCCCACCTTGCCCCAGGCCCTCCTGGCTGCTGCACTTGATTGCATCCAGGTCTAAGCAGAGAAGAGGTCCTAGCTGGCAGCCTCTGGGGCATACACTCCAGAACTATGTGGAGGATGCCTTGAGTCCTGGGCTCCAGTACCACCTGTTAGAAAAAGATGGAACCTGGGTCAGTCAAGGTGATGCAGCTTCTTATTCACCTCTTCACATTGGCCTAACACACACACACACACACACGCACATATATGAGTGTGCAAACATGTGCACACACGCACACACTCCTCTTAATAAGACTCAAGGGCACATTGTGCTGCTGGCTTGTCAAACAAAGATGCTTCTTTGTTTTCCTTCACATATGAGCCTGGCCTCTTTGAGATGCAGAGGACATAAGCAGGATGGAGTTTAATGTCTTCACGGTGTTATCAGGTAATCAAAGATCTTCCAAGTAGATGTCACAGTTACAACACTTAAACAAAACAAGCCCAACAACCAGTTTTTTTTTTTTTTTCAGAAAGAGAAAGAAACTGGCTGATTCAAATCAATTCCTTCCCTCTACCCCCATTCATCATAAGTTTATGACAAGTCCAAAGAGGGTGGAGCAGGACCACTTTAATCTTTCAGCTGACCCTTTCCTTGTGATTCCTTCAAGCCGTAACAATTTCCCATTATGTCATCCTCACCAAGATAAATGAAGGAGAATAACAAGCCTGCAGGGGTTGAGCAGTTGGGAGGTGGGCAGAGTGGGAGGGGAGAACACTGGAGATGTGCAGTGTGAGCATGAAGACTAACCCGAGGGCCTACTGTCTCCTGGGCAAGTCACTATGATTTACAATCCTGGTTTCGTTCTGTGAATCGAATATCCCCAAGACATGAAGAAAGAAGGGGATGAAAATGCCATTTATTTCTTACTTCCTTGACAGGTTTTTAAGGAGGTTCTCCTGGACAACAGAACAAGTTGCTTTTGACAGATGACTTTGCTACTGTGTTTGATTTCAGGTTCCCACCAAGGAGTGCCAACAAAAATCTGTTATGCTTTAAATTGTCCTATAATTTCATCCCACTTTCCCTGACTCTACTGCCTATCCAGTCAACAAGAAAGTCACACCCAAGGCTTGTCACCAAACACTTTGAAAATGAAACAAATGCAGATACATTTTTCAAGCTGACATCTGAACCTATTGCTCAGGGACAACTTTGCCAGGCAACGTTTGTTTTTTTTTGATAAATCAGAGTCTTGGGGAAGCATTTTAAGAGACAGAAGGGGGCTGCAGAGCTTCTTATGGTGCTGATGTGGACAAATGAAACTACTGTTGTTACAAAGGACTTTCCAGCTATCTAGTCACCTGACAGAATTGAATCATCAGCACGAAGAGTGCCTCCACTGAAGGATTCAGACCAAGGGGCTTCAGAAACAGCATTCCCAGCTCAGAGGCTTAAAAAGGGAAAGGAAGGGTGGGGGAATCACAGAAATTGAACTTAGTTCTTTTCCTCTTGAAGCTTCTATATCAGTCAGTTCCATGAAAGTATTTTCTGGGAAAAGAAGTATTATGATGTCTAGCAGGTATGGAAGACCTCCTCCTCCTCCTCCTCCTCCTCCTCCTCCTCCTCCTCCTCCTCCTCCTCCTCCTCCTCCTCCTCCTCCTCCTCCTCCTCCTCCTCCCCCTCCTCCTCTTCCTCCTCCTCCTCCTCCTCCTTCTTCTTCCTTTCTTCTTCTTCTTCCTCCTCCTCCTTCTCCCAATCCTCCCAACCCCTGTCTCTCTTCCCAGAGGGTATCTTATATCTCAGGACGGCCTTGAGCGTCTGATTTCCCTGCCTCCACCTCCTAGGTCCTGGGATAATAGCCTCGTGCCACCATTTTAGCCAGGCCCAGTTTATTCGATCTTGGGAATTGAATGCAGGGTCTACTGCAGGCTAAGCAAGCATTCTACCAACTCTACATCCTCAGCCTCATTTCTTTTTCTCTTCATTCTCTTCCTCTTTCCTTTTAGAATACAGAGACATTGTGGATACATAGAAGGTAATACTCTCTGATCTTTTAAAATTATGTGTATATGTTTATATCTGTTTGTAGGTATGTGAATGTGAGTGCATGTGCCCACAGAGTCCAGAAGAGGATATCAGTCCCTTGGAGTGTCTGATGTGGGTACTAGGAGCTGAACTCAGGTCCTATGCAAGATCAGCAAGTGCTCCTAGCCACTGAACTTCTCTCCAGCCTCATCTTCTCTGATCTGGCTTGATCTGATCTGTGAGAACTCCTGAGCAGACTGGAGCCAATGTCTCTGCTTGAGGAGTGGCAGCAGGAAGTTGATGTAAAAGAGGCTGTCCTCTTCTGCTCTGCCAGAGAAGACATCTGGGGTGGGAGGAAAATTCCAGTAAAATAACTCAGCTTCTTTCTGGGAAATGTAACAAGGCCAGGAAATGAACTTCAAGGGCCAGAGCCCGGGGCTGATAAATCCTTAAACTCCAAACAGGGCACATTTGCTAGTGATATTGGGAATATGAATTCTATTTTGGATGTAGAATTTAGAACGAGATTTTACCATTGGTCCTGTTTATAGTATATTACCCACAGTGCCTTGTGCCTGATGATGACAGTAGTAGAATTTTAAAAGTCTCTGAGACTAATAAATGGGCCAACATGTGTCAGGTGATGGATACACGTGGTTAGAAGTAAGGAAACAATGTTGCTGTGACTCTCATTTTTATGGAGTGAGTGTCTCCTTCTTGTTCCTAGCTTCCACTTCCTCCTTTGAAGTCAAAGACTACAGCTTCTAGTTTAAAAAACATCAAGAAGTCTGATGAGGCCTTGTATTGGGGATCATCCTAGCATTGGGGAGAGGGCAGGGGCTGAGGTAGGAGGACTACTATGAATTTGAGCCAGCCTGGACTGCATTGTGAGTACCAGGTCAGGCAAGGCTACATAGCAAGACCCTAGTTCAGAAAAACCAAAATCAAAACAAAACATAGCCAAAAGACACACAAAGAACATATAACAATAGTACATGTAGGTTACTTTCTTGGATGGTGGAAGGGACATCTGTGGGTTAGTATGCTTTCTAAGGGTCTCTAGAAAAGAAGATGCCCACCTTTCATCATAAATAGAAAGTTTCAAACACACACACACACACACACAGAGAGAGAGAGAGAGAGAGAGAGAGAGAGAATGAGCTTAATCCATCCCCCCAATTACCACAAGGAGATAGTGATTAAAATATTTTTCACTCTTCTCCCTCAACAGGATTTATCTTGAAGACATACCAGGTATCATTTTATCTGTAAATAGGTTAGTCAGAGTGTATCTCTAGGAGGTATGAGTCTCTTTTTCTCTCTCATTCATACTGACAATATCATTAGCACATGTAAAAGTCCTACTCACTGTTCCTTAATGGTGTTAATATGTTAATTTTTCATGCACTTTTTGACTTTTCTGGTTTGGGAACTTTCAGGTGTGTGTGGGGAGGTTACCAGCAGGTCATTGGACATCTGTCAATACTGCTATAATTTGGTGTCCGTAAGTATAATTAAGCCATGACCTATGCAGACCCCCACACAGCAGCTAATGAAAATGCAGAGCCAAAAGAAAAAACAAAACAAAACAAAAAAACCCTTGTACTTCCTGGCTTAGGGGAATTGCTCAGGCATGCTCTGGGCCTCTTCTTACCCAGGGTCAGCTACCACTGTGCAATCCCACACACCATTACCAAGCCGGCACTGCCTAATCATTTGCAAAGCAGCTATTCCTGGTGTGCCACTTGGGTGGGATCCACGGTGCTCTGGGAAATTTTTAGATTGGATTGTAATTATGGTATGGTGTCAGCCACAGAGATTTGGGGAGAACTTTAATGTTTCTTGGTGTGAAGGACCAGATGAAGGAGGACAAAGGGGTTTTTGTTCTCATGTAGAATCACTTCAGCACTGGGGAAAAATGACCACGATGGATTCTCAAAACTAGAACTTTCTTCAGCCTTATGGACAAAGTCAACTCTGTCTTATGGCTAGACCAAATATTTCTTGATGATGTGATTTTCTTCTCAGAGATGTGGTTCACTTGGACTTTCACTTGGCAGTCCACATGAAATACTGAATTAATAAAATCTATTTAAATCATTGGTTTGGGTCTAGCCCCTGATATGAATCAGCAATAATTGCCACAAGAAGTGACTTATCAATTTCTCTTGTTGTGAACTATTCATTTGAAATAAGCCTGCAACATTCTCTCCAGGCTCAGTAAGGGTGATCTCTGGCTCAGTAGGGTGTATCTCTTTCCCTAATAAATTGAGAGAATAATCACTGAATGGCATTCCTGCCGCAGAGTGATTATGCACCTGGTGCTATCAGGTAGAAGGCATCAAAGAGACATAGTTGCCTTCAGATCCATGCTAGGACAGGTATGCTCCTCAGTGATACCAGTCCCCAGTCCCCTTTAGGGAGTGTCTGGAAGGTTAGAGAGAAGGTTCTCTCTCTCTCTCTCTCTCTCTCATTCTCTCTCTCTCATTTCTTTTAGATGAGGTCTCATGTACCCCAGCCTGTCTTAAAATCACTATGTAGCTGAGGACGAATTAGAGCTGCTGAACTCTAGGTGTAAGATTACTGATATGTGCTGCTGTCGGGCTGGCTTCTTTTTGTGTCCTCCTTTTTAAGATTTAAAAACGATGGACTGGAGAGATGACTCAGCAGTTAAGAGCACTTGGGTTCAATTCCCAGTCCCCACATGGCAGATAACAACTGTCTGTAACTCCATTTCCAGGGTATCTGGCCCCTCTTCTGACTTCCACAAGCATTGCAGGACATGGGAGCACCTATATACGAGCAAAAGACTTACACACGTAAAATAAAAATAATAAGATATTTTTTAAAGGATTAGAAGATAATTTTAATTATAATTATAATTTAATTATATATATGTATCTGTGTGAGAATGTTCATGTGTGAGTGCAGCCCACTGAATTTAGAAGAGAGTGTTCAGTCTCCTGGACCTGGAATTACAGGTGGTTGTGAGCTGTCTAATTTCGGAGCTGTGAACCAAACTTGGATCCTTTGCAGGAGAGGTATACATATACTCTTAAACACTGAGTCATCTCTTCAGCCCCCAAATCTTCTTTGCATTCTGAATTCAGTTGGATTTCCCACATTTTTGTACCATACACATTTAATGAAAGTCAACACAACAAACTATGACTATCTCCCATGTTTGAGAAAGCCGAAACTTACAAGACTCACAAGACCCCTCTCCAAGGTCAGAGAAGCAGTACAGTTGCTGGCAGGGAACAGGAGACTGCCACCAGCAGAGCTCACTGGAGGAGACTTGGACCTGTCCAGTTGCCTGCAAGTTCTGAGGGAGCTCCAGGGATGCCAATTACACAAGCCATCATCCAAGCTGGGGTAGGCTTTTGGTGATGCAGCTGCCGTTGAGTCATCCATGTTCCTGTATGTGACCCCTCACTCATTCTCCTGTAAGTAACCCCGATAACCTTGATAAACAGTTCAGCGTGTTGGACTCTGCTGAACTTCTACTTTGGTCTGTCATTGGTACTCTTTCTTCAGTTAAGGGACTTTTGCATCTAGCCAGGTGAAAGGAACACAACATGAATTTAATATCTTTTGGTGAGAATGAGAGTGGTCTGCAGAAAACCTAAGGAAATCTAATACAATGTTCCACTGGCCCTCTCTTAAATTTCACTAGAATTGTCCAATTTCTCCATAGCTATCACCTTCCAAGTGACCGTCACCTGTCTCCAAGATTCATGCAATAACCTCTGTGAGATCCCAGCGCTCATCCTGCCCCATGTCCTCTACAGAGCAAAGCCAGGTCTTCAAAATGGAATCTGGTCAATTACTCCAAAGGTGATGGGCTAAAGACAAAAGTGCTCACTGGGTTCTCAATGTCCATTTCCACTACAGTTGGACACCTTCAGCCTTCCTCTACAGGCGGCTTCTGCCATAGCGCGCTGCCAAGCACAGAAAGTTCCCCTCTGATGAATTCCCATGGTCCTTCAGCTCTCATTTCACTCTTCACAGGCTGTTACAGTTTGAATGGGAACTGTCCCTCACCGGATAACATGTTTGAACACTTGGCCCTGATGGCACTGTATTGGAAGACTGTGGATCCTTTAAGAGGTGGAGCCTTGCTGCGGAAGTGGTTCTATGAGGGAGGGGCTAATTTCTGGCCCAAGCTCCCTGTTTCTCCATACTCTGAGAGGTGAGGCGCTCCAGCCCGGTGCTCCTGCTGCCGTGTCTCTCCTGACAAGATAAACCGTGAGTCAAAAGAAGTCATTCCTCTCTTACATTGCCCATGTCAGGTGATTTGGACATACTAAAGAGAAGCCAAGGATTTGAGGAGTCTTCTGCCCTTTGCTGCTCGGGTCACACCTACCGTTTCATACTGATTGTGTGGTTAATTTGATATATGCCTGTTTCTCCTTCCTCAGTTAAATTTCTGAACACTCACTCACAGACACTCCCAAAGATGTGCCTTTTAGGTGATTCCAAATCTAGTCGTTAAAAATCAAAGTTAATCATCAATTCACCCTTAAGTTAAATAAGAAATAGAAACGACACACAGATGATAGACAGACAGACAGATAGACAAACAGATATATAGATAGTGATCTGCTTGACTGGATGGGATGCACTGTCCCCTCCTTTCAACCTTCCTCATGGATTTGATGACTGGTGCCTCTGTAGCCACCTGGAGCTTGAAATAAACATGAATGAAGAAGAGACAGTCCAAAGATAAGAGTCGGGATCACCAGTGACTGTGAACCGAATGCTGATCTGGCTTATGTCTAGTGCGCAGAAGAGAAGGAAACCTGTATCTTGCTGGGCTCTTTAATTCTACTTTCAGTGATGTCCCACTAAACCTAATCCTAAGGTCTATAGTAGGCAAGCCCCCATTCTTGGTTGACTTACCGTTTCACCAAACATGTATTGAGCTCCTGCTGTGTTTTGATGCTGGGGATATAAAAGTGAAAAGAGATGATTCTTGCTCTCAAAACTCTTGCTAAGAAAAGGGGAGAGCAACAGTTGACAGCCAGGGCAGGGGAGCAGGAGAGTAGTACTTGGTAAGCAGCTCCTAATCACATATTGATAGAATTCTGTCTTTCTTTCTTTGAAAAATCCTCTTGGTAAAAAACCCAGCACCTCAATAACTTTGGGGTGAGACTTTGCTGAGTATTAGCTGCATTGTCTATGACTGGCTAATGTGTATGTTGCCAGTACCAAATGTCTGTTTATTTGATATCAATCCACATTTATATAAATCTTACCTTGTACTTGCAGTGAGCAGTGGGAATAACAGGCCCGAGAGAGCAGCCATGATGAATCTTGTTGCAAACCACAGGCTTTAAAAACTTCTCTTCACAGCAAAGACTTCAGAGAGGGAAAGAACTAAGATCCTACTGTTAAGACCCTGATGACCTCAGCATTCTGCCCTCCTTCCTGCCAGGGAATCTCCTGGGTCCCTGGGTAATGGTGACACTAACAGGCCTCTTCATAGTCCATTAATTTTAATTAAGACATATCTTGAAATTGCATTTGAGCTCAAACTTCAAAGAATGAAGCTCTAAGAGCCAGGCGTGATTAAGGGTAAGCAGCAAGCCTGGGCCGGGCTCTTCAAGCTGCATTCCTTTCTGTAAAAGAAAAGTCTCAGATGACATTATTTCTGGATGCTTCTGTGACTCTACTTCTGCTTGAGTGACATGGTTTACTGGAAATTTTGAAATTGTGCCCACCTGGACTCCAGGCCACCTGGTATCCAATCATTCATTCAATCATTCTTATGTTCATTCACTGAATATTTGTCATGGCTTGTTCTTGGTCATTAGACTTCTCAAGGTAGAGGTAACATTTCTAACCTGGAGAAACTCAGGGTTTATGTGGTGAGGCTCAGGCAGGCTGGGAGAGGCTAAGAGTTTTACCACAGGTGAAAACACACAGGAGGGAATGCTGTAGCTAGCTGGGGAAAGCTTTCCCAGAGCAGTGAACTGTGAGGATAGGGTCTGAAAGTGTGCTTTAAGCTGGGGTGCAGTAAAGAGGTGGGAAGGCCAGGTCATGTCAAGTATCTTGGCCATTTTCTGATGGATACAAAGGAGGGACCAAAGGCGAGTTCTGGAGAAAATGCCCAATGAGTGCCTCATATTCATAATCTGGTGGAATGTGACAGCAGAGACTGCCAGTGTCCTAAGAAGTTCCATGGGCTCAACAGATAATCATCTTCCTGTCTGGCATCATCACCTTAATACAGCAACATGACTTAACGTGTCAAGTCATTCTATGTCAAAATGCACAGTTGAGGTTCTTCTTTCCAGTTGTGCAACACTACTGAATTAGGACACTGACTTAGGTCATCCCAGGCTCAAGACTCCTTGAATCCCAGTCTATTTGTACATAAAATAAGGCTAGTATTGATTACCTTGTAGGTTCATGGGAAGCCAACAAAAGTAAAATATTTAGAGTTTGTGAGTGAAATGTACTTGTACCTGTGATTTGAAAAACTCAAACCTCCTTCCCTGGTGGACTAGAGGGTCTATGAAGGGAGCAACTCTGATTTTGTTCCCCTTTATACATAGTGTCTCACACAGTATCTGGCTTGTGACAACCAGCCATGAAGACAACGCTTTCTTATAAAACCAGTGGGGTAATAAGTACCACCATTTTAGGAATTGCTTCTGAATGTTTTTGTTAAAATCCCCAGAAGCCACAGCTCATGCTGTTGTTGTAGGTCTTATTTCTAAATCAGTGCAGTCTCTCACAAGGTACTCCACACATGTCAATGTGAGGCATATTCGCATGCACTGTTAGGTTTATGGCATCAGAGGGAAGAGAGCCCTGGGGCTCACTGGTTCATTTCCCAAGTAAATCCACTCACCCATTATAATTTTTATAGCCAGCCTCCAATCTTCTGACGGATGTTGTCTCCATGCCGATTCATTTTCCTTGGGCCTGTCCCTGCAGTAATACTTTCATTTTTTTTTCTTTTTGAGGCAGAATTAGAATTTATTAATAAAATAATTTAATATATATTTAAGCACAAGTGTTCAAGAAATGGGCAGGGGGTACTTAAGGAAAGGACATTTGCACACATCCAAGTGTGGGTAAGGCTTTTCAAGAGAGTTACATTTAAATATCTTAACAATAGGGATTTATACAATTTCAGTGACTTCTGAAGTTACATTGTTCAATGGGCTTAAAAGATTAAATAAAAATATTTTTGGTATACTCATTTTTATTTAAAGAACTTTCTTCAGTAAATGAGATCGTAAGTGGTTTGCAGTGCATTGTGTATATCTTATTGATGAGATAAAAGCATAGGTCAAAAAAAATCAAAGGAATCTTATAATGCATATGTCACAAGAAAGTTAAGATGTATGTTTTTGACTATAAACATAGTTCATAAAGCTGCTTGGAAGAGTTTCTTCTTTCTCAAACAGTAGGGGTGAGGGGCTCCTTTCCCTTCCTACATCCCCTTACTTTTCCCTGTCTTTCAATTCTGCCTCAGTTTCCCCCTCTGATACCCCAGTTCTATAATCTTAAGGATTGATAATGGCTAAAATTCCATTTTCTGAAATGTCCTCATTCTTAATAGGGGTGTAGACGCTACCTTTCAGGGTTGGAAGTTTTGGCCTCTGCAGGAACTTTCTGAAGCATGGAGTCCCTAAAAACTGGCATGTTAAAAGCTAAGAACTCCTGATGTGAAAGATATCACACTAAGAAAGTCTCTGTCATATTTAGAAATTATAGACATTCTACACTGAACCATCTCAAAACAGTTTTTATATTTTGGGCCTTATTCTCATTAAGCTGTATAAAAGGAATGATTTTTTTTTTAAAACCACAATTCTGTGCTTGGCAGTTCCTTTTTGACTATGAAAGAATGGGAAACTTTTCCCATTTTCTTTTCTCCAAGATTGAACTTTCACTTAATATATTCCCGCGACAACCTCAGGATTAAGGCATTTTTCCAAAACACTTGGAAAGGCTTTGGAGTCAAAGAGGTAGGTCTTAATTAAAATCTGGACCTGCAACTAAACTATAAATATTACACCTCAGATTCTTCTTGTTCAAAATGAAAAATACTCTTACCTACTTCAGAGAGTTTTTGTGAATGTCAGAAAACAGGAAACATTTTTATCTGCCTTAATTTCCTTTGGCGAGATGACGCTACAGTACTTCCAAGGAAGGCGTACTTAGATAAGCCCTTTGGGATAGAAGGTGAGACCTCCGAGGGCGAACCAAAGGCACAAGTGTGATGAGTGCACTAAATTGTGGGAGAAAAGAGGACTTCACTGAAAGTCTAAGGGGTGGGGGAGGGGAGAAAAGGGAAAGAAGGAGAGGTGACGTGGAGGGAGGGAGCTGTTACACGCACGGTCTTCTGCAAGCCCCAAAGATCACTGCTTCTGGCTCACTGATTTGATAAAGTTTTATTAAACTCATCAAATTGATGAAGAAACAGATGAAGGCCCAGTGGAGCCACAAAGGCGAATGGGGAAACTGATGCCCGGGGACGAGATTGCAGCAGTCTAAAAATCTGTAGAAATGAAGGGGATGAATTTGTGCATTTTAACTTTCTCTTCCCTTCCTTCTGTGCCCTTCCCTCCCTGCCTGTCCCCCTCCCTTCTTCCTTCTCTCTCCTGCATTGCCTTTCCCTTCCCTTTTCCGTGGCCTTCTCCCTCCCCCTCCCTTCCCTTCATGGTGGGAATATTAAGCCACATTTCTTAGAACTTAAGGAAATCCTACCTGATAACCAAGTTCAGCAGGATTAGAGTCAATGTAATTGAACAATGTATTACTGTGACAACTTTGCAATCATCTGGTCCTCAGTGGTTGCCATCTTTGGCTATACTTGAATCCACATTGAGTAAAGTCTTCTACTTGAACTGTTATTTCAGTGATGGGGCTAAGTCAAGATCAAGAAAAAGAGACTCCTGAGCCAGGACTTTGCACCCATCCAGCCAATAGCTTGTAGGAGGTGTCTACTCTTGAGTCTAGACATCAGAGTTTTTATTTCTACATTCGTGAAGACCAGCTGTTGAGTCTTTGATGCGTCTTTTAAATCTCTCAGTTTCAGTGTAGCTTTAAGTGGGTTTTCCAACAGTAACCTCTAAGAGTGGAATAATGTGTGTGAATAGAATAACGAAACAAAAGGGCTTTGCCAACAAGAAAGCATCACAGAAAAGTAACAGCAAGTTATTAGCTTTGCCATCCCAGCCACCTCTGCAAGATACACGAGGCCATGGCCTGGCTCTTGTTCAAAGCTGTCTGCTTGAGACAGAGTCAGAGTACAAAGAAAATGCTCAGCAGGGATTTGTTGAATGAACAAATGGATAGATATAACATTTTTCCCTTTTCAAATACCTATCATATCTGATAATTTATTCTCCAACACTGTCTCCATAGCAGCTATGTTAGCACTTTTCTGTTCCTCTGACCCACATTTTTGGTTCCTCTCATTAATCAGTGACCTGTCCACACTGACTTACAGAATACAGCAAATGAAACTAGTCACCGCATTTCTCCCTCTTGTACTTATTCTTTGGTTTCTATGTCCTGCCCATAAACCCAAGCGCCTTAGTTTATATTCACTCATTGTTCAGAACCGTTGCTGTGAATTCACTGAAAAGCCTGGAGAGCCTGAGGACTTTTAAAAAATATCCTTATTCCCTTTCACGTCCTTGCAACAGAAGTGATTATGATTGGACTGCTTCATAAAGTTTCATCCTTTGGCGGTTTAACTCTGACCCCCCCCAGGTCTCTTCACATTCTTCTGACCACATACAGTCATATGCCTGTTGGCATCCTTTCCCTCTTCTGTCTATACCAGTGGACCCAAACCTCCCACCTGCTGACCCAGTCGCTACTGTGCTCTACTCTACCCAACATATGTGTCATGTTTTGGCTCCTGGCAGCCATCTGGACTGCTGCCTCCCAGTGTAGACCCCCTGCTTCTCTGTGCTCCAGCTTGCTGCTCGGTTCTTCAGGGAGGATATTCTGTGTTCTTTGTATTTGAGGTCCTTTCTTACCTTTAACCTGGGTGGCTCTCCCATTTCCGAAGCCGAGGGCTGGCGATGAAGAGAAGAATTTTGGGATCCTCTCCTCAGTCTCCCTTCTCTTGGAGTATATCAAAATGTATTCAGTGGTTTCTGTACATGGTTTATAGTCTATCTTGGGCTTTCATCTCACTTTCAGATACTAGTCCATGCCTTCCTTCTGGGTCCTGCTCCCTTCTCAGAACCACCTTTATTCAAGTCCTACCATTTCCTCACAAGCATCTTCCTCACATTACTAGTTTCTCCAGATTTCCAAGTTTGGATTTGAGTTGGGTTTTTAATTTGTCTTCTGCTGTTCCTGCCCACTTCTAGTTTCTCTACCTCATTCGATTGGACTACACTTCCTTGCTGCTTCTTTGCTGCTGTTTTATCACACTCCCCACGTGTTCCTTGCTTACAATTCCCACTCCATTTCCATTCTAATGTTGCTGAGTGTAGTTCATTTGAAGTCAACGAACACTGTGTTCCTCAGTCCATCAGTAGAGTTTTGGTGCTTCTACGTTTGGAGTTGGCTGTCTGGGTTTACGTCAAGGCCCTTCTGCTTCTTACTTTGATTCAAGGGCCTTGTGTCTGTACTGTAATTGTAGCCAGAAGTGCATGGCCTACCCTGCTTCCTTTGCTCAAATCTTCCTTAATGGCTCAGCTTGTTTTATCTTCTCCTGCCCTGCTGGCTCATGCTTCCTTTCTCCTTTGAAATACTTTAGCATTTATCATTAATGGTATCATTTCTGAGTTAGGAAAATTACACCATCCTGGATGAATTCATGCTTACTAAGTTCCTTTCTAGGTATCCAGGTGATAGAGTGCAGCAGAGAATGCAATGAAACTTGTATTCTAATCATGTGTATGTGTCGTGTGTGTGCGTGGGGTGTGTGTGTGTGTGTGTGTGTGAGAGAGAGAGAGAGAGAGAGAGAGAGAGAGAAGCAATCATAAACAACTCAATCCAGATGGTATCTAGTGATAAGTGCCGTAATGAATACTCAGTGGTAATAGATTTGAAGAGATATTTTGACCTGTCTGTTTAATGATGGATTTTTCTTAAGAGGGCAGCATTTAAACTGAGAACAGAGTCATAAGTGTCAACCGTGAAAAGGTCTTCAGTAATAAAGGTGACTTCCTCAAGAATGGAACAAGATAAGTATTAACTGCTGGATTCAGGATGGTCAGAAAGCTCGAGTCCAGGCCAGCTCCCCGACAGAGCTGGGAGCTGAGTAGATGCCTGGTTAAATGTGCCCGATGATGAAGGAGTTCCTCAGGCAAAGGACACAGAAGATCAGTGAAGAGTATTTGAGGGCATCTTTGTGATAAGAAACAAAGAACCTTTACCTTCTAGGTAAGGGTTGAAAGGACTAATTGACATGGCACAGGACACCCAGGACAGCCATGTTCTAGGTGGGAAGATTTAGACTTAAGTTTAGGTGTCATGGGAAGACACTGGAGGATTTTAAGCTAAGCAAAAACATGCTCCAATTTATTTTAAGAAGTTCACTTAGTCTTTTGTGTGAACAGTGGGGGAGCGAACAAGTAGAAGCAGAGAGGCCAATAGGAAGCCACTGCAGGAGTAGAAGAGAGTGATGATGGGGAGCAGAAAGAGAGGCAGGAACAAGGGCGCATTTTGGGAATACAAGTTGGAGGAACAGGTTGGCCTGTTGGAGGGACCGGGAAGAACCCAGCCTGGAAAGGTTAGGAAAAGAGTGAAACAGATGGGCTAAATTCCTGGGGAAACCTAGGGTCCAATGTGGACACATTCAAGTTCACGATATCTATGAGACTTGCCAGTGGGGTGATGTCTAAAGGATTTAGACATCATATTTTTCATCTGTGCACTTCTTGAGGAAGCAACAGGTCAGGTGTCATAACTGATATTTCTTGCACCATTCACCATGCTAGAACAAAGCCTTACAGAATTTGGGAAAGAATGAATATATTTGATTGGCAAGAGAACTAAGGTCTGAGAAACCAAAGAGATGGAAATCAAGAGTTTCCGAATTAGCCATGATTTGTTAAACTCCTTCATTAGGTTCTGCGCAGTCTGGTCCATGTGAGCGGAGGGTTAGTGCGAGGAGGAGGAAACCGTGATGGCCTGTGAAGAGAGGAATCCGCAGCAAGGGGCCTTCTTCCATCCTTCTGACCTTCTCCACCTCTTAGACCACCAAATAGCAGCCTGTTCTATGCAGAGCTGTGCTGGGTTTCTCTGCTGCCTTCTCATCTCTGGAGGCACCTGTCTCTGCTCTCTGGGAATGCTTCTCTAACACTCCTCACTGACCTGCATCTTTTGACCATGAGCGCTTTTTCATCATCAGGGCAATTTAATCTGCTATCTACTTAGCACTTTGCTCTGTGTAAGGACCGGTCCTGACTTCAAGCTTTCTGACCACCCAGAATTCCTCTTGCATTGTGCCCTTTTGCAGAAAATGCAATGTCCTGGTGATCATCTTCATCATCTTCAGAAAGGTGGTGAGATGCTCTGTAGCATCTTGGGCTATGGGTGCCAAGGAAGGAAATGTATGACTCCTGTCCCTTTGCCTTGGTGGCGATGGACCAGTGCTTGGGAAGCAGACAGAGGCAAGGCTGGAATCCTGGCTGGCATTTTCTAATTTCTTGATTGGACTGATAGTCCTAATTACTTGGTTTCCCTATATGTGAAAAGGTTTCTAAACACCTCTTTGGCAGTACTGTCAGTTATAAATGCACAAATATCTGTGACGCTCTTATCACAGTGGCTATGCAGTCAGCATTCAATATGTGGTAACTGCTATTATCAATAAACCAGTCACATGGAACTGAACATTAGGAAGGGCCTGAAGCAGGCACAAATACAATGGGAAACTGTTAAGAGCTTTTAGATATGGGAGAGGACAAAGCAGAAAAAAGTTATTGAGTCTAAGTGGTGAATGTACACATGGAAGTCTATGCTATCAGTTTAATTCAATCCATGGGGATCTGATAAGGGAGAGGGACTGTTTCCCAGGTCCACTGTAGCAAGAGAAAGAGAGCTGTCTAAATTCTCAGGTCATACATGAACCAATACCACAGTGGGCTTCCCTCTGCAGCCCTTTCCTTAGCAAGCTTTGCAGATGTGTAGGAAGAACTATGTGTAGGAATGGTTTCTGGGTCACTTAGCTATCTCAAGGGCTCAGAGGGCTGTTGGGCTCTCTAGCTGGTTGCTAGGGTTGTGGTGAATTAGTTACAGTTTGGTGAAAACCCTTTCTACCTCAGCAACTGGCATTTTGCCAAAACAAGATAGTGAGTCAGAAATAACTTTTTAAATTTTATATTGATTGATTGAATGATTGTGTATGTGTTATGTGTGTGTGTGTGTGTGTGTGTGTGTGTGTGTGTATGTGTGTGCATGCACATGTGGAGGTCAGAGGACAACTTGTGGGAGTTAGTTCTCTTCTTTCACCAGGTGTATTTTGGGGATTGAACACAAATCATCAGGTGGTAGGTACTTTTACCTGCTGAGCCATCTTACTAGCTCAGAACTTTCACAGCTTGTTTGCTCAAAGGTAGAGAATTTTCAAGAAAGTCAATGAAAGATTTGTGACAATCCTGCAAATATTTCTTCTGCATAGATGGGTCTCAGCAGGGTTGCCAAAGGCAATGAGGTTAGGGTGTAAGGGTGTAGAATGAACTAGAAGGGGGCAAAGACCCTGACTTCTGCCTTCAGTGAGAGCTACAGAACTGCGGGGCCCTATAAATCAACTAATTAGATTTTCCTGTCAATGAAATAATAAAGATCATTTGCCCCATAGAACCTCATAGGTGAATCTGAGGCAGAGAAGATGCACAAAGTATGTGGGGCCTTGATGGGGAAGGGCTGGCCTCAGCTCTGGGTTCAAAGGAGTCAGTGAAGTCAGTGCTTCAGTCTACAAAACTGAGGGAATAGAAGAGGAGGAGGAGGAAGAGGAGGAGAAAGAGCAAGAAGAGGTTGTTGAAGGGTAGTGCTTTGGTCACCCAGTGAAAGTCCCTGTCCCCTGCACCTTGTCCTGTCTTGTTGGAGTGAGGTCCCTCTTCATTACAACATTGTTTGGAGAATCATCTAGTCTTTTTGTAATTCAGACACCTTTCAAGAAGGGGATATGAGTTGGATTGCTAAAAGAGGATGTTGCTCTTTGACAAAACCATTCTACATATATTCAAAACACACAGTTAAAAATATAAATGGGAATGAGGATGTGGCTCAGTTGGTGCTTGTGTAACTGGATTTGATCCCTACACTGGATTTGGTGATGCATGCCTGTAATCTTACCATTGGGAAGTGGAAGCAGGAGGATCCTACATCTTTAATCCCAACACTTGGGAGGCAGAAGCAGGTGAGATCGAGGTCAGCCTAGTCTATATAGTGAGCTCCAGGCCAGCTGGGGCTACAGGGAGACTGTGTCTCAAAAAGGAAAAAAGAAAAAAAGGCCAAGGTCATTCACAGTTACATAGTGAGTTCCAGGCCAGCTGGGATATATGATATTGTCTCAAAAAGAAATAATTGGTATATGGAACAAAAGAATATGAAGAATCTTTAGTTGTCAAAATGGGCTATTCAAGTTTTACCTCTTCTGTTTCTACACAATTTATTGGAGTAGTTCTGGAGGACATGCCAGGTGCTTGGGGGCGGGCAGTCACCCGTGAGTGATGAAAAGGTAAATGGACCCCAACTGTCTTTGAATGACAGATTCTCATTTACCATCGCCTTTCTTGTTTTAGGCCACCAGTAGTTCCAAGATGGTGGGACCTTCTAGAAGCCTGAGAGAGTGGTCTGAGACTAGATCCCCTTTGATCTGGATTCCTCAGGCTCTCCATAGCTTCTGCTGCTATGGCACAAATGTTGACTTTCCACACAGACAGGTTGTTTAGCAAGTAAAAAGGAACTTGTAATAATGTTGCCTAATGACTAACAGACTTGATTGCAAGTCTGAAAAAAAAAACCTTCCACATATCATCTAGAAACTTCCAAATGGTCTCCAAAAGCCTCAGAAGTAGTACTCTCATTTTTGCTTTAAAAAAAAAAATGGGGGCTCTAGATGACTGTTTGAATTTTTGTACCTCTTTCTCTAAATTATAAATGAACCATCCTTAAGAGCATTCAAATACTATTGCTGTTTAAATTTTATAGAGATACGTTGCAATATGTTTTTCTGTCTGGAATAGGCCTGTGGTTTCAACTACATAGAAGACTGAGGCAGGAGGATGACTTGCACTGAGGAGTTAGAGACCAGCTTAGGCAATGTATTGAGATCCCATCTTAATAAAGTATAATAAAACCTGAGAAAATATCTGTCCTTTACAGTTATGTGAAATTTTGAGGTGATTCTCAGGTGTGCCAGAAGTTGGAGAAAGTTTTCAGGTACATTTGTACAATCACCTGTCTGACTGTCTTGGCCTCTCCGACTGTTGTATGTTGAAGCCCAGGGACTTACAAGAGTACCTCAGCTCACTCCTGAGCCACCCCACAGATGCTGAGTATGTGTAGTTAGCCCTAATCAACTTCCATCTCAGACCAACCCCACATTAGTTTAATACAGAGAAACAGTGGAATTGGCTGGCTCAGGAAGGCTGGTAAATACAGTGGCGTTTTTGTTAATCAGCAGGAAACACAAGCTCCTGTTCAGGGCAGGAGGGGAAGAAAGCACTGAAAGTAATTTATATCTGAAGCTGTGTAGTCAGTCACCCGTGCGAAATGCGCCGGCGGGGATCCTAATTCACAGCAGACCCAGTTCCATTTTTTTTTTTTTTTTTTAAATTAGTCTCATTCTGTTTCCTGTTAGCAAAAGACATGATGGGGTTTTTTTGTTGTTGTTGTTTTGTTTTCTTTTGGTTTTTATCCATTAGATTTTTCCCAAGGGTTGATAAAGTTTGGAATCCTGCACATCTCATGAGAAGAAATCAAAACTCCTAATTAAAGTTTTGTTCTCACAGTCAAGTCTTGAACCTGTGCCCTTTGGCTCCATTTCTCTTATGGTTAATTCATTTTGATTTTCTTCCAAAGGATAAATTGATGTGTCGGGGAGGGGCCATTATCAGAAGCTTATTAACTATTATTTCTGTTTTGGAAAGGAAAAGTACTTTACTGTAACAGTATATCTCAAAGTCTGTAATGCATACCTGTGTCTCTGACACCTAACTTAGACCCCAGACACATCTGCCAGTCAGTGAATGCAAGGTGACTGGAATCCTGCCTGGATCCCCCACAATTGCTCATTCCTCAGGCTAGCCAGGGAAACAGAAAAGACTTAATAAAGATCTCAGGTCGAGGCTCTGGTGGAGCCTAGCGATGGGAAATTGGAAATAGACTTGACATGAGTGACTTGGAGTTTTTCACAATTTTAAGCAGATAATCCAGATCTTGAGGTTTGGAGGGCTGCCTTGGCTCTGCTCTCCACATTCGGCACAGGGAGCGCAGAGATGAGCCACCTGCTTGTTTCCCCGAGCCAGACTTTTATTTTTCCCAAGCCAAAATACTTGTCTGACCACAGGTCTGAATGTTTGGAATTGTTTTTTCTCTTTCTGAGGCAGGGTCTCTTGTAGCCCAGGCTGGCCTTAAATTCACTATGTAGCCAAGGATGGCCTTGAACAAGAATGTGCAGGATTTCAAGCTTTATCAGTCCTTGAGAAAAACATGGACAAAAACCAAAAGAAAAGAAAACAACAACAAAACACCATCATGTTTTTTGCTAACAGGAAACAGAATGAGACTTATTTAAAAAAAAATGGAATTGGGTCCTACTGCCTCCATCTTCTGAGTGCTGGGATTACCATCACTTACGTGGTGACAGGGATTGAATTCAGGTTTCCTGCATTCTAGGCAAGCACAGTACCAACGGAGCGACAGCTCTGTCTACATAAGAGTGTTCTTGTGAGTGTCCTCTGCTGGACAGGCTTGCTCCAGGACCCTTATTACCCACCCTGGCTGGATCAATCCAGCTGCACATGAAGAAGAGCCTTCCTTCAGTTCCTGTCCTTTCTGCTTACACTACGTGCACTTATACATTTTTATTTATTTATTTATACATTTTTATTTATATTTTGAGTGGGATAAGAATGCCCAGGCTTCTCTGATCCATTGCCCATTTTCTCTCCTTACTAGGACAAATAAGTAGCTTTAATTTTACAAAGATTTGGACTCAGAATGAAGATCCCTGGCTTGAGATTTTTCTTCTTTGAGGATCATCTCAAGTCATAGAACTACTGTTTGTTTATTGTACTGAGCAGTTTCTCTCCTATGTGCAGAAAGGATGCTGTGCTAAGCATGAGGCACACCATTGTGAACAAAGACAGAAAGAACCATGTCCTTAAGGAGCTCACAGTCTGGACTGGAAGACCAGTGATAAAATGAGCATCCCAAGTGGTGATGCATGTTGTGAATGAGACAGGCAGGATACTGTCTGGATCTGGTGAGGAGTGGGAAGGTCTTTCTTGGGTAGACTGGGGGAAGGAATCCCTGGAGGATATGTTTTAGTGACTGGAGAGAGGAGGTTGGGTGTGTGCTGAGAGTGTATTCACAGTTAGAAGGGGAAAGGAGAGTTGGGGTAAAGAAATGAAGACAATAGCAGTTTTGATTCTCTGGCAAGACCTTCGACAGACTTCACATGGCCAGTGAGTATTTTATTAAATGGATTAGTTACTTTCTACATCACAGTGACCAAAATATTTAATAGAAGCAACCAAGGGGAGGAAAGGTTTATTTTGGCTGAGTTTCAAAGGGTCCCAGCTCATCAAGGTGGGGAAGGGGAAATGAAGTGTCTCAGAATCTAGTCTTGAGTGGTGGAAGCATATGGCCATGGCTCATTCACATGGCTGCAGATCAGGAAGCAGAGAAAACAGGCTGGAACCCGGGACATTACAATCATCAGAGACTGGTTCCTCGTCATTCAATCTCCCTAGCTCTGCCTTTTTAAAGTCCCCGGGTGCGGGTGATGTGGTAGGGTGAGCTTTTGATCTCAGCACTTGGGAAGCAGAGACCCTATCTCAAAACAAAACAAAACAAAAAATAAATAAAATGTCTTCAGCCTTTAAGATAATGCCACAAACTGGGGATTGAGCATTCAAAACATGAACCAATGGGGGACTTTTCAGATTCAACCCATGATATGAAATATTATTCTATACTATTTCAGAGGTCTTTGTTCTTTCTTTCGTCCCATATCATGGTAAAAATGGCATAAAGACTAGACCAAATGAGGCTTAATGTAAAATACTTAGCCCCCCAGTTGTATGGAGAAGAGAAAGAGTTCACAACCTCAGCAGGTTCAGAGTTTCAGTGATGGAGATAAATTACTCATCCATGAGCACAAGATACCCAGAAAGATAACTGAATGCAGTCCAATTTCTTCTCACTCCTCCCTAGGTAAAAGTCCACTAGCCTTCCATCTCCTCTTGGTCATTTTTAACAGTAGTTAGGGACATCTAACTTTTATGTATAAACCTATCCTCAATGCAGTCTACTAAATTCCTTGAAGGCAGGGATGGGTTGAATCATCATCTTCCAGCAAATCCAACACACAGCTATTTCCACGCCCATAAAAATGGCTCCATGGGTATTTGTTGAATGATTAATATAGAGGTACTTAAAACAATCTTTACAGAGATGAGGCATGAATAAGGTAGGGTTGATTTTCTGTTTTATGGCTTTGGCCCATTTGTTTGTATAGGAAGACCGTAATTATTGCTATGACTATCAATAACAAAAAAATGGCCACTGTTTCCTTGCTTCATTCCTTTGATGAAGCCTTTGGCCCAGCGACAAGAACATCAACAAGGGTGGAGAACCAAATGTTGGGCCCTTTAACAGAAGTCACATCAGAGCTCGACTGCGTCATTCTACTGTGATGTGAAGCAATGTCTGAGCTTTCGGTTCCCAGTGTAGGGTAGGATGTCTCTGCTTCCAGTTCAGACAATATAAGCCATGCATCCTGTCTCTGGACCGTTGCTCTAGAGGCTCTAGGTTAGTCCCACAAGAGGCATCTTGGTAGGCAGGTCCACCCATGCAGTCCCAGTGGGTCTCGGGAGTACATGTCAACACTGTGTTTATGATAGAAAGCTTGAAGGAGAAGACTTCACCACTCAGCGAAATTCTTTCCTCAAATTCTCCTTTCTTGTACTGCTTATAAGCAAAGAACAGGACCTAAAAGGAAATTGGAATTTGCTTTGATCTGAGTGACTCACCCGAAAACCCAAACAAACCTTACATACAAGTCCAATCCTTCAAAAACAAAGCCATGTTTATCAAATGGAGGCAGTGGGTGGCAGCACCCAGTACAAGAGAAATGAAAAGTGGGACCCAGAGACTCCTGCGCGAGTGCTAGGTTAGATCCTGCTTCCTCAGCACCCTTCCCAGTCCACTTGGGAAAAGTCTTGTTCAGTGGCAGGGGTTGGGCTCAAAACTTCTAGAATCTGGACTGACACTATGATAAGGTTGTAGGACAGACATGGGAGGTTGAAACAAAGATAATAAAAAAGATCAGTGTCAGTAATGTGTTGTTTGGCTCTCAGCCCCAGGTAAATGCTCAGCCAACACCGAGGGAGACGGGTCCAGGGTCTGACTTTTGGGTCAGAGGAAGTAAGAGGTGTTTATTAACTAATGGAGACTTGAGCTCTAGAGGAAGAGTTCAGGAATGACAGATGAGCTTCCCTCTTAAGTCATCTCTTCCTGAAGATACTGTATGGCCTCATTTACTTTGGGCTTAACACCCTATAATTACTGTCAGATGAAGTAAGAGAAAGACCCAGTGTACTTTTGACTACTCACTTTCTCCTTACCTAAAGCATAAGCCGAAAAGAAGCAGAATAGTGAAAGCAAATCTAGGCAAGAAGCCCCTGGCCTTTAGACTAGCAGTGAGGGCAAAACCTCTACTGTTAAAAAGAAATACATACTGTAGTTATCGTGTTTGGGTTTGGAATTGCCAAAGGACCAATTAGCACCTATTTTGGCAGTTAGCCATTTTGGTATTTGCAGATAGATCTTAAACAAGAATGTTAGGAGTCTACAGTGTAGGAGTGACCCAAGTGTTGATAAAAGGGATTCCAAAACAAATAAAGACTCGTACAGTAAATGCTGGAAGAAGTGTGGAGGTCTCCAGCGTTTGGGTTGAACAGCTGGAGGGATCCAAGCTTTCATGGAAGTCAGCTTTTAAAGGAAAGTCTTCGTCTGCCTACTCTCTGGAGGCTGGCCTGCTGTTCCTGCTGGTCCCCTTAGGGTACTTCCAGAGACCAACATCTCTCAGGGTTTGTATTTGGAACTGAGTCCAAGAAATCTTTAGCTTAGGAATCAAATTTTTATTATTATTCTTTGCTTTTAAGTCACTTGTGTAGTTGCCAAGGTGATTTACAGTCAGAGGAACTCTGCCTTGTGTTTTCTTTACTCATCTTTTGCTGTATTTGTTTGGTAAGTTGCTTACTAGGGAAAAAGCGATGAACCAAGAAAGTGGAAATCTAGTTGGGAGGGGCAGTTTGGTGTGGCACCTGGAACCTGCTGTTGTGCCCCTAACGCTTCAAGGCAGCTCTCAAACAGAAACTGATTTCCACCGGGAGATAGGGAGAACTAGTCTTTCAAAGACTACACAAAGATGAAACTAGTTATGGGCCCACAGTGCCATTACTTGAACTCAGAGAAGCAAAGAACAGTAGAGTTGGCAAGGAGAGATGAATCTATTTTTTAGTGAGGAAACTGAGGGCAGAGGAAAATAATCACCTCCCTCAACTTTCCATAGAACTAGATCAGAACCCACTGCAAGACTCACAATCAACAAGCATTTGACTTATTAAGTAGAACTGTCATCGTTCCAACCCAGACCTTTCCCAGAACTGGTGGCTCCATATCTGGCGCTCAGATGAACTAAGGAGTTGCCTGACTTTTTCCTTTCTTTTTTCTCAGCCATTTTGGAGATTTGCAATCTTTTCATCACCTGTGTCGAAATTATCTGTTGGAAATATAAGCCCCTATCCTCTTCCAATCTTCAGAATTAGAGTGATCTGTATTTTAATAGGCTTCCCCAGAAAAATCTGAAAACTACTTCAGCTGGCCCAAAGCGAACTTTATGTATCTTATCAATCTAAAAATGCTAACTTAATGTTATGGGAACCAGATGAGACTGTATAATCAATTCTTAATAAAAGGAAAAAAACTATAACTGTATGGTATATCTTATAGTAACCGAGAATTTAGGACACACTAATTTTCTTTTTCAAATCCTTTAGTTACTGAACATGATGGAATTTTCATTTGTATCTGAATTCAATTTCATGACCTTTGTTTATTTCTGTGTTTAGGCTCCTTTTTAATAAGAAAGGAGAAATGTTAGCAAATTTTGTTTTCTCAGACAGACCAATGAGAATGGTAACAAAGTTAGCCTTTTTTTTTTTTTGCTTAAAAATCATTTATCGTACTCTGCTGTGAATGACAGTTTATCTGGATATAGAATTCCAGGTTAACAGTTACGGTACTCCAGTGTGTCTTCTGGCATCCACGGCAGATGAGAGGTTGTCTTCTTTGCAGGTCATCTATCTTTTTGGTAGATTTTAAGGTGTTCTCTTTGTCTTCTGTGTTCATCCGTTTTGCTATAACATCTTATATGTTGATTAGGATGTAATTTCTCTGGTACTCAATGTAAACTTTATTTTGGGAATGAATATCCCTTCATTCTAAAAAGCTCTCGCTGTCTTTGACTATTGATTCATAGGTACTATTTTATTATTGAATATGTATATGGATCTTCAGTTTATTTCTCTTAATTGCTAGTGCATGTTTGTTTGTTAGATGGATTGTTTTCTTCAACTTGGTATGGCGCATTCTCAGTCAATTTCTTTTTATCTTTTTAAAAAATCTTTTTGAGACAGGGTCTCCCGGTAGTCTCAGCTGGCTTGGAACTTGCTATGTAGGCCAGGCTGGCCTTGAACTCATGGAGATCTGCCTGCCTCTGCCTCCTGAATGCTGGGATTAAAGGTGTGTGCCACCATGTCCAGCTCTCAGTAAATTTCTTAACACTACCTTCCATGAACTAATTCTCTCTTATTTTAATCAAGCTAGTGTACATCTTATCTATTAAGCTTTGTAATTCAAACCTTTCTTTTCCCTCCCTTCTCCTTCTCTTTCTTTCTGATAGGTTCTCACTATGTAGTTGAGGCTGACTTTGAACTTGAGATCTGCCTGCCTCTGCCTTCTGAGTGACTAAAGGCATGTGCCTCCACACCCAACTGGATAGTCTCTCTCTCTCTCTTTTTTTATTCTAACCATTCCTATTTTAAATTTACTTTTGAAACCTGCCATTATATTTTATTTATTCCAGATCTTGATTTCACTGGTTCCTTTTTTTGGTGTTGATTTTCTTCAAATGTTTTGGTATTTAATTATGCAGTATATATTTGAAGTGGTATCACACATCCTTTCTCTCTTCTTCTCCTGCCAGTCTTGCTCCCTGCATCCTCTGTTCTGTCTAGAAGTTTTAAAATAGCTCTTCTTTAGATCTTTAGTCTCCAGGCCACAGCTTGGTTTTATGGTGCTATCTCTGGATGCCTATCTTGTGGTGATATTGGAATATTCATATTGGATGAATATGATATTGGATGAGCTGGAATATTCCAGATTTAGTCACCGAGTCAGTTGCTTGGTTGGTCTAATTCCTGGTCATACCTGCTTGTCCCTACCTTTGTAGATTCATTTTCATATAAACCTTAGTCTCAAGTAGCAATTGTAACTCTTTGAAGGCAGGAATTCCTCATTGTGTTCTTCTTCAAGCAACAAGCCTAGATTCAGCCTTCCTCTATCTAGAGTACCTTTGCTCCCATTTCAGGGGGCCGGGGGGTTGTTACCTTGCATATCTCTGCCTGCCTCCAGAACCTACTAAGCTCACAGGTTTAGTACCTTGCTGTGTTTTATTTCTGTTCAGTTTCTAGTGCATAGTTATCAGTTCTTCTTTATATGTGTGCATGCGCATGGTTCACTTTTAAAAACTCTCTTTTAAATTTACTCTTAAAATAGTTTGCATATAATTGTCATGTATTTAGAGCACAGAAATGATTTCAAAGCAAAAGTTTACAATGCCACCATGATCCCGAAACTCTGGCAGTAGAGACGAGAGCAGCAATAGCTCCGGAATACTGTACTGAGACACCTCCTGCTATTGCTTCTGAAGACTGATTCTCTCTTGAGTTTCCAATGTAACATGTTGTTCTTCTAAAATGGCTCTGTGCCTGACAAAACCCACTCATATAGATTAATTTTTTCCTAAGTGACTTTATTAAGCCTATCAGTGATTCACTTAGTAAGCACTTCTGTAATAAATTTGCAATGTCCTCTAAAGAAATGGACTTGGAGAAGAGCCAGGCTAATTTAGGAGGGAACATGGTTTAAAAATGAGTGAATCGTTCTCAAAAGCATGCATGGTGACTGTAGAAATGTATTATGCTTCTAGCCTTCTACACATTAAACTAAAATGACATAAAGAGTAGAAACTTCCTACATGTTAAGACTCTCAGTGAAGCTGTTCATGAATTTATTTGCTTCAGCTTTGGGAGAGTCGTCATGACACAGGGCTGAGTTACATCAGTGAGGAAGCAGGCATGCGACTGGGAATTTGGTTCTACAATCCTCTTAGCAGTGTGGTGTGTAAATCAAAAGTAGTACAAAGACAGATGAGTTCGGCAGGAAGATACTAAGCACTTCAAAGGAAGCTTCCATTTCCGTCATCCAACATGGTTTAGCTTGCGACTGGAGAAATGGCACAGTGGTTAAAAGTACTAGCTGCTCTTGTAGAGGACCTGGGTGTGGTTCTCAGCACCCACATGGCGCTAACAACGATCTATCATGCCAGTTCCAGGGGATCCAGCACCCTTGTCTGGCCTCCACAGGTACTGCATGCATGGGTGCACGCATATATACGTAGGCAAAACATTCATACACAATAAAACAAAAATAAAATTTGAAAAATGGTTTAGCAGTTCAAAAATAATTTTCAGCAGGTAACTATTTCAAAGTGATTTCTTGGAAACTTATTTTCATTTACCCCATAATTTGTACTTGATGTTCATACGGGACTGTTTAACCCATAATCATCAGAGAGGACAAATAGACAATTTTAATTTTATACAGTGATGTGATAAAGATATGAAGAAGGATCTAAACACCACCTATGAAAGTCAAAGAAACTGGCCAGAGGAGGTACTGTCACAGCTAAGGTCACATGGAGACTTGGGGATCCACCAGGAAGAATGGGGTAGCAGGGCTCTATGAACAGGGGGAGGTATAATACCTTAAACGTGAAGAAAACTGGGGTCATGACCCTCACTTTTGATACGGCCCTTTCTGTACCGTTCCTTATGTCGTACTGATTTCTCTGTAGGGGGATGGCTCTCCTTCTGCCTGCTCCCCATTGATGTATCATTGGCAGGACGGACTATCCACTGCTCTTCCTTCTACTGTGGAGCTGAATGAATCACATTCGACCTGACCTCAGTATAACCACTACCAAGTTGCAGTCTGCCACTGAGGTGCTTTCTGTGGAGCTTTGCTCTTGACTCAAGGCTAGGTTGGAATGAGATAACTCATTCCAATAGGAGCATATCTTCTGCATTGTTCCCATGACAACTTTTGCTGTGGATTTTCCTCTCAAACACCCATGGTTTCTGCCTCTTTCCAAGTCCCAAACACTAAATTCTTCCAGTAACTTCCACTTTGCTTTGGCTGACTAAGTGATCTGGGGGAACAGGAAAAATTTCAGCATGGGTAGAGCACAGCACATATGGGTGATAGGAGACAGTAGCTGAGAGGTGTAGAGGGAAAGAGAGATTAGAAAATATTTTAATCAAAATAGTCCCTTTCAATCAAAATTAGTTACTTTCAATCAAAATGCCTGACAAAAGCAACTTAAGAAAAGGTATGTTTTGGCTCACAGTTTAGAGGGTCCAGTCCATCACAGTGGGGAAGGCATGATTGGACAATTACATCCATGGTGGTGGGAGCTGCTAGGGGGAACTTGATGCACAGTTTACACTTTTGAAGATCAGCAATCAGAGTTCTTAGTTCAGAAATGAGACTCACCCAAGTGGCCTAAGTCATCCAGATAGGCCTTATGTTTCTTAGATCTTCAAACCCTCTAAATATTTCCACTGTCTGGGGATCAAGAATTCCAATACACAATTCTGTGGGGGTACATTTCAAATTAAAATCATAGCATTTGGTATGCAGAAGCATTCCAACTTTATTGCCTAGGGTTGGGAAGCCTCTGATGATTTTAAGCATGGAGAGAGTCATTAATTTTGTGGCAGCTTTGTGAGAAATGTTTGTGAAACGTTATGTGTGAGCAGACGATACTGTAAACAGGGAGAAAGCACTTGGAGACAACTGCAGTAATCTAATCAAGAAATGATGATAATTTCACATGCTAGGAGTCTTCTTCTCTTTTCCCTGCTCACATTTGTTGCCACTCCAAGGTGTTTTCAGTGGCTCCCTGAAAGGTTCCTGTGATAGTGGGAGGAGTGGTTTGGATGGTGATATTGGACTTGAGCCCCCACAAAAAGGACATGGCTGTCTTGGTGACAGAAATGGAACTGGAAAGCAGAACTGAGGAGAAACTTCCTGTTGGAGCTTGACTAATGAACTGATTGTGCCAAGATGGTTTGAGGCCCCAGACTGTGTGTCCAACTTTGCCACTTCTATGGAGCTCATACCCTGAGATTTCCTTACACTTGGCAAAGTGCTTTCTTTCTGTCAACACTCAGATTTGCAGACTCTTCTGATGCTCCCGACTCCACCTCTTGAGTGCTAGGATCACAGGTGTGCAATATCATGCCAGGTTATGAGGTGCTAGGGATGAAACCCAGGGCTTCTTGCATGCTAGGCAAGTGCTCTACAAATTGAACCACATCCGCAGCCCACCCACACCTTTGTTCTTTATTCTTCCTCATCATTTCAGGAAGATCATCACTCATCCATTGATAGAAGTGGGAGATGAGCATATTTGAAAATCTGATGTATCTAAACTTACCTATTTTTGACCTAGAAAACACCCTGAAATTCATTAACAGTAAGGACTCGATAACTGGTAAGTGTGCTTACTAATAAAGTAAACATTTTAGGGGCTGGAGGTGACTCAGTAGTTAAAAGCATTGCTGCTCTTTCAGAGGACCTAGGTTCAATCCCTAGAACCTACATGGTGACTAACAACCGTTTGTAGGTCTAATTCCAGGGGATCCGATTCCCTCTTTTGGCCTCTGTAGGCATGGGTACACTTACATACATGCAGACAGAACACGGATACACATAAAAATAAATAAATTAAAAAATTTAAATAACATGTTTGTTATTAGAGTAGGGTTCTAGCTTTCTTTTTCTTTTTCTCCTTTTCTGGCTCTTTCCAATTTCTCTGTCTTTCTGATCTCTGTATGTTTTCTCAGCCAATTGGTTAACACGGGCTTGAGTAACTCCCAGGTCCTCTGGTTGTTAGCAAACTCCTAGGACTTCTTTTAAGAGAGATGCAGTGGTGTGCATCTACATGAACAAATCTAGGCAGATGGCAAGTTCTCTAAATGAATTCTACTTTTAAAGGAAGTGATGGCTTTTCCCAAGAGACAAATCGGCCCCCATTCTGTGCCACCCTTATCTTGGAATCAGGAGAGTGTATACTACTTTGATGTTCCTTGTTTGGTATATGCTTTATTTTCCTTTCAATCTTATTCTTAGAATCTTGTAAAATTCTTTGGAAAAGCCAGTATGTGTAGGCTGAACCAAAAGCAGCAGAAGAATGGTTTTCTGCATATTTAGGTTTGAAAACCAGGCTCAGTATAGGAGTCTGATATATCCCAGGGCAGGGATTCCTAACTTCAGGATGTGTCAGACTTCTTTGAGCTTTTAGGGCATTGATTGAGAACTTTCTTAGAGGAATAGACACATGCGCAAGTCTGTATTCAGCATAGGGGGAGTCAGAAGATTCTGGAGAGCTCAGGCTGAGAACCCAGGAAGAGGAAGTTACAGGTGAAGGCCCTTGTGGCTTGGTGTCCTCAACCCTTCCAACACAAACCAATTCCTTTGTGAGCTCATGCTGCTCTTGTTCCTTGGATTATTTCATCCCGTCAACATCATGCTGATGAATAGTTTGTGTTTCATTGTGTATTTGTTAGCACAGGATCTTACTTAATCCTTCCACAACCTCAGGGGGTAACCATGTTACCTTCTTGTTGTGGGTGAGAAGCTTGAGGCTTAGGGAAGTTCAGCTATTTGCTCTAGTGCCCCACAGCGACTGACCAAATCCAGCCAGTGCATTTGCTAAGTATCTCCATAGTTTTTTTGAGGTCTGTTGTGTTTTAAGGGTGAGATTCCCTTAGGCATCTCTGCGGTCTAGAATGCTGAGTGTCCTGGTCCTCCCTCCTGTCCAGGTCCTCTATCTGTTGGTTATAGCCATGCATATTTATGTGGCTGTCGTAGTTCTAAGGGGAAAAGTTCTCTGAACTTTTTAAAACACATTTTCAGATTCTGGAAAAACCCATCCTAAAAGGAAGCACAAGAAGTTAAGCAGGCTTGCCACATACGAGAAATGAGCTGCTTCACTTGATAGGATAACTGGTCTCCTTGTTTCTCTTCATGCCATTAATTGAGCAGCCATTGTATACCAGGTTCTGTACTGCTGCCTTGGCAGATCTGCCTGTTTGCGCTTACAACTTAGTAGGGCAATAGACAAACTGCCCAAGCAAAGATCAGGCTAAGAGTGGGTGCATTGCACACCAAGACAATCGTCTGGAAACTTGGAGTTTTCCTCCTAACTATCGTGAGTTGGGTGATCAGATCTTAAAGGAGGAAAAGCTTCTGTCTGTTGGTATTCAGTTCTCATTAAAAAACAGACACATGTGGTCAGGAGGTCTGGGCTTGAGCTTCTAGGCACTAATAAGACATTAATTCAGAATTCCAACAGGGAGGGTCCTGTATTGCTGCATCATGGACAGCAGCCATTGGTGGCTGTGCGGGACAGTGCACACCTCCCTTTGAATGAAGACCATTAACAACTTTGGGCCATGTTCCATTGTGGATCATTACAGTGCATATTGTAGAATGTTTAAAAGTTTGAGGCATGGGATTGGAGAGATGATTCAGCTGTTAAGAGCGCTGTCTACTCTTGCAGAGGACCCAGTTTAGATTCCCAGCACCCACATGGTGACCAACAACCATCCTTAACTCTGGTTCCAAGATAACCTAACTCCCTCTTCTAACCTCCGAGGGCATTGTACAACATGGATGCACTTACATAGATGCAGACAATACACTTATAATTAAATTGTTCCAGGCAGAAAGGTGATAGTGAGACAGACTATTATGTGGAGGAAGACTTTGTTCATGTTTTCAGGTGGGAGCCTGCCCCTCCTCCCCTTTCCATGTAGAGCATCCTCCACCCACGTAGAACATGCCCCTCCTCCCCTTTCCATGCAGAGCATCCTCCACCCACGTAGAACATGCTCCATGCAGAGCATCCTCCGTCCACGTAGAACGTGCCCCTCCTCCCCTTTCCATGCAGAGCATCCTCCATCCACATAGAACGTGCCCCTCCTCTCCTTTCCATGCAAAGCATCCTCCATCCACGTAGAACGTGCCCCTCCTCCCCTTTCCATGCAGAGCATCCTCCATCCACGTAGAACGTGCTCCTCCTGGCTTGCAAGGGAAGAACAAGTCTGCCCACACTGATCTTTCAAAATAAGCAGTTAGAAGACTTTGCATCATGTCAAACACAAACACAAAGATTGTCTCAGTGAACTAAGCGTGTCTGAAGAAGCAATCTGCTCAGTTTTAGCTCGACAAGTACTCACCTATTTCACAGGAAACAGGCTATTATAAACAGAACATTTCCTTTTGTTTGTCATTGCAACATGTCCCCAAACACTATGTTCTTGATGGGACACAGACACACAAAAGGCAGGGGTGTGGATGTTGCCTCTTGTCTCCCAAGTTGACATTTGTTTTTCCAGTGATGACAATCAAGATGGTACCAACTGCACTGTTAAACATCTTTCTCTAATCCTGGGCTCAGAATCTTGCAATACTTAAAAAGACATCTTGTGTAGTGACAGTGAACGCTAGAGGAGCCTTTGGGTGCAGCCTTCCTTCCCAGCCTGCCAGATACCAGGGCAAAGCTTTAAATGGGCAGATTTGGAAATGCAAATGTGTGTGTGGTGCTTTGGGCAGAGGAAGACTTGTAATTAATGATCTTTTGTGTCTTGCTCATGAAGTGGGGGGGGCAAGTCAATGAAAAACACATCATCTTTTCTTGTCAGAGACAGATACTCTTATCAGAAACAAGGCTCTTATTGTGCCCCCTTCCCTCTGACGGAGGGGCAGATGTGGAAGCGTGGGGACCAGGAGGGGCTGATGGTAGCTTCTCTTTAAAGACCTGAAAACACTATCATCTTTATTGGAACACTTGTGGAAAACAGTTTCACTTAACACTGTAGCTTGAGGTACAGGATAAAGATTAAAATATCAGTTTCTCACTGTGGCCTGTGGGTTTCTGAGGGGTAAATTTGGCAATTCTTTTGAAGAGACTAAATACTATTACCTACTTATAGAAGACTAACAAAGAAATGTTTTTTCCTTGTGGGCTGTCTAGATTTACTTTTTTTTTTTTTTTTTTTTTTTAAGACAAAGTCTCACTATGTAGCCCTGAAAGACCTGGAACATGCTATGTGACCAGGCTAGCCTTGAACTCGTAAAGATCATCCTGCCTCTGTTTCCTGAGAGCTGAGATTAAAGGCATGCCCAGTGTGGACTTACTTTTTAAAATATTAGATTTAGTATTTTTCCTGAGTACAAGAAACAATTCAGAAACCAGCAAATAATTCTGAGACTCTAAAATAGACTTTGCCTCACTAAGATCAGGGCTGAGAAGTAAAATTCCCCATTAACTTTGTACACAGTGTGTGTGTATGTGTGTGGGGCGGTTGATGTCATGTTTTAGAAATACCTTCTGAGCAGCTGCAACTGAGAAAGGTTTTTACCTGGTAGCAAGCTGAAGGGCAGGGAGTGGACAGCCAAGAGCAGGTTGCAGATTTGATGTCAAGGGGTTGGAGAGAGGGCTCATGTTTAAAGGCACTTAGTGCTCTTCCAGAGTACTCAGGTTCAGTACCCAGCACCCACCTAGTGCCTAACACCACTCCTTAACTCCAGTTCCAGAGGTCTGATGTTCTCTTCAGGCACACACATGGTGCACTTACATATATGCAGGCAAAACACTCATACACATAAAGTAAAAATAAAATCTTAAAGAAATGATATAAATATTGGCTTTTCTGGATTAAAAATGATTTCAGACAGTCTCTTTTACAGAACATGTAGGAACATTGAAACTTTCTGAAATGAGTGGATATAAATAATTACAAGTGATGTTTGGCGTGTTAAGCAGCCTGCCAAATTTTCATTTACAACTAAGCACACCTGGTTGTGTGACTTGGCCCAGCTCATTCACTGGTCTTTGCCTCTGCGTCTGCATCAGTCCAATGGAGGTAGTCTCCCTCAGTCAGGCGGAAGTATGAGTAACGGGTCCCTCACAGACTTGTGAGGATTAAGTGACTTAGGGGCTGTCAGAGTGTGTGGCACATCGAAAGGGCACAGTCAGTGCTGTCAGCACCTTTCGTCCTCCTCTTCTCTTTTCCTCACTTCCGGGCAATTCTTGCACCAGACCATGAGAGCACAACAATCTGCCAAATCCATATACACTTAGAGTTTTCTAAAAAGGGCAAATTCCTCTAAGAACTGAATAAAGAAGCCAAGAAAGAGCTCAGGTAGCGTTTCTCTTAGAAAAGAACTCAACATGCCGCATCCCTTGAAGCCTGCCTTTCTCCCGCTCCCCGCCAGTGCCGCGAGCCTGAAGACCAGGGCTCATCTTTCCTGTGCCTGTGGAGAGGAGACTAGGCTAGCACAGGAGGCTGGGTGGAGGATCCCTGGGTAGAGGCACAGGGCCTGGATCTGTACATCATTCTCTAACTGTGTAAGTTATCTCACCTCCCCAGGATTCAGGGCCTTCCCCTCCAATCAGAGAGAGAAGGGATCTTTTGGATCCTTTGTAGTCTGGGATTTCAACTCTCCTGAAAACTGGGAACTACTTGTATAGCTAAATTTCTCTCAAATGGAAACTTCCTTTGGGCTCTTTCAGGTCAACTCAGCACCTGACAGTAGAGTGGATGGCATTTTTTGGCAGCATTAATTCTCATACGCAGGACAGGAGCTGCCCTGCTCTGGAGCTGTACTGCCATTCACCCCCGGGACCTGGAGTAACTACCACATTCTTCTTTTCCCTCCTTACTTTGACATCTCAGAACTTTTCCCTATGAACAAAATGAAGGCATGCCTAGATAAAGGAGCTGTGCCTGGTGCCTGGCTGCAGTGACTGAGGCTTCAAAGCCCAAGGGATGGTGAGGTGGTTTCCTGGTCACAGAGCCTGCCTTCTGCGTGGTAGAGTGCTTACAGGCATGGAAAGTGTTGCTGGGGAGGTGAGTAGTAGCTTTCAGATTATCATGTTCATGAATTAACTGTAATAGACAGATTAGACTAGAGACACTTTCCAGAGCTCCACAACCTTCAACCCTTCTCAATTGCTGAGAAGTCTGTAAACAGAAAAGAGCTTGTGAAAGCTACCTGGAGTACAGCACAGCAGTGTAGGAAGGGGCAGAAGCTGTGTGTGTTGTCACCGTATGAATCTCAGTGCGGGATGCTTCACTGTACTCAGTCCTTCCTGTGTCCCAAGAAGAAGCCATGCTAAAGGACAGTGGGCAGAGGAAGAGAGAAAGGGGACGTGGGGTAGTGGCATGGGCTTCTGTCTTCACACTGGAGTGATAACTGCCTGTAATTTCTCAGGGAGTCCTGGAGCTGGCCTTGTCCTGGAAGTCAGGTAAGTTGAGCTGGGCTTGCCCACAAAGGCTTCTTGCTCTTCTCTGTTTTCATCTTCTATCCCTGTTCATGGTGCCTTTATCACCTGCCTGCTTAATCCAGACCATAGTGCGAGGTGATATGTTTCCTAAAGCCATTTGTTTACATTTCTTCTTCAAGGAACTGGAGGTCTAGAGTTGGGTGGAGGCCAAGGTCAAATAGCAAGGCAGGACTGTAACTCACATCTTTGACCTCTGGCTCAGAGCTAGAGAGAAGGACGAAGCAGACTCAACTTGGTCTGTAACCGTCCTGAGCTCAGCACCATGCTCTAGTTACTTTGCTTCAGTGGTTTCACTTTCCTTTGTAGGGAGGAATGACAACCCCACTTTAGAGATGAGGGAGTGGACAGTTTGGAGGGGTTAACTGATATGTATTGATAAATTACAGTCTTATTCAGACGGATTCCAAGTCAAGTCATTTGGGCCTGCACACTCATGGTTTTTCTTATTTACCACGAAATACAAATGTACAGCAGTCCCATCACTCATGTGAATGGCAAATCAAACCACTGTGGAGCCTTTCCCTCACTCTGTTTTCATCAAAATATGGCTGACCTATGCTCCAATTTTTTCCTGTCTTTGGAAGGTCATGAGCTTTAACCAAATTATGTCACTTATGTGTGAGTAAATTGAAAACGGTGACTGTCCCTAGGAGGTATTTGTCAATATATTGGACTGTTAAATAACTCTGTAGTAATTGATGTCCTGGGACTAAGATGCCAAATATTATTTATAGCTAAAATTCCTTCTGGGGGGTGTAAAAAATGTATACCCCCTCTTCCTGTGGTCCCAATGACAAGTTGAGGTATGATTTCACCAAACTGCTGTCTGAGAAACCAGTGATGTTACTTATTGGTCTTGTTTACAGAGCAATGGGTTTATTTCAGGACTGTGGTGTTCCCCTCCTAATGCTACATGGGAAAGTCTTCATCCAAGCGTGGATGGTGGCTTCCCCATCACTGCTTAAAATGATGAGAGCCTCCCTAGGCTTCTTCAACTTGTATAAACTCCACCCCTCCCCGGTGCACAAGTAGGGCCAACTGATTGGTTGGGAGAGTCCTGTAACTCTCCCTGCCCCTCCTTCCTTGTGGAGTGAGACAGTCAACAAGCTCAGCTGTGATGATCCTAGGCAAGTAGACACAACGCATTTTGGGAAGGTGGCATCTCTCTGTAAGAGGACTGTCCTATGCAACATCATTTAACATCACTGACAGTCTTACACAATGAAGCATTGTACTACTAGGAAAATCCAGCCACACTGTCTTTGTAAAACATTGTGCTCACATAAAATGAACCTACCCTCCCAAAGGCTTTTTGTAATTTTCATGGCAAATACTTTGGTCACAACCAGACTCTTGAGAGAATGATTTTTGTCTGGAAAGCCCTGCTGCACTAGTTTGCTCCAGGAGACGATGGCATAGTCTACACAGAAGTCTGGCCCTACATAAATATATCTTGCATACTGTGACCACTTTCTCAAAGCTTCATTTTCCTTGTTCGTAGAATCGGAATAATTATATTACCTACTTACAAGGACATTGCAGTATTGAAATGAGTCACTGTATGTAGAGTCATTGTAACAGTGTCTTACACAATTAATTCGATAGAAGTTATGTTGCTTCTGAACTATTCTGTGATGAATTATTTAGAAGCATCAAAACTCTTATAAAACGTTCCACTATGTGGGTTGAGGGAGATGGCTCAGTTGGTAAAGTGCTTACCTTGCAAACATGAGGACCTGAGTTCAATCCCCAGAACCCGTGCAAAAAAAGATCTGGGTATGGTGGTACATAATTATACCTCCCATGCTGGGGAAGAAAAGAAAGGCAGATGATCCCTGAGCTTCACTGGCCAGTCAGCCAAGCCTAATGGGTGAGCCCCAGGCCAAAGAGAGACCTTGTCTTAAAAATAAGGTGAATGGTGTTCCTGGGGAGCGACACCTGAGATTTTCCTCTACCTCCATATACACACAAACACATGGGCATGTACACCTGCATACACATGCACCTCCACACACATCATTATGCACAGACATGAACATGCACACACAACTCTATGTTAAAACTTTGAAACCGTCAGTGGCTCTATTTTTCACCTAGGTTTAAAGTAAAAATAAAGAAACAAAGCATTCTGAGATTCCTAAAACTTCTTAGACATTCTCCCAGGTGTGAGTCATGCCTCTGGGGCAGGTTATCCACTTAGCTCCTGTTCTATGGGACCTGGCATGGGCACTGGAGTTCCTGGGGGTTCTACTCTGTTTACTTTTTGTTCTATAGTTAAGAATCGGGAGTAGCCAGGAAGCTGGGCTTTCATTTTGATCCTTCAGTCATTGGTAATTGTGGTAAAAGTGCTGAGATTGAACACAAAAAATTGCCTAATGCAGTAGGCAAGTGCTTTTTACCTTTAAGCTCCACCCTGAGCCCAGCCCCTTCATTCTTTGTTAATGTTAGGGTGGTCTTTACAAATCTCTCAGCTGGACAGCTGGGGTTAGCAATGGGTGGCTGTGTTTCAAAGAGCCAGGTCATTTTAAAGGAATGTGAGAAGTTCATCTTTGGGGACAGAGATTAAACAGTGAGAAAGTAGATAAGTGATTTGCTGCCCCTCAAGGAACTGCTATCTACAAGTTAACATTCCACTAGCTCCAGCAGAGAAGCTAATGACAGGGCTACACCATGGAGCTTTACTTAGAAGAGTCAGTGGTAAGTGGCAGAAATAAATTTATTATCACTGCACACACACAGAGCCTCCTACGTACCAGAATTCTTTTTCTTTTAAGCAGTTGCTTATCATTCTTGGTTGCAAGCATGAGGGCCAACGCAACCTATACATTGTGAAAATAAGTCCATACTAAATGCCACTCTAACCGTATTTTTCACCATGATTCACACCATTGAAAGTCTGTTGTGTGCCGGAGGCTGTATTAAAGGCTATGGGAGCTGCAAAGAAGAGCAAGTGACTCCCAGCCTCCTCCCGCAGTTTGCAATGTATCACACACACAGGGCTGTTTCTGAAAGAGCAGATCTCAGAGTCACAACTTGCTAACAAAGGATTTTCAGCATCCTAAACATAGGAGACCCAGAAGTCTGCATTTAAGGTAACTCATATACTGAGATTTGAGAAGCATTTCTCTGTAGTCTGTGAACCTGGCTATGGAAGCTTCTTTTCTGTGTCTAACCAGAGTAGTCATCTCCTGTAGAGGAGTTTCAGGGAACATTCGAAGGAGTGTGCAGCCTAAAATCCTTACCACGAGAAAGCCATGGCAAACATATAAAATGAAAGTCAAGATGGGTGCTGAGAGACCTCTGTGGCAACCAGAGGAATGAGAGAATATGACCCCAGTGTTTATGAAGTGCCTCATTGAGTTACTGATGTGCCTATCCTTAAGGCTTAGTCCTAATGCTTCTCAGTATGTGGTCAGGCCACGAGGGAAATTCAGGGATTTGCTTCTCCATAAATATTTATCAGTCGATGTTTGGGGAACTAAAACAGACCATGGAGTAGGTGTGATTTACGCAGCTACCTGTCTTTGTGAGGGTGGGTAGACTGGACATCTATTGGATAGAATAGATAGTGACCCCTTGTTGGTCTCACTTGCTCCTGATGGGGATGCTGAAGACTTATTCTTGGGGAAGAAGCCTAAACTATGGAGGGAGAATTTATAGAGGGAGAGCAGATAGAAGGAGGCTGACTGTGTTGGAGAGGGAGGCAGCTCAGGGAAGCTCAATGGTACTTCTCTCTGGCAACCTCTTTTTGGGAATTTTTGTGGTAGAGTCCAGGGTATATTTCCCAGCTTGAAGTCAAGAGGCTGAATAGAAGCCATAGCCTAGTGGTGGAACTGTGGTCTATCAGGAAAACCCTTGATTTCTGTGCCCAGAGAAGCTCAGCAAGAGCTTTTTAATTAAAAAATGGCCCAAGGGTTTGAAGAGATGGCTCAGTGGTTAAGAACGTGTACTGCCACAACAGGAAACCCAAGTTTGGTTCTCAGCACCCACATTGGGTGGCTCATAACAGCCTAAAATTCCATCTTCAGGGATGGATGCCTCTGGTCTCCATGGGAACGTGCACTCGGATATACATAACCAAACACACACATGGCTAAAAGTAAAATAAATCTAGACTGGGCATAGCAGTCAGCCTTTAATCCCATCACTTGAGAGGCAGAGGTAGGCAGATGTCTGTGAGTTTGAGGCCAGCCATAGTGAGTTCCAGGCCAATCAAAGCTACATAGTGAGACCTTAACTTAACAGCCCCCCCCAAATAATAAATCTTATAAAATGTGTCTAAAAGCAATTGTAATGAGGATCTAAAATAGGTTCAAGAAATGGTGACCTAATTGGAGTCATTATCTGAGGTAAATTTACTCAGGACAATACACAATGTCTGATGGATTTAAGTCAATGCCTTGTCTCTATTTCTCTTACTTATATACACAATTCTTATACTTATTGTCATTTACCAGCTCATACTAAATTCATAGTGTATACTGAGAAGTGTTTGTCAAAACGAAGCTCTTTCCCTATTTATGATACCTCTTTAATTAACTATTTATTTTTTATTTACTTATGTATGGGGCTTACATAAGTGTTTTGGCACACAGGTGGAGGTCAGAGAACAACTTGTGGGAGTCAGTTCTCTTCTATCATGTGAGTCCTGAGGATCCATCAAAGGTCATCAGGCTTGAAGGCATGTGCCTTAACCTGCTGAGCTATCTTGCTGGTCCCTATAATAATGTTCGTTATATATATACAGAGTATGATAAAAAAAAGATTGGCTTTGAGCAAACAACAATGCATTATGATTTTATCTGAATTGATGCTTTTGTTTGCACAAGTCTGATGAACTGATAGCTCTTCTTTACTATAAACAAGTTCTTTGGAATGGTTTAAGACGAGCACAACCTGCATTAGCTGGGACAAATGACTTTATTAGTGACGAATCTGAGGAGAAGCCCTTTATTTGAATTGGTATTGGTCTAAACTTCACATAAATAATTATTTCGGTAGTTAGTGGACCTTTTAGTTGCTTACACAGTTAAGTGTAAAGATAGCCCTCATCCACTTCAGGAACATTCTAAACTTTTTCCTTGGCATTTGTAAATTTCAAGCAAAAGATGTCTGTCTTTGCTCAAGTTACATGCTCTTCAACTTAGGGAGTTTAAAAAAGTCCAAAAAGATAAAATATGAATGTGTCTTATCTATTCATGTGATCACATGGAGAGGCTAAATTGTTGGACTGTTTGATGAAAAGACCCCTCAGTTCTCTCTAAACTGCTAGCCTCCTTACCAGGAGGCTGCTGAAGGACCCTTATTTCTGAGCAGTACATCTTGAAAATTGCATAGCCATTTCTTCAATTTGCAAAACAGGTATGCTTTAAAAATTCTAAGCATTTGGAAGTTCTAAAACCCCTTCTGATCTCTGCTTCTTTTGAGAGAACAACCCATAATATAAATATGAATCTAAGCAATTAGCCTGTGCTGTAGCAAATGAGGACTGCTGTTACTCTGGGAAAATTGTTCAAAAGGGAATAAACACAGGGAAAGTGCCAAGGTATCAGTCTTTGCTTCAGACCTGCAAAAAAAAGGTAAAAAGTCCATTATAACACATAGAAACAAAGCCAACTTTCTCAGTATTATCTTAAAACATCAAAGGATTTCTAACAAATAGGACAGAGGTGCTGGAGAGATAGATCAATGGTTAAGAACACTTGCTCTTCTTCTGGAGGACCCAGGTTTGATTCCTAGCACCCATAGAGTGGCTAACAACTGTCCATAACTCTACTTCCAGGGAATCCAACACCTTCTTCTATGCCTCTGTGGACATTGCATGTATGTGGTGCACTTACATACATGCAGGCAAAACACTCATACATATAGAGAATTATAAATAAAATATTAAAAAATAAATAGGAATGGGAAAGTATTAGTATTACTGGACAGGTAGCATTCAGTAATTCTAAATAAAAGCCTCATCAAATAATATTGCCTAAAATTTTTGCTACAAATTTTATAAAGAATGTGCATGGTTAAAGTTCTTTATTTTGAAATGTGTGTGTGTGCATGTGTGTGTGTGGGTATGTGTGTATCTGTGCATGTGAATGCCATGCTCATGGAGGCCAGAAGAGGGTGTTGGGTCCCCTGGAGCTGGAGTTATAGGAAATTATGAGCCTTTCAATGTGGGTGCTGGGAATTGAATTTGAATCCTCTGCAGGAGCAGTGTGTGCTCTTAACTACTGAGTCACTCTCCAGCTTCATTAAAACTCTTTTCTAGAGACGTAATATTTTTAGGGCCCATGTTTCTCTAAGAGCTCAGTTTACGTCATCAGACTTTTTAAACTTAAGTTTTGCAACTAAATACTCTCCACTCAAGTTCTTAGAAACAGTTCCTCTGTATTTTACTACAATATCAAAGAAATGTAACAAGTTATTTGTGATAACTATGCTGTCTTAGCACATTTGCCCATTGTATGCATCTTCTTCCAATTATTATCTGCAGACCTCTATATTATTATGTACTTATAATCATTGTATTCACTGTTTTATAATGAACACCTTCACTTGAGTTATCTCTACCAGGAATTGATGTTTTATTGATATTATTCAAATAACTCAAGAAAAACTGGACATTTCAAATTCATGATATGTTAGATACAGTAAGTAACATTGTAAAAATTCTGTGAGGGAGAAGAGAGAGAAAAGAGAGGGAAAAAGAGAGTGCGTGTGAACGTGCCGTGGCACGCATGCAGAGGTGAGAGGAACTTTGGGGGTCTGGTTCTCCCTTTCTATCATGTGGGTTCTGAGGGGATCAGACTCAGGTCATCAGGTCATCTCTCCAGTCCCTCTACATGTACATTATTGTGTACTACTAGATTACATATTCACTAGGGACCAAACTCATTGGATCTGTTAAGTATGCAGACAGTGAGGAAGCAAACCGCTTACGAGAGGCAGGTAGAATTCCTAAAAAATACTAAATGTAGGTGATAGGCGAATAACCTGAAAGACATGTTAAAATTAAAACATATAACAGAAACAAACAAGGTGATGACTTTTAGATAAAGTTGAATGGAGGCTGAAGAGATGGTTCCATGGGTAAAGCTCATGCTGCTCTTGCAGAGAACCCATTTTGATTCCCAGTAACTATGCCAGGTGGCTCACAACTGCCTGTAACTGCAGCTCCAGGGGCTTCAACATCCTCTTCTGGACTCCACAGGCACCTGCACACACACATACACATACTCCCCTCCCATACACGCATAATTAAAAATAAAAAAAATCTTTTAAAAGATGGAATGGAGAGCGAACACATGCTTGATGAAACTGGGTGGACAGTGCCCACTTACGGCATTGTGAGTATTGTGGTTCCTTCATGGAGCCACATGTGTTCAGGCCAAGAAACCCAGGGGTCTTCAACAAACTAATTGGTAAGTTATAGCTATTGTTAGGTATCTTCCTCCTGTGCTGGAGGAAGATTACATCTTTGGCTTCAGGCACCCCATTGGGCCCTCTGTCTCCAACCTCAATTTGGATCCTTATAACCTTATCATTGGCAGAGAAAGCACATGAGGCAGAGAAGAGAGCAGGACATATGGACATTATGAGAGGAAGCATTCGGGTAGAATGGCCCTTCCTACTAGTGTCCTGAGTTAACCTAACTTACCTTATCAGGTGCTCTAAATGAATTGAATGCCCTTGGCAATGTGAGATGTTAATTTGGTCTGCAAGTGTTTCTGCTCATGAGCCTGGGATAGTCTGCCCCACATTGTGCTTGGAGGTCACCACAGGACAAGATCATGAAGGTTTTCAAAGTCACTTACTTTTCAGCAGAAACGTACTACATCTCTACTTCTGTGTAGCCAGCAGTGGAGGAATTTGTGTGGGCCAGAAGACAGAAGCTCATTTAGCAGTAAGATAGGGTCTTGAGTCAGCACATTGTCTACAGGTACTTAAGTAAATATTTGTTGAATAAATGAATGTGTGCCAAGAGTTGGGGCTAGCAAAGGAGCTAGGCAACTTGAAGGGTGGAGAAAGAGGAAGTTATTGGGGTTTAAAACTGGATTTACAGTGTGTAAGTTAACCAAGTAACATGAGCCTATTCCTGGAACTCATCTATAAGTCATTGGCCAAAGACCCCTGGCTCTGTAAGCCAAAAAGAACTGCCCAAGTGTTTGTTCTTTTGCAAGTGGAGAGAGCCCAAGAGAAGTGGGAGGACTTGGAGGAGGGGAAACCTGTGTGTTCTAGAAGTCTTGTCTTTAAAACACCAAATGCCTCTATTAAAGAGTTCAGGTTTACGTCAACGGAAACATATTTCAGAATGGACAGTGTGAACTCTGCATCGTAGCCAACCCCCTTCAAGCACTGGAATCAAATCCAGGACCTTGTACATGTTAAGCATGTGCTTTACCACTGGGCTACAACCCCCAGTCCACTTTGTTGGTTTTAATAAAATCCAAGGGCACATAAAACAGTTGACTCTCTCAATCAGGGATTGAGTCTCCAGAACTAAGAGCTAGCATTTCAAAGGTCCTGACTGGAGTTTATGGGCAGAGGTATTACCACAGTCCTAGTTCAATTAGTTCCATACGGGTCTGCCCTGGATGATTTATTTCCTAACTGCTAATAAGGCATGTTTTAGAAATATCTTCTCTTTGGGGGAAATGATTGACATTCCATCTATGTGCATTGGGAGAAAATATACGCTTCCATGAACAAAACCTGAGGCTCTAGTTGAGCTTGAAAGACTGATACATTTGGAGAGACATTTTTGGCAAAGAGGTCCAATCCAGTCCAGTACCCCATTTGATGCAGAAGTCTGTCACATGATTCAAATAGAACACTGGTTGAATCTTGCCATGAGAAACTGGTCATAAGAATATGGCTCTGGTGAATCTTTCATGAAAGGTGTTTGTTTGCATGCCTACAGGACAGAAGCAGGGTTTCATCCCACTGAAAGAAGAGGGCCCAAAATTGTTTCAGGCCTGTTGGAGACAATTGTCTCCTGACACATAAACCCCAGGACTGAAGTGTTGGGGACGGTTCCTGCTGTTTTCACCATCTCAAGTCGTTCCATAGAACTAATGCTCACCAAACAACTTGAGAACAGCATAAAGCTAAAGAATTTCAGTCCCTGAGTCTGTGGTCCATGGACCCTGAGCAAACCCAGCTGACATCTCCCAGCGGGAGTGGGCTGCCCCTGGTTCTGACTTTGTGTTCTTCCCTTGCTCAGTCTGAGAAGCCCCTTTCTAAAGCAGCCAAAGGCTGCAGAGATAATTGGCTTCTCTCCCCTGGGGCAGCTGCAGGGCTAACAGTAGGTCTTCAGGAGACTCATCTCTATTCCCAGGGCTGTGTAACATAGAAAGAAAACCATGCCCTAAGGAGGAGACCTCCAGGTTTTCTTTGCTAAATATTCTGGTATATTCTGTTTGGTAGAATCAAACACAAAGTTAGGATCACATCATTGTCCTTAATTCTTCAGTGTTTTACTGAGTGGGACCACAACTCTGAAAGGGTGGATACAGTATGCAGAGAGTGAACAGAGGATAATGAGATGGGGCAGGGAGGCAGGGAAAGAGGCTTTGCAGAAACTAAGAAGTAAACCAAAATCCTTTCTTGTCTAATCTTAGCGATTCTTGTGTCCCTACTAGAGCCGCACATGGGGCTGTAGATATCGTACAAGATAGCAGCCATATCAAGAAGCCCAAGAATTGTTTTTTGTTCTTGCTTTAAACCTATTATTACTATCTACCTCCATGGGGCCTGGCTCCTCAGAAGAAGCCAGCTGGGCATTTGTTGGTTATCAGTTTCTAGATATTCAATAGCTGGCACTGATAGAGACATGTGCAGGAACATTCCACCAGAGCAAGACTGAGATTAAGACGTAGAAACTGATAGACGAACAGATCAGTATTAACATATCCAGTGAAGGGGAAAGAAACAACTTCTCTACCTGCCCCATTAACCACAAATCCTCGGGCCATGCCGGGGGGCCAAGCCAGGGGGCAAACAACAGGAGGGAGGGCTCCCCAGAACACTATTAAGCAGCTGCAAATTGAACTATTAATCTCTGTGATACAGCTTAAAGGAAAACCAGTTCTGTCGTTGATGAAAATGTCACGGCTCCACGCTGGGAAAGTTCTTCCAGTTTGAGGGTGGCCCTCCCTTGGGAGAGCTCCAGGGATTGGTTTGAGGAGTGGCAAGTCCTCCCACGTCATCCAACCATTTTATTATAATCCTAAAGGAGAATGAGTGCAGGGTTCTCCAAACACTCCCCTAGAACTTGCAAATGGTTTCCGCTTCGCCAATTTGATGGCTTTTCTCAGAAGCACCAGATGAGAAAATGAACCCTCCCTCTGCCATGATAGCTTCAGTTCTTTTGTGGAGCTCTGGGGAAGGAATTGGGAATGTGGACTGTCACATGCCACCTGCAGGCTCTGCTCTGCTGCCGGGTCTTCTATCCCTCTCAGTGGGTGAGTGTCCTGGATATGGGGCTGTTAATAGGGTTCCACGGCTTCCCACAATGGATTCTGCCTCTTTGAAGTTGAAAGAACTTTATGGGGTCCCAGACCTGCTTCAGAGTGTTTTTGGCACACTCCAGTATCTAACACTGTGTCCCAGGCAATGTTCCAAAGGCTTTGTATGAGTTAATTCATTTAAGTTGTTATCATTTTTCAATGTGGTGGTGGACAGTGAGGCAGAGACTTGCTAGAAATCACCCAGCCTGTAAAGGGTAGAACTAGCTTTGAAGTAGGCAGTGAGCTCTTCACCCAGGATATGCCACGTCTCGTGGGGTGCACTCTACTATTTAGTCACAACAGGCTGCTAGTGACAGTGGGAGATTTTGCTCGGCAGCAATGTCAGGCTGCAGTTTAGCTGATTGCATGTGGGTGTCAGCCCCTTGTCTGCTCCTACGTTTTCTGGTCTAGAGATGCTGCTGCGAGGTCCGGTTACTGGAACCTTCCCATTGTCAGGAGGTCTTGTGCTCTGTGTGCAAGGCTCTACTCCTCTCCAAAGTAAGGAAGGGCAAATTAGGAGCTCTGGGCTCCAGGGAGTGGGGCAGGTAGGAAGAAGAAGGTCTGGGGACTTTGTGAAGTGGGTTCGAATTCCATCCCTCTTGAAGACTAGTCACATGAGCTTCAGAGAGCCACCTGTCTTTAAATTGGGGCTTCCCTTGGAGGAAATGATGAGCTAACATCCCAGAGGCACTTGACATAGGACACAGCATGTAGTGGGCTGTCAATAAATCTTAACTCTCTTTCCCGGCCTTTTCCATATGAAAGAGATCTACTTGGAATAAAGAAACTGCCTATTTCAGCCACAGGCCTTTGGAATTTCATGTGTTTGCTTAGCCCCCCAGAGGAGGATTTGTGGGTGTATGTGGGTTGGATGGGTGGGTGGGAAGAACAGGGCAGTATATACATCAAGCCATTAATAACGCTGTGGTTCATATGTTTGAAAGCCAAGGATATGTTCATACAAGGCCGGAGTATGTTTTTACAGCTCCACAAACCATTCATCCACCTCAGCATGACTTTTGGAGTGCCAGTTTTAGAATTTTGATGTTTTCTCTTTTCTCCTAAAAGAGTGATTTACATTGCAGAGCAGTGTCTGGTCTTGGCAGGCTGCAATGTTGGTGCCTGAACATTTTTTTGTTTCTTTAACTGCTTATGGAGGATGGAGAATCCAGCTTGGAAAGATCGTGGATTCTATGAATTTTGGTAAAAAAAACTGATCTCCAACCACTTTTTGAACATAAAAGGAAACTAATTGGCTTAAAATATGTACATAAATTTACGTGTTGGGATCCCTGCCGAGACCTGGGAGGAGGGAATTGTGGGAATGAGGGAAACTGGATAATTCTGTGAAGGTTGTATTGAGGGGTTCTTAGGCTCTTGTGGGAGGGCTGGTCCTGGTGGGAGTGTGGGCCTGGCATGGTGCACGGGTTTCCAGGAAGAGAGCACTCTGCGTGCTGTCTTTGGCAGCCCCCAAAAATGTAAATTTCATTCATAACTAACTTCTATCTGAACCTGAATACACCAGGGGAGAAAATTATGGCTTTGTGAGTTTTTTCCAAAGCCATTTGAATTCCGTCCAGATCTGTTACAATGAAACTGCTCTCCTGGATTAGACTGAGGGGGACATTCAACACTCAGCATTTGCAGAAGCAGGAGCTGCCAAATTTTATTTTATAAATAATAGTGACCAACATTACAGTAATGTGTCGCTATTAATGCCCCATTTTCTACTTGAAAAAATAGAAAGTATTTGGAAAATCGCCTGTGGCTATCTCCACATATCTGACCTAAGATTTAGACCTTTTGACCCTTTGATTTTTCATTTCATTTATTTATTTACCTATTTTACCTCTCCAGGTCACAATCTGCTGTTTATTTAGACATGAAAGCCAAGGACTTTTACCAGGCCAGCTGCATGGGTATGTGACCTAGGCAGACACACAGGATCTCAAGCTCACAAGGAATTCATACTTGGTTTAATGCTGTATTGTGATTATCTTGAAATTTCTGTTTGAGGGAGAAAGGGACCTCATGTTTTCATTTTATTTAAAAAATGTTTTATTTATGATTTTTATTTTATGTGTTTGAATGTATTGCCTGCATATATGTAAGTGCACCCGTATCACGCAATGCCCATGGAAGAGCAGGGAGGGTGTCAGATCCCCTGGAATTGAAGTTGTGTATGGTTGTTAGCTGCTATGTGGGTGCTGGGAATAGAACTTGAGTTCTCTGCAAGAGTAGCTAGTGCTCTTAACTGCTGTGCCATCTCTCCAGCCCCCCACATTTTCATTTTAAATTGACACTCTAGATTGTATAGCCCGTTGTGATGTCCAGAATTCACCCTCCTCATTTGTCTGGGTAGCTAGCAGTCTTTCCTTCCCTGCCTCCCTCCTTGGATTCTGTATGTTATTTGGTGACCATTCCATGATGTAGATGGCTGTTTTTGCTTCTCACAGCTTCTAGCTGCTGTGTTGGAAGCTGATCAATTTGGGAAAGGTAAAGGCTTCAAACACACTCCAGATTTGACCAGAGGGCAGGATGTTTTGGTAGGTTAGCTCTAGGAGCACATGGCAATCTGGAGAAAATCCCAGATGTGACAGAGAGTGAACACTAGAAATGGCTGTATCATCCACAGCCGTGGGGTTTTTGTACAGCTACCTAGGGAGGTGCCAGTGTTTATATGGGGATGGGCATGTGATCAGGGACATTATTTTGAAAGTAAAATGAGATATCGCTGTTTCTGGAGATTATGAGGCCCGAGCTGCTATGGGCTTGTTGAAATGCCTCTCTGAATTGGGCTTAACAGAGGAATGTTTGAGGGGTGCCCTGTAAAAACCCTATCTCTCTTCCCATTCCCATTGTTGTGGGAGTTTATGGCATTTCCTTTTTCTTTCCTGCATTGTGATGGCTGAAGCTGTTTATGCATTAGATTTGATCTAAGCCCCAGGATCCTTTTTTTCAGGAGGAAAATGATTATCCAAGCGTTCAAATGAAGTTTTAACTGAATCACCAGAACCTCTTAGGCTTGAGGCCTTCCTGTGCTTGACAAGTCTGCGTTTGTCTGGGTTGTTAAGCATTTCCTGTGTTGCTCATGTTAATTGGCCTCATGGATAAAGATCTCACAGACTTATTTTGACCAATATATTGGTGTTAGGGGAGAGAGGTGATTTTTTTTTTTTTATTCTCTGAGAATTTCATACATGTATCCAATGTGATTTGATCTTTATAAGACATGTTTTTTTCTTCCATTAGTCAAAAAGTACTTTTGTGTTTATATTATTTGAATGACCAGGGAACCTATAGTTAACTTGAGAGTTAAATTATAACTTACTGCCTGCCTTCTGTACAAAGACTCCTTTAAGAATTAAAAAAAAAAAAAAATCAATGTCGAAGTTTGTAACGAGGGCCTTCCTATACTACCTGCATTTTGTGCCTTTGTTTGTTTGCTTCTTTGTTTATTTATTTGTTTTTAAGACAGTGTTCCATACCGCAGTCCATGATAGGCTGGAATTCATTATGTAGCCCAGGCTGACTTGGAACTCATGGTGATCCTTCTGCCTCAGCCACTCAGATGCAATCTCAGCCATGCCTGGCTTCTTTTTCTTTTATCTAACATTCATCAACCCTCACACAAATCGATTTGTTATGTGATCTTGGATGACAAAGACTGTTTGCTCTTTTGTGTTGGCACTTTAAAATGTAGTCAATAGAATTCAGGCATCATTTTGGCATTTATAGATATCTGTGTGGAGGGTCTAAGAGGGTAGGAGAGAGGATCAAATCAAAAGGAGAGGCTCTGGGTACCAGAAGTGAAATAGTATACACTATCCAGCTGAGTAAATAGAATCTCACTGCAAGACATAAATGGTACATTCATTTAAAATTCCTTAATCAAGGAGCATTTGGCAGGGATGACAGTAATATTAAGGACATCAGACTTTAAAAAAAATATTTTAAAATTATTCTTATTTTTATGTGTATGAGTGTTTTGCCTGTATGTATAAATGCACCACATGTGTGCAGTGCCTTGCAGAGGCCAGAAGAGGGCATCACATCCCCCAGGCCTGGAGATATGGATTGTTAGCCACCATGTGGGTGCTGGGAATTGAACTTGGGTCCTCTGGAAGAAAAGCAAGTGTTCTTAACTGCTGAGTCATCTTCTAGTCCCTTCATGAATAATTTTGTCCGAAAGCATAAATAAACCAAAGGCCCATTCCCCCAGGTTCATTGAGGAAGTACAATTAGGACCTTCTTTTCACTGTGGAGGTTTGGGGAGCCATCCCAAGGACTTTGGTTCATCTCAATTGCTTCCCTGTCCTATTCTGTTTCCTTGGAACTATTTTGAGTATGTTTGATACTGATGGGGTAGACAGGCCACTAATCTGAGCCTGTGAACACAATCTCTAAAGAGATCACAGTGGGCCACATCTTCTTTGGGACACTTTAGGGTTGCCACAAAGGAAAGGCTAGGAGTTTGAGGCCGAAGTTCAGAATCTGGGTGGTTTTGAATCTGTCAGTTTCTTTATCTGTTGAATGATCATTAAATTGGTACCTGATAGAAGCTGAGCTTCCTTTGGAAAAGAGTTTTTGTTTTGTTTAACACTCCTTTGGTGTGATGGGTTTCAATTCAGGAGAAATGAAACACAGATTACATAATATGCTCTCATTTATATAATATGTAAGGTTCCTAAGGGTTTGGTACACAGGCATTTTCTGTCAGAAACTTTTACCCTAAAATCTCTAAACTCAGGTCCTTTTTTCCCCTCCCGTTTTTGCAGTGCTAGAGATTCAGTTCATAGCTCTTTCTTCACATAATCAATGTACCTCAGTAATGTTCCATGGGAACACTGATTTTTCTCTAAGGCAATTCTACTCATAGGTATTGAAAGTTTTTTTAATGTAAAACTATTGAATTGTGCACTATTTCCTAAAGAAAGCTCCAAGTGTCCATTTTTAAAAATCTTCTAAATCAAGTCTTTTTTAAAGTAGAGAAGTCAAATATTAAAAATTAGGTTAGCTAAAATTAGTTATATTAACGTTGTTACCTTGGAGTGGCTAATTATATGTTTCTCTAAAAACAAACCTGACCAGTTCCTTTAAAGATCACCATCTTATATTGAAGAGAGGGTATTACTTGACTACCTTTGTGTGTTTGTGTATATGTATGTGTATATGTGTCTGTGTACATGTTTGTATATATGCATGTGTGTATATGTATGCAGATATATATGTGTATATGTCTATATATATGTATGTGTATATAGATTAATATGTATGTATGCATATATTTGTGTGTAGATGAGTGTCTACATGTATTTATACATGTGTATATATGTATGTGTATATGTGTGTATCAATGTGTATGTATATGGTGTATGTGATGTAGATGAGTATGTACATATGTATATATGTGTATGTGTGCATAAATGTGTATGTATACGTAGATGAGTATGTACATATGTATATTTACATGTATGTGTGTGTAGATGAGTTTGCATATGTGCATGTATGTATGAAGGCCTATATGTATGCATGTATGTATATGCATGTCTATGTGTATGTGTCTATGAGTATATATGTGTGCATATGTAGATGAGTGTGTATTATGTGTGTGTGTATGTGTATATTTGTGCATGAATATGTATATAGGAGTATATATGTGTATGTATATATGTGGAAGTGTGTGTATGTGTGTACTCTTTTGATACACTTAAGCTGTAATAAGCAACATTTTCTTATCATATTCCATTAAAATATTTTAGTTATTTTTATTCCATGAGTATATGAACATTTTGCCTGCCTGTATATGCATGTACACATGTGTGCCTGGTGTCTGCAGAGAATAGGAGATGGCATCAGATTCTCTAGAACTGGAGTTAAGGATGGGTGCCAGGAAATGAACCCAGGTCGTCTGCAAGAGCAGCCAGTGCTCTTAACTGTTGAGCCATTTCTCTGAGCCCTCATGTTCCACTTTCTGATGTGAATCATTAGTCATTCCTGGTGACTCCTCCATGTAGCAGCCAGAATATAGTTATTAAGTGCTGCTCACTGGAACCATACTGGAAACAGGCTCTGAGGGCTACAAATGGTATAGGGTCATGTCTGGGTCAGGAAAAGATGTTAGGTTAGTCTAATGGTCAGCCTCTGGGGCCTGGTCAAGTAGCCTCTAAAAGCAGGGGAAACTGACAAGGTGGAATGTCCACAAGGTGACTCTGGCCACCATCAGGGAAGAAGTCTCTTACAAGCCCTCAGAAGCCCCTTTGATTTGCTGCCTGTTCCACGGAATGTTTAGTAATAAACAGAGTTCAATGACCAGAGTCTAGACAAACAAATCACAGCCCTGGCAAACCCTGCCTTCTGATGACATGTTATGTCTTTGCAGAGGAGAAGGAAGAAGCCAGCTTTGATATTCTAATATGCTGCCTTTGTGAGCTAGCAACAAGTAAGAGAGACTGAGACATGGATTCAGATAAATAGACTTGCTCTGGCTAAATTAGAAGGTATTCCCCACTTAGTGGCTGGTGATTTTCCTGCCATGTCTTCCTTCAGGCACTAGGAAGCTGCCATGAACTTTAGTGAAATGTGAGAGGTTTAAATATTAATATTTCTGAAGCCCTCAGGGTGGACTCAGCCACCTGCTTCCCCCAGAGCAGCTGTTTGAAACAGTTCTTACTGGAAGGATACCATTTTTCTCTTTAAACAAAGTATTTCATCAAAGCTGGCTTTTAATTGATTCAGGATGCCTTCCAAGGTATTTCTTGTTCACTGACTAGCCTTTACTCTGTCATTTGGAGGTGAGAAATCTCAGGCTTTTTCATCTGTTTGCCATTCCTCCCCTCCTACCCCATCCTGTCAATAAAGTATGTATGAAACACAGGCACACTTGGGCACATGTGTTATCAGTACTTGGGACAAATAGGAAAACTCCGTTTCTGTTGGGACTAAAATGTGAAAGGTGCTAGAGGAGGATTGAGCCTGCTGAGTCCGTAAAATAATCCCTGGGTTGAAATACAGCTAAAAAAAAATAACAGTACAAGATGATAAACTGTACACACACACACACACACACACACACACACACACACACACACACCACAAATATGCTTTGGAAACGTGGCTGGTAGTACTCGTCCACAAATGTGTCCATGCTATTTTCAGTTCAAAACAACTCATTTTCAGCATTTGTCAAGGGACACTCTTCAGTTCTTCAAATACATTTTTCTTTTCAGGCACTGAATTGTTTACCTGTTGTTAATGGTTCCTCACAAATATTTACCAAATCTTTGTAAATTGTCTGTTTAAGACTGACTGCCTCCCTTTGGTGTCCTGCCTTTTAAGGTAATCTCTCTGCTGCTCTGTGTGCCATTAGCTGGGAGCATTTTAATAATAGGGAATAATAATTGCTGTTTGCTTATCACTGGGAGGAATTTCCCCCGTGTATTTATTTTTAGGAAGGCTAGATCTCTGTGTAGCACACCGTGACACTGATAAAGACTTTAATTACTGTGTGTGAGAGAGGTTTGGGTGGATGAGGAAAAAGAATTTGTAGGGGTTTTCTTCATCATTAGTGGAAATATGTGAAAAGAATCTTAAATTCCTACAGCTGCTGAAAGTGCAGAACTTGGGTAAAATGTGTTCATGGATAGCCATAAATCTATAAAACTGTTTATATGTAAACAAATGTGCAGAGTTAACAAATGATTAGGTGATAAAAACCAAAAGCCTATGTTTTTGCTATTCTTTTCAGAGAAAAGGTTTCATCATGGACATTCATTTTATAGTTTTTTTTTTTTTTTTTTTTCTGGGAGAAAAAAAGGCAGTTTTACCCTGATTTAATAGAACTGCATTTGTGTGTATACTTTTTCTTAAGGCACAACAAATAACCAACTTTCTATATTAATTTAAACATTAATTACATCATGAAAAAATTGTTTGTACTGGATCCTCTTCATCATCCAGTAGATGAAAATGTTCAGATTCTGAAGAACTTAATGCCTCTGATAATTAGATTTCAGGGATGAAGAACTGTAGATAGCTCAACTGACATGCATATGTAAATGTACATGTGATACTAAACTGTCACTAATGGGACAGAAACATAGTAAATCTCTGCAAAGATTGTTCAGTTTCAACTCATTGAGATTTCAGGGGTTCTCCAGATAGGAGAGTGATGGTAACTCACAGAACCCAAGAATTCCAAAGCCGGAAGGAGGCTTTGAGCTTACTAGCTCTATCTCATGATTTCATTCATTTAAGAAATGAGACCCACTATATGCCAGTCCCAGCTCTGTGCCTGCGTCATCTTGGTGGGCATTTTGAAAAACACTTGGGAAGTTAAATCTAGAGGTCAGCCAGTTGGAAGCCAGTCTGAGCTGCATAGTGAGTTACAGACAAAGCAAAAATAACCATTGCTATTATTATTATGATAATTTGGCCTTTTTTTGGCTTTAGTGAAGGCTAAAGGTTTTGCTGACTTAATAGTTAGAGAGGAAGCTAGGTGTGACGGTATTTACCTTTAATCCCAGCACTTGAGAGAGAGATCTCTGTGAGATCAAGGCCAGCCTAGTCTACACTGTGAGTTCTAGTTCAGCTGAGGCTGTAGGGAGACCCTGTTTCAAAAAACAAATTAACAAACAAACAAATAAAAAATTGATATTAAAATCCATAGTGGAAGTGGATTCACAAACATTAAACATGTTCTCTATTTGAGATCTCATTGTCCTTTGTAGCTGAAAGTTTAATCTCTAATCCAAGGGGAATGGTTCAGTTAGTGATGACAAAGTCATCTGCAGACCTCTCTTCCTCCTGGTGACATCTAAGTTTACAGATGCGAAGGTGCTGGCAATATTTGAAGACTGGATTTTGGAAAACTCTGGCCTTCTGACCAGGGGCTGGTTCTGAAATGTCTTTGGCCCTCTGCTCTTTAAGGCTATTGGCCTCAGTATCCCTGAATTCTGTCGCTACATCCTCTTTTAATTTGCTTGGATTGCGATAACAAAATATAACACAAAAGGTGGCTTACAAACAAGGCATTTCTGGAGAATAAAAAGTCCTGGATGAAGGTGGGTCAGATTTGATGTCTGCAAATACTTTTCTTCCTGGCACCTTTGTGCTATGTCCTTCCACAGTGGAGGGACTGTGCTTCTCTCTTGGGCCTCTGTGGATAAGGTCACCTTTTACTTCATGTCCTAACTTCCAAAGGTACCACCCCCTATCACGAGGGGAGGTGTACACTCAGACTATGGTGTGGCTTTCCTTTGCCAGTCTCCCACTCTCTGTATCCTCTTTGTTCCACTCAAGAGATCCTTTTGGATCTGTGTCTTTTTCACAGCTTTCTAGGGGTGGCATGCCTCAAAGACACCTGCCTGGATCTTTCAGCCTTATTCTATGGCAGAAAGGCCTTTTGGACAGCCCCACTGGGAAGCATGGACTCCTCTTCTTCCTGGCTGAGCCAACATGACTCACCATGTCTAGCTAGAATGAACTTTATATATAAACTCCTTCAGGATTTTGGCTCTTGATACTCCATGCCTAGCTTTTGGATCTCAGAAAACCTTTTAATGTGTTAAAAATCCCGGCTTTTGCAAATCAGGGGGTCTTGGTTTAAGACCTTTGTCACTATTGTAAGTTAAAAAAATGTGGTTAATTTATTGTTTCTCACTGCATTTTGCTCTCTCCTCAGCCATAAACCTCAGCTCAAAAAATCTAGTTTTAATAGAGGAAAAAAAATACAGAATGGTGGGGAGGCTGAAAAGCATGGAGAGTGAACAGAGCAGCAGGACAAATTTACTGAGAACAAAAACCCGCAGTAAATGTTCTTCAAAATCCCGTCTGCTATCCTTACAATACAGCTACCTGATAAGAACCTTGAGTCTTCTTTATTCAAGACACGGGCTCCGAAATCACTGTGATGTGCCAGTGTCTTCTTCATAACCTTCTTAGCAGGTCTTTTTTTGAGGCCAGTTCTGAATTTGACCAAAATATATGACCTACTTTGTCCTGAAAACTATTTTTGTGTCTGCTTTCTATGTCTACATGGTGGTTTCTGATTTGCCAAGTGTGAAATCTCACCCAGAGACCTCTTCTTGAAAGTGATTCCTAACATCGAGGAGCAGATGATGACAGACACTTTTCAAAAATCATTACACAAAATGCAGGAGGATGTGAGACACTGAATAAGTGGGCAGAGTACCAGGATTTGGGAAGATGAGATTTTGTTGATTTAAACAAAATAAGTACTACTAGATTACCACTGGGGTCAAATAACCCATTATTCGTACTGAATTTCAAGCCACTGGATGCTGCTCTCCACTATCTAATAATTCCACTATAAAGAAAAATCAAATAGCAACTCTAGTCTGGGTTAGGGCCTGGCACATAGGAGGTGTTTAAAAGTATTTATTGACTTTCCAGTGCTTCTTCTGGGCCCGAGAGACAAGTGGAACTGCCCAGACATGAGCAACTTGTGGGATCGTTCCATCTCCAGGGAAATGCTTTGTCAGAGGAAGATGAGCCAGGGTTTCCACAGTGTCTCAAGAATGTTTTATGGTACTATCAAAGAGAAAGCCTTGCTCAATTCATCATCTGGGACCAAGTTCTCTTTGAGTCTCAAAGGATTAGGATAGAATCCTTCCCTGTGTAGAGTGACACACACAGCCAGCTGAGTCCCAGGCCTCCTGAACTTGCTGACTTGCTAATTGAGAAATATGACAAAGAGCAGCCCTGAGTTCAGATCTTATCTCTGCTGTTTCTAAAGTGTGTGTTTTAAGTAATAACAGTTTCTTTTTTTAAACAAACAGACACGTCAAGTTATATGACCATGTTGAGCATGCTCTTTCAAATTACACACTTCTTGTATGTCTGTGAGCTGCCCTTTCCATCTGGAACTGGAGTGTGTACTCCACAGTATAAGTCGTCTGAATGTTATCACCATTCATTTATGAGACAGCTTCACACTTGGTTGGGACACTATCTAGATGGATGCACAATCTTTGATTTCTGGCACCATATGGCTAAAACGGTTTGGTGGTAGTAGGTGCCAAGGCTGACGGATGACCTGGCAAGTTCAGGCTGTGAACAAGGCATTGTCATTGCACATGGGTGAGAAGAAGGATTTCTGGAATCAAGGAACACTGAATAACACACAGTAAGGAGAGTTGGGCATGAAGGTGGATCTGCAGACTCAAAGCGAGTGATTGGATTTGGGGAGCTGTTCTAGAGAAGGGAAGGCACAGAGAGGAGACATCCCCTGTCCCGGGATGAGCGCAGGTCGTACGACATCCGTCAGCCTAACAAGCTCAGAAACTCCTAATGACAGCTTGCCGAGACTCAGCCCGGATACCATCCAATAAACATAAGCCACGCCTGGCCCTAGAGAACAGACCCTCACTTCCTTCACTTCCTCACTCCTTACCAGCAGTCCCCAAATAGGTCCACTGCCCTAGGGGAGCTCCTGCATGCTTCCTTAGGTGAAATCTGTCCTACCTTAACCCCACCCATTCCCTGGCTATGTATACGCGACCCCTGCCCGCATTAGATGAGCTGCCCACTGCCACAGTCTCCCGGGTGCTTCATTCCACCGTCGTATTCACTGCCGCCTGAGACCCATCTTTGGAGCAGCCAGGCCGGGTGTGAACTGGCCGACTTGCAGAAGATCCCCGACTGCAGCTGGCCTGCATCGGGAGAAGCCGCACCCACAGAGAGGGTGGGTCCAGTAAAAAATAAATCCAGCACGGATGGAAAGATCAGATAAGCGATGTGATTTTAAAGATTAGAGGAGCCTTGGGCATCTTGTGATCCTCTTGGCTCTGGGAAATAAAGCAATCCCTGCTTTCCAGGAGCCACAATCTAGAATCTGGTGTACCGCTTTACGTGCAGCATAGCCTGCCTCAAGTTATTGTCTAAGAGTTCAGGGGGGGAGGGGCAGGGACTTGGAAAAAGCTTCATAGAGGATATAGCATTCTACATACTGGAAAACTAAAGCCCAGAGTAGTGAAATAAATTGCACAGAAAGACAGTGGAGAGCAGAGATTGTAAGCCAAGTTGCTTGCTGAAGGCAGTCTTTCTTTTCTGGATGTTTTGCTGATAGCTGAGTGTCTGCATGAGGGACATGAGCAATCACATGGGGAGTGAGAAGCCAGAGACACAGAGGAAGCTGCTCTTGGGTGTCCTAATAATGACCCTTAAGCCTGAACTTGTCTTATACAAAAGACCTGCATCCAGGACTCCTAAATAAAGCTGAGAAATAAGCCTACTCAGTAGTGAGTTGAGAGATGACGCACTGATGGCAGCGTTTGACCTCTGGATGTAGCAGTGCCTGTGACTGAAGCCAGGCTGCTCATGAAATCTGCTGCACCAAGACTTTTAATGAGGGCCTTACTCTGACGTCCCTTCAGCTCCCCAGTGCGTGATCTCTGTGGAAAGAATCCAGATGTGACGCACATAGTGTTGAAGGTACAGGTAGAGTTATTTACAAAGTGAGGGACCCACAGAGGTGGGAGTAGGCAGTGAGTGATCAAAGAGGCCACTGAGGAGCAAAATACTCTCAAGGGTGAGTGGACAATAGCTGGACAGATCATTACACCAGCAGCCTATGTGTTTAGGTGGGCTTTACAGTATTTCTTAAAGTGACCCCAAAAGATGGTTTTCCTGAAGGGCATTTTCCTATTCCAGTGATTGACAGGCCCATGTGGATTAACTCTGGAGGGGAAAGCCTGGCCATTGTTCTTTACTAGAAAGCCTCTGGCTAGATAGGAATCTTAGGATTTTGTGGCAGTTTAGTTTCAACTTAGATCTCGTTCTTTGACTAGTAATCAAAGTCCTATGTTTTGGTTCCTGGTTTTGCAAGCAGCTGATGGTGAGGGAGGTCATCCTCAATGACCTTCAAATCTGTTAATAACCAACTAGCTATCCTCAGTTTTTTTAGTTGGGATATGCTATCAAGACTTTTGTTTGTTGTTTCTTTTGGGATAGGATCTATCTGTGTAGCCCTGGCTGGCCTGAAACTTAATATGTAGACTAGAGTTGCCTTGAACTTGGAACGATCCTCTTGCCTCTGCCTGCTGAGAGCTGGAATTACAGGTGTGCATCACTATTAGGGTCTGATAATTGAGAACAAACCCCACGACTCCACTATGATGCAAAAAGGAAAATTTATTTAATTTGGCAAACAAAGCAAATCAAGAGGCTAGCTGAGCTGCAGTCCCTAAAGCCAGATCAGAGAACTGCTGGGCTGCCCAAGGGTGCAGTCAGCTTTTATAAGTTCAGTAGCTGCACCTGCTGTGTGGGCTGGTCCAACCTTGGAATTGGTTGGTTCAAAACCTATTTGTCCCATAGGTATTATTTGTATTGGACAATTCAGACCTCCCCATCCATGGGGTCTTGGTTTGGAGCCAGAATGTAAGCTGAAATGTTAGCAGGTTGGGGCGATTAAAGCTTAAGAGGTCTAAGCCTGCTTTGTCCTCTGGTTTGTCCCCACAACCACCATGCCTGGTACTACCAGAAATTTAAAAATACATATTTATTTATTGTTTTTTAAATTTTACGTGTAATGAGTGTATTGCCTACATATGTGTAAATGCACTCATGTTGTGCAATGCTCACAGAGGTCAGAAGAGAACATCAGATTCTCCTGGAACTGGGGTTATAAACTGTTGTTAGCTTCCCTGTGGGTGCTGGGAATTGAGCCCAGGTCTTCTGCAAGAGCACCTGGTGCTCTTAACCACTGAGCTATCTCTCTAGCCCCAGACTCTTAAGATCTTTGTGAAGGAAGGAGAGAGGGTGAGAATGCTAACAACTGTCTGTAACTCCAGTTCCAGGGGATCTGACACTCTCTTCTGGCCTCTGTGGCCCTTGCATGCATGTAATACACTTACATACATGCAGGCAAAATACTCATACACATAAAATAAAAATAATAAATTAAAAAAAATGGTCTTCTGGCAAAATTTACTTAAGGAAAGCTTGAAAAGAGTGTCACTAAAGCAGTGGAAAATACCTACCCTGTGACTTTAGGGTTTGATGTTCAAATTGTATCATAGCTAAAGATTCAAAGAAGGAATTAGCAGGGAGTTAGGTTGCTCATAAATACTATTCCTGTAATTAGATGATGAGAAGAGAATTTTAAAAGCTTCCAATTCAATTTCCTTGGTTTAAGATGTTCTTATTTAATTAGCCATGACCCCAAGGGAGTGCCTTGAGGTAGTGTTGAAAGCATGAGGCAAAAAGAAACAAGCAAATCTGAAAGTGGTTCTAATATCCAAATGTATATGCTTTGGATTTCTAGTCCAAGAGATTATGCTCATCAGAGACTTCCCTCCAAACAAATTACAGTGTGTAATCTAGGAACTCAGGTTGGGCTGCCCAAACAGGCAAACAGAAGATCAAGTGAGGCAGACCATGACTGTGGCATCCAACAGAGATGATGATGTACGATATTTGTAAGAGTGGGCAGAGCCTGCAGTCTGTACGCAGTAAAGAGACAACAGATATATTCAGCTTTACTTTGACTTATTTCCTTGGTACATGACTATAACCCGATTTCCTGGTTCCACAACAGGATATCCAGTATCAGATCAGAAACACATAGAGACCTGCAGAGAAACTGGAATGTGACCCAAGATGTGATACTCCCCCAGTGAAAGCAGGACACGGAAGTCCAGGGGAACTGAGCAGTGGTGCCCATGTGAAGATCCAGACAGAAGGACACTGTTTTAGAATGTGACCTCACTGGATGTCATGGGAGGAAAAATCCGTTCTTCTGATTGATTCCATCTGAAAGACCCAAGATGTTTTATTTGTTTAATGTAACAGATGCTTTTAATTGATTTTGGTCGTCTTATCTCATTTCCTGGGTGATCTAACAGCTGAATGTGAGTAAGCAGAGCAGGATGTCATTCCTGAGTGAAGCATTATTCATGTTGGAGAGATGAGCTTTCCAGAAGGCAGAGCTCAGGCTCATTGCTTTTGTTTTGCTTTGTTTGGGTTTGAGTTTTTTGCTACTTTAAAAGATAAATTATTTACTTATTTATATGTATTTATTTAGCGTGTGGGTGTATGTGTATATGCACACTCATGCATGAACACACAGGAATGTTATAGCATATAGGTGGAGGTCAGAGGATGGCTTTTGGGAATCAATTCTCTCCTTCTACCATATATGTGTTCCGAGAACTGAACACACAAGCCTGAGGTGATCAGGCTTCTTGGTAAGCGCCTTTACCCACTGAGTCATCCCTTGGGCCCCTAGCTTGGGTTTTTAGAGAAAAGGTTTTCTTTGTGGCCCTGGCAGGCCCGGGATTCACTGTGAAGACCAAGTTGGCTTTGAGCTTGTGACAGTGTTGTTTCAGACTCAGTGCTAGGATTGCAGGTGTATGCCACACTCAGCTTCAGACCCATGTTCTTGAGACCATAATCCTGCTTAGTTGGAGAAGAAAGCCACTGCATCTAGATGTCAGTAGACGTCCCTTGTTTCGTCTGAGAAAGCTGAGTGGCTAGTTTTTCTAGTGTTTAAACAACAGGGGAGTAAAGGACTCTAATTCTCCCTCCAGTGAGTTCTTTCTTTGGAACTGAGTAAAAAGTTCCATTATATCAGTGATTCCATTATCTCATTTGAACAAGAGGCTCCTAAATAATTAACTTGGCCTGGGTTACATGAAAATGAAGACAGTTCATCTTTTTTCTTAATCTAGAGGTATGACAATATCATAGAGTTCAACATAATATTTCAGCTAAACACAGGAAGGGTAGGAGTCATGTAGACGCTACCTTGCTTCTCTCACTTCCGGTTAGGCTACTTGAAATGAAGTGAAGATGAACCTGTCTGTTCCCTCCTGACTCCCCGCCAGCGGTGGACTTGGCTCCTCACGTAGCACTGACAGTCTGCAGTGGCTGCCACAGCCACGGACTGCCTTATTTGAGCTCTGTTGAAACAGCCTTGGTTCTTCGAGTGCTTGACCACATGCCTACTGTTATTTACATAGAGAACTTTCTAGGCACTGGTTGTCTGTGTTTGAAGAGAGTACCTGATTTTCCTTCTTTCTCACCCCCTCCCCTGTGGGCAGGAGAAGAGGAAGGAAGCTATTCAAAGTGTTTGCTCATATTGTTCTCTCAGTACCACTAAAAAGTTACACCTAAAAATGTAACATGACTGTGTATTTTGCTTTCCAATAGATACTTTCTGGAGTTGGTGGCGGGTATCTTGGATATCTTATCACATCAACTCATATCATTTATGACTTGCTCTGTCATCTGCCAGCCTGGCTTCCACATCTGTGCCTTGAGGATAAACTTTAGAGGATATTTTTTCTTTCTCATTTAAAAAGTTCCACATTTACATTAAATTTGGTGTGTAACAATGGTAGAGTTACCAATCAATGTAGACAACTGTCTAATCATGGGGGGCTAGAGAAAGAAAAAGGGAGAGGGTTTGTCAGTGTCTAAGTGGATTGAAAAGGTGGAAATGCAAATAACAGCTTAGAAACTTTTAGGACACAGAAGTGGGAAACTTTTTTCCTTCCTCCGTAAATGCTGCCCACTGCAAAATACAGCTTCTTTAATCAAAGCTGGGAGAACAGAAATTTCAGCTGCTGGAACAGAGTTCTTAACTACGTCATCTAAGGAAGGTGTTATGAAAACATTTACATCTTTGACTGTTAGTAAAGTTAGTAAGCTTCTTCATGGCAAAGCAGTATTAATTAGCTAAAAAACTCAGACTGTAATTTTTTCTTTAGTTTTTAAAATTCTGCAAAAAATAGAATATATACAAACAATTTCATATCCTAATAGTCTTAGACAATGGGAAAAAATATGAAGAGGAAGTTTAGAGGGGAGGGAAGGCAAATAGTCACCAGCAGCTCAAGAGATACTCAACCTTAGGTCACACACTAAGGTCATTCCAAGCACTTAAAACATCAAATGCTGGGGCCTGGAGAGATGGCTCAGCAGTTCAGAACTCTTGCTGGTCTTGTAGAGGACCCAAGTTCAAGTTCCAGCATCCACATGACAACTCACAAACATCTGCAACTCTAGTTCCAGAGAACCCAACTCCTTTTTCTGGCATCTGTGGGCACTACATATACACGGTGCAGCTACATATACTCATACACATAAAATAAAAATATAAATCTTAAAAGTAATCAGATGCCTAGTACTACCTTGAAGATTCTCTTAAATTGCTTGGGGTAGGGATGGGTAACTACACATTTGTATGAAAAACACTCCTTAGAACTGTTAGCATTATCATAAACTTTAATGGAAGAAAGAAAATAATGTGTTATTGTAACAACCAAAGGTCAACTAAGCGATTCTTACAAATTTACAGGAGGGTTTGCCTTCCAACTCTTAGAGACATTCTACGTGGTATCTTAGTGCTTGAAGAGAAACCAGTTTGGTTGGACTCAGAAGAATTGTCTGGGCTCTAGTAATGTCTGATTCTATGGTCTAAAGCGGATACTTCAGACTTGCTCAGCCTTGGTTTCTTCTGTTGCAAAATAACAGCATATCCACTTCACAGGCTTGCTCCGTGAGGGTGGAGTGGGATGTGCATATTTATGACACGCTGTAGGTACCTACAAGTGGAGGTTTCACTCCAAATACTGTTAATTCTATTGAACCTGAATTTCTTGGGTCAGGAAGGAAAACAATGGAGCTAAGAATGGGTTATTTTAACTTTTTGAATGAATTATTGGTATTAAGGTCCTCCAACTCATATAGACTGTGCAAGTAGGAAGAGCAGAAGTTTAAGGGTCGGGCATCCATTTATTTCTCTCACTTTTTCATAGAATAATTTTAAAACTGAATAAGCAGAACTTACAGTAGCATTTAATTTTACGATTTCAAAACATTCCTAAATTTTCATTTATTAGTATTAATATTGTGTATTATGTGTATGTGTGTGTATGCAAGTGTGTGTGCCCTGTAGTGTGCATGTAGAAGTCAAAGGATAATTTTTGGGAGTTGGTTCTCTCCTTCCACTGGAGGATCTGGGGATCGAACTCAGGTTGTTAGGTTTGATCAGCAAGTTCTTTTACTTGCTGAGTCATCTCCCTGGTCTTGATTTAAAAACATTTCAAACTTCCCTTAGCTAAATTTGCAGAAAAAAAACAGAAGCCAGTTTTTCCCATAGCCAGTAATCACAAACGATAACATGAATTGTGGACACAATCATGACAGTACTAACATGGCCTTTATTTCCCGTTTGGGGTTTGGTAAATTGTGTGCTTTACATTGCATTAAAGTTAATTTCTCTGTGTATCATAATGGTTTCCTGTGTTTGCTGAAAAGATGTGTAACAGTGCAGCTTTTCCACTACGAGAAAAAAATATTTTCCAGCTGCACTGCATTTCTGGAAATGGAATCAACCGTAACCACTGGCACCAAATATTTAGCAGTCTGGACTCAGGCGGATGGCAGGAGGGAGGCGTCTGAACTGCTCCCAGATTGCTTTTGCCACAGGGAAGATATTAGAATGTGATATTTCTATGCTCAGAATATTTGAGTTTGTAGGGAAGCCAACATCGACAGTGCTCAGTGTCGGAATTACCCCACTCCGGAATTACCATGCCCTCCAGTGCCTTTACCTTGGACCACTGGGGGAAGAAGTTCTTTTCTATGTACAGCCAAGGCTTGATTACCTACTGGTTGGATAACCCACTTCATAGACTATTCACAGCAAACTTTAGGCCAAGCTCGCATCCTTTTCTTCCCACTCTCTAGCCACCCACGATGACTTTCTAAACTGTCTACTCAGTTGGAGTGAGCTGAAGAAATCCACTTTAATGCCATCATGCTAGCATTTATGGAATGCTTAAGCATGTACTTAAATTTTGACTAGGTCAAGCCTTTACACATAACTTACCATATAAGTGGTGTCATCTTATTTTCCAGATTAGAGACCTAACGTTTAGAGAGTTCAAGATATTTGTCTTTAATATACATTTCAATACAGAGTAAGATGACTTCTAGGCTAACCAGAAGTTTTGATAACTTAAGTCCTAGAAACTTCTCTACTACTAAGAAGCTGAAATGTTTTCAATCAGCTTGGCATGGCAAATTCTGTCTCTTTTGATGTAAGAAAAATGAATATCATGTAATATTTGAAGGGACAAGCAGATAATTCAAATTCAGTTTGTATAACATGCAACTTATAATTTTTTTCTCAGGTTTTAAAAATCAATTAGAACAAAGGTGGCTAAAGAATCTTTATTACTAGATATCATGCTGCGAGGGTAGCTTGTGAATGTAGCTAATACACAAAAATATTTTGTAATATCTATAGAAAAATATTTTGCCCAAAGGAAAGCAGTTTCCACATGTTTTGCAATGAGCCCATTGTTAATCTCTTTTCTGAAAGCCTATTTCCTTTACTTTTTGTCCTACTGTCCATCATTGTTTCCATAGCAACAGGGAGCAGTGGGAGGGGGCACACTGGCTCTTGAGATGATGGAAATGCATGGAAAGTTCCACCTTTCCTAACAATATGCAGATCACTTCAGCATATGATAAACAACAAAGACAGTGATGCTTTTTTGAGGAAGCAGCTTATTTGGCTTTGAAATGTGCTCATTTTTCTGGCAGCTTCTCTATCTTGTGCTATCTTTCTTGCCTTATTATTTTTTTCCTGAGACCAAAATAAAATCATTAAAAAACAAAAATCCAACCTGACATTGCATGTGACTCAGTGGCAGATGTAGGGATTTGTGCGTCCAGAGATAGTTCCTAAGCAGAACACATTTACACAGACTTTTAATTGCAAAATGAATTTGACTCTAGATTAAGTAAACTTTAGTTGCCAGGATGCATCTGAAAAGTAAGATATTTCTCTGGAATGAAAATTTTTCTTTTGCTCTTGAGGGCCTCTGGTACCGTTTTCTGTTAGGTTTTGCTGATAGATTGTTGACATACTCAATACGTGATACATTTAATATTGGCCTAAGATGGCCTTAACTCATAGAAATATGATATTCTTTATGGAATATTAGGAAAAGTGTTTTGAATACAAATTCCTACCTCTGGATGCTTTCAAAACCAGGTTCATCAGAAAAGGAATCATTGCTGAGATACCACTTTTGCTTTTATCTCGGGGATAATCAACAGCTACTTAATTGGACTTAAAGCCCATTTAATGGTAAAAAGCTCATGTGTGGTAATGTAAACTTAGTCAAATACACATGGCCGGAGAGGTGTAGGGAAACAGGATCCTCTCTGCCCAAGTCTCACCCTCTGGCCAATAAGGGAGGAGGGAGGCGGGGAGTGGGTGGGGAAAACATGGCGGCTATTCCGAGGATTGCACGGAGATTGTACCCACGCAGGAAGGAAAAATGCCCTGGCCCCCAGGCCCACGTAGAAGGCCCAAAGCCAGGAGGCAGTGTGCCAATTCCCCACCATCTTCAGGACGATGTGAGTGACACAAACTAAGAGACCCGCGCCTGCCTGGGCCACCGGCAGTTGCATACTGCAGGTGGACAAGCCGCGCGTATGTAGAGAGTTTGTAACCTTGTAGATAAATAAACCTTTCTAAACGGAAGAGCAGTTCCCGTTTATCGAGCGGGATGAATCAGATCCCACCCGCTAAGGCGTGGAGAATAAATTTATGCAACAATTGGCGAAGTCGAGCAGGGTCCAGCTGGCACAAACGGAAAATAGCTCAATGGTTAAGAGCAGTGTCTGGGGAAGAAACCCCAGGATGGGAGCCCTCTGGTGGCTGGCATGCAGTGGCACACTTACTGAGCTTTTGGGCTGAACCTCAGGACTATGGAGATAATCTAAAAACAACAGAAGGACTGAAGCAGATCTTGAAAAATCTGCTGGATGGCAAAGAGCCAAGGCTCCAGCAGGCGATGGCTGAGGCAGCATGGCCTCTGCTATGTGTGATAAAAAATTTATCTAAAGAGACTAAAGAGTTAAGAGAGAAATTAAAGCAAAAGACCTTTTCTGCATCAGCCACTGACCTCACTAATAAATTGAATAAAAAGGAAGAAAGAGCCCAGAGTATACCAGCTGACCATCCACCCGAGAAAGCAGGCAAGGGGCAGGATAAAGGGTTTTCAGCCCTAGAGCTGCTGGAAATAGGGAGGACATTCAAACAAGCCGAGAAAGAGCCTGTCATCACCGGGCTCCTGAGGATGTGGGACAGAGGGGCAGATGACATTGTCTGCAGTGCTGTAGAAGCCAGACAGCTGAGCCACATGACCACTCATCCCTCATTGAGATCTAAACTGCGGGACCTGGCACAACACAAGGGAAAGCAGTCTCTGATGAACTGGCTTGTGCAGGGTACAGGAGACACTTGGTCATCACCAGTGGAGATCCCCATGAATTCCAGGAGCTGCAGTATGACCCAAAAAGGACAGGTGCTATCAAGAGAACTGGGCATGAGGAAAGCAGTATACAGTACACTTTTCACTGGACAGGACAGAGCTGTGTTCACTAGAGGTCTTATGACAGATTTCATTGAACATGGATCTCGACATTGGTATAAAAATTTATTGTCCTCACTAGAACCCCTAGTGGGGCAGGGGCTTTACAAGGCTGGAGAGGCTTTGACAGGTTTAAACAGTGTAGACCAGCATGTAAAGTATGTCTGTAGAAAAATAGAGAAACCCAAAAAATATGTAAGGGAAACAAAACAGAAAGGGAGGTCTGCTTGGGTTTCTTGTAGACAAATGTGGAGAGACTTATGTTTAGCCCAAGTTCCTAAAGAAAAGATAGATAAAAACCAAATTCTGTGCTAAAGCAGCTCTGGGAGGCTTTGAGCCCTGATAAACTGTTCACAACAGGTACCCAGAGGATGAAGCTTATCCCAGGATTGGATACTAACCTCCCTAGTGTAAAAGGAGGACATTTCTCCCTTGTGACTGGCTATTTGAGGGGTGGAGACAATTTGCCTGGCCAGGGCCTCTCCCACCAGCCAGGTGTGGGCAATGGAGAGACCACAGGTGTGACTAGGGTCAGGAATCAGATCCAGGGTCTCCCTGGTCCTAGGAATGAACAGGCACAACAGGGCAAGGAAAGCCTTATTCTTCCTGGGCCCTATGTAGGATCAGGCAGTTTGGGCCAACATCAACGAGGTTTGCAAGGACACAAAAATACATAGAGGCTCCATGTGATGACTCTGGGATACTAAATGGGTGCCTGACAATAACTAAAGTCAGTAAAGAACTGGCTAATTTTTCCATGCTATGTTAGACCTTGTATGTGTATGTAATGTTAACTTTTGAGTGTTTTACAGATATGAAACTGGGTTGAGAGGTGTCAAGTAAAGGACAAGAATAAAATGTAACTCACATAAAGTACCAGGGTGAAGTATAGCTGTGGAATCCTGTGGGTTCTATGGGCCTAAGCCTACAGATGTCAAAGAGTAAAGATATACTTTATGTGATTGTCTACTAGCAATTCCAGTACCAGGCATGGGTTGACCCTCCCTATGAGCTGTTGGCCAATGGGGGCTTAAAGGTCCCCTTTACCAAACGAGAGGCAGTTGCCACATTATAGTGCTGGTCGCGCACTGAAAATGGACAAGACCCCATTACTGAAAATGTGACATGGCTTGAGCACGGAGAAAGAGATCTAGCTGGGACTGAGCTAAAGACTCCCTACAAATGGATGGCTGGCCTTCATAGTGCTAGAGGGCTCTACGCAGACCACCATGGGAGAATGGTCCTGAAAAGCTCTGACAGATCTTGTGTGCTTTGTTGTCGGATGCCCTGCAGGGTGGTGGAGCCATCTCTCCAGTCCTCTTTAATACATTTTTGAAAAATAAAACCTTGTTTGAAGTATCCCTTCTTTGTGTAGCACAGAACATACTGCTTATGACCTAGGAGAATGAATATGCATCATCTCACTTAGAGGCCAATCTTTGCAACCAATCATTGCTGTTATTGTGGGTGTTGTTCTTAGACATTCTCCCCACTAAGTTCAACTTTTCAAACAATCAAGGATCATAGACTATGTGTTTAAATCCTCTGATTCTTTGATAGAGGGGCTGGAGAGATGGTTCAGCAGTTAAGAGCATTGGCTGCTCTTGCAGAGGACCCAGGTTCTGTTCCCAGCATCCACATGTCCAGTCCCAGGGGCTCCAACTCCTTTTCTGGCCTCTATGGGCGTTTCATGCACATGGTGCACTTCTACACATGCAGGCAATACACTCATACCCATAAAATAAAAAAATAATTTAAAAAAATCCTGTGAGAGTAACAACTCAATATGACTTTGCCTTTTATTCACATACACAGAGTGGCTAAATCCTGTGAAAACAGAGCTCTTGGGCTGAGAGCACAAAACTCTACAACTTATCTTGCCATTCGTAAACACAGCTAGGTTATCTCTAGTAACACCTTTCCGTGGAGTATCTTCACCCATACCTTCCTCTGGTATCACGCCTGAATGTGGGAGCTTCTATTCATAAAGTCCGGAATTTTCATGCCAGTGCTGTTCTCTGCATTTTTTCTCTGTTTAATGAAGGTCAAGGACATAAAGATCTCAAGGAGAAGTTCTCTGGCTTTCTCTATTAGAAAAAATATGGGGTAAAATTGCAGAGTCCCCAGCCCAGACCTGTTGATTCATTTCTAGGTGCAAGATATATTAACCTGAAATTTTTGATACATTCTTTAATGATTATTGCTATTTCCAATGATCACTATTATTTGAAAAGCCTACCTTAGGGACAGATGAGATGGCTCAGCAGATAAGGGGTGCGTGCCATCAAGGCTGCTGATGTAAATTTGATTCCCAGAACTCACATGGTAGAGGGACAATTCTCTAAGTTGTCTTCTGGCTTCCAGATGTCCACATAAATAAACAAATTTGTGTAAAAAAAAAATTATAAAAAAGAGAAGCCTGCACCAGCTAAGGAATACTAAGTGGTGCTGTCCCTGGTGCTAGGAAAGCCTTCAGGGTCCCTCTGCACAGAGTAACACCTGTCCTTCCTTCAGTTCTCTTCAAGCATTCCTCTCCCCAGCCCCTGTACCCGAACCTATCATCTCCTTCTTAATAATGCCCTAATAGACCCTTTAGGTTCTTCCTTGTATTTTTTTCCTTAAAGACTTGAGAAATAGTCTCATTTGCAAAACATAGTCTAGAAATGTGTGTGTGTGAGGGGTGGGTGAGTTCTAGAGTTCTGTGCTTCAGCCCAGGAGCTCGGCTCTCACAGGATGCACTTGGCTAGATAATCTTGGCTCTTCCTGGAGTTAGGGATGGTGGTGAGAGTGGAGTAGCTGGGGGCTTACATGTAAACATTTCCATTTAGTGAACTAGATGTTGACCTTGACGTGACTCAGGACAGCATGGTTAACCTCTATAATAGTTTGATTCAAATCCATAGGAATCTGACCTTTCATTTTTTAAGAATAAATCAAAATTGTGAGGCTGGAGAGATGTCTCAGCAGGTAGGAACACTGACTGTTCTTGCAGAAGACCTGGATTTGATTCCCAGTACCCACATGGCTTTTAACAACCATCCATAATTCCAGTTCCAGGGAATCTGATGTCCCCCTTCTGGCCTCCATGGTCATTGTACAACATGGATGCACATACATTCATGTAGGAAATACACTCATATACATAAAATAAAAATAATAAGTAAAAATATTTTAAAAAATAAATCAAATTGTATTTAAAGGAAAGTGATTCAGAAGTTTTGATGAATCTATGGAAAAGCCTGTTTGGGGAGTTAGAACATCTACCAACAATCTTCAAGTGAATTTGAACTGGCTTCAAACAGTTCTGTCATAGTTTAGTCAACTGATGTATTGGAAGTAACATAAGGAATAAAGGGACAAACAGCTCATTTATCACTGAGAGGGAGCTCCAAGCAAGGTCTGTCTCAAAGTTACAGGCAAGGCATTTGTTAACAAATGGGATGAGGATATAGAGAAGTCACATGATCTTGGAATATGGATGTGTGGTGGCTCTCAAGTTGGCTCTGAACTACTAGTACTGGTACCTAGAGTGATACTGAGGAGTCTCCCCACCCTCACTGAGGTGTAAAATTTGACAAAAGTTGCGCTTTACCCCTTGTGAGCTTCTCACCATCCAGTGCCAGTATTGAAATTGTTCTGGAGAATCCAGGGTTTCTAACAAGTCCTCAGCCGCCCTTCCTCTTCTCTCTCCTGTTTTCAGCTGCCAGGTCATACTTAGCAGAGATCATACCTTCAGGAAGAGGGGAAAGTAATATTCCCGATACAGAGGAGCAAGCAAGCCTGGGCACAGGGCCTAGTTAGGATAGGGGGAGGGTCCTAGGAGGGTGTGGGCTTTGGTAGATTGATAAAGACATGTGAAAAATTCCAGAATGAAAACCAAGCTTGAGAAAGGATACTAGTAATCTATCCTTGACTGATGATTTAATTGTTAATAGCATGTGTTCTTTCCTTCCATAACCCCTCAAGCTGTGGCAATGCAGTGTTTGTTAGCCTCATGCTACAGATGAAGATGGTATAGAACACTGTATACAGTACTGGAGAGACTCACAGGCAGCGCCTTGCTATGTGGGACTAAGACGCAGACCAGCTGTGTCCTCTACCACTCCTTCCATTCCACACACTTGAATAATGGGCAGAGAACAGTTCTGAACTGTCTACTTCACAATTTCGCCCAGGGTTGGAGTGAGAAAGAGAGTAAAGAGATGATTAGAGAAGAAAGCAGATTTAGCGGATTGGCCTTTTTGCCCAGGCTGGCTTCTAAATGGAGGTCCATGAGCAAAGGTGTTTTGTTAAACTCAACTGCATAATGGATCCTGAATGTGGGCTAGACAAAACCACCCAACTCACTTTTAACTGATGAAGCTGAAACCAGATATGTGGAGGTGAAAGGTGCAAGCATTAGTCCTGTGATAATGGATTTGCAGATGGTTAGACCACCTCACCTCTGCTTTTGGCCAGTGATAACTGACCAATCACGTGCTTTCTGGCAATAGATCGTGAGATACTGTGCAAGTTAACGTTACATGCAGAAGGTTACCTTCAATCAGGGTCTTTTTATAAAAACCATCCATTGTACAATTGTTCATTTGAGATTCTCAGATGGGAAATGTTCTGAGAAATCTGAGGTTGAAAAGATCCTACATGATACATTCTGGGAGGAAGGTGAATAACACACACTGGAATCAAGGAGGAAGGGAAAGATGGAGGTATTTATGAGGGGTTCTGAACAAAGCTTGTGACAAGCAGCATTGCCCTTCCGAGCGCTCGCTCTTGCAGATATAATTTGAAAAGCAGTGCTGTGAGTGACACTCAAAAAGGTAGAGGGATATCCTTGATGGAACTGACATTTTCTCTTCTGCTCTGTCTTATGTGACTGTCTCCAGGAAGATTGCTCTCCCAGGTGAGTGTCTGTAGTCCATCTGAAGAGGGAAGATTAGTCATGGCCGGTGGAAATTGTGACATCCCAGAATGTTTTTTTGACATTCAGTTTAAGGAGACTGATACAGCAGAGGTGGTAATTGCTCCTCCTTTGACATGCGCTGAATGTGCGTTTGCACAGGAGGGAATACAAAGAAAGATGTGAGGGTGTTCTCTGCACTTGGGATTGGCAGGTGAAGTGTTTTAGAAACTATTGGAAGTATATGATGTACTTGTGTGAAAATGTCCTTATGCAATACAGTATCAATGTACAATTATATTAGTGAATATTTTTAAAAAGGAAATGCCCTGAAATAACAATTATAAGTTTTATGCAAAAACAGGACCAGCAAAATGGATTACCAGGCAAAGGCACTTGCCATTAAGTTGATGACCTGAATTCAATCACCAGAACCCATCTGACGGAGGGAAGGAATTGACTCCTTCAAGCTGTCCTCTGACTTCTACATGTGTACTGAAGCATGTGTGCACACACACAAATTAAATGTATAAAAATGCAACCCCGCAAATCTCAGTACTATGTACAATGACTATATACCAATAAGTTTTTTGCATGTTTTGTGTGTTTGCATGTGTGTACATGTTTATGTCTATAATACATGTCTCAAGGTGTATGTACACATGCATGCAGAGGCCAGATGTTTGACAACGCCTACTTTTCTTGATCACTCTATTTTTTAAAAAAATACTTATTATTTTTATTTTATGTATATGAGTATATTGCCTGCATGCATGTAAGTGCAACTGTGTTGTACAATGCCCGAAGAGGTCAGAAGAAGGTGATGGATTCCCCGGAATTAGAGTTACTGATGGTTGTTAGCTGCCATGTGGGTGTTGAGAATCAAACTGGGGTCCTCTGCAAGAGAAGTCAGTGCTCTTAACCTTGCAGCCATCTCTCCAGCCCCACAGTCTTTCTTTTGTGAGACAGGGTCTCTCATTAAACATGGAGTTGGCCGATTCAGCTAGACTGGCTGGCCAGCAGGCCTTAGGGATCCTGTCTTTATGTTCCTGCTTTATGAGGCTGTTGAGAATTCGAATTCAGGTCTCCATGCTGATGTAGCAAGCATTTATTTTGCCAATAAGGTCATCTCCTTGACCCATACACCAATAAAAATTTGACAGCAAAATGTTTCTTTGAGTGGCATAGAGAATAAGTTAGTTTGATATCTTCTTCATGTTCAGACTATAGCACACTATTTTGAGAAGTAAGGCCTTGGGTAGTGAGGTTTGAAACGAAGGTGATGTTTTAAGATGGCAGCTCACTGGAGTGTTAATAAAAAAAGCCTAGGAGTCAGGAATATGAACAGGGCATCCCAGACACTTGTGTATCTGTCACATTGGTGCTACTGAGGTCAAAGAGATGCAAGAGATTTTACATCTTTATCAAGCCTGCAGCAAGAATGAGAACTGAGGGGAAAATGTACAAACTCAAACACTGCTTTTAGGTTTCCAAGAAAGAAAAGCTGAGAAAATTGCCTGTCACTTCCATCTCAACATTTGCCGTGCTCAACTGCAGAATGACAGCACCGATCTAAAATGAGGGTGAAATAAAAATTGTCAATAATACCCGGCTCTTGACTTCATAGCTTTCCTCCTGCAGTTTGCAGCCAGACCCACGCAGAGGAGTTTGGGGCTATAAAAAGGGATGGTGTTAAAATATTACAAATAACTTTGCCTACGTTCTTTTTAATTTTTGTTCTCAACATAATTTAGACATAGTCAAGTTTGAACAGTTATGCAAGTTTTCTCCGCCTCTCTTGTTTCAAAGTTCCTACTTGCAAATGCTAGGCAAGGACTCTCCCACTAAGCTGTATCCCAGCCCTTTACAAACAAGACAGTGTCATTCCTTCCTTCAACTCAACGCTCTCTGAGTGCTTATTGCATGCTATGCTCTGTTCTAAGCATGCTATAAGATCCTCTCCTCTAATCCTCAGGGGCCTGTGAGATAGGACTTTTTGGTCAGGTTCTCCAGGATTCTGACTCTGTAAGGGAGCTGTGAGTACAGGAAGTTGATTGGGGAAAGCCTTTGGCATGAGTATTCACAGATTCTGAGGACCAAGGCTGAAAAGAAAAGGGAGGCATGAGAGGGAAGTGCGGCACTGGGATGGGTTGAAGTGACACCCCTCCCTGTTGGTCTCATCTGGAGCTCTGGTGCTTGAGGGTTCTTCAGAGCCGGCCCATCTCGAGGGTAAAGGAACTGGGCTTTTATAACCCTCATGTACGATGTTCTCTATCAGTTTTTGATGCCAGATGGTCCCAGAAGAAGTGCGATCCCAGGCAAGGTTATCTCACCAGCTCAGAGCTCTGCTGTCAATATTCCTAGCAGATGGGGACAGCCATATCAGCAATGAAATAGGGCCATCTGGGCAGCCCGCCATAGCATTCATTATGGGAATTATCCCCATTTTTACACGAAAAAAACCCAGAGACTCAAGAGTTTAAGAACTTGCCCACATGTCTACTACATGGAGGGGCCAGATGGACCATGTGTACTCACCCACTTTGATCCTCTCGCTCTGAAGCGTGACTTTGCTTTCTAAGTGCTACAAACCAGGTAAGTCATCTCCATTTTAGAGATGCCTAGTGCACAAACATGACAGCTTTGGAGAGGCGAGTGCCCATAGGAAATAAAGTGGGACATGGTGCTGTAGAGCTGGCCTGTTCGCAGACTTCTCCTTTTTGCCAGCAGTAGTACTGGGCTGTGCGCACATGCCGCGTGCGCGCATGTGTGTGTTAGAGACTATCGACCATCCTGTTCTTTCTGGACGTACAGCTTGTACCCACACCTTTCACGTGCACCTTTCTCAGACTTATGGGTGTCAATGGCCAGAATAGCCTTGGAAATTTGCAGATCTGCTCAGTGTCCCTGTGATTCCATGGAGGGAAACACAGCTGAGTATTCATGATGTAGCTCAGGCTCATCCTGACTCTCTATAATCTTCCTGCCTCAACTTCCCAAGTTCTAGGGGCACAGGTGCGTACCTCCATGCCTAACTAGTGAGTCTATGTTTAGAATGAAGTTAACCTTCCAATAAGTGGGGCTTATCCAAACTGTTGAATGTCTTATTAGAACAAAGGCTGAGCTCTTCCAGCCAATAATGAATTCAGATATAGGACTGCCTTAGACTTCATCCTAGCCCCCACTTTTCCCGGTAGGCTAGAAGAATACTTTTAGACTTCAACTAAAGTTGTTTCTTGAGTCTCCAGTCTTCTGGGCTCCTGCATCAGATTTTTTTAGCTCTTCAAGTTTTCATAATCTCTAGAAAAAAGTTTTATTATTTTTATATTACGATGTTATTTTGGTGCTAGAGATCAAGCTCAAAGCTTGAGATTTCTAGGCAAGCACTCTACCACTGAGATATAGGCAATGTCTTTAAATTAGTCTCTCTTACCACTCACCAAAGAAGCTTCTTTTAGCAACAAATGGAGACTATTCCAAAGTTCCACAACTGGTCAAATGCAGAGCACAAATGACTGTGAGGTGCCCAGCCCTAAGTGACACATCTACAATGCAACGTCTACACTTAAGGTGCAGGGAACATCAAGGAAGAAGGGTGGAAAGACTGTAAGAGCCAGAGGGCAAAATACCTGCTGTTAGCTAACGAGGTCTAGACATGACAGCGAAGCTGCACCAGTGAAATCATAATATCGTGACTAAAAACATCTGCATAATGACAAAACCAGTTGACATGCCAGGGTAGGTGATTGAGAGAAATGTTACAGGGTTCCCACCACAAGACGAAGAGCTACAGGCAATTAACAGATGCTGAGGGAGGAGAATCAGTGTTCTCCGGGGACTAGCTCTCTGATAGGTTATCTAATCCCAAGTAGGTAGCCCTAAATGCAGGTGCGTATGAGCACCAGTAAATGAACTAGTGCATTAAATCTGTATATTTACAAATGTATGTATATGTGTAATCAAAGAATAGAACAAGAAATTGAGAGGGTGTTGGGGGCATGGGAAGAGTTGGTTGGATACAGATAATGCAAATACAATATTCAAGTAGTAAATTCTCAAACACAGGAGGTGGAGAGGTGGAGCAGTGGTTAGAGCACCGACTGTTCTTGCAGAGGACGTGGATTCGAATCTCAGCACCCACATGGCAGTTAACAACCGTGTGTAACTCCAGGTCCAAGGGATCTGACGCTCTTTTCTGTCCTCCTCGGGCACGCACGACACAGGTGCACTTACATACATGCAGGCATAACACTCATACACATAAAATAAAAATAAATAAGAATTTTAAAGGATTAAACATTTCTCAAAAATATGTTTAAAAGAATGCCCAAACCATGATAATCCCCCCAAATTAAACTCTCTCTCTTCTCTCTCCAGATACATAAACATACATAAACACGCACACGCACACACACACACACACACACACACACACACACACACACACACACAGGAGAGACAGAGAAAAACAAAGTAAAGAAGAGAGAGGGACACTGTTCTTTTTCTCTGAAGATCCTCTACTAATACAGTTAATTTCTCATTTTGGCACAGAGGCAGTAGTAGCCCATTGAAGGAAAATCCCTGGTCAAGAGAACAGAATCTCTGGCCTGGCTGGAGACTGGAATCCTAACAGTTCGGCCAGTCAAATGACCTGACTAAGGGACTGACTACCTCTCGGGAAGGTTGGGACCACCTCCTAGGAAGAGGGTTCATCTTGAGCCAGTCTAAAGAGGTAGGTGGCATAATTATCCCTTTAATGAGATGATGTACATTTCCTTCCTAGAATCCCCACAGTCTCTTACAGGGTCGCAGACATGCAGCTTTGTAAGTCTCCCTGCTTTTCTGAATGACTCAGAAAAACACAGAGATTCCCTTTTATTTTCTCTATCTCTGTTCTAAGAATGCCTTGCCTAACATGTTGGGCTTCCTTTGTCTCTCAGAAGCCCCTGTCCTGGCCACCTGGCTGACCTCTGTGCCATCTGAGCTCAGAGGACAGGACTTTTTCCCCTCTCTCCTTTGTGCTCCTCCGGGAAGCTGCCCACGTTTACAGCTTCCTTGCCCTGGAGTATTTTTCTTTTAAACTCTAATAAAATTGTCTTCAAGCTTCCATTTAAGTCTATTCTTAAATTATTTTATAAATGAGACTAAGAACCCCCAAGAGGGAACCCCAATTTCTCTGGTATCACTTGGAAACCATGAAAAGATCTCCCCAAATTTCTGGCAACAATTTGAAGCATCCAAATGAATACTATCTACTTGAAAAATGACTACAACAGCTTCATAAGACACTATAGAAATCTCTATAAGAAGGTTTAGCAATTAGCATAAAGAATACTAGGAAGTGGGCATAGTGGTGCACACCTCTCATCCCAGCACTAGGGAGGCAGAGGCAGGTGGCAGGCCAGCCTGGTCCACATAATGAATTACAGGCCAGCTGGTGTCACAGGGAGACTTGGTTTCAAAACAAAGAAATAAAAGCAAACAGAAAGAATATTAGAAATAATTTTTTTTGTAACATGGATTATATCACAGCTGGTTTAAAAGATTTTTGTTTCTATTACTCATAAAAATGAGATATAAAAATAGGTCTAGTCCAGTGCCTTAGAGCCCTGGTTGCTCTATAGCCCCAGTTGATTCTTCTGCTAGGGTCTCTGAATAAACCATTCATGGCTATAGTTTATTGTTAAGTCTCATACAAAGTTTAAGAGGGACTTCACCAGCTTTAAGGGATAGGCCATTTGACTATCATTGGTATTTTACTAATTCATATTGCTTGGCTAGTGATTCATATAGGATCTGCTTTCTATCTATTCTAACATGTGCATGTCCTCTCTCACCTTCAGGATCTCAAAGCTGTCAAAAGAGTCTAAGGCACTATTGAGTGCCTTAGATAAGTTCCATGAAGAAGGAATTTGTGTGATGCAGGGCAGTGTGGATAATCTCTCAGTTGGTGGCTTCACACAGCCTGGATTTGAATCTCAAACCTGTCATCTAGTCATTGTGTGGACTTGGTTAACATAATCTTCCTTCTCACTCTGCTTCATCAGTTCTGTTGCCAGGGACTCCTGGGGAATCACATAGGCTAGTGCCTAGGACTGCTCTTGCCTAAGTGTCCAGAGTAAGTGCATACTGCACAAGACAGGCTTTTGGGTAAGCAAAAGTCAACCTTTCAAGCAGTTTTGATCCATGGTATGTTTTATTTGTCTTAACAAGGTGAACACTGAGAAAACAATAGTATTTGATGTTAATATACAGGGGTGAGAGAAAGCTCAGGTATTTACTACCAAGGTGTACAGACAGCTGCAGACCAATTCTTTGAATCACCCTGGACAACATCTTCTGAGCTATTTTGAGAGTTGAGGAAGTGTTCTAAGCTCAAATCAGGTATTTATGTGTTCATATGCTTGAGCTTCTAAAACAGAATATAGGGTGGCTTCAGCACCCAGCACTTTCTTACAGTTCTGGAGGATGGAAGTCCAAGATCATGGTGCCAACCTGATTGGGTTTTGGTGAGGCCTTTCTTCCTAGATTGCAGATAACCTCTTTGTCCCTGTGTCCTCACATAGCCTTTCCTATGTGTGCCTGCTTCCTTGGTCTCTCTTCCTCTTCTTATGGACATCAATCCTATTGGATTAGGGGCCTGTCCTTCTAACTTTACTTAACTTTCATTATATCCTTAAATGTCCATCTTACAGGGGGCAGGTGTGGGGCACACAATGTAGTCCATAAAAACTGGGTATGAAACAAAGTTGAATATGTTTCTTTGTTATTGGACAGCCCTAAAGAGATCCCAGGAAAATATGCACAATGTTGCCCAAACTTGTCTTTCTTGAGATTCCATCGTAATTTTTAGAAGACTACTCATTACAGATTTGGGGAAAACTGCTCTGAACTATGGTGCTAATCTCATGTGTGTGCCTGGTATGTTTTCAGAGGAGGCTGGGCAGGCAGGACTACTCACTCCTACTTCATTCTGATCTTTTCTGATTAAAGTTTTATTTATTTTCATAATTATGTGTATAAGTGTTTGGTTTACATGTGAATGAGTGCACCACATGTGTGCAATGTTTGTGGAGGCCAGAGGAGCAGGCCAGAGCCCCTGGAACTATAGCTACAGATAGTTGTTAGCTGCCACGTGGGTTCTGGGAATTGAACCTGGGTCTTCTGCAGGAGCAGTCAGTGCTTTAACCACTGAGACATCTCTCCAGCCCCCAACCTGATTGATTTTGATGCTGGTTTTTGTCACCATCACCAACCAAACCAGCAAGAGGCCACTGTCTGCCACAGTGGACGTATGGCTCACAGCCTTTCTCCTGCCATCTCAGCTACTGCGGTTGCCACTCACTCTCAGAGATGCCCTGGAAAGTATAGTGTGTGCAGCATCTAACTACTAATAAGTGGTATGCCATTGTAGTTGGAAAGTCACTCTTCCACTCCTTGGGAGAAGAATGACTATAGTATGCTCTTGGATCAACATTGCCGTCATGTGACATGCTCATTGGTATTCATGCAGAGCTTCAAAACAACTACTGGAGCTCCATTCTCCTAATTAAATAGCTGGGGAAACATCTACTATTATCTCATTTGAATCTTCAGTACTGTAATTGCCTGCTTCCTCCACTTCTTCTTTTTAATGTATAAATAAAACCTTCAGGTTTTAATTTCTCAGTGACTCTTCTATATTCATAAATACTACCCTTCTTGATACAGTTTTTCATCAGATTCTTGAAAACAGAAGTTTATTGCTTTATTTTTCTGATGCAATGTTAAAAGACAGATTGCTGTAATTCCCCATTATTAAGGAATTGTTACTAATATTGAGTTCATTGTTACAAAACATTAAAGCATATAATTTCCTCTTCTGTGTTAAACTTCATTATTAAACAAATGTGAGACTGCGGCATTATTTGGTTTTGAAATTAGGAACCGACTCTCTCCAGGCAAAAGTGTTTTGGAAATACGATTTCCAGAGTGGAAGGAGGCACTTCATAGCTGTCAGAACTTAGGCAATTTATTGATCGTCTAAGAATACATATTTTTCGAACATGTAAAACAAGACTTATCATTATGGGTTTTGGATCTGTGTAGTTGCAAGATTATAAAAAGAACTTTTTCCCTTAGGAATATACTATTTGATTGATTGTTCATTAACTGATAGTAATTGATTCATTCCAAGGCTTTGAATGTTCAGTATATTCCATGAACTGTTCCAGAGACTAGAATCATAAGTAACCCAAGTCAGGCAAATTGCATCATCTTGTAGTGCTTAATGGAGGGCATCAGTCAGGGGTTAGACGGTGCTGGTTGGAACAAGGGAGGTGAGAGTACGGCTTTTGATGCCCTCCCTCTACAGAGCCTTTGTGCAAATTGCAAAAGACATCCTCCTAAAGATATTTAGCTGCTAGAAAATGTCTTAATTAACTTTCACTATCTCCTTAAGGGCCCTGTTTTACATGGGGCAGGTGTGGGGCACACGATGTAGTCCATAAAAACTGGGTATGAAACAAAGTTGGTGATGTGCCCCCACAAGTTGTCCAATGCACATCTTGAAATACACGTGGCAGTCCTTCAGGAATGAGTGCGGCTTTGTATGTGAAGCCAAGGATCTTCTGTTAAGACCTTTCTATTAGAGATGACCTGTGAGCAGGGGTCTGAGTGAAGTGAGGAAAGGACCTTGCAGACAGAGGAGAAATATCTAGAAAAGAGTATGTGCAAAGGCCCTAAGGTGAGTGTGTGATGGTGTGGTCAAGGAACAAGGAGACCCACTGCAGCTGACACGAGCAGGACCAGGGAGACAGCATGAAGTTAGATCAGAGGGCTCTGGGTGGGATTAGGAGTTAAAGGATGGGAGGTGGGGGCACGTCATGGAGGGACTTGTGGGCCATGATAGGAACTTGGTATTCTGGGAGACATAAAAGGCAATTAGAGGGTTTTGAGCAAGGATGAAATGATCTGCTTTGCATTAGAGGCAGGAGTTCCAGCAGAGATGCCAATTAGGAGACTATTGACATGATCCATGAGAGACTGGTGATGATGGGCCTGGCCAGAGTGGTGCTGAGTCAAAGGGGAAGCAAGCAACAGGACTACTGCTGTGTCTATCCCCTAGGTGAAGCCCAGCAGAGTGTCAATTAAAAACTGGAGGGTGTGAGAGAGAAGCTTCTGGAAAGGCTCCAGGATGTTAATCTGAGCATTTAGAAAGGAAGGATGGCCACTGACAAAACCAAGAAAGCTTCAAGAGGAGCAAGTGTAAGTGTCAGATCTGGAGTCTGCTTGTCAGCACTGGAGAAGTACCTACGGATTATCATCAAAGTGGAGGCTGAGCAGGTGGCTGGACACAGGCATTTGAAGATCAGGGTTGGGGGCACTGGACGTGATGGTGCTAAGATGCTCGCGAGAAAGCCTCAGTGGAACTGAAGGTTGGCTGTGTAGTTGGTACTGCCATGTTGCCTCTGAACCTTGGAGCTCCTCCATCATTCAGGTCCAGAGATGCTGAGGAGCTACAACGCTTCCCTCTCCCACTGAAGCGTTCTTTGTTAACATTGTGAGAGGCCTGGCTTATCTTTACAATGTGAGGTACAAGCTGCTGATCTGCCACGGAACGACTCGCCTGTTCAGGAGCCAATCCTCCGGCCAGTGAGGCTGATGTCCAGAGTGCAACTACAGTGTACAGAATATGGTCGCCTCCACTGACGGAGTCAAGGACTGGCCAGTAACCCTTAGGAAAGAAGGGGTCAGGAGGCAGGGGCCACTGGGAGTGCTAAATATCCCAGTGGGTGCTTCTCTCTTAGAACTGCTGTGAGGGCAGAAGAAAATAACACGAGAGCACGCCTCACTGAGTGTCTGACATATTTCAGTCCATGATACGAGGGAAAATTGACAAAAAGATCTATGTTTTCATGTTTGCAGTAAGTAGTGGTTGGGAAGTAATGGGGAGAAGGGATTCATGGCATCGCATTTGCTTTACATCTTACAAACATTTCCTCCTGGAAGCCTTTCCTGAGGACTCTATTAGTTCACACCATTCCTGGGTCATAAGGACCTCCTCTCTACCTGAGAGGATTTTTAATTTCCTAAAAATTTAAATATAGCGTCTGAGGTGATGGCTCACTGGATGAAGTACTTGCTGTACAAGCTTGAGAACCTGAGTTTGAATTCCCAGACTTGCATAAAAGCTGTGCCTGGCGGTGTGTGTGGAACCCCAGTGCTGGGGATGCTGAGACAAGAGAATCTTGGGGGCTCACTGGCCAACTAGTCCAGTCCAAACAGCAAGTTCCATGTCCAGTGAGAGACCTTGTCGCAAAAAATAAAGTAAGAACAGAGGAAGACACCTGAGATCAACCTGTGGCCTCTATGTGAGTGGAGATGGGTGAATGCACCTGCATATCTGTGCGCATGCACACACACACACACACACACACACACACACACACACACACAAATTTAGCTCAGTGTTCAAGCCTGTAATTCCAACCCTTGGGAAGCTGAGGCAGGATGATCATGAGATTGAGGCCAGGCTAGGCCACACATAGTGAGACTCTGTCTTAAAAAGAAAAAATTTAAAAGCCCCACTTTTTTCATCTTGTAAGAAGATACATGCTCATCATATTAATTTGGACAATATAGAAACTATGTCTTTAAAAGGCATCTATAAATCCACTATCCTGAGCCGGTTGATTGCATAAATATTCATTCAGTATTTCTTTTTCTGAAATAGAGAAATCACTTGTATACACATGTACACATCTGCATCTCATCACTGTTTTGAACTTTAATGATTTATCTATTTAAGGTGCTTAAATTATTTCCAATTTTAAATACAGGAACAATGAAATATTTTGTGTATAAACCCTCTTAATTCTGTGATTACTTCACTATAGACCATTCCTGAAAGTAAAATTACTGGGTCAAAGTGTATATTCTTTTTTTTTTTTAAAAAAGAATTTATTTATTTATTTTATTTTTAGTTATGTGTCTGTGTGTGTCTGTGTGTATGTGCACATGAATGCAGGTGTCCTCGGATGCCAAAAGAGGGTGTTGGATGCCCTAAGGCTGGAATTATAGGTGTTTGTAAGCCACCAGATGTAGGTGCTGGGAATTAAACTCTGATTCTCTGCAAGAGCAATATATGCTCTTAAAAATGGAGCCACCTGTACAGACAAAAGTATATGTTCTTAAATATTTTATATATGTATTTCAAAGTTGCTTTCCCAAAAGACAACTCGGTTTTCCTTCTCAGGCAGTAGGGAGGAGAGTCTCTACACTCTTAGTAGCAGTAGCTCACTGACTTCATTTGCATACCTATGATTTTTAGTGACTGCTAATTAATAAAAAACATTTTCCAATGTTTTTATTAACTAAGTGCATTTCTCTGAAAATTACCTAATTACATATGCCTTTTATGAGCTGCTACTGTTTTTTCTATTGATTTATATGAACTCTTAATTATTAGGAGACACCCATATGCCCCGGGTTATTGCTGCAGTATTCACAGCAGCTAACACATGGAATCAACCTGGATGCCCTTCAGTGAGTGAGTGGGCAAAGAAAATGTGACATACATTCATAGTGAAATATTATTCAGCCACGGAAAGAATGACGTTCTATTATTTTTGGGAGAATAAATGGAATTGAAGGACATATACTAAGTGTTAGACATAGACAAATGCTGTATGTGAATATTAAGAAAAACTAGTTAGAGTGCATATTAGTGATTACTAGAGACCAAGAAGGGTAAGTGAGAGAACGAGGTTAAATGATGAGCCCCAGGCATAATAAATTCTAGCGTTAATAACCTATTAAATAATTAATAACTAGAAGAGAAAATTCAAACACAAAATAATGAGAGAGAAATATTACCCTGACTTGCTAAGTACATATTATATAAATGTACTGAACTAATATACTGGGTCCATAAATATGTACAATTATTATGCATTAATCAAAAATTTAAAAGTTGTTAAAGGAAACAAGTAATTTAAGTTAATGTTTAAGAAGCATTAGCTCCCCTGGTTTAGTCTTCACATACTGTATGTATTGAGTTATCACATGGTACATTATGACTTCGTCAATAAAATGAAAAATTAAAAAAATTAAACCCTTTTCATATTTGAAAATAGACTTTGTCATTTTCTTTAGTACATTTTCTAACAGAGATGATGGATATTTTATATGAGCTGGGTAGGGGGTATATGCCTGTAATCCTGGCACTTTAGGAGGCTGAGGCAGGAGAATTATGAGTTTGAGGCCAAGTTGTATAATATAGAAAGATACTGCCTCAGAGAAAAAGTGTTATGTGGTTAAACACAAATGTGTATTTATTAATTATTAAATGTGGGTGTATTACATACTTTTCAGAAGTACAATAACTATAGTAATACCTCAGGAATGATATCTTGCGTTTCTTTGTATCCGGGAAGCTATTCTGTTTCCCCTAGTGCTATTTCATGAAGGAATCATCTCTCCCTTGCTTTCTTCATGGAGTTATATGTGAACACTACATATAACTATAATCATCATGTCTATTTTCCACTACATCACAATCTAGACTCTGTTGTCTCTGAGTCCTTAATGTGCAGCAGGTCTCATTAGATGTTCGGTGAATGAAGGAAAGGACCATCTTGGGCTGGAGGGACCATGAGAGGGATGTGTGAATGCAACCTAGGTGGTGGCCACATCTTCATCCTGAGCCTTTGGATGATATGTCTTAAAAATGGGACTATCTTGGCATAGATTTCAAAGTTGGTAGTCATTGAATCAGTCAGCATTGGAGCTGACACAGTGAGGATACACCAACCCTTCCCCATCCATGTGTTTCATTCTCATGGCTTAAATGGCATGAGTGCCTTGGTCATGGAGATGGACGTACCCACAGTAAGGGTGCAATGGATCATAAGGAACATTCCCAGTGCCACACTTCTCCATTATTTAAGAGCAGAAGCTGATGGGATAGGGTGATACACTGTGTGTGTGTGTGTGTGTGTGTGTGTGTGTGTGTGTGTGTGTGTGTGCGCTACAGCGGACAATGTAAAGTTTCAGTTCTCACCCTCCACCTTGTTTGGAATGGAGTCTCTTTGTTGCTTGCTGCTGGACTCTGAGCTTGCTGGTCAGGGATCCTCCTGTCTCTGTCTCCAATCTTGCTGTAGGAGTGCTGGGATTATAAACATATGCTGCTGTACCTGGCTTTACATGGTTTCTGGAGATCCAAACTCAGGTCCTCACACTTATACATTCTTGTATTTACAGAGGGTAAATTCTTTATTCCCTGAGCCATTTCCCCAGCCCACGCCTCAGTATCCTGCATCAAGAAAGGCTTGTGGGTTGTTCTAGCTTCCAGAAGGAAGGTATATTTCTTGAGGAACCTAGACATGTCAATTTCACCTTGTTACATTATTGCCTACAATGGCCAGAAAATTGCCAAATGCATCAGAGAGTCTCATGAACAGCAGGGGTTATAATACCTTTTTCTACCACAGACTGTTATTCCAAGCAATTTTACGTACAATAAAACTTATGAAACCTTTTTTCTGCATTTTTATTTTTAACCCATTTTTAAAAACAGATTCAAGCTGAGTGTAAGTCTACATATAATGCTGAATTTTCATGAAATACACAGGATGTTTTAATATCTCATTCTGCATTCTTGTTTTAGCTCACATTTCCCTTGCAGTCTTCCTCGCAATCAGACAGAATGTCTGGAAAATTCTTCTCCCAGCTAAATACAGCTTTGTTTCTTTCTTAGATCTGCAATGATCTTTGCAAAGTGGTTTGTTGTGGTAAATCCTGCACCTTGCTCTTTCTCTGCTTCAGACTACACACACACACACACACACACACACAGACACACAGACACACAGAGACATACATACACACACACACATATATATATTTGCAACGAAGTAAGAAAAACTAAACTGCAGCAAGGCAATTTGGCAAGGCAGTGTGAATTTAAAGGGGACACTTCGCCAGTGTCGGGTGCCTGGTCTCTCAATGATACCTGTGTTACACAGGGTTGGAAAGAGACATGGGCAGCACAATGTAATTGTGTAAAAAGGAGCCTTAGCTCAGCAGCTGCCTCTATTGGCTACTTACCTAGAAAAAAAGATGAAAGAAAAAGGAGTGAAAGAAAGATAAGAAGAGAGGAAAAGGCAAGGTACCAGAAACTGAGAGCCCAATGGTACCATTGGAAATGCTGTTTGTGGGCCAGTGGGGTAAAGGTGCTTGTGAACAGTGATGAAGACCCGAGTTCAATCCCCAGGACCCACATGGTAGAAGGAAAGAACCAACTCCCACAAGTTGCTGTCTGACCTCCACATCTGGGACATGGCACTTGCACCTCCCCACATACACATAACACACATACAATATATACATTTTAAAAAATAGAAAAAACTGGGAACACTATTTTATATGCTGTGTTACAGTCAATCCTTTTTATCCACCTATATTATCACTTATGATTATTTTTCCTATGCTATTTTGAGCTGGAAGTATGACTTCTTGCAAATTATTTTCCAAGTTTTTGTAGTCTTTGTTTATTTTTTGAGATGGGTCTTCCTGTAGCCCCCGCTGGCCTGGAAATCACTATGTAGACCAGACTGGCCTTGCTCTCACAGAGATCTTCCTTCGTCTGCCTCCCTAGTGTTGAGATTAAGGAAATGTGCCACCATACCTGGCTTTTTCCAGGTATTTTGAGAAAACACATATAGCATGAATTTTGCCATCTGACTCATTTTTAAGTATACACTTTAGGTTTAGTGATATTGAGAAAATTTTCAGTTTTGCTGAATTTTAGGCACTAAAGTTTTCTTCTCAAGGGTTCTGCCAGGTTCCTGAGGCAACTGGAGGGCAGAAGTTTGAAACTTAGCATTGTATGAATTAGCCTGAAACTTGTATTTGTACTAACCCAGTTTAGACTGATTTCTACTGTGGTGCCCATTTCTTAGCTAATTTCACCTCCCAGCTTATTTGAAGTGTCTCTAGAAGACAGTGACTGAAAACACATTGTCTTCATATATTACCCATGTCAGTCTTTGAGACTAGTCACAGGATTTTAGGAAAGTTACTTTCTTGTTCTGTTCTATGCTTCCTCCTATACAGAATCGTGGCCTTTGTCATCTTTCCAAGGAACTAAAATGAGTGATGAGACCTTGGCTGATAGTGTGTGGCTCTGTAATGCCCCCCTTGTATTAAAAGCCTGGTTCCCAGGAAGAATGGTGCCATTGGCAGGTGATGGATCCTTTACGAGGTGGGGCCTAGGGCGAGATTTTTAGGTCATTGGGAGCGGCATCTTGTGGATGGATGTGTGTGTAGGTCATTGTGAATATACACTGTTGCTTTAATCAGTCATTTCCCCCCTTTTATGCAACTTCCAGCAGGTTGTAAAACAAAGGAACTCACATTCCTCCTTGCTCGCTTGGCAGGAATTCTGCCTTACCCTTTGAGAATGATATTTGCAAAGCAATCTTACAATCTGAAAAATAAAAAGAGGAGGCAGCTAAAGGTGTGGAGAGAGCTGCATGGCACTTCCACATAGGCGCCGTAGGAGGCGTGGATTGAAGGCCGAGTCTTCCCACTCTGGCTGTGTTCCCGTTTCCTCCCTTCTTTTCTCCTTTCTCTGATGTAGTCAGCCTTGTCTTCCTCTGTTGAATGCCAATGTGCTTTTTGATGACTCCAGTCCTAGATGCAACTGTTTTCTTGACTGGAGAGGCACTTACTGATCAGCTCTGGAGAGGGCTTCTCTGAAGCAGCTCTGCTTTGTGTATTTTTTGTGTTACTGGTAGTACAAAGAAATTCTGCTATTTACAACTTTTCTTAATATTGCATTTTGTACTTTATAATATCCTGCACTTAAAGAACATGATTACTGTTAATTATCATTTAGGAAATTGTTTTTTGCTTGATTAGAGATTTTAGCTGTGTGTATTGAAATCTACTGGGCCTTCATTACACACAGTACTTTGTAGTCAACACTGGTTTAAATATTAATATATGGAAATTTAGCTTCATCTGCTGTACCTTTTGATGTCAGAAGCATAATCAGTATAATTGGCTTAGATTGTTTCTTCTCCTGTTTGTATTTCATACTATCTAATGTCATTAGTGAGTTGACTACCGAGTGGGTAATCTGCATTGTAGAACTGCTTCCTGAGCACATTATTACCATTGATTTTGATTATTTTAATTCCCAGTCACCCCAGGCAGGCCCTCAAGCTGTGCCATATTGTTCAAAGACCTGCTATTTTCCCCGGCATTCAGGGAGCAAGTCTTTCTGTGTGAAAGCCCCTCAGTGTTCTGATAAATGCTGATGCTTTTACTTGGTCTGGGGGTAGACTAGTTTTCCTAGCATCCGGTGGGAGGATGGGTAGTTTAAGGCACAAGCACCCTAGCTCTGAATGGTAGGCTGCGTGGTAGCCCCTAGAGTCCACAGGAAGCTGGTGTCTGGTCTCGTCTGCCTTTAGAGACTTGGCAGAGTAATTGGCTGGCAGCTCAGGGCCTGGTGCCAGGGTAGCAAATCCTAAGGACTCCTGTGTAGTCCACCTGCTGGCCCACAGCTGTCATACCTCTCTTCTATCCCTAAAGTGTACAAGGCTACCTTTTGAACTTAGGAAATAATGACTAGACCAACTTAGGGATTGAAATCTAACTTTCTTTTGGTTTTTGATTGTATTCCAAAACTAACTGTAAAGAGAACCCCACATTAAAGTCTAATTTTGGTTACGGTCAGCTGCAGATTCTGCTAACCCTCTGGCTGGGGTGCACATATTTGGTTTTCTTGGTGGTAGTGATTAAGTCATTTGTATTTGTACAGAATCTTGACTATTAAGGCTGCAGGGCAACTTGACAGGACCAGGGTTCTGCTTCTGTCTTTTTATAGATAAGAAAACAGAGGTTTGAAGAGGTCAATAATTGACTGAGGTCACATAGGTGCTGAGTAGTAGAGCTGGGTGATGAAGATCTCCTTTGTCCAAGCAGGGCTCTTCACTTCTTAAGTGGTACTTTGTTCCTGGATAATGTGGTATGGCAAAGCATTGCACACACCAGCTAATCACTCTGTGCATGATTGACAGATTTTAAGTAGTGATTCTGCCTGAATGTGAACTACCTAAGTGAATAGATTAAAGAGCTGTGTTGGATTTCTCTAGAGAAATAGAATCAGTAGGATATATAAAAATATAGAGAAAGAGATTGATCATGAGGACTTAGCTTATGTGATTATGGAGGTTGAGAAGATGCACTCTCTGCAGGCTGATGGTCTGGAGAAGCTGGTGGTATAGCTCTGCACAAAGCCAAAGACTAGAGAATCAGGGAGCAGATGGTGTCACTTCCAGTCTAAGTCTAAAGGCCTGAAAACGAGAGCTCCAGTGTTTGCAGGCAGGGAAGGTGGGTGCTGCAACCTAAACAGTGGGAACAAATTTGCCTTCACAAATGGCGTGATGCCCCCTAACAACAGTGAAAGCCATCTTTCTTCTTCAGCATATAGATATAAATGCTAGCCTCTTCCAGAAACACTCTTATCAACACACTCAGAAATAATGTTGTGCCAACAATCTGGGCAACCCTTAGCTCAATCAAGTTGACACATGACATTAACTATTCTAAGAGTTTTTTCTGCTTTTCCTCTTATGAGGGCCGTTCTCTGCTTCCTGATACTGGAGAAATATCAGTGCTTCTTGGAGATTCTATTGACTGAGTCCCTAACCCAGGTGTTTTAGTTACTTTTCTATTGCTGTGATAAAACACCTTATAGAAGAGTTTATTTTGATTTATACTTCTAGAGGGATAAAAGTCCATCATGGTTGGGAGACATAGCACATAGCAGCAAAGGTAGGAAACTAAGGGCTTGCATCTTCAGCCACAAACAAAAAGGAGAGAGAGAGGAGAGAGAGAGAGAGGGAGAGAGAGAGAGAGAGAGAGAGAGAGAGAGAGAGAGAACTGGAAGGGGGGCTGTGAACTCTCAAAGACTGTTCCCAGTGATATGCTTCTTCCAGCAAGGCTATACCTCTGAAAGATTCTGTGACCTCTGGCCTGGAGAGATGGCTCAGCAGTTAAGAGCATTGGCTATTCTTGCAGAGAATCCAGGTTTTATTCTCGGTACCCCACATGGTAGTTAACAATTGTCTATAACTCCAGTTCTAGGGAGATTCAACACCTTCTTCTGACCTCCACAGGCACATTTTTACACATGCAGGCAATACACTCATACACTAAAATTAAAAATAATAAATACAATATTTAATAAAAATAAGATTATTAAAAAAAGATTCTGTGACGTCCTCAAACAGCACCTGGGGAACAAGTGTTCAAACGCCTGAGCCTATGGGAGATAGTTCTCACAGAAACCACACCACCAGGCTACAGTTTTCCTTTACTGTCCAGGTAGAACCATTGACTTGAAAGGGGGGCAGGGGGCTAGAGAGATGGCTTAGTGGTTAAGAACACTGGCTGCTCTTGCAGAGGACCCAGGTTCAAATCCCAGCACTCACATAGCAGCTAACAACTGTCTGTAACATCAGTCCCAGGGGATATGATGCCCTCTTCTGACCTCCACAAGCTTTGCACTATATAGGAACACATACATGCAGACAATACACTCATACACATACAATAAAAAAATAAAATGTTAAAAAAGAAAGTGGAGGCAGCTTTCTTGAGAGAATAGTGGGGGGAGATTGGTAGGAGTCTTCTGTTTAAAATTTCTATAATAATGTAGTACCTATGAAGGTGCAATTCCTAACAAATGTAATTATTACAGTGATTCTTAATTATTAAAGGAACCATAAAATTTTAACCAAGAAGCCTTCAGGGGGAATATTTTAGACTATGTGACATTAGTGTTAATAACCAACAGTTCTTCTAACAGTTGGTTTAGGTTAATTTGGCTTCATCAAAGGAAGCTAATAAAATTAATCCAGACAATATTTTACCACATATGTCCAGAAACAAGAATCTTAATCTTAAATAATTATTTCCTGCTGTTTCTTCTCTGGGCCAGACTGCTCCTCGTTTGAATCTGTCAGTGTTTGATACAGGCATGTGAGTGTATGTTTTTCCCTTCACAATCGTGTGTGAGGCCTGGTCCTCAGATGAGCCTGGCCTGTGCTCACAGTATATCACCTTCCTTTCCAAGTCAGTTGAAAGTATCAGGCAAGTGGGTCACTTCGCACTGAGTAAAGTTTGGATGTAGTCAGGCATTTGGGGACTGAATTTTTGTCTCAGTTGCCAGAGAACTTTCAAATTGAGTAGTCTTGGATGAGTCACAGGCTAATTTACTTAGAAAGGGGAGGATGAGGCCAGTGGCTTGTAGACTTTTGGATATTACTGACAAAAGTAATTTCTAGAATGATTTTGTAGACTAACATAGTATTATCAACATTTCTTTTTTCCAAGTAATATGAAAAAAAAATACCAATAGCCACATATATACTGGGTGATGTGTGTATATTTAATGATAGAGGACAGTCCTACATTTATTTTAAAATTCTATGAAAAATGTAATATGGTGACAGTGAGCTGAGACCTTTTCAAGTCTTTTCTAGATAGAACATTGACTTGTATTAGGATGCAACGTCTTTTTCTTCTTGATTTGTTTGTATCTTATGCATGCTTCCTTCTCTGCTGATACTGTATTCTTCTCGTCTGCTACTTCCCCCTGCTCATTTTCTTCTTGTATTTGTCAGAAATGCTATCTCTGGGTACACAGTGTGGGTTTTTCTTACCTCTGGTCCTGATCCCACCAACTTAGTGAGTGTATTTTCATGCAAAGTCTTTATGTCACAGGTTAACATGGCTTAGCAGATAAAAGCTCTTGCTGCCAAGTCTAATGACTTGAGTTCAGTCCTTGGAATTACAGGTGGGAGACTATACTCATTGGGCTTTTACATGGGTAAACTGAGCTCTGGTCCTCATATTTGGTGTCAGGCACTTTTATCTCCCCATCCCCTGAATGCTTTTCCAATTAGTTACTCTTGTATGAAATCAGAAGAAACAAAAATTTCCAGAATCAAAATATATTAATGTCTTTTGCCTCTTTCAATATACTGGGTCTATTACTCTGTCATAGAAATAGATTGATGAACTGGAAACTTCACAGAGCTTATTTTCTCATGAGTTTTGCTGATCTGAATACTTTTGTTTGGGCCAAAATTTACAGTAACTCTAGGTCTTGTTGGTTTTCAACATTTGGCTTTATAGTTTCAATAAAATATTTCCAAAGTATGTAAGAGTGAAGGATGGTTAAACTTTTAAAAATAGATTATACAAAATAACTGTTTTTGATGCCAGTAAAACCAGTTGGTTTGGCATATTGATAAAGGTTAGGAAGAGTGTTTCTCACTCAAATGACTAGCAGATAATTATTTTCTTCAGTTAATATGAACAAGGTCACTTTGAAGAATTATAGATTTGGGGACTGGAGAGATGGCTCAGTGATTAAGAGCACTGGCCTCTCTTGCAGAGGACTCAGATTCAGTTTCCAGTACCCCCATGGCAGCTAACAACCAATTCTAGGGAATCTGACACCCTTTTATGGCCTCTGCAGGCATTGCATGTATGAGTGCACTTGCCTACATATAGGCAAAACACTCATTCACATAAAAATAAATACATTAAAAAAATTATAGACTTGTGTTTCAACCATGATGGACATACACTTATATGTATGACAGCATTTCATCTGTACAAGTTTGAATTCAACGACTAGATATCTTTTATTTAAAGAAAGAAAACACTCATAAGTTCTTTCAAACTTAAGTTATTTGTTTTTAATTTGTCAATAAAAGTATAGAAATGATTCTGCAAATAATATTTTGGGACATTTTATCAGAGATGTCTTTTGATAGCTAAAAATGTATTTATGATCTTCTATAAATTAGGAGAATCTAAGATCTTCATATAGAATTACTGTGATTCATACTGTCGAGAAGTGAAAATACCAATGTTGAGCTCCTGGTTTAGAGTCTGAGAGTGCAGTTGTGTGTTTAAACCTTGAATGCACATACATCGTGGTATCCAACCAGTTGCTGATCCCTCTGAATGACTGTCTGACTTCAGAAACTGCAGAGAAGGCAGAAAACTGAACTTGGAACCTAGATGCAGGTCTTAACTGCCCCTTACCATCCTCTGATTTGGGTAGGTTCCCCCCTACCACACACACTGAGTTGTGGTTTCCTCGTCTGAAGAATGGCAATATTTACTCAAAGTAATCCTGAAGCTTAAATGATGTCACAGTTCCTTTTGTGTTATATACCCAACAGAAACAATTTAAGAAATTGAAATATTTATTTTGGTTCACAATTTCCAAGGGTTTCAGTCTGTCATTGGGGAGTACCTGGAATTTGTGGCAGCAGGAGTGTGTGGCAGAGACAGTTCACATGATAGTAGACTCGGAGACAGAGAAATCTACAGGAAAGGGAGGCTGAGCATAACTTATGATAGCCTTCCCTCTAGGGACCTGCTTCTGCTGGCAAAGTCCGACCCTCTAAAGGTCCACAGTTTCCCAAAATAGTATCCCCAGCTGGGGAACGAGCAAAAGCACCAGCCTCTAGAGGATAGTTCCAATTCAATCCATAATACATAATGTGGATGAAGATATTTGGTAAATTCTGTTGTCCTGTATAATATTACAAACTGCAATTGTGCAACCTGTCAAGCAGGTATGGCCAAGAACTGACAGAGACTGACTACATATATCCTCTACATTCTCAACTCGCCAGCTGTGACCTGTCCACCCCAGTCCTACCTTTCTGTCCTAGTACACTGACTACAAGACAGGTGTGGGCATCAATTTTATCACACAGCTACATAAGGTCTTGTAATGTCATCAAGTGGACTCCAAGTCAGGAGAGATCCAAACCTAGGATCCTACGGTATTGATGATAATTCATTCAACCTCTAAGTATGGAATGGTACAGTCTTCAAGAATCAGACTTAAGAAAATTAGAATCTGTCATCTGGTTGAGGGTGGAAGGCAGACAGTTTTACCCTGTGTCATCTAATTGTGCTGTCCCAACAGAATGGGGGCCATGTGGAGACCCACGCTTTGTTCTTGGCACTGAGGACTGGTCCTCTGGCTCCTTCGCAGGAATGAACTACAGCATCTGCTGGAGCAGAAAGGATACTTAAACTGGTGTTGGTTTCAGTTTCTCAGTTTCTTGTCACCAGGGATGGGCAAGCCCAGTAGTGGTCTATGTTTTCAGAAAATCTTGACTTATTTTTCAAGCATTTGGGGTTTGGCTAAGTTTTACGTGTGTTTTGCCAGGTTTCTTTCCCTAATTATTAGTATTAAGCCCATGTGCATGAAGTAGAATGGAAATTTAATAGCCATGTTTATATTATTTACATTTAATACATTCCATAACTGTGTTAAGGAAGGGTTGTTCTATCTTGTGTCTTTGAAGATAGTTTATAAAAATTTCCCTTCACACTGATTTTACCCCTTCTTTGCCCACAAAGGCATTTGGCTTTGGGGATGGTGAGGATAGGGTCCCAATTCCAAAGCCATGATGCTTACAGCAGATTTTGAATACTACAAAGTGAGTCTTCGATGTCTTAATTGCACTTGACTTTGAGGCTGTCCTGTCGGGAAAGCCTTCAAATGCATTTTCAAGAAAGCAGATGCTCTTTAGCAAGCATTATTCTCCATCTCTAGGACTCACATCCAGTTACCAGAGCCGTGGAAAAACAATTTCTATGGCCCCATCATTGTTTTTCCAAGTACAACGCACAGATTGGTTCCAGGCAGTAGGAGATGAAGAAAAAGAAGACTGCCCATTTCCAAATAAATAATTCTTACCTTCTCATTACCCAATAACCCATCTGTGTCTCTCTTATGTGTGCTAAGGACACAGTCCTAAGTACACCAGGAACATTGATTTAAAGGAACAGGCATTATTTTGTTAATGACAAAATAATGGTGTTATTTTGTTACAGCCACAAATGCGATTGTGTGCATAAGTTTGTTCTGACAGCTGGCGTATGCCCTAGACTTCCAAACGTCAGAGTTGGAAGTGGGAGAGGAGACTGAGGATGACTACTCCAACTCACTTATTTCCAAGGCATTGAAAACGCTAAATGAAACAAATATAAATGTGGTAGGGATATAAAAAGTACATTGAATAAATGCAGTTAATGGTTAAACATTTCTTATGCCCAGAGAATTTTAAGTATCAAAATGAATTAAACAGAAGAAAGGTAAACTATTTATTCTTATGCTTTTTCTCTTTCCCTCTGTCTGTAGTCTGAGTTGTGTTTACTTTCTTTTAAAAAATATATTATTTATTATTTTTATTTTATATGTATGAATGTATTTCCTGTGTTCATGTATGTTAAGTGTACCTGTGATGTGCAGTGCTTATGGAAGTCAGAAGAGGGTGTCAGATTCCCCTGGACCTGTAGTTACAGATGGTTGTTAGCTGCCGTGTGGGTACTGAGAATCGTACCAGGTCCTCTGCAAGAGCAGCCAGTGCTCTTAACCGCTGAGCCATCTCTCCAGCCCCAAGCTGTGTTTTCTTGATTTGAGAATGAATTTTGTCCTCCATTGCCAGCTAAAACAGTTTTCTAATAGAAAATATTGTACTTTAATGAATTTTAGATCGGAGGGTGGGATAGATATTCAAAATCATTAGATATTTCATCATCATTTATAGTTATTTATCTTAGACATGGATTACATGTTTGATTAAACTTATTTTGAGATAATTAATGTGTATGCACGATACAGTGATTCCACGTTTCTTTTATCCAGTTTTGCTCAAAGGTAACACATGATGAAATTTAGCACAGAACATGAACCAGATATGGATATAATCGAGATGGGTACCATTCCTCTCCCATGAGTCCCTCATGATGCCCTTTATCACCACACCCCCTTCCTTCCCATCTTGCTTCCTCAGCCCTTGACATCCCAGCAAGGGTCTCCTCACCACTGCAGGGTGGGTTTGGAAGCTCCACCCAGCGCAGCTTCACTGAGACCTCCCTGCCGGGAGGATGGTAGCAATGCTGAGAGCCCAAGAGGGGTCGTAGCTCGGTTACCATCAGGTACGGGTACATCATCAACAGCCTCAGGTCTCCTGTGACAGCATGGCACCATCGAGGGAGGCATCATCATTAATTGTTGGGGAGTAGTGGACGCTCAGTCTCCCCGCATAGCCTCTATGACAGGAGAGGTGGAGCATAATATCACCCAGCAGGGACAGCAGTGCTGGCTCCATGCTTGGTGCCCGGGCACACCCTCTGGAAGGTAAAGGTGTTGGCTTTCATCAGTGCTGGCACGAGAGATGTGGTACAGTAACTCTTCTGTGGCTGGCCAGGGTAGGGAGGCTATTATCCAGCAATTTCCTGTCTCACTGATCTGCCCCCTCCCATTTCTTTTTGCTAAAGAGAGTAAGTATTTGTTGGATCTTATGTTTTCATTCCTATGTTGGATTGCATTATGGTTGCCAGCTTCCTCAGCTTCATGTCTGGGATATCTGAGGCAAAAAGCCAACCCAGGACAATGACCACTATTTGTTTCGTGTGTCTCCTGACCGTTCCTCACTTGCTTTCCCAGTCCTCTGGGTTTGCTTTGTATATGAGATCCAGGTTTCATTGTGCTTTGTGGGAGGAGGAGGAAAAAAAATGTATCTACTGTGTCTTCCCAGGTTCCCATTATAAACAAGTGGGGAGAGCTGAGACTGGGGTCGGAGGAAAAAGTAGCTTTTATGGTTCCTATGGATTGAGAGAAGCAAATTTTGTTTTGTTCTTAACTGTCATCCTTATCTTAAGTCAAACATTTAATATGACTGTTATTGCCTTCCCAGCCCTCTCTATAGCTCCAGAGCTTGCCAGGTTTTACTTTCCACCAAAGCTGGTCGTTTGTAACTGCATTTCAACCCGCCTTTCCAGAAGAAATCCCTGGAAGACGATGTCACAGCCTGTGGGAGAGCTTGTATTTTCTGACAGCTCCAATTTTTTCCGCTGTCTCTCTTTACTCTTCACAGATATTACAGATTATCAGCGATTTTGTTTTATCATCCAACACAAGGAGAAGTTTTGTGTAGTTATACGTATATCATGAATAACATTTTGGGTCCATTAAAAATGATTCTTCCTACCAAAACTCTATTTTGAAGATTTGTTAACTTTGCCTTGAAAACCTGCTCTTGTTTTCACACACATGCACACGTGCAGAGGTTCCAACCTGAAAATTGGCTCTTAGCATTCACATTTTATTGAGCCAATAAATTGTGCGTTTAACATTTTAGCCAAATCAAATGCCAAGTGTTTCATTTCAGACCTCAGTGTCCATATTGACAGAACTTTAAATCTACTACTTGTGCATCTGGAGCTTGTTAGATGTTTATGGTTTGAATGGAGCCAAATGTCAATGGCACCTCTGGTCTGTGGAGGGATCCAGAGGAATGAGCAGCTACTCTGCTTCCATGATGCAGGAGCATGTCCCTGGGGACCAGGTTTCCACTGATCTGCCCTACCTGAGAAAGGCTGTGGCCAGTAGGAGACTGGTTCGCTGTACAGTTTTATGTTTCCTCATAATTCATTCCTAGAGCACAAGGATTACGCTCAAGAAGATGCGCATGAAAGATTCTGTGGCATTAGGATCGGCAGTTTCTGTGGAGCCCAGCATAGAACAATGAAACTTTCTGGAATGAGGAAATGTTCTAGATCTGTGCTATTCAGTATATAATCACTAGCCACAAGTGGCTACTAAGCATCTAAAATATGGCTAATGTACTGAAAGAAATGAATTGCAATTTAATAGTAGTCAGAAATTTAAGTTTTAGCATGACACGTGGCTATTAGTCACTGTTTTGCATAGTCTGGTGGTTAGAACAAGTAAGGCATGAAGCAATACCAAGAATCGGCTCCCTTTGTTCATCCATAATTATCTAGAGCGACATTTTATCCAGTCTCTTCATGCTCCTGCCTTTATCCCTAAAAGGTAAATGAAGTATTTGTCGGGCAGACCCTATGATAACTATGGAACATCTATAACCACACACCATTCCAAGTGTTCCCCCTTGGATCAAATGTCCTCTTCAAATGAATTTCACAGCTCATGCATCCATGAGAATTCACGGATTATGGTTCAGACAGACCTTGCTTCATTACCATCTTAGCTATGCCAGGTTACTTAACCTCTCTGTGGCTCACTTCTCCATGTGCAAAGTAGGATTAAAATCTACCTGTGATGACTATCTTATAAGTCAATTTAACTGGGCCTTAGTGCCCAGATATTCAGTCAAACAGTATTCTGCATTATTTCTGTGAAACAGTTTTTAGAAAGTCATTGGACTTTGAGTAGAGATTTTCCTCCAGTGTGTGAAAGATTATGCTTTTCCAATCAATGGAATACTTGACTAGAGTAAAGGGTAAGCTGCAGAATTCTCCAGCAGACAGCCTTCAGTCCTCATGAGCAGTACTGTCTCTTCTGGTCCACAATACACTGCAGTTTGGGATTCAAGCTGTAACTCTTTCCTGAGTCTCCAGCCTGTGGTTTCCCCCATAATCTTTTGAAATTGTCCAGTCTTCTCTAACGGATGAATCAGTTTCTTAAAATAAGCCTCTTTCTACACAAATGCACATCTGCTATGACTGAATGTGTGTGTCCCCCAGAGAGTCATATGGTGAAGCCTTATCCCCCAGTGTGATGGCATTTGGAATTGGGGCTTTGGGGAGGGAATTAGGGTCAGGTTAGGTAATGACAGTGGGACTCTGATTTTAGGATTAGTGGCCACTATACATTGACAGGTATCTGTCTACAAATCAGGAAGATGTTCCTCACCAGACTTCAACCATACTAGAATCTGATCTCTGACTTTCAGCCTCTAGCAATGCAATGTAAGCACATTTCTGTGGATTAAGCAATTTAACACATGGAGCTTTGTTATGCCACTCCTGGTTGACTAACATTATCTCCTACTGGTTCTGTTTCCCTGGAAAATATTAATATCCTACTCAAGAGTCTTGGGCCTGACATGGTGATGCATGCCTTTAAATCCCAGCACTCGGGAGGCAGGGACAGGTAGATTTCTGTGAGACAGAGGCCAGCCTGGTCTACACAGTGAGTTCCAGGTCAGTTGGGGTTGCAGGGAGACCCTGTCTGAAACAAACAAAGAATAAAAGGTCATGGGGAACCTGAGACATATGCGATGTAGCTGTCGTTATGCCTGGTGCGTAACAGGAACTTGCTCCCTCTCTCCTTCCCACAGTACAAATGTGGCCCCTGCTGCAGTTTGAGCCTTTCCCTTCACGATTTTTGTTCCAGTTCAGGGCCCTCCCAGCCTTTCTCTACTATTTGAATTCTAGCCGCCCTTTCAAGCTTAGTTCATATCCTGCTCCTACTGCAGCTTTCCTAGACGGCTCTATCCAAAATCAGCCTCCTCAAACTTCAGTGTTTGTATGTAAAACATACACCGTTAGTATTTAATACGTTTGCATTTACTTCTATGTTTTGAATTGCCAACAACAGCCATTGTTCAGTGATTTGTAACATGTGATGCAGGCACATATCAAGCACTTGCTTAATTCCCAACATAACCTTACATTGCAAGCATTAGCATACCCATTTCACATGTCACAGGAGAGAGATCCAGCATGTGTGATTATGCTCTCTATAAATGACATTTCTTATTTCTATTTTATTTGTATGAATATATTATTGCGTGCATGTCTGTAAGTGCACCCATGCTGTGCATTGACTATAGAGGTCAGAAGAGAGTGCTGGGTTCCCTTGGAATTGGAGTTACATAGAGTTGTTAGCTGTCATTTGGGTACTGGGAATTGAACCCAGGTCCTCTGCGAGAGCAGCCAGTGCTCATAACCACTGAGCCATCTCTCCAGCCCCATGAGAGAGATGGCACTTTTGAAACACTTCCTGATGTCTTTCTCCTTGGCATTCTGGTTTTCCCCTTCCCTTTCAGCTATTAAAGTTGAAGGTGAGTGTTGTTGGCTTGAGAGAGGATAGGGATGACTTAGAATATGAGGGTATTTTGTGTGCCCTGGTTCACTTTACATGGTGAATAATGTGAACCGCTCTCTTTCCCCACCTTCTTGGCATCAGGAAAGTCAATTCAGACCAAAGTGACCCGATGGACATTGACAAGAGCTTGCAGAAAATACTGACTTCCTGATGCAAAGAGAGTCTCACGAGTAGAAACTCATGCCTTCTTCATCATCCTTTTGATGTGATGAGTGAAGCCTTGCAGCTGAAGCCATCTTACTCTGAGAATGGCCAGGTGAATGAGGGGAAGATTCAAGTCCCTGCTGCTGGCCAGCTATAGAGCAGCCCTTGAACTATGCACATTGTAACCTCTTGTCATAAGAGAGGACAGAGGGGCCAAAGCAGCCAAGGTTCAAGCCCATGGGGAATTGTTATTTATAGCTAACTGCCTTCAAATATCTACGGGTACATGCTGATTCTTAACTTTCATTCTTTTGAGTCTCTAGTGAGATAATAATCTTGAAAAACTAGACTTTTTGAGTGAGAAACAGATGGATATGTGATTTCAATGTCTCCTTGGTCCAAGTAAGGTCAATACATACGAAGGTAGAGAAGAAAGTAAAAGGTAGCCTGTGGGTCCCCAAGGAGTGGGGCTTTTCTTCTCCCAGCTAGAGAAAGGAATGCAGTTTTATCCCAAGAAATGCCCCAGGCCTGGAGATATGAGTCAAGAAAGAAGCTCCAAAGGCCAAGAAGTAGAAAACCTGAAAGAAGCATGTTTGGGCTGGGCAGGATGGCTATTGGGTCCTGTCTGCTTGCCCCCCTGCCCAAGGTTTAAATTCCTTGCGGTGAGTACATAGGGAATAGAGTGGGTTACATGCCTGTTGGAGGCTGGGAAAGGGTTGGGTCACATGTTCTAGCCCTGCCAATCTATATATATTGGGCAGAGCATTACTCAGAGAAACTGGGGTGCCATGATGAAGTACAGTTCACCGCTCCCACAAGTCTTTCTCTGCCCCTTGCAATCAAGTTTGCTTGCCTCCTTTGGTGGCTGACGACCCTGATCTCTTTTCTGTTCTGAGTCTGGCTTTGCAAGAATGTTAAAGAGAGGAATTTTTCATAAGTAGCCTGTGAGTCTGGCTTCTTCTACTTGGCATGGTACACTTGAGAGTCACCATTGTCTGTATGTGATTACTGGAGTCTTCCTTTTTGTTATTGAGTACTATTCTATGGATGTGTCTGTTCGTTTCCATCAGTTTCCCAGCTGAGGCACACTTGTTTGGTTTCCAGTTAGGGATAGTTAAGAATAAAACTGTTTCAAACATTTGTGTTTACTGGTGTGTGTGTGTGTGTGTGTGTATGTGTGTGTGTACACATAGCTTTTATTTCACTTAAGTAAATTAGGAGGAGATTGGTGGATCATAAGACAAGTCTATGTTTAAATTTATGAGAAACTGCAAAGCTGTTTGTCAAAGTGGTTGTACCATTTCACAGCCATTCCAACTGGCTGTGCACCAGATCTCCAGTTGCTCTGAATCCTTGCCAACACTAGGTATGGCTGGTTGAAAAATGTTGAGCCTTTGAAATAGGTACATAGCAGTAACTCATTCTTCTTTTGATTTGTATTTGACTTGTAGCTGACTGTAGTATGATTTTGTATTTGGATAGTGAGCAGCTTTCCAAGTGATTATTTGCCCTCTGTATATATTCTTTGGTGAAGATCAAATCTTTTTCCAATTGTAGAAACAAAAACTAGCTTATTTCCCTAACCTTAATTGTGAGAGTCCTGTAGGCATTCTGGATATGAGTTGTCCTTTAACAGATTTGCGCTTTGCAATATTTTCTCCCAGTCTGTCTTGTCGTACTCTGAGTGAAGTTGAGTTAACTAATTTCTCTTTTTATGCATCATACTTTGGGTGTCACAGTGAGTTTTTCCAGGAGTGTTTTTTTGTTTAAAGTTTGTATTTAGCTCTTTGATCTATGTTGTGTTAGTTTTTGTAAAGAGTGGGAAGTACAGACTTCTGTTTACATCTGGGCATCCAATTCTTTGAACACTCTGTTGAAAGACTATACCAGCGATTTAAAATTAGCGAACAAAGCAAGTGACCCTTTAACAAGAAGAATGTGAGAAGTGCCCACTTCACAGCAGCTTCAAATCTCAGACCACAGCCAAGATGGTCAAATGTCCTCCATGTGAGCCAGAGCTGCTCACCTTTCACTAACATTACTCGCAGGCTGGATTAACAAAGCAGAAATGAGCTCATCTCTGATTAATCAAAGAATAGCTTCTTAGCTCTTTCTGCTTGGTAAATAAAAGGCAGTCTTAGAAATCTGATACAAAGCCCCTTTCTTTCTTTTCTTTCTTTCTTTCTTTCTTTCTTTCTTTCTTTCTTTCTTTCTTTCTTTCTTTCTTTCTTTTTCTTATCTTTGAACAACTGAGCTTATAATTTTTCTTTCCTACATGATCTGCTGGAAAAATTGGATAAAGATTCCCCTCTCTTTTTATCACATACTGCTCTGTTCCAAATAGTTGGAAACAGCTGGATTTTTTCATTAATCTGTGAGAAACTTGGCGATTGCCAAAGGCTGGCAACCAGCTCAAATGTATGTGTGAAATGTGACATTGAATTCCGGAAGAAGAAGCATGCCAGCTCACATGGCATCAGTTAGCAGTCTCCTGGGGAGGGGAATTTGGCAGTAGGGGGTATCTTGTTTATCAGTATGGTCATGCTTACACTTCTGGAAGAGAAACTGAGGACACACCTCCTGTGTTAGCACCTGAATAATTAGGCCAACCCTCATGCTAGCAGAACTGCTGAACCAGGTTGACATGGTAACCTAGTATCGGTGGGAAGGATGTGGTATTGCTGCAGAGTACATTTTATCACAGAGAGGATAATCAGTTAGTTATTCTTGGCAAGGGTAAGTGTGTCCTGAAATTGAGGCTAACTCTCAGGGAAGAAAGGCACAGTTTTCCCCTCTTTGTTAGACTGTGTTAGGCTCTGTGGATTTATTGCCATGTGACCCGATGCAGTAGTAGTGACTCGATGTGTGGTTTGAGTCTACAGGACTCTGTTGAGTTAATTAGAAATTCAGGAATTCAGTTATCTAATCTAAGCCTATTCCTAAAATGACAAGATGTTACATAATCTATGTTAAATGTAGGTGATCACTTTTCTGATCAACAAAGAAAAGGAAATGGCTGAATGCTGAAAAACCAGAAGTCACTGACCAGCTGGATGTCCCATTGTCTACAAGACTGTTTTCAGTCTCTAATGCTTTCCTAGTTCTTTCTAGTACTTTCATTTCTATTTTAGACAGGAATTCCTTTCTGAAGTTGGATTTCCTCAGACTCACTTTAATGCGGTGGGGAATTTAGTGCATTTTGTCTTGGAACCCATAGGTTCCTGCAAGGAAGAGTAAGACAGGAAAAGGTCACCTTCCCAAGGTACTTGCTCTCTTCTTCTGCTGGTTGGACCCCTCTCTTTTTCACTCGTCCATCTGTCTCTCTCTGTCTTCCAAAATCCTCCTTATTTTCTTCTGGACTCACATGGTTGGCCTTACAAACTTTGCAGTTCAAGCACCCAACAGATATTAAGGGGCTCCGGGGTGCTGTCTTTTCCAAGCCCGGTTTCCTGGCCTGTTCCTATCTTTCTTGGATGTTCACTTATGATTTGACCCACATGTCTGGGGCCAGCATCATGGGGTCTTCTACACAATCAAAGGGGTGGGGTGGTTTTACTCCCAAAGGAAGAATGGCAGGGCAAGCAAGTTGACCAAGAGGCCCACACGCCACTCTTCTCTCTCCGTGTTAGAGTTTTAACTATAAAGAAGAGGAAATACTAAGTGATATGAATTGAAACCCTGTTCATCAAGAATTGTAGAGTTCCACACAGTTTTGCCTTCCAGCACTAGAACTAGACTAGACTAGACAGATCAGGAAGGATCTGCTCACTACACCAGGTAACCTCAGGAAGAATGGATCTCAGAGCCTGTCTCCTTCCACACTGGCTTCACACCTGAACAAATCAAATCACCTTCTGTACCAGCACAGCATGGCAACAGTCTTCCTGAAGACCCTCAACATGACATTCCTCAGAGTGACTAAATGGCAGCCAGCATGGCATGGACCTTCTACAAAAAGGTCAGAAAAGTCTCCAAGTAGAGCAAGAAAGTTTAACATAAGATCTATTAGCATGAATTTGTCTCTCAATAAATGAGTCAAAGCAGCCTCATTATATGTTCCTATTTTAGCACAGCTGCTCTAGTCCTATCTCTTTTCTTCCTTATTTTTTCTGATCTCAGTCCTAACTGTGCCTCTGACAAGACAGATTCTTCTGCTTATCCTTCATCAGTGTCCCTAGTTGTCTGTCTGTTGGCCATATAAGTTGCTGCACTATCTTGAGGAGTAAGTTCTGCTCTTTCCCTTTCTCTAGAGACAGGGTAGGGTCAATCCTTGGCCCATCTTTGAGGTCAGATCCATTATAGAATCACAGAAGCTTGTTGGGGGAAGGAGAGGCTGCTGTGGGGCGTAGTGTTTAGAAGAGCACCTTGTTAAGATGAAATTAAGAAAAAGTTCATCAGAAGGATTAAAAGAAAGTGTGTGTGTCTATGAGTGAGAGAGAGTGACAGAGACACAGAGAGAGAGACAGACAGAAAGAGAGAGAGAGAGATCCATCAACAAAGTAGCTCTTGCTGCTTCTGCAGAGGGCTGAGAGACTGAGAACGTTGTGCTAGTGAGGTCTGTATCTTATTAATGCAGGGTACCGGAAGCAGCAGCTTGCCTCACAAGAGGACTCTGTTCCTCAGGTGACAGAGAGAATTCTTAAAACCCATCTAGCAAACTCAGCTGTCAATAGGCAGCCCATTCCTTCCTGCTTCTGGGCTCCAAAGGGACGTTTTTGATGATATTTTGCCAAGTGCCAGGGTAGTGAAAGAGAGACAATTGCTGAAAATGCCAACAGATTCTTTATATAAGAAATGTCATTTTAAAAAAAGAAAAGGCAGAAATTTTTCTTTGAATAATGGGCAGGAAGCAGGTCCTTAAACAAGTCTGTACATACCCCACATGCATGACAGGTAGCGAAAATCGGATGCTAAGCAATTTTCATTTTTATTATTGTAGGCAGCCTTTTGGTCTTGAAAAAATAGTATTGATTGTAGAAATGCCAGGAAGTGCCGACCAATAGGTACAGTGTCTTTGGTTGCTTTCAGGCCGAACCTGAAGGAATTAGATAGGGATGGGTGGAGAATGCCTGAAATTATACCCTGGACTTGGTGCCTCAGATCAAGTAAAGAGGCTCATAGCAAGGGAATAAACAGTCAGATGGGTCACACAGCCTCAGTAGTGCCTCTGTTTCGCAAGAGTCATGGGAATCTCCACGTACTGTGGGTAAAATTAATCAGAGTCCAGTGGCATTGCCAGATGGAGTCGTCTTGTGTCCAGACTTAGACTGCTCATCTAGAATCTATGTCTCAATGTAAATTGGCTTATGGGATGTATCCCTGGGGCATTGGCTCCCATCACCCAGATGGCAGGATGACCCTGGTGGAAGAAACATATGGTAGGCTCTATCTGTTGTTCACAGAGGAAGGGTCAGTACATGGAGCCAATTAAACAAGAGTCAATGCCACCGATGGTGGACCTGTCTGACCAGAGAGAAGTAGAAAAGCAAAACTTTGAGAAGCAGGGTTAGAAGTCAGTCACTGGATACTGAACGCTCCAGGAAGAAGGGAGAAGGGGAGGGATGCTGAAAAAGGAAAGGCAAAATCAAGGCTGGATATACATTGTGCTTTGAATTCTCTTTGGAGGAACTGTCCATAACAGCATGGTTTGTGGATTGCTCTGTTAACATTTATGTTGTCTGGAGTGATTGCTGTAGTCTGGGTATCCCCAGGTGACGTTGAAAGTGCAGGTGTTAACTCAGGCAACTCTGGAGGAAAATGTGGAAGTGGGAAAGGAAAGAGAGAGAAGGAAGACAATGGTGGGTATGCTGTGAAGTTATCCCCGTGAGCCACTGGAACTGTTTCCATTTGGAAGCTCCACGGTGAAGGCAGAAAACACTCTCAAAGTCGTCCTGCCCAAGGGTCATCGACTCCATTTAGTAGTGAGTCACAGAGGATTCCTACTGAATCCAGGACTCCTAAGGACTTTGATTCCGCAATCCTTTGGCTACCTGCACTTTGGCTACACTGCAATAAGCCTGGGCAACGGGCTCATTGGAACAGAGGTTGTGCTGGCCTTTGGTGGCTGGGCAGGTGTGTGTTGCAGTGGGACGTGTGAGGGGACACAGGCAGAGCACTGATGCCATTAGTCACTGTAATTTTGTGACAAAAGGAATTTAGAGTGGGGATTTGATAGCAGAACACACATTTAGCATATAAAATGAAATAACTCTAACCCCTCCCTGTGTGTGTGTGTGTGTGTGTGTGTGTGTAAACTGGCATAGAAAAGAAAGAAATAACACTTAACTGGCTGAATAAAAACCCTCCTTTTTCCTGGTTTCTTTTCTCTGTTTCACCCCTCTGGAAATGGGGGATAGCAAATGGAAGAACGAGTTCTTAGTGCTAAATAGTATTTGGAGATGCAAATGCTCAGAGTGATTACTTGGCAGCACAGAACTTGCTTGAAGCCTGCCTGAAACCTGTGCTGCATTTCTGTGATAACATCATAGGCTACAGGCATAGTGAAACCATTCTCACAACACAGGGCTCATTGTGTCGTGCCTAGTACAGGTTTATTAGGCAGCTTGCTGCACTGAATTATAAAGCAAGGTGTTTAGTTATTGAATTGACTTTATGAGCCATTTGCTATACAGGAGAATCTAATGAGTGCTTCACCTTGATGTTGACACAGATCTTTTCCCTAGAATAACATAAATGAACATAAAGCAATATATTCTCACTTTTCATAGGAGAGAGGAAGTGAAGGAGAAGGCTGCGTCAGACCAGTACTTATAGCTGCTTTCACAGGGAATGTAGGAATATTCATTCCACTGGAGGAACATCAGTTCCATTGCTTCATCTCCTTCCCGGTGTGAGAGAAATAATTAGGCGAAGTATTACACCTTAAGGCTTTTGTCAGAGGCCAATGGGAATCTCCAGGACCAGATACAGCTTCTTCATGTTAAGATTATAAAGCAAATAGGGGAAAGAAAAATGCATAGTTGATAAAAAAAAATATGGGCCACAAGCTATGATTGTTGCAACTGATATTGAAACATCTACTTACATGTACACCATAGCTAATGACAAGCATTGCTCACAAAGTCAAGTGCCCAGGGCCTGGAGAGGTGGCTCGGCAGTTAAGAGTACTGGCTGCTCTTGCAGAGAACCTGGGTTGATTCCCAGCGCCCACATGAGGCTCATAACTGTCCATAACTCCAGCTCCAGGGGAATCCAACGCCCTCTTCTGACCTCCTAGGGCATTGCCCAACATGGGTGCACTTATATACATACAGGGAATACACTCATACACATAAAATAGTAAAATATTAAAAAAGAATATATCATTTTATAAATTTAGAATATCTATAATATAAATTTATGGAAGAGAACCCGGTATTTTGAATGAAACCTGAATGGAAAAGATCTTAAAGATGTTAAAGAAAATTTCCTTGGCATGGGATGCTGGTGAGGCAGTCCAGCGAGATGGCTTAGTATGACCTTTGCAATGCCCTACTGCTTTCTAAGGTTGGTACTTAGCTCCCCTCCTGTCTGTGAGACTTTGGGCAGACCACATAATCTTTGTCCTTTGTTTCCCTTCGCCAGAGAACATTATAGTTCCTACTTCACAGATAAATATTTGTAAAATATTTTGACCAATGTTTGGCACATAGTTAACACTACGGATGTTTGAGAAATAAAATCCATTAATATAAACCTTCATGAAAGCCCTTTTGCTATTTTTTTTTTTCTGTATCTCAAACATTTAAATTCAGCAAATATTTTCAGAGCACTCACTTAAAACGGACATGTGCCAGGTGCTGGGTAAGAATGAATTCCTGTACTCTCTGCCCCTTCAGATGCTCATTAGCCTATAGAAATAAAATTTAAAATAAAGCAAAATGGATGGACCTAGAACGTTTAATGTTAAATGAGGTTACCCAGTCTCAGAAAGTAAAAAAAAATAACCCCATGTTTTCCATCATATGTGGGTCTTAGCCCATATATGTACATATGTAAAAAATTCGTGTATAGGTATACTATCATATTTAAAATTGAGAACAAGAAAGGATAATTTGAAAAGGAGTAGAGTTTTTGTCTTTTTTTTCATAGTGGCTGTGTATATTCAACTTTCTGTGTACCTAAGTAGCAGGAATCCTTTATGTATTCCATGAGAGTCAGGTAAGTGTTGTCCCTTTCGAACAGTGATTTTGAGAGCTGAACTTCCTCTTTGATTCCACTGGCCAGTGGTGCAGTGAGAATCAGACATGGCAGACACTGACTTGTCGGATATACTGAGTGAGATAATATCATTATTGATCCTGGTAACTACCTTTTATTTTACTATAAATTTCTAATAAAACTTTTTAAAAAAGTAAAATAATTTGAAACAATGATAAACTTACAACAAAGTTGAAAGCACAATGTAAATAATACTTTCCCTGCAGTCTTGAGGGAGTCAATTTTTCACAGTCCACCATGCTCTTAATATGACAGTGTGTCCTTACTACAAACAGGATATTTTTCATATCCACAATAAAATTACTACAGCCAGGGAGGAATAGAGACGTATCATACCATGGAGTCTTCAGGTCCCATTCAAGTTTCATCTCTTGTCCCAGTAATGCTTCTGTTAGCAAAATGATCTGTGTTGTAATTACATGTAGAATTCCAGTGGTACATTTTTTTTTTTTTTTTTTTTTGTCATCAGTCTAGAATATAGCCTCTGTCTTCTCTTGATTTATCTGAACTTGACCTTTTTTTAAGATGGCTACGGAATGCATTTGACTTTGAGTTTGTGTTTTTGGTTGACCCTTCTTGGGAGAAATCATCCAAGAGTGATTTTGTGTTGTTTTCACTGAGTCTTAGCAGAAAGCACAGATTGCAAATTGCTCTGACTGATGACGCTCCCTCTGATCTCTCTACTAGACTCTTATCTTCCAGGCTTTCCCACCAGAAACTTCTCTCTAATTTGTAAGCATTTTGCAAGGGAGGAACTTTGAGATAAGTGTTTATTTCCTCATCAAGCTTCCAATTGACTCATTTAGATTTATTTTAAATTATGTGTGTGTATCTGTGTGTAGCCAGAGGCACTGGGTCCCCTGGACTGAAGATACAGTGGCTGGGAGCTTCCCGGCTTGGATGTTGGGAATTGGAGTACTATGTGCTCTGAACTGCTGAGCCATCTCTCCAGCCCCCATTTGGTTTCTTTATTTCAGAATAGACTCATAGTTTTCCATTTTATCCTATGCACTGTAATTTGTTTCTCTTATGATTTTGGATGCTCAAAGTGTCTCTGATTCGACCAATGGAGTCCAGTCAAGCTGATGTTTGTTCCTTTTGACTTTTCTATCTTTTATTTCAAACTCTTCCTTGCTTTTTGTCATGGCAAAATATTCCCTTTATCTGGTACTTTCTGTGTTCATTTTGGATCCAGTTGTTTATCAAAGAGGCTCTGATTTCTTTGAGTTATGGATGGTACTTAGTAGTAACTATCTGGGGGCTGGGGATGCAGGTCAGCTGGGAGAGTGCTTGTTTAGCATGGACCAAGACCTAAGTTTGATTACCAGCACGATCAGGCATGAAAGTAATCCCTTCTGTAATCCCCGAATTCAAGAGGTTCAGCAGGCAGGATCAGAAGAAGAATGATCTCAGACACATGCTGACATACCTGGGGTGAAGTGAGTGACACTAGCTGTGCTCATTGACACTGTGACATCACTGCTCCCTGACCCCAGCTGTGGGCAGAGTAGTATTCATTTCTTTATTTATATTTGTGTACTGAGAACTATTCACAGCAATATCCAATTCTAATCCAGTCATTCCCAGGGCTCCTTGTAGTCCTCTCCCTTTTTGTCATCCTTAAAATATTTACCCACCTGACTGGCCCCTCTGGTTGGAATTCATTTCCCATCTCCATCTCTGGTGCTGGCTACTCTTTGCAGACTCTTCTCTAGCTGTTGAGGCTCTGACTCCCTGTTCTGGGCCCTAATTTCAAACCAGCGTGGGAGAACCCCACACACACTGAATGAGCTCTGACATTCCACAGTCTTAGCTTCTTCTTTGTCTTACTTTGAAATGGGGAGAGTGTCCCCCAGAGGCTTCTTGGGTTCATTCATAAAAGACTATAAGAACAGACCCAAAGGAAAGCTTATGAACAATTTTATTAGAATTTTAAGGAAAATTGTCAGGGCAGGCGAGCTGGTAATCTTACTAGTTGCCTTGAGGAGGAGAATGGAGGGGCGGAGAGAAAAATCCATGAGGCCATACAGGTCTAGAGCCTGTGTAGAGGTCAGACACTTGGGAGAAGGATTTAGAGAAAAAGTAAAGAAATACAAGATGTTAGGGCTGCCCAGCGCATTAAAGATAGCTTGTTTAGGAAAGGGATATGAAGACGAAAAGGAGGGCTTACACTTTTCCGAATGCTTCAGAAAAGCCAGCAGATTTACAGAGACCTACATGCCTGTGGCGGAGTCCAGAAGCACTGCCTTAAGTGGTAGGATCCCAGGCAGGAAAAGTTTGCTAGCTCATTAATACACTAGGTACTTGGCCCATCTTTTAACATAACTTAAGGTGAACCTACCTACCTAGAAGTGGTCCTGTGACCAAGTGATTGACCACTGAAACCGGAAATGTGAGTCTTTCAACAGATGGAGATTTTACAGTCTTGAGCAGTTAATCTGGGGCTACTTGCCACCCTGACAATTTAGGCTCTGACTTTGTGCCTTGGGGTGTCCTCCATGTCTCTATGTGGACACCTTCTTTTCCTGGTTTGGGCTCTATCACTTCATGCCACAGCCCACATAGACACTTTTTCCGTTCTGCCTGTCATTTTCAGCGTGACTCAGCTGATTTTCCTCTTCTTGAATCTCCCCTTCCCAGCAGTCAATAATTGCCATTAATTCCTCAGGTGGCGTTGGGGTTTCTTGCCCACTTTCCAGTGTCTATGCTGGAATTTTGTCTAGTTTGAGCTTAGACCGACTTTGTCATGCTGTCACCATTGTTGTGAGTTCATATGAGTAACTGACCAGCTGTCTGGAAAACTCTGTTTCCTTGTGATCATCCACCACCTCTGGCTCGTAGGACCTTTCCACTCCCTTTTCTGCAAGGATCCCTGAGCCTTGGGAGGCAGAGGGTGTCCTAGTCAAAGATAATCAGTCTACAGCTTCTTACTCTCTGTACCTTGGCCGGTTGTGAATCTTTATGTTGACCACTATCTGACTTAGTTTAAAAAGGTCCTCTTGGGTATACACAGAAACTGAGTTTAAAAGAAGGTAAGCTCTAAATAAAACAATACTGTGCTGCAATGCCCAGATCTCGCGACCCCCAGAGACCACCACAGAGTCCAGAGTGCATGCAAAAGCAAAGAGCCTCTATTTCCGGCTGAAGCCCGGGCTCTCTGACTTCACGGATGCAGTGGTCAGTATAGAGGCACGGACCTGGGGAGGGGAAGACCTTTTTTTGTAGTCAGGGCAAGGGAAAGGGAGTCAACAACTTGGCAGTCACATGATTGGTTGATCCTTAAGCAAGCATAAGCAAAAAACTTCTTGTCACATCAGGATTGGCTGATTTCAAAAAAGCATTTAGCGGAAACATTTGGTGCCTTCCTGCCGATTTCTGATTGGCCAGGCATGACCACAAGAGCTTTAGCAATCTAGCTACAATTTCAAAAGACCATCTGGTGCTTCCAGCCAGATTCTGATTGGCTCGGGCCTAGGGTGGTTCCTTCCTGGAACATTTTGTGGTTTTTCCAGTAACTGGGCATTAGGTCTAGATCAGCTCTAAAATGGAGGCCAGTTTCAAATAGTTAATTTAGTTAGGGCCTCACAGTACAACAACAAAACCCAGAAAACAAAGTAGGTAGATGTACACTGTATTTTTAAACAAGTAAAGAGTAATAAGGTGTAATTGTTGGTTTTGTTTGTTTGTTTGTTTTGTTTTTCCCCTCTTCCCCACATGTTTCCACATTGTAGGCTGCAGCACGTGATCTGGCAGGAGACAGATGGAGAAGAAAGCTGGGACATCACCATCTAGGTTTACGTACCTGTGTGGATTCTGCAAGACTAACGGGGAAGGAAGCTCTGGCCTAGGAGCCGGAGGCTGTTTTCTGCCTCTATTTTGTGATTTCTCATCTTGACTCCAGAGACAGAGGTTCCCATTAGGGAATAAATGAAGAATTAAGGGCACCACAAGGGTTCAGTGAGAGGAAACTGACAAGAGATGCTTCTGGCAGGGGAGTGACTTCAGAAAAAAATAATAATCCAATTTCAGTTAAGTGAATTTCCTCTGGACCCAGGACCACAGGAAATGCAATCTCTTAGGAAAGATGGAGTAGAGGAACTTCATTTTTCCTATGCTAGTGAGACAGTGCTTCTTCAAAGCCTTGCACTACTGAGTACTTCCGGTCAGGGAGAGCAGATTTGAATGACCAGCTAGGCTGGGCATGCGTTATGAGGACCCACTGCATGGGGCAGCCAGTCTAGAGAATTACCGCCTTCTTGGACTCCTCCTGCTGGGCTGGGAGCCTGGTGAAGGGGTGGGGGATTTCACAGTTCCCTAGCTAAATTAGAAGACAAAGCAAAATTGTTCTAGCTTTGTTTCATGGAATTTCAATGGGGGGAGTGAGGGAGGGATGAAGATTCCCGGAGGAAGCAAAACCCCAAATTGTTCGTGCTTTATCATCCTTTTGAAATGTGTTGTGCATTCCTGGGCTGGAAGGCAGAGGAAAGAAAGCTTCCTTCCTACCCCACAAAGTCCTTCCCCTAGCTGGCCATGTCAGGTCTCAAGTATTTGTATTTTAATTAGAGAGGAAATCGATTCCCTGTCTTGCCCTGGCTCTGGTCAGTTTTTAATGTTCCACGTGGAACCAGGGATTTGGAGAAGTGCTGATTTTTATTGGGCATGACTTAACTTAAGCTGCAACCTTGTATTTTCTGCCCATCCCCTTTTTAAGGCTAATCACTTCAAAATGATTAATGATGCCTGAAGCCACCCGTCTTCACTTCCTGCAGTGAAATTGGGAACTTTTGTGCATGTCTGGGTTTGTAGGAGGGTGTGCTCCCAACTCCCTGAGACAGTTTCCCATCCTGTCCAGACAGTTGGGTTATTGTTCGGAAAAGCTGACTCTCTGGGGGTGGGGAGCTGCAGAGTGGGGACCTTATTCCTTGCTGGGAGTGTAAACTTTGCTCCAGTTATGGAAGGGAAGTGAAATTGCTTATCTCTCAAGGTGCCAGGCTTGTGGCTGGGTTAGCTGGAGCCTAATTCTCTGTTTCTGCTCTCCTCCTGCCCCTTCTCCGCCTTCCCCTCTCCTCTTCCTCCTCCTCTTCATTTCTCTTTGGTGGAAATTAAGAGCAATACTGATGGAGACTCTGAAAACTGGAGCAATTACTAAAGATCTTGGGGGAGAAACAGTTAAACCAAAGGTTACCTCCCTGCTGGGACACAGTCTCCTTCCTGGTTGTCCAGCCAGAGCTGAAGGAGGAGCTCCCCATGGGAGCACCCTACCTCTTTCCTAGGAGCTACCTGGGAACACTATGGCCCCTGGTTGCCCAGAGGCAGCAGCCTCCTTAGCCTGACCCCTGTCCTTCTCTCACTGCCAGCCCAGGAGAGGTCTGCCATGCTATGGTGGCCATTTTTATGAATCTGATTTAGAAATGGCTATGGGTGATTCTTGTAGGTGAAAACTCAGAACGGAAATACTGCTGTTACGTTCTCCCGGGGATTCTGAAAGTTTAGTGTTTGTCTAGTGAAAGTATTCTCTGGCGTCTCCCTCCAGCCCTCAGTACTGTCATTGCATTCCACACTTGGAGTCCATCTGTATTCGGTGAAGTATCTACTAGAAGTTTTCCTTTTGTGAAGCTCAGAGTAAACAAAGGGTCTCTTCCAATGTATAAGGTACTTGCCCTATGGAGGAGCTGAGCTTGTGTTCAGAAGACCTGGCTAGAGGGGACTCCAGATTAGTTTAGAGACATGGGAAGAAGGGGAAAGGATGTTATCGGAATACCTCACACCAAAATGTGCCAGGGAGTGTGCACACAAGGAATGCACACATGCGTGTACAAGCCTTTTCCCTTCTGAACAAATTCATTGTAATAGATGGCAATGTCCTTAGGGTTCATTGCATTAACAATTGTAAGCCTTGATCCAGACCAACATCAGCAGGCATATGAAAGGCTGCAGTATTCAAAACTGTAAGTAATTTTGGGCAGAGTGCCCTGGGGGTTAGAGCCAGCAGGACTGATTTGTATGTTAACAGGGAGAGCACCTGCCTAAGAAATCTGGGAACACAGGTTTTCTTCCCACAACATCTTCTCCACATGAATTAATCTGTTAGCTGGTGTGTGTGTGTTGCTTTATTTAGGAACATGTGTGCTGACAATTGGCTTCTGACTGTAAAATATGGTCTTGGGGGAAAGCATGATTAATTACCTGCCTTACAATCTGTGTATGTATGTATATATGTGTTGGATGACAGTCATTATCAGTATGCATGTATCTATAAAGCTAAGGACAAACTAAAAGCAAGTAATCAGCAAGAATCTGGAAGTGTTAATAAATAGGAAAGGTCTTGGAATTGTTTGGAATTTTGTGCTCTTGATGGACATGGAGCCGCCAAGAGGATCTTATTTCTCCCCAAATGCATCATTTTCAGATATAAAACAGGAGACAATTCATGGCAGAAAAATTTCCCTGGAGTGTTCAGTATTATGGTAACATACTTATTTAAAAGAAACGGCTGTGGAGTGTGGTAGTGCATGCCTGTAATCCTAGCCCTTGGGAGACTAAGGCAGGAAGACGGCAAGTTCGAGTCCAGCCTGCGCTACGTAGCAAGTTCCCAGCTCAAAACAAACAAACAAAACAGAGCAAAACATAAGAAACAAATAAACAATACAACAAAAAATCAGAATGAAAACAAAATAAGCAAATCAAAACAAAAGAAAGAAACAGCTACATCTCAAAAAGCAGGTTTTTACAGTATTAATATGGGGATTTTTGTTCTCCGTTTATAATTCTTAAAGCTGTAAGTGGTGGTAAACTCTGAATTCAATGTGATAGTGAGGTGAGTCCTGTTGGTCCCTTGTTAAAACCCAAAGAAAGCATCAGACTGGATAATATAGTTTCTCCCAAAGCAAGATGTAGGCAATTTATGGGTATGATTTCTGTATTTTCTTGAATCTTGGCAATAACACTCTTCATTGGAATATTACTACAGTGTCAGAAGTCAGAGTGAATTAAAGGGGAGAGAAATGGGAGGGCACAGATGTGGCCAGCTAAGAGGCTAGCCTCCTAGGGTTGCAGAGATGACAACCTTGTTTCAGTCCCATAGGCCCTGTGCCTATGTCTGGCCTGTGACATGCCTGGCCCATGTCACCTCATGTGACTACTGTCTTGTTTCAATGACTGGCTTGGAAGGCTGCTTCAGTTGACATGGGGCCCCTACAGTGAGTTTTTGGTGAAAGGCTAGAGCCAGCAACCCTGTTAAACTGACAGTGGAAGAACTGGGAAAGGAGAAAGCTGCTGGGATGGAAAAGGTGAACAGAAAGCTGAAAGAGGAGAGTCAGCTCAGAATTCTATGAAATGAGAGAAGGTACAGATACAAAAAAGCAGGACTGGAAACTCCATCTGAGGCTGCTGCAGGACGACAGGGAAAAGAGCTTCAGCCAGGAGACCAAATGGCCAAGAAATAACCCAGCATTGCCATGGCTAGATTAGGGCTGGGGCTGAGCTGGCAGCAGGAAGCGGCTCACACAGATGGAGAAAGTGAAGCCGGTTTTGACTGCAGAGCTATTTCAGACAGCAGCAGAGTGATGGGCTGTTTGTCTTTCTTTCCTGGTAGAGCGACTTAAAGATTCTTTCAATCACTCAGCAAACGTTTATTGGTGTCTACTAAGGGGTTGAGTGCTAAGGATCTGGAGATAAAAGGAACTGCCTCTGCTCTTAAAGAGCTCTGTCTGGGAACTCACTAAAGAGATGAGAGCGGAACAGACAAGCCTAATATTGTGTGTGCAGAACCCTGGGGGAGGAAAGCCTACAGCTCCTGTCATTCAGGAGGAGGAGTATTAACGTTTCCTGGAGAGGGCCAGTGGTCAGGGGCAGTACCACAGGGTTAAAGCTGTGTTGGGCGTTTGAGGATAATTAGGCATTCTCCAGGCAAATGATGGAGGACCAGCCTTCTAGGCAGAGAAAACAGAGGAACAGAAAATCATCTTGAGTGTGTAGGTGGAGTGAGAGCATGTGCGGGTGAGACTGAGGCAGGAGGCAGACCCTGAGGAGACAGATTTCTGTGTGTCTACATGCCTCGGGGAAGCAGCCAGCCCAGTTCAGACGGAGTATCTTCATCAGAGAGGTGATAGTTGAGGGGGAGGCAAGAGCAGTCCAGGCCTGATGAAGACTGGAAATTGAGGTTTTTAAGTGGGGAGAAAGGACGGTCTTGACTTCTTTGGCAGGGTGGTGGTTGAGACCATCTGCCTTCAAGTTGCTTAAGAGACTGGGAATAGGGTAGGAGAGGCTCACTGGGAATTCTAGAGAGGAGTGAAAGATTGCTGTATTGTCATTGTTTGAAATTCACAAAGACTTTCCGCAGCTACGCAACTGACTGTCAGACACGGTAGCCCGGCATCTGTTGATCTGCCTTTAAATGCAGTGTGATCTTCGCTCTCCGTATCTGCAGAGCTATCAAGCGCCAGGCGTGGCTGTCCTGGACAGGAGCCAAGGAGTATTGATTACATACTCTCTGTTCTCTTGTTGACACTTGTTTATGTTTCAGAGTGAAACATCAGCTAACAGGGAAGAATTCTTTATGGAACACCAATTATGAGTCTTGGTGGGAGCTTTTCAAGAAACAGAAAGGCAGGAGCTGGATTTGAACTTATTAATTTGTATTTAAAAGGGAATTTCCTCCTATTTTTAAATCTCACAGAAGAGATATAGAAGACAGGATGGTTGGCGCAGGGTGCTCTGGTCTGAACTCTGGCTGCAGGTTTGAGCCAGGTTATGCCACTGCTAACCCTTAACCTTGGGTGAAGTATTGCCTGGGGTTCAGCTGGACAACGTGCTTCTCCTTTTCTTTCTCCTTCACATGCCACAGTGACAGAAATTCAGTAGTAGAAGGCTACTTTTCCTTTATACATTTAATATGAGTTTTTAATATTTTTAATTTTGTGTGTGGTTGTGTATGTATGTGTGTGCTGTATATATTTGTGTGGTGTATGCACACATAGGTATGAATGGGTCTGTGCCTGTGTGTCTAGAAGCCAAAGGATGATGTTGAGTGGCCTGACATATTACGCTGTACTGTATTCCCTTGATTCAATGTCTGTCACTGAATCTTGAGGTAGGCTGGAAGCCAGCAAGCCCTAGTGATCTCCTGTCTGTATGTCTGCTGTGCAGAGGTTTCAGGTATGTATGGGGCCAAACCTGGCTTATTACAGAAGGGCTGGGATCCTAACTCAGATCCTCATGCAGTGCAGCAAGCATCTCATCCACTGAGCAATCTCTTATTCCCACTCATCACACCAGTTTTAGAATATCTGAAATCTTTTCCTGTGCCTAGCTTATATAGTGACATTGACAAATGTGCATCTCCTGTTTATGAAAAGCCACATTCATGGTCCCCACCAGAGACAAAAGAAACCACATGGCACATAAGAAATCTGAACGAGAATGTGGAAATTGCAGAAAGAGACTAGGGTTTTCAGGAGATGGTTGATGTGTGATGTTACCCATGATGGTTTTGCCATGTAATTTAGATGATTTGTGGCAGGTTTTTGAATAGAATAATGTATATACCATTTATTCCTTTCTGCCATTAAAAAATGAAGGAAAAATGGTAGTTGTTTCAGAAGAATTACGGTAGGTTTTTACTTTGTTTAGGAGTTACCTTCATAGTAGACAGAGTAATGCTGCCTACGACCTTCTGTCTCTCACCACTGTCCCAAAGATGTCCAGGTCCTAATTCCTAATTCCTATATGACACCTTATAGGGCACAGTGACTTTGTGAAGAGGTGGTTAAGGATCTTGAGGCTCTAGGTTTACCTTGTGTTATCTGGCTGGGCTAATGGAACCACAAGTGCTCTTTTAAGAGGAGGACAGAGGTGCTGGAATCAGACAGAAAGAGGTGACAGCCAGGGGCAGAGGAGACTTAAGTATGGAAGCAGAGGTCAGAGTGACGCCCCTGCTGGAGGGAGGGCAGAGGTCAGAGTGATGCCCCTTCTGGAGGAAGGCTAGAAGAACCAGGTCTTCAGAGTGATTCTCTGCAGAAATTAGAAGAAACACAGTCCAGTTGACACCTGCATTTTGGCCACTGAAGTTAGCTTTGGCCATCTGATCTCCATTATGATGAAGCTGTGTTCTTTCAAGCCATTAAGGTTTAGAGACATTTGTTACAACAGCGAGAGGAAGCCAATACAAACTTAATGAGTCACACTGATCCTCGATTTTGTATTCATCTTGCAAATGTGCCCCTAATTTCCTGTGTGCTCTTAATTCACCTCAAATTTCCTTCTTTCACAAGCCTTGTATATGGGGGTGCAGAGAGTGAGGAGTGTGCTGAGGGGTAGAACCTAGGGTCTCACACATGCTAGGCAAGAAAGAGCTCTACCACTGAATTCCGTTCCCATCTTGTAATTGCTTTTAGTGACTTGTTTCTCTATTAGATGTGAGTTTCCTAAAAGCAAGGAATTATCATGTTCCATCTTTATGTCTTGGTGCTAGGTACAGTGCTGAGCACGAAGTAAGAACACAAATCATGATGAGTTAGTCAAATCAGTGCTCAAAGGAGGATTTTCAAGTGAATCAAAAGGATCATATGAATCCAAAGGAATCGTGTCTGCCCTCTCTGGTGTGGTAAGATTTTGGGGTTGCTCTTTTTTGGTAATGAATGTTGAGAATGGCTTGTGATGGACTACGGGGGAGTGCCCTTTCACCTAACAGCTACTTGATTCCAGCTGTTTTCTTCCCTTACACTGGAGTCGGCTGAAGTCTGACATGAATGGGTTGGCTCATGTGGGTGTGGGTGACTGAACTTGAGTGGGCTGTGAGGCCTTCTGTGGTGACTAACCCAAACAAGATTTTTTTTCAAGTCTTGTCCAACTCACATGGCCTGGGTGTTTTCTGGAAGTAGTGTCTCATCTCCACGTGAATGGGTTGGATTCTCCTCCGGTGCTCCGTGCCGAGCCTCTTGGAGCTAGAGATCTTCTGGAGACTCCGCTTAGATCTTGCTTTCCAGGCTGGGCTCTGACACAGCTTTGTTGCTATCCGTGATCTCTGGAACAAGCAACAGCTTTTCTGTTTGGATATCATTTGCACTTGGAGCTGTTGGCTGAGCTCCTGTGAGACTTTTTGACTCCATGGGATTTGAGACCAACTGAAGTTGGGTACTTGAAAGAATTTTGCTTCTTTTTTTTTCCTCTGACTCTTGCCAGTGTTGCTGTGGAAACTGACTTGGACACTGTGAACTCATAATTCTAGCTCTTCCATATCAACAGTTCGTGGGGTGCTATAGAAAGCCTCTTGGCCACTCCCACACTTTCCCTCTATCTGAGAACCTCTTTCTCTTCTTTCTCGTGCTCTGCTTGTTGAAGAACCTCCAGTCGTTTTCTCCAGCATTTCTCCGTTGAGGGTAGCCACCCAGGGTGTCTCCGGGGCTTCCCTCTTTATCCAGCCTGCCTGTCTTTGTCTCTCTTCTGCTGCTGAGTTGCTCTTTAGGAGTTTACACCATACATTTTCATGGTGAAAACAACTGTCATCTTTTTTCAGCCCTCAGGGATTTAAACCATTCACAAAATGGAAGAAAGTAGGAAAGGAAGAACAGAGGATGCTCGGGCTACAAGTCTGTCCCTGCCCTGGTCCCCAGAGTTGAGCTCGCTGCTGCTGGTGGATGCCCACTTCCTCCTCTGCCAGGGTAGTGACAGCTCTCTCAAAAACACATGCTGGGTTGAAAGACTGGTTTTCCCTGACAGAAGAAGGCATTTCCATAAAGATAATTAAAATAACATGGAAGGCATATGCCCCACACAATTGAAAGCAGGGACTCAGCAGATATTTATACACCCACGTTCATAGCAGCAGTATTCACAATAGCTGAGTTCTGGTGGAAACGTCCCAGATGCCCACTAACAGGACAGATAATGCTTGAATGCATAAGCTAATCTGGCATATATGTACAATGGGATATTAGCCTTAGAAAGAAATGAAATTCTGATACATACACCAATATGAATCAACTGAGAATACATTATGTTGAGTGAAGTCAGCCAGATGTGAAAAGACAGGTATTATACCATTCCACCTGTATGAGGTTCCCAGAGTAGCCATACTCACAGAGGCAGGCATAGAATGACCATTGCCAGAGGCTTGGGGAGGAGTGAACATGGGCACAGAGTTCCTAGTCAAGAAGATGATAAAGTTCTGGTGATGGTTACATAATAATGTGAATGTATTTAATGGCACAGAACTGTACACCTAAAATTGGCTGAAATGGTAAAGTTTATGCTATGTGTCTTTTACCACAATAGAAGAATATAAAAATGAATAACATGGAAATCATGGTTTTGTTGTTTTCTCATAAATCATTTTCATTTTTCGGCCAAGGGTACAATAGGAGAATCAAAAGAAGTACAAAAATTATTGGAGGAGATTTACCTGTCAGTGTGGTGGTTGTTTTGCGTATTTTGTTCTTTCCGTGCTGTGGTGAGAAAAAAAAATCTTATTTAAATAACACTAAAGTATACTTTCCGCCTAAGTAATTTTTTCCTTTGACTTTTGTTTACCAATCTAGGAAAGAAAACATGCTTATTGAGTAAAATGTATGTTTGCAAAAGTTACCAAGTAAACTCTGTGACTGTGGCAACCCTCAGAACTCTGCTGGAAACCTGGATTTTGCAATTCTTGCACACACATTGAATAACACTTCTTGTCCTGGGTTCCCTGACTTCACACAGGAAGTATGTGACCTCCAGATCCCCAGGTGCTCTGAAAGGGAGCTTTGATAGAAGCAAAGCAAGCAGTGGGATTCCTCTTGGCTCAGGTAATTTTTGTGACTGATAGTTGTGTTGAACTTTTAAAAAACAAATACCACCTGCTTGTTTATTCTGCGAATGGGAGTTTGGATGGAATGAACCCAGATTTGATGGCCAGAGGCCCCGAGCGCTTGGCAGGCTTATAGGGTGATTTCTAGTGAGTCATTTTGCTATTCTGTGATTGCATGCAGCAGACAGGGTCTGAAAGTGACCCACCTTGCACCTGCCAGTCTTCTTAGGTCAACCCAGGTTACATTTCTTTCCGTAATTTGGGAGCAGGTAGGGTGGCAACAGATGCGCCACCTCCAGCGTGACATAAAGCAAAACAATAATAAATCACAAAATCTGTATAATTCATTGATTGTCCCGATGACTAATTCAGTACTATCTGAAATATCAGATAGTTTAGCTTGGTCTCCTCCCTCTTTCCTTTTCCGTCCTTTTTTGTTTCCTTTTTTCTTTGCTTCTGTTTTTGTAGTTCATGTAGTTTTTGTACCTGGTGTATAACATTTTTCACACACACACACACACACACACACCCCATATTACTCCCTATCCTCCTATTCCTTCATGTTTTCAGGCAAGGCTCACAGATAGTGACAAGAATATATAATGGGAAATATAGGGAGTTGGCAAACAGATAGTTGATTAATGTCAACTCAAAATAGAAAAGGCAGAGAAGGTTCAGAGATGACCCCACACCAGCGTGCTCTCTCCACCTGCCACACAAAAGTGGGGTCTCTGGCCTTTCCAATGAGAAAGGGGGTTGGGAAGTTCAAAAGGGGGAACGGGGAACTGGAAGTTACATCTTCTCCTTTTCTAAGGCAGATGTATTAGGTGGGGCCAGGGCTGTTATTCTGCTTAAGGGTTCTGAGGAGCCAGCTGACAGGCCAGACTGGGAAACTTCGAGGCTTTGGGGCGAGGAAAACCCTCCTGGGGCCTGTGAGAAAGAAGATGTACTGGTTTCTTACTGTGTTGTCCACTGGACTCAGATTGGCTTGGTAACTTAATGGAATGCCATAATAGTAATGTTGATGATAATTATTATAGCTATGAGACCACCTAATTATTTTTATGCATTTATTTTTAGTCTTATGATACACTGTACTTTCCTATTTTTAAACTTGTGAGACAGGTACTGTTATTATAGGCAAAGTACAGGGATCTCCTGCTAAAAGATGAGACATATTAAAATGTCCAAGAGCAGTTTGACTCGGTATCTATGACTCATCAGTTGGGCAGCTCTGGACTTCAGGTGAGTAGGGGTCATATGCTGAATATTGAAGCACAGCAAAGGGGTGACTGGTTAAAGCGGAGCAGTTGCTTTCAAGTCCCTGGTTAGAAGTTAGCTGACACTTTCTGATAGGTAAAACAGGTCTTGATTCTTAGTCTAATCATCGCTGCTGAGCTGATTTTCTGGTTTGCTTATATAGGATCCCAGGATGCTACAGTTGCCTCAGCCTAATGGCTTTCCACTTAATTATCTTAATGCTCCGTTTTACATATTGAAGCTGCAAGAAGCTATTTGCCTAAGGACTGGGTGATCAAGAGGCATATGCTCCATTATGCACCCATTTATTACCTCCTCCTTTTATTCTTTGAATATTGTTGATTCTTGAACTGTGCTAAGATGTAGCTCCATCCACTGTGACTATCAGGAAACAAAGTGAAGCATTATTGGGGAGGGATTTCGGGGAATAGCTGCAGGTAGAGAGAGACAAACAGGCTGATGGCCAGTTAAGCAGGAAAACCTTCCCTCCTTCCCACAGTCTGGACTCTCTGATGGCAGGCAATAGGCATGCTTTAGTTTAATTGGGTTGAGGAGGTAAGAACGAGCAATTTTGAGGTGTGGTTTTCTTGAGGTGGTGTGGAGATATGTAAAGGCATTTTTTAATGGTGTTTTAGTTGGGCAATTACAGAAGTTGAGCAATTTTTTGTTCTAAATAGAAGGAAAAGTCAACATTACAGTGTAAGGTGAGGACACAGGCTTCTAGGGAGAGAGATAATGGCTGATAGGGACTGCTAGCTGGAGCACTTGGCCTAGAGTGTCAGGGAGACCCAACTTCCCAAAGGGAGGTGTCTGGTGCCTCTTCTGCTAAGTGCCTTGGGCATCTGGCTCACTAGGATGTCATTTCCCAAGCTCCATGCCTGTTTTCAGGGTGGGCTTGGCCAATAGGAAGTATCAGCAAGAGTCGGAGAGTTAAAGGGGAAGTAGGAACATTTCTTCTCTGTTCACTCAGTTCTGGTGTTGTTTCTAGAAGTTGCTGTTTCTTATTGAAGATAGCTCCACCAGGCCACCCCTCCTCCAGGATTCTGAGTGCAAAATGAACTCAGGAATAGCTACTGTCCTTCACGTCCCTTCAGCCCCAGAAACCAATAATTGCTTCAGGAGTTTTTCATCCAAAGGGTCTTCCCAGCCCTGTGCGTTGAACCTGTAACTCTGGCATTGGTCACTAAGCAGTGCCTGGCTCTAACAAATGCTCAGGTGATATAGAAATTACTCGTCTCTGGACCATGCTTGGAGTAAGGAGGACATCGTTCTTTACTCAATCACTGTATGATCACAGCTATAAATATGTCTCAAGACATCTTTTAAAACACTTAAAATTATTATTATTATTTTTGTGTGTGTAGTGCATTCATGTGTGTGTGGGGGATGTACCCCTTTGTATACAGAGGTCAGAGGAGGACTTTGGATGCTTTCCTCTATTATTCTCTGCCTTATTCCTTTAAGACAGGCTGGCTCACAGAAGCAGAAACTTGCTGTTTGGGCTAGGCTGCCTGGCTAGTGAGCTCCCAGTCTTTCCCCCACCCCAGTGCGATTAGAGGCAGGAGCTTCTGGCTTTTTCATGTTGGTGTTAGGAATTTGAACTCAGCTTCTCATGTTTGTGGACTGCTCTTTACCCACTGAGCCATCTCAAGCTCCTGTCCAAGAAATCTTAAAACACACACACACACACACACACACACACACACACACACACACACACACTCTAGTTTCATAATAGGACACAATAGTGAAAATCCAGGCCCCTACTCATCCCAAAAGTTAGGACTGGGTGATGTCAAACAAAACAAAAAAGTAGAGGACATTTTACTTTTTAAGTTTATCTTCCAATCCCACAGTGTATGTGTGTATATGTATGTGTGTGTGTGTGTGTTTGTGTGTGTGTGTGTACTATACACAAGAGTCCTGAAGAATCACTGAGTTCAGTAACTGCTGAATAATTGTGTCGTTTCATAGAATTTTAGTCTCGACACAGGGACAGGAAGGTAGTGGGTGGCAGGGAGATACAGAATCTGATGTTAGACTTTTTTCTTAGAACCATTGATTAAATCTAGCATGCCATTTGTATTTGTAAATAAAGTTTTATTGGAACCCAGTTGTGATGATTTGTTTATTTATGTGTTGTCTGTGTCTATTTACCCTACAATGGGGGTTTAAATACAGCAGAGACCATATAGCCATAAAGCCCAAACTGTTTGGTAACTGGACTTTTATAGAAGGAGATTGTTGATTCCTGCTTTAGACTATTAAACAGAGTCTCTCAAGAATTAAGATCCTGGAGCGAAAGGCAACCTTAGGAATCACCTTGTCATAGTTTACTGACAAGGAAAAGGATTCTTTCATTGCAACAGCCAGTGTAACTCTGTATTTCTAAGAGCAACATGGGAAAACTGGAGGGAATCTGAAGAAAATCAACAATTATTGGATATCCTTTGAGGCAAACCAACTTCTAATGACAGAGCTGGGGAGCTGAAGGTGAGGCAACGGGAGACAGTGGTTTTCTATTTCCACATAGGAAAGATTTCTCCAAATAGGAATGGATCTCTATTGGATTCAGGTTTCTAAGGAAGGTCAGGGACAGGAGATCTTTGAAACAGCATAGAAACAGCTGCTCCAAATCACTTAAGATAAGGCTGGCCACTGTTCTCAGGCAGTACCCAAACTTGTCATCCATTTATTCCTTACCAAACAGGGGGAAGTTCGATACAGGTAGGGTGATAAGGTGCATGTACAAAGAGTATTGTCTTCTCTATACTCTTGGCCACATTCAAAATCATCTGGAGGCCAGTGAGCTGCCTGCCACACACTGGTATAAGTTTCTAGCATCTGAGATGAAGGACCCTTTGGAGCTCAGTGGTTCTGAAGACAGTGATGGAGCTATTACTTTAGGCATTAAAGAGCATCTTCGGTAATAATTTATAGCACTTGCAAATTCAAGGGGAAAATGTGCACAATATTGGTGTCATTGCTCCATGCGTTCATTGCTAATGAAGTCAGCTACAAAATTGTTGGTCATTTCTTGGTGGAAGGTCTTACTCTGGGCTGGCTACAAGCATCCCTGTACATTGTCTGTAGACTAAATAGGAAATGCAGTGTTCTTATTTTAATCATGAGCTCCGAGAGGTAAGAACATGTGTTAACTTTTGTATTACTAGTCTTTAGCACCGTTTTCCACATTGTAGATGCAGGGGAAGAAATCTATTTTAGTGGAGTGGGAGCAGAGCGGGTATATCAGGTAGGCACCAACTTGCACATACAGAGAAGCAAGAAGAGGATTCTTGGTGACCTCATGGAGACTGTTACACTGGTTGCGACAACTGCTCCCTGGTGGGAGGCACCCTGCCCTTCCTTCTATTGGGGTCATTCTGGTTTGGATCTGCTTCAGCAGCTGTGTTGGTTCACACCACATCTTGACAACAATGCTTGGAATTTATATTGAGCCTTTCATCTTTGAAGTTCAATGTTCTAACTAATCTTTATGACTTCTTTGTGAGGTAGGAACTACGGAACTGTTCTGAGGTCAGTTTTACAGGTGGAGGTGGAGGAATGGGATGGGCCTTCAGGTTCAAGGATCTATTCAGGGGCCCTGCATGAGCCAAGACCAACGTGGGAACAGAGCTGGACATTTTATAGCCCCAAATTATTTTTTTTCCCCTGCTTTTCAATGAAAAAGCAATATGTCCCCTTTCTCCCCCTTGCCATTGGAAAGAGAAATCTGCAATGATTCTTTTCTAGCTCATTGCAAATACATTTAGAGCCAGAGAGACTGAAATCAAAGAAATTAAAAACTCTAAATTTTCTAAAATCTCTGGTAAAGTACTTCTAATGTCTTTGATCCAACTGCTGAATTTAATTTGAAGCGTAGAATATAATCATCATCTCTGCTCTTCTCCCCCAGCCTGGCTTTTCTTCGCAGCTGGTCTTACTTCCTTAACATAATTATTAAAGTGTCCCTGTTACAATTCACAGGCTTATTATGCCCTGATGATTACCAGCCATGCTAAGGCTTTAGGCAGATTACCCCCTCTCTGATCCTAACACAGCAACACTGCTTTCATACTCAAGACTTTATAATTAAAATGTGATGATTATTTGGAGGACGGTATAGGGTTGCAATGTACTTTAAAAACAAGTCTCTATAAATAATAATAAAACCTAGGGGGGGTTATAGACACAGATGAAAGAATATATGTTAGGTGAACAAGTAATATCTGCTTCCTTGAAGTGTCTCATTAGCATTTATCAAGGAGTTAATGGTCTCAAAACACTTGACAGTTAATCCATAGAACATCCTTTGTAGGTAATTAAATATTCTGATGTGAGCTTCCAGGAGCAGACACACCAAGAGGCTAGGAGACTTGACCGGAAGGACAAGACAGGAAGCCGGGCTGAACTAGGAGATCAATAACAGCCTGTCCCCTCAGACAGATGACTGTCTGTGCTGTTCCTCAGCCTGTCCTTTCACAATCATAACGAAAATCCAAGCAAGAAGAAAACTTACTTTCTCTTTAACAATTTTATATTTGGTGCAATGAAATATAGTTAATTTACATTAAAATTAATCCTTGGTCTCTGCCAGGCTTATTTGAGGAGACCAAGTAGGATGCTACCCACTCGCTGGGTGATTTTGAAGGTACAGGAACTTCTCAGCCCCCTGCCTCATATATTCTTAGGATTCTCATGACATCTGAATGTATTTGCTTGAGGTAAGACTGTTACAGAAGGACTTTTTGGTAGAGTACCTACAGCAACAATGCCATTTTGGAAACATAGCATCTGCCTGTGGTAACACTTGTACCATGCTGTAGAGAGAAAGCATTGCCAAAATTATTTTAAGATGTTATTTAAGATGAACTGTTTCTTCTCTTTGTCAGCTTATTTAGTGTTATTCTTTCCACTTTCTCCCAAATCCTAATCAATAGCATTTGCGTTGGCAATACTGGGAGACCAAACAGGATTTGTAGAAAGTGTATACTGAGTTAAGACATAATGTATTAAGGTTTAGGTTAATAATAACAAATGATTGTTTTCTATTTTGGAAAATAAATAAAAATTTAAGAGACTTATATGTTGTTACTTATATCTAATTTTACCTGAAGATTAAAAAAAACAGTACTATATAAAAGTACACACATACACTGCTTCCCAGGATGGAACCCCAGGCCTTGAGCATACTAGGCAAATACTTTGCCACTGAGTCATATTCTTAGTCCTTGGCTTTTTGAGACAGAATCTCACTATGTAGCTTAAACTGCCTCTGTCCCTCCCCCGCCCCCCAGTATTGGGATGACAGGTGTCACCATCACACTTGACTCTATTTTATTCTTTCAATGTGACTAAAACATGACATAAAACAATCTCAGAGACAGAATCACTTATTAGGGAGTTTACCAGAGTTATCCTATTAACATACTGCAGAGAGAAATTTTCCAAAGGGGGGGAAAAATCACATTGAATTAGAAGCTGGTAGAATGTGAAACTGAGCCCAAGTGGCAGTCTTGCAGTTTAGACCTTATCTCTCAGAGCCAGGGATGAAAGGCAGTAAGGCAGTCAGCCTCTTCCTGTTTGTTTATTTCTGCTCTCTTATCCTGGCTAGCTTTGGCCCCAGAGCTTCCAGGTTTTATTTATTTTCCATCTGCTTCCTGCTCTCAGTCTGAGACAGCCTGCTCACCAGCCAGTTATACTGATAGAGACCCATAAATATTGTTGAGTGCACAAAAATCACCAGAGAGGGCAGGGTCCTCGAGTAGCCACAAATTCTAGCATCAAGGTTCAGTGAGCCTGAGAAGCAGGGTTCGGGGAGTCAGGCAGGACTGGGTCTCTAAGCTGGAAGAATACTTGGTGCTTTGTAAGGGGAAGGTACCTAAGGTATGGCTTGCTCCATTCTAGAGGACTGTTTTGATGTATTTATTTACTTATTTTATTACTAAAAAAATCTAATCGGACCTGGAGAGATGGCTCAGCAGTTAAGGGCACACTGACTACTCTTCCAGAGGACCCAGGGGTTCGATTTCCAGCATTCATGTGGAAGCTCACAAATGGATGTAACTCCAGTTCCAGATGATTGATGCTCTCTTCTGCCCTCTGTTTGCCACTGCATACACATGGTACACATATGTACACTCAGGGAACTAAGAAAGAAAGGAAGGAAGGAAGGAAGAAAGAACTATTAAAAAAGAATAGCCTTCCTTCCTTCCTTCCTTCCTTCCTTCCTTCCTTCCTTCCTTCCTTCCTTCCTTCCTTCCTTCCTTCCTTTTGGCCAATGTTCTAGACTTCTGGCTATCACAGACTATTAAAGAAAAAAAAGAAAGAAAGAAGTGTGTGGGGGGTGGTGATGCAGGAAATGTATACTCGTATACAAAGAGGGACAATGAATCACTTGTCACTTTTAGTGTTGTAAAATAAATCCATTGGTATAAAACTATCATTTCCTCTCATTGTTTCACATCTGTGAAACAATGCAGGGACAATTTAACCAGTAGAAGTAAGAAGCACCATCCTTCCTAAGAAACAATGACATGCAATGTTAAATCTACATACATACTTAGAAAGAGGTCTCTAAAATTTTTGAATGTAAAAAATGATCGACTAAAATTTAGTTTATCATACATCCCTTAGACACTTGTTTTTGTCGGAAGTTTGTCAGAAGATTTATATTCTGCAATGTGAAAGGGAGTCCAGAAGTCCTGCTTCTGGGAACTATGTAAAATCATATTCAGTGCCCCAGATCTGCTCTCCAATACTAACTGATGCAGGTGGAGATGTCATTGCTGGTGTTAGTCCATGAAATCTGGAATATACTGGGCAGGATGATATTTGAGGGCACCTGAGGCTAGGAAATAGTGTGGAAACACCTGAGGAATCAGCGTGGTGCTGATCACGGAGCAGAGAAGAGAGGTAGCGCCAGGACTCAGCCTTGCTCTAACCCATCTGAGGGATGAATGTTGCTCCCAAGGTTGAAACCTGCCTTACAGAACCCGGATAATGAAATCTGTTCTACAAGGACTGCTCCCAGGCGTCATCACGGTGCCCCCTTAGTCTGGTAATTGCAGTTTTCCTTATGCTCTTACGTCTTCAATGATTCCAAGAGCTCTATGCTATCCCAGACTGGTACTCAGGAACACCGTTCTGCTGAGCCACTCCTAACAGAAGTGAAGATATAGCAGTATTCCCCACACCAGCTTGTCTGCTGCCTCTCCTCGGACTGCGGGAGAGCAGGTGGTGGTGATATCTGACCATCGGGAGGGATGTGAAGGGAAACAGAACATTCTGCAGAGGCAGGTCGTACAGGGTGACCCACACAAGGGCAGACCGGACTTTATCTAGTAGGGACCAACCTGAGATGCAGCTTTTACCAAGGTTTGAAGATTATTGAGTTAGACACTGTTATGTCCCCTTAAATTTCATATGTTGGCATCTTAACCCCAGTATCCCAGAATGTAAATGCAGACAGAATTAACTGAGATGAGCTCATGGTGTTGATGTTGTTTTCTAGTACAGCTCTTTTCCTTCTATATGTTTTGCTGACGCAACTGTAAAATAACTCTAGACCAGTGGGATGCTCTGGGAATTGGCATGTAAAATTAGAACATCTCTTTCTACTTCCATTAGGGGTCTCCTAACTCATGCAACTGTGTCAAAGAGCACTTCTGATTCAGTCATAGGTTATCCAGGCAAAAGGTAGAATATGAGAAATAGACCATCAGAGCTCTCTCCCTTGGCAGTAGACCATGGGAGAATATTCTAGGCCACGGGGTGATTAACTAGAGTAAAGTTCTCATGAGTCTTAATAGCAGAGATTCAAATGAATGGGAAGAAAGGGCCACACCCAAAGTTGCATCTTCCTCCCAGGGTTTCCTGTGCATGCACTAATTGGACTTCACCCAGACGCAAAGCTTATAAACTTCAAAGAACTAGGCAAACATATGTTGATTTCCTGAACATGCTGGAGGAGGTATTCTTGCTACCCTTGTTCTCCAGAATGTGGTTATTTTACAAGTGCAGTGTGCCACAAGGCCTGAGTCAAGTTTTCTCAACAGATTTTCTTTCATGCCTGAGCTTTCAATTGTTCTCAGTGCCTAAGGTGGAAACACGATCAGAGGAAAGGTGGGAGACAAGGGGAGGACCAGGGCAGAACGTGCACTGCTAGACCGGGAGGCAAGCTTTTCCAAGTCTGGGGGTTCCTGACAATATTGCTCCTTCTTCCTCTGAGGTTAGCATGTTTAATTATTAAACACAGAAGCTTCATCAACATTTGGACTCCTTGGAGACAACCAGCAATTATCTCAAATTCTGTTCCCACTGCAGTCCCTCCCCAACTTCAAAGAGAACTCATTACCAGGCCCCAAATTCTTCAAATTACTTTCCCATCATCTCAGATGATGTTTGTAAGTAGTTTATAATGAGAGTCTAATCTCACCCTTCAGATTACTAAAGAAGCTCACAGAAGATGGACTGTGATAAAATTATTCCAAGTTAGGGTGATTATCTTTGGATCATTCTCCCCAGCAAGATTTTATTCCTTGCTTTGTTAAAATTTTAGAAGATATTTTATGTACATATATTTACAAGAATAATTTATACAGACTTCTCTCTGGCTCTTATTTGCAAATTAAGATCCAAATGAGATGTCTCAGAATGAGCTATTTTATGTCTTGCAGATGAATAATTAAAAATGTATATTAAACTGGAATGGATGTGATGAGGCTGTCTTTCAGGTTGCCAGTAAAATATAGCTGCCTTTTGTTTTCTGGAAGATTGTATTTCATAGACGGGAGATCAAGACATCTCAGAGCCCTCCAGCCTTTATTGATAGTCAGCCAGCCCAGTTCATTAATTTGAGCAGTGTCAAGGTTTGCCCTTGACATCGACAACAACAACAAAAGAAAAGGGTAGAAGGGAAAGACACAGACATAGAAATGAGTACACCATTGTCAGATCTCATGTCTGCTGTACAAGAGGTCGTTTCCAGCATTATTTCCACGATTATCTGATGAAAATGTAAGTACTAAGCCAGGTGGAGAGGACAGTAAGAATTTTCTGGAAATCACCTCTATATTAATTTAAAAGCTTTCATCTTTTGACACTGGTCTCCTGAAGTCTTTATTCTCTACTTCTTCCCTTGACTGCCTGTATACTTCGGGTGATGAAGTGTCTGCCATCTGCTCTTCATGGTGTTCTTTTAGAAGAGAGGCTGGGCTTTGTGTGTGTGTGTGTGTGTGTGTGTGTGTGTGTGTGTGTGTGCATGTGTGTGTGTGTTTGTGTGTGAGTCTACCTTTAAGAATTTCAAGTTTTACAGGAACAGACAGTAACTGAGTAACAACTGCAATTCCAGTATAGAGTGATAGTGATCACAGCCAAGTTTGCAATAGCAGTGTGCACATGAATCCAACACATGCAGCATCCATCGGACATGTCAAAAAGATAGGCAGGTAAGTAGACTGAAAGATAGAACACTGGCTAGAAACTATAGCTCAACTTTTTGCAGATTCTGTCAACAAGTAAGGCTTGACTCGTGAGCTGATTCCTTTTTGCCCTTAGGAGATCTTTCTTGTTCCATTTTTCACTCTGCTTATGCTAAAACCAGAAAAATCACCTAGAGAACTAAATCAAGAGAATTATATTTCTCTTGATTGTGAAATAATTTTAAAATAAAGATTTAAAAGATGTTATGATACCTGTAGCATTCTTGTGCAATTCTGCATAGATTTCCTGACCTGAGTAGGATAGGGCAGTATAAAAATGGAACCTTTGCCATGTGATCATATTAATTTTTAACCCTGAACTCTTGGCACTAGAGACCAAACCACTCAATAGAGATAAGGCTTAATAGACTGGTTCCTCAGGCAAACGTCAAGAGACTTGCAAAAGAGAGACAGAGCCATATACGTAGAAGAGATAAAAGGCAGGCAGAGACCTCTCCTCATTTCTTTCTGTTCTCAGAGTGTCAAGTCAGAGGTGGCCTGCAGGGTCCTGGCAGCCTAACTAGAAGAATACACAGATACACAAGGCCCAGGCAGATGGAAGGGAAGAGGGAGAAGGAAAGAAGAAAAATCACGTTTGTCAAATAAAACATCTGTAAAATGGATGACACTTCAGTTTTCTAACATTGAAGTTTTTGTCTTAATTGAGATAATCCTACTGTGATTCCTGCTTTCTAGGGCTCTCCATTCTAAAGTGAGAACACCAGCCATCACCACTGCAGGAAGCAACAGTAAGACGCATTTGCATGGTGCACATGGCTAACATTGTATATGGAAGAAAACCAGAGGAACCGGGTGGAGGCGTTTTCTTCTACTTTCTGTTGAGTGCTTTGCTTGACACAGACACAATTATATATCCTCTTCCTTCTAGAGTTTTCCATTTTGTCTTCCAAGTACTAGTTTTGTGACCTGCCAGAGAACCCTGTTGCAGCCTGGAAAGCTGTAGTCATCTAACTTCATCAGTAGCAGTTTTTTAGTCAATCCTGATGGTTGAAAGGTCTGCTTAAGTTCCCCAAAGGAGCAGAACATCAGAGGAAATATGACTCTATTTCTTAGTGTCTATAACAGCAACTCATCCAGTGGTGATAAAACGTTCATAGAAGGTCTGTAGGGACTTGGAATTATCATCTTACCAGAAAGTATGAATAGTTGTTTGCGTGCAGGCAACTGGAAGAAGAATCTACTGCAAGGCCAAATTTTATATAGATAAGAAGAATTTGATGGCAATGAGCATGTATTCTGAAAAGCGAGGAAAAGCTACTTGATGGCTGTCTACTGATTATTCCTGTGTGAAATTTGGAAATCTCCTCTCCTATTTAATCATTAAGTCATTCCTATTATTCAGCCCTCTGGGGGAATCTTCAGGTTCTGTCAGCCTTACTGATTTTCTCAGTGTAGAACATAAGACCGGAACCTGTCTACCTTTTTTCCCAGCAGTCCAGTCCTGGTTTTTTGTTCTGTTCCTCCCCAGAGGGTTTGTGGAGTGGGTCTTGATCTTACCTGTTTCTTGTGTTCTCTCAAAGACAAATACCAGATCATACATACGTCATTTATTGGTTTTAAAACACTGCAAATGCAGGAAAATTAGAAATGCTCTGAAATATAAAGTTCTATGTCTTCTTTTCTCCCGACAGTGATTTTGTGGCCCCCAGGGGAAGGTTCTCATTGAGCCTCTGGCTCCTTTCTTCAGAGATTTCAGCTTGAGCTCTGCCTCAGTCCGAGGGCCCTGACATAAGACACCAGCACACCAGGCAGTGTGACCGATGCCTGCTGAAGCTGGTAGAGTGGTAGCGTTAGCTCGTGTTGAGTGTGGATATGGGTCCCGGAGTGAAGCACTGATTGAAATAGCAAGTGTAGCATTTAGCTTTGTGTTGTCTCTCCCAGGGACCTCACACAGGACCACACTGTCTGGGAATGGAGGTCCATCACATTCTGCATGTGGAGTCTTTCACTCACATCTTGGAATACCTGTGCTTTGTTGCTCCGTCTATTCCTGGTGTTTTCTTCTTATAAGGAGCGTCTTCCCAGAGGCTCATCAGTTCTCCCTGAAAATGACCAGACTGTACCATCTCATCTCTGGTAGTGGGTAAATGTCAGCTTGTTCCCAGGAGGGTGCTTGGCTTCCAAGGCAGAGAAACTTGCATCAAGCTCCCGCTGCCAATCCAGACCCAGAGAGAGCTGAGCCCTGAACCCTGATGGCAGAAAGCCAGGCTGAAGGTAACAGCTCAGCACAGCCAGGTTCTCTATCTCCAGGTTTCGAAACAGCAATTAGAAGATCCGCCTGCTGGCCCTCTGCCCTCATGTGACTTCTGAGCATAGGGCTCACCAAACTCTCCTAAGAGACACAGTATGACTTTTTTTTTTAAACAAATTTTGAGTCTTGACTCTCCACGAAGGCCTCCAGTGGGAAGCACGGGTACCTAATGTCAGGCACCCTTGAATGGTTGCTGACTGTTGTCTTCAGCCCTTGCTCCAACACGGGCATGACTCTCTGTGGGCCCTGCCCCAAAACCTTTGCGAGAAGAATCTATCAATTTCGATATATCTTTACAGAAATTCAGAATTTAGTGGGGTCTAAATGAATGAGATGGTCTGGGTTTTTGACATAAGATTTACTGTATACCACATCAACCTGAAAAGTTGAGGTGTTATATGGTAAATCTTGTGTATTATTCAGTATAGAGAAGATTTTAATTTTGTGAGTATCAAATTATAATATAGGCTATTAGTATCTTGAAAAAAAATTTTAGAGAAACTTTCTTCTATGCAGAAAAAATTAAAACCAAATTGCAGATTTGTGTTAGACAAAGATAAGAGCCAGATTTACAACAAATAAAACATTTACTTTGTCAGCTTAAGTATGTATCAGGTTTCCACCAGAGGTAGCAGTCAGTGATCCCTGAAACCCCTTCCTGTAGCAATGTGTCCTATTATTACCATGTTCTTTCCTAGCTCCTTCTCCTCAGATCTTACCTGCCCTCTTTCATAACCCCACCCATCTTAGTCTCATTTTTTCTGTATCTTCAGATGTCTCAGAGATCCAGTAAGGCAGTTCACACTGGTGGCACGTGTTATTATTAACAGCAGGTTCCAGATGGAAACCTGTCAATTTAAAGCAGGTTTCAAGTCCTGCCTGAAGTGAGTTGATATGAGTTGGTGTTTGGTAAGTTCTCAGAGATCCTCATGTAAAATGTAAGATCTGAGTGCGCTGGGCTGATGCTGCTGTGCTTTATTTGTCTTTTGTGAAGTGCCTGGTACCATGACGATATTCGCTGAGTAAATAATAAGCGGAATGAAGCACACTTCCGCCTCCATTTTAATAATGTACTATTCATACTTCTTTTTTTTCTGGAACAAAGAATCATTGTAGGAAGTCGCTCTGCCAATATTAGGTTGATATCTTATTGCAGGCCGAGTAAAGTGATAAATTGGCAAAGCACAGGAAAACTGATAAAATTTCCTTTCAAAACAAAGGAGAGCAAGGCAGCAACATGAAATATGAAAAGCCAAGAAATGATTTACTGCCATTAACACAAATTTGAATGTACACTCCCAGTACTTTCCCTGATTATAAAATGCTGAGATGCCCAGAGGAAAATTACGATAGCTTCCTGAGCAATTCTCTGTTGTTTTTGTAAATCTATTGTCCTTCTCTGCTATGATCCCATCCTTAAGAAAGGCTGACAGAGATGTTTTGTTTAACGGAGAGCAAAACGATTGCCAACCATTTCCAGAGGGAATTGAGCTACCAAATATTTTTCTCAAATTATAGAAAATTGCCATTTGTAGAGTCCACACTGTATTTAACTTCTTAATTTAGGATTAGACATCTGCAACTTATTGTTAGGACATCCGGAGAGTTTGCAAAACTCTGTAATATGAATATTATCTTTCTTTTGTCTTATAGCATCTCTGAGGAAAATTGTTTTGGTCCTATCCGTAAAGATTTGCTGATGGTCAAAAGAACCACACTGTAATTTTCCAGCTGAAAACCTGAGGTCTTCTCCAATGCAGTGTTGACATGTTTTCACCCAAATCTGCCACCACTTGACCAGGGACCCAGATGGTGGTTACCCATCAGGCCACTGCAAACATCCCAATTGGGATGCAGCGGAGCGGAGGAAGAACAACTTCCTCTCATTCCTCTGGCTTAATAGAAGACTAAGACACTAGTAATAAAGGACCTGGAAACTGTGACATCCCTGTCCCCACCCTGCCATTGACACTCAGGAGCATGGAATGACTTGGTTTTAAAGTACCAAAGTATGGATATAGAGATCTTTGAATGACTATTATAGCTGAGGGGTTTAGGGCTTTTTAAGCATCAAGAGAAATGTAAAGAAACTAGACTCTTTTATGTATAATCTGCCCAGTTTATTTTCAGTTCCGTTTCTTCAAATTCAGTCACAGGAGGCTTTAAGGAAAAGGGTGCATGGAAGCTGAGCCTTGAATGACAAAGATGATGTGGGGCTAAAGCTTGAGAGGAAGCATTCTTGCTAAGAGAATGCTGTGGGCAAAATAAAGAAATGAGGGAATCCATGGAGTTCTAAAACAGTGCTTCGAGTTCCCGCGCACCCGAAGTACAGAGGAAGTTAGAAAAATCTCTGGGAAAGTCCTACTGACAAATTGTTGGCATTGATGTGGTTCTCCCTGAGAAGCTCCTCAGCTGATTGAATGCTGTTTATCTATGCTTCAGGAACACGCTCCGGTCTGAAGGTAGTTCTTAGCGTAGACAATGTAGTCACGTTCAGGTTCTTATTTGATACATTTCTCTGTTTACGCTCCTTACAGAAAAGACTTTGCCTTGACTACTTTTGTGTTCTTCATGTTCTGGCTAGTGTTTGGTAGATTCTCAATAACTTTTTCTTGAACTGGGTAACTATTGCTAAAATTCTTCTTGAGAGAGGCCGACTAAGCTTAGTCCCTCCCTCCCCAGGTCCTACAACAAACATACAAATTTCCCAACTCACAGTTAGGAAATTTAGCTAATTTACTTGGATTTACTAACAGAGCAGGGGGAGGGGTTACTTACAGAGTATGGGCCCTCCCTCCCCTCCGTAAGTTACATTAATAAATCCACAACCAGGCTTGGATCTTGCGACGTCCTTGCACCCTTAGTTTAAATGCTTTTAGCCCCTCCCCTTCGCACACCCAAGGCCAACGGACTGGTCGGGAGGAGCCTAGGACTTTCCCAGCTCCTAGTCTTTTCACCAAAGGAATCCTGGGTAAATACCACTCTGCCTGGGAGGGGTGTTTGTCCCCAGCTCATCAGCCTTGTCTCTGAGAATCAGTTTACCCTACAGTAACAATACAAGATCTTTCCTTAAATAATGACTTCAAATATTTTGACTGTTTTCAAAAGACTCACAAGAGCCTAGATAACTGTTCTTAAGGCATAAAACAATGATTAATAAGTGCGGGTGTATTTTATAATTAAACTACTAAAAGTGAAGCATACATTTGATTATTATAGAAGGAACAGGATAAAGTACGAAATGAATTTAGTACTTTTGGTGTCACCCAAGGGATGTTAGCTATCAGATTGCTGAAAGGGTATGTTTATGGAGGAGTTATGTCTACCAGGTGACTTGCCAGCATAAGGGATTATTGAGAGATAGTATAAGCATAGGAAGAACCCTTGCATTCTGATAGGCAAAGACTATATTGGAAGGAACCTTGAACTTGGAGTCAAGGGACATGGAACCTCAGTCTAGAAACTGCTGTGTGTGCCTGGGAAAAATCTTTGATCTTCAAGTTTCAGTCTTCACCTTCAAAACCAACATCCTCATTCTGCTTGCCTTGCGGAACTGTGAGGATAAATAAGATAATGTAATGAGATAGTCAACTACAAAGAGACCTTCTTATCAGACAGTGCAAGAACCAAGTGTTCTCCCTAATCCTTCGCTGCGTATTTGTGCTCTGGTTGAATGCCAGGTTCCAGACCTTAGGACTCTTGATTTGACACTCAATCCATCGATTTTGCCTTACTGCTGCTTTTTAATTTGACAAGGAAAAATTTTAGATCATGGGTAGAGGAATGAAAGATTGTAAAAGTTTATCCTTGGCAGGATATTTGATATCCTCTGGTGTTTAACAATGTTTCACAAAGTTAGCCTCTGTGTGTGCAGTTTTGTGTGCAGATTACTGATAGTTGTATGTAAACATCCAGCAGCAAATTTTGACTGGGATTCTGTCAAGTGCTGGTGGACAGATGGACAGTGTTCCCTGGCACATTTCTGTGTTCTCTGCTTCATTCTCGGCTGTCAGGGGCGGGCTTTGGTCAATACATTGAAAGACCTGTCCGGTTTTCCTTCAGTGTCATTCAGTCTCTGTCAGAGAAGGAAGGGCGTGCATGTTCACCAACTCTGTTTCCACCCTCAGTGTTTTGACGAGATGTAAACCTGATAGGGATTTGTCACTCCCTGGTGGCCTTTTGTCGTGGTTCATGACAGGTTTATTATCTTTGATCTACAAAACCCAGAGAGCAGAGGACGGTGTTTGATTTCATATACCAGGTACAATTGACTTTAATTATCTTCTTGAGATTGGTCCTGCACTCAGTTATGAAGGACTGCTATCCCAAATCATCTGGGTCTTGGACAGTCTCTGAAAGCACAATGTGTATATATAACTAACTTATGCAGTATTGTCAGGAAAATGCCATCTTTTGCTGAGTAGTGATTTTCTGATATACAGCATTTAAAATTAGTTCTTTTTGTGTGTGGTAGATTTATACTTCTGACAGGAAAGAGCTGTAAGATGTGAAATGTATAACCGGCCAGGGCTAGAGCACATGCCATAGCATTTGCTCTGCTGAAACTGGTCATATGTAAATCGTCTTCTTTGCATAATGTTCTATGGATGTGAAGGTTGGAAGAACAATGTCACTTGTGACTCACAGCACATTTAAATGTTTTTCAAAATTTCAAATATTTCTCTCTAAAATTTGGCTATGTTGCATGGGTCTTGTCTAACACATTATTCAATTATACAATAGCCAGACAATTGAGGAATTAAACCTTGACAAAAACAAAGAATTGTAGAGCCACACAATCATGAATTTGCTCAAGGACACAGGAATGCATATGCACATCCATATGTGCCTGTGATGGATAATATCACACTACATGAAAGGCACAGTGGGCGGGGGACAGACCTTGATAGCCTTATATAGCATAACAATACTCTTTAATTTCTTCTGCTCCTGTGAGACTCTATGACAACCAGGACTGTCTCCTCAAAAACGTAAATGCCACCATCATGAGCCACTCATGGATCTAGGATTAAAAATTTGTACGTGGCCGAGTGCGCCTTTAATCCCAGCACTTGGGAGGTAGAGGCAGGTGGATCTCTGTGAGTTCAGGGTCAGCCTGGTCTACTGGTCTACATAGTTCCAGGCCAGTCAGGGCAACAGGGAGACCCTGTCTCAAAAAGACAAAAAAAAAAAAAAAGAATTCATATGTAAAGGGCAGGAGAAATGGCTCAATGGCTCAGTGGTTAAAAGCACTGGGTGCTCTTGCGGAAGGGCTGGGTTCAGCTCCCAGCACCCGCATAGTGGTTAGCAAGCATCTAAAACTCCAGTTCCAGAAGAGTCTGATGCACTCTTCTGACCTCTAAGGGCTTGGCATGGCACAGACATGCTTATACACATGCAGGCAGTACACATATACAAAAAATAAAAATAATCACTAGACTATTAAAACAATAAAGAATGCATCTGTGGATGAGAGAGACACTGGTAAGTGGATGTCTGATCATGTGGGGTAGTATGCCCTGTCTTTCTCTCTGAGGCACAGATGCTAGGTGCCCCCCGAGGAGGAGGTGCCCTGCTTTTCACACTGAAGAGGACCCTACTTTTTCCAATAGTCTTGCATGAACTTTGTTGTTTCTCAAAAACGGCAGTGATTGTTTCCTGTGTTGTCAGAGTTTTTATGGTAGAGTTAGGGGAGGGCAGCTAAGTGACTTATCATGCTATAAAGAAGAATACTTCGTATATTGACAAAGTAGTCTCCAGGGTTTTTTTTGTTTTGTTTTGTTTTGTCTTTAACCCCACTTTAGAGTAAAGCAAATAAATCCATGTCCAATAATCAAACTGCTGGTTTATATTTTTTTATTTATCGTTATCTCTGAATTTAGAAATTTAGCTCTTGTCAATACATTGAGGATTTTTGAAACTATACTGGATTTATCTCCAAAACTGAGGTCATGATTTTTGGTACCATGAAGTCTATAAGTTCTGCCTAAGGCTGCCTTCCTACCCCCAGGACTTTGTCATTATACTAATTAGTACCTAAACCACCCATTTCCTTTTCTTGATTTCTCCCACTGTAGTTGAGAAGTGGCCTGAAGCTTAGCTGGCAGCCCTGAGGAGATTGGTGTTGGGTGTTGGGACAAGAGCTTCAGTGTTGGGAACTAAAGCACTGGGTTTGAGTTTTGACTCCCCACTCAAAGTGACTCTGAGACAGTGGACTATCTACTCAATCAATATCTCAGTTCTTCACTGAGGGGACAGGCTAGGACTAATCAAAGCTCCTTGTAAATTTGAAGGAGTCAGCCATATAAGATACTGTTTTTAATCATCATGTTTCTAAATGCACGTGTTTGTTAGTGAAATGAGCAAAAGGGGGGAAAGATGCCGGACTGCGTTTCTACAGATTGCCTGCCTAGTTTGCTTTGCCGTTAAGCACTTGTCAATGTGCTTGGCTGCTTAGTGATGACTGGGAAGCGATGCCAAGAAGTTACTGATCAAAATAGGCGCAGAAACTCTGCTCTGGCTACATAAGGAAAAGCAGCCTTCAAGGTGATTCTTTACATCTTATACTTAGCAAAAGGAACTTTTACCAAAGTAATGTTTGACTTTCAAGAAGCTATCAAATGTATCCTATCTTCCACACGAAGCCATATTCATATGCTCTCTCTGAATTCTTCCTTGCCCTCCCACGTCTTTCTCTGTCCTCATCTCCACATGTTCACTGTGTATTTTCTGTTTGGAAAAGGTGGATGCTTATGCAGATGGATCCCAGTGGGTCAAAAGACTCATTGTATCTGAAGGAACCCATTGTATCTGCATTCTCCAGAAGAGAACCAGGCAGCTTCTGCTTTCCAGCCCATGTATTTGCAGTGTGGGCAGACTGGCTAATGAAGGCATTTTGCTCCCGTTATGACACTTAGGAATAGACAAGGCAGAAACTGCCAGCTTTGATGCAGACACTGGGATGTAAAAAGATGCCCAGCAGGAGCCATCAGGATTGCTCACTGTCTTTTAATCAGCTTCTGGAATTCTGCCTCTTGCTCCAAGCTGAGCATTCCCAGTGTCCAGGCAGGCTGGATACATTAGGTAAACTAGAAAGTGAAACTTTGAAATGGGTTTTTCATTCAACAAACAACGATCAAACATGTATTAAATACCAGATGCTGTGCTAAGTCCTAAAGGAAAACCCAGACAAATAAGACATAGTTCCTACTTTTAGTAAGTTAATGGTGTACTAGAAAGAACAAAAGTACACGAAAATATAATTGTAATAATACTATTTTACAGGAGGAAGAAGTGAGTTTTCTCATGCTCAAGAAAGTATTAAAGAGAAAGTTTTGATCTGTGTTGTACAAGATGCCTTAGATCTTACCACCTAGAAGAGATAAGATGGACATTGCAGGCCTAAGTATTGGCAAGAAGAAAGGTAGGGAAGCATGGGAGGCCAAGGACGTGTGAAGGTCTACTGTGGTAAGAACTGAGTATTCAGTGGAGGACAACAGCGGCAAAGCAGACAGAGGAGGCTGGGCGGGGACAGATTGTAGAAGGGCTTAGGAACAATGCAAGGAGATCGGAGGCAAAAAGGAGGCAAAACACAGCTTACTATGGGAAACCGCAAAGCTGCCAGATGACCCCTCTACAGGTCTACGCTGCTGAGTGATAATATCTATCACATCTGTGCTTGGGTTGGGCATTCTGGGGTGTGGGGAAAGTGCAATGATGAGTGAGGATGGGGAAACTTTGGGAAGGGGGAGGCCCATTAGATAGCAATTGAAAAGATTTAACTCAGAAGCCATGATAGACAGAGTGGGTGAGGACAGCAGGGCTGAAGAGCAGCTTGGTGTGGCACAGGGCTCCAGATGCAGAATGGGCGGCTAGCTTGTGGAATGGACAATGCTGAGAACCCAATAGGTAGGTGGAGGCATCGGGACGTGGTTCTGTGTTTTAGATCTTGGTTTTCCCTTGAAGGCTCATGTGTTGGAGGCTTGGGGGCAGACACTATTGAGAAGTGGTAGGACTTTTTAAGAGATGGCATTGAGTGGAAGGTTTTCAAGCCATTGGCAGTGTGTCCATTCTAGTCCCTTCCTCCTTTTTTGTTTCTTGGCTATAAGATGAGTGGTTTTCATCTGTCATGGGCTCCTGCTGTGATGGGATGCTGCCTTGCAACAGCTCCAAAGCAATGGAATCAACTCACCATGGCCTGAGTCTTCCAAAACTATGAGGCAAAAACAAGACTTCACCCTTCCTTTCTCTTTTTTTAAAAAAACAATTTTTTATTATTTTTATTTTTGTTTGTGAATGTATTGCCTGTATGTTGGTAGATGAGCTTGAGTCATGCAATGCCTGAGGAGGTCAGAAGAGGGCATTGGAGAGATCCCCAGGAACTAGAATTACAGATGGTTGTTAGCTGCCATGTGGGTGCTGGGAATTGAACCTGGGTCCTCTGTTAGAGCAGTCAGTGCTCTTAACTGTTGAGCCATCTCTCCAGCCCCTTTTTCTCTCTTTTTGTATGTATGCTGTATGTCTGTGTGTGTGCATGTGTGTATAGAAGCTAGGGGTCATTGTTGGCTGCCTTCTTTATTTTTTGAGACAGGGTCTCTCATTGAACATGGAACTTGCCAACTGGGCTAAATTGGTTGGCCAATAAGCCTTAGGGGATCTTCTTATCTCTACTTCCCCAGTCCTGGGATTACAACTATGCAGGTGATGCCTAGCTTGTCACATGGGTGTGGGGATTCAAATCAGGTCTTCATGTTTGCAGAACAAGACTTTGTCAACTGAACCATTTCCCCAGTCCCTCTTTCTCTCTTTAAAGTTGATTACTTCAGGCATTTTGTTATAGTAACAGAAAGATGACTAACCCAAATGAGCAAACAACCAATTTCGGAATCCCAGGAGAAAGGAGGGTGGTTCCCACTCATCACAGTGGTTCTTAGCCAGTATTTGATGCAGTGAATTAGGATGGATGATACCTGCCAAGTTCAGCAGGGCTGACTAAACTTTAAGATACTTGAAAATACCTATGTAGTCTCTCTTAGCTTTCTCATCACTAGACTAAAACATTTCAACTTCTTTAATCTTCCTTCAAGGGCCTTCAGTAACTTAGGTTGTTCTGCATTCTCTCCTGTATTCTCACTTAAAATGCAAAGCCCCAGGCTAAAAACAAGCCATGAATCTTTCTCAAGTAATACTTGTAATTATATATTTTATGTGTGCTGGGCACACATTATTAAAGGTTACCTTAATTCCCACATTTGACACTTTATAGTTATTAAATACCTGCTTTTCCTGAGAAATATTGTAAAATTTAAAACTCATGATTTTTCATCTGCCCACTAAGTGTTTCCGTCCAACGATATATTTACCAGCCCTGTCGTCAGTGATCAAGAGCTTTCCTCAGCTGCCTCTGGAGCAAGATTCCTCTTCACATGACCCTCAGTGCAGCATTGTTGTTGGGTAAAACTCCAGACCCCCGCCCCATTACATTAAAGAAGTAGATTGCTTTGGCAAAACATCAAGTAATGTTTTGACAACCACAGCCTGTCAGGAGCACCCTGGGAGTCTGCTACGAGGTCCAGACCCAGACGCTAAGTTTGCACTGGAGGAAGGGCAGTGCTGGAATCTTAGGGAAGCTCTGTCAACCTGGAGAGAAAACAGCCTGGAAAGCTAGGCACTCTGGAGGACCTTACGGTAGGAAAGCGCTCCTGGGCAGTATCTGCCTTAATTGTTTTTGGTCTTTTGCATATTCTGCCTGATAGGTACCTGGAAATTTTAGGAAGTCCTTGAGATGTATTCCAAAGTCTTCATGGAAGTGTCCATTGACCAATAGAATCCTTAGTAAGTGGTCTTGCTGGTTACAGCTTGCAGGATCTCTTTCTAGACACCTTCATTCATTCAAGAAGGGTGCTGTCATGTTTGAGAGCCTCCTAGGGCTTGAACAAAGACCACACCTTGCTGCACGGTTTCTCTTTAATCCTGCTGCCTTCTGACCTCTGTCTGCGGAGCAGGACCGGCGTCCTTTTCCACAAGTTCCTGGCGTTCTGTTGGCTCCCTGGCACTTTTCTCTTTGGTGCTCTGAACCCTTCTGTGCCACCATATTCTTTATTGCCCTCTCTTTGTCTTAAGTGGAATCTGTCATCTAATTTGTGGTCCTCAGAGATCATTTTACACAGAGATCATTTTAATAAATTTTACACATACTTTTCCTAAGGATGATAAACACCTATGTTACTGTAGACAGGTAGGAAAGAAGTTACCTCATTAGATACAGTTGATCTCTTAGGTTTAATTCTGTATGAGAACTAAGTTGCAAAAAGACCATTGGTTCCTGCAATTATTTGACATTCTCGGGGTGAGAAACTCTAGTCTCTGCAGTTCACTTCTTTCACTGAAGATATTTGCTCCAAATACTCTGATTGTGTTGTGGATCTTCTTTAATCTACCAAGTGCCTGTGTTTTTGGAAACTTTAGCCAGAAGTCACTCTCAGTGATGTGTGCCCTGACACAACATGCTCAGGACCATACATGGGTGAGTTACTTCAATAAAGGACAAAGGAGGAAGACACTAAAAGAAAGTCGGAATTGCCACTGAGCCTGTCACCTTTAGATGAGATTTATCTTCAAGTATTTGAAGATCTGGTGAAGGAGACAAGGAATGGTAGGCGTATCTGTTACTTCAAAAGATCCACTTGTGAAATAAATGATGCCAGTTGTTCAAGCAGTTAAGTCTCAGTTCTGGAAGAAGAGAACATGAATGTTGCTTGTGACCAAAGTTTGGATGTTTGGGTCATACATTTTGGCTGAAAATGCAGTACCAAGTAGTCATGAGAATGATCAGGTGACCTCAAGAAGCACTGTCATTGGAATGCTGTTTGGAGAACAAATTCCTCCATTTCTACTTTGCAGTTCTATAATTACATTTCCCCCAAAGCACAGCAATTCCTCTCACCCTTCTGCTTCCACTTTCCTTGTGGTACAAAATGCTTGGCTCATATTACTGAGAAGAGTGTGGGTGACAGGCCATTGCCTCTTCTGGGAAAGGCCTTTGTCTTTTTCTTTTCTGTGATAGCAAGCTACAATATAGATATTGAGATGTCCTTGAAGGTCATCAGGCAAGAGCTGAGGATACCCCTCTCTGGAGGAAGCTCTGTGTGTGGAAAGGGTGAGCCTGCTGTCCATTGCTGGAACGTTTATCTGCCTCTGAGGACAAAAATTCTCACAGAGTCCTTGGGCATCAATACAGCAACAGTAAAGATGCACAGAATCACTGTAAGTATCATATTCTGGGATCCTAATATTGTAATAATGTAAGAGACATTAGAGTCCACAGAGTGGAGCCTTTTGTTCTGTACATGAAGAGGAACAGAGGAGTCAAGCAAAGGCTTTATTTTTAGAGAAATCTAGCCAGTGCTGGCATCATAGCATACAAAATTCCTAACTCCTAATGTTTGAACAGCAAGTACTTTATTCTGACTGAGCCATCTCTCTAGCACCCTTCTTGATTTTTTAAATAGGTTCTCTGTCTTAAAATGGATTGATAATCACCAGAGAAGATCATTTCTGAGACTCTGTCTTTAAATTTTTACTTCAACTGTGATTTACAGATTTAATTCTTAAGGTGCTTCGTATAGGGGCCTCCCTGATGAAATAAGACATAAAACTGAAAAATTACAGAACAAAACAAGGGTTGTCATCGTCCCAGTGGTGGATTCAAGCACTGCTGAGGTTAAGTAGCAATATAAAAGGAGGAAGGTTATTTTATAGGACTGTATGAGTCAGAGATTTTGTTGCTATGACAAATACCTGACGGAGCAACTTCAAAGGAGCAAAGATTGATTTTGGCTCACAATTTCACTTCCGGATCAGCTGGCTCCATTCTGGGCACGGCAAGGCAGAGTCGCTCACTTCTTGATAGTCAGGAAGCAGAGACGAATATAGTCATGGCAGCAGGCTTTCTCCTCCTTTCATTCAGGCTGGGCCCCAGCTGACTGGATGTCACTACCCACAAAGACAAGTCTTCCTCCTCTAACTCCTCTAGTTAATTGTCTGAAAACACCCTGCAACACAATCCGAAGAGTGCTTCACTAACTTCCTAGGCTTCTCTCAGTCTAGTCAAGTTGGCAAGCAAGATTAATCATCATAAGAACATTTAGATCTGGAAGCTGTAACCCACAGCACCTCGGCAAGTGACATAGTTGGAGATAAGGTCTTTAAAGAGGTAATTCTTCTAACAGAGGCCTTTAGAGTGGACCCCAATCCAACATAGCTAGTATTCTTCTGAGAAGAGAGAATATAGTTGTGGACACAAAGTGAAGACCCCATGAAGTGTAGAAAGTTGATGGCCATCTGCAAGCAACAGAGAGAGGCCCTCAGAAGAAACCAACCCTGATAATATCTTGATCTTGGATGTTCGGCCTTCAGCATTGTGAGAATATGAATTTCTGTTATTTAAGCCATCCAGTCTGTGGTATTTTGTTGTGGCTGCTCTAGAAAGTTAATCCGGAAAGGTGTGTGTACTCCTGTGGGGTGGCTAGCAGTGGTAAAGAGTGGGGCATTGATGTAGAATGAGTTCAGCTTGACTGAAAGGGAAGGGAGGTGTTCTCCAGTCAGCCGATGGCTGCCATGTGGGAATACTGCTCAAGGGTTGCCAGATGTTTTGAATTTTAAACTGAGGCTAAGTCTTTTTGTTTTTGTAATGTGGAATGGCAGTTTTTAGGACTCAAGGCGGACAAGCAAATCATGCAAGCCGGCTGAGTTTGACCTAGACTACCAATCTGTGGCCCCGGTTTGAAGAAACCATTCAGAAGCGGCATGGCCTAAGACGATAAGAAGGGAAACATGGACAGACAGGAACTGAATCAGGAGCAGGATACTGGCCAGCTTTCATGGCCTATCTTGATATTCAACCTTGAGCCAGATCTCCATTCCCACCATGTCAGATGAAAAGGCTGAACTGTTCCCTTCTGATACAAGAGACTAGAGATTTCAAGTTTGAGTCCCATACCCAGTGAGAGGAGAGAATTATAGGTACTCTCTACCTGGCTATTTATTGCCAATAATAAGTGCCTGATTTTCTAAAGTCAGAAAAAGGAAAGAAATCAAATGTAACTAATGATTTAGGCATATAGAAGTGTATAAAATATCCCCATGCCTCAGAAAAGCTATTCAAACTGGAAAGAAAGAGAAGCAGGAGAAATTGATCCAAATGAATATCATTAAAAATATTGTACAGAGAGTGAAAGCATTACCTTTCCAAGAGTGAATCTTGCTGCGTGAAGCTGTGCTCCTTTGTTTTTGTATCAAGGTTGTCACTGTTGGGCTTCCTGGCTCCTTTATCAGCATGTCAAAGGCATGCTGGAGCTCTGTGGTAGATATGAGCTAATAATAATAATTACCGAGTCCTTCCTATGTACCAGTGCTTCATGTGCACAGACATTTCTGCTGTAACACAAAGAAAAATAACAGGACATAGGAGAAAAATAGGAGCAAGGTAGAGTCATTCAATGCCCATGCAATTCCGGTCAACCAAAACAATCACAGCTATCTGGGGGATCAGTTGGACCAGCTTGGCAGCAGTCGAGTCTGCGGTAGAATCCGCCATGGGGATATTAAAATACACAAAAGCAACAGATGAAAAGTTGATAACTCTGTAATCAGGTCCTGTCAGGGGCTAGATAGGGCGGAAGAAGGAGGACTCTGAGTGGCTGGGGTTGTTGTAAAGGTGGCCATAGTAATCAGGACACTCTCCCATAGTTGAGAGGCCACGATGTTGGGACTGTGCCTATCTGGGGAGGGAGCTCTGGCTGCAGGGGCTCACTTGAAAAATTCATGAAATACAACCAAAACGTTCTCGTTGCTAGTGCAGCAAGAAACCCTGTGCCTTTTCTTTCCTGTGGGAGGTTATGGTTTTATTCCTTCTATTTCAGAAATCTCCTCTATGGGACTGGAAGTTGGGTCAGCCAGTAAAGAGCAAGATGAACATGACTGAGGACCTAAATTTGATCTCCAGACCCTTGAAAAAAGCTGGATGTGGTGGTACACACTTGTAACCCTGGTTGAATCAGTGAGAGACCCTGTTTAAAAAATAAAAAAAGATGGAGGTTGACCTCTGATCTCCACATCCGCAGAAGCATGAGAATATGCATCTCTGCACACATACATACATGCTCTCACACAGTGAAAAGTTACCCGTGGCGTTGTGGAGGACAGTGCAAGTTCCTTCTTTGGCATCATTCCTTCACAACCAGTCACTGATAAGTTTACAGATACTCAGAGCAGCATCACGCATCATCTTACTGAATTCTCTCAGTTCTAGGAGGCATGAAAGCTGTGGCTTCCTCCCTACTGTGCATGAGAATTCCCTGGAGGGCTTCTTAAATCAGATCCTTTCATTTTATACCCAAGGTATTTTATTCAGTAGGTCTGAGGTGGAGCCCAAAGATTTCTATGTCTAGTTCTCATATGAGTCTCATGTTGAGGTGAGGGGCCCCATTTTGAGATCTTTTGTATAAGAAAGTGGTAATTGGCCAGAGATTGTGACTTGCTCAAGACAGCTGCAGAAATGGACCTGAGAAGGCTTAACCTTGTGCCTAATGAGGCCTATGTGTGAGAAACTGACCTTTGATGATCTAACACAAAGGAATGTGCTAGGGTTGGTTTGGGTAGTTATTTGCACATAGTTAGCAGGCCAGCATGGCAACTTAGGTGGGTTTGGGTCTGGGCTTATAGGAACTGTACCTTATTCTGGGCATGGGAGACCTGGGGAGCCCATACCGATGTTTGGGGTAGGCTATGTGGTCTTCTATTTTTATGTAATCTACCTAAACTGCTTTCTCTTGTTATTTAAGAGCTTATGTTTGGTGTGTTAGGGTCTCACACTTAGCTCACAATCTCCCCGCTGTAGTAGCCAGTAGGCACACAGACCAAGCTTTCTAGCTCTGGCACTCTGACTCTACCACCCCTGGGTGCCTCTGCTATGGTCTGAGTTTCTCCAGAAAATTCGTATGTTGAATGCCACTCCCTAAGATGTTGAAATGTGCGAATGGCGACCACAGGAATATGATTAGGTCATTTGAGGATGGAGTCCTCATGAATGAGATTAGTGCTCATATTAAATAGGATAAAGGGAGCCCATTTGCCTTTCTATCATGTGACGGCGCAGTTAGGTGCCATCCTTAGGTAGGAAGTGGCCCTCACTAGACAGTAAATCTGCTGGTGCCTTGTCTTGGATGTCCTAGCTTCCAAAATTGTGAGAAATGAATGTATGTTATTTATAGCAGTTTCTGGTATTTTTCTAGCAGCTTGACCAGACTAAGACACCCCACAAGTGACTGCAGTGTCCCCAAAGACTTTGTGAGAGGCACCAAGGTAGGAATCTACCCCTGTGACTTGCTTGGGTACCTGTTTTGTGTGGCTTGCTTCAGGAAAATGCAAGAAGAAGGTATTGAGGTTGCAGCTGAAAAGAAAGTGAAAGTCTGAGACTTGTTCTTGTGTGAATATCAGAAGCCTCAGTAATTACTTTCAGATTTTAAGATTTGTAGTGCAGTGGAGGTGTGGTGCAGTGACAGAAATAAGAACACTATGCATTTTTATCATGAAAAAAAATACCCATTTCAGACCTGTCTATTATACAACACTAGGATTGTGAGGTTGTAGACTGAATTAAGAATGCAAGAAACTTGATTATTGTAATGCTTCTAAATAATTCTAATACTAGGGCTGGAGAGATAGCTCAAGGGTTAAGAGCACTGGCCACTCTTCAGTGAACCTGGGTTGGGTTTCCAGCACCTACCTGGTGGCTAACAATTGTCGTAACTACAGTTCTAGGGATGCCGTCCTCTGGCCTCTGCGGGCATTGCAAGCACATGGTGCACGTACATACATGTGAGCAAAACACAAGTACACGTGAAATTTTTTTAAAAATTAAATAAAAGAAAACAGAAAAAATGAAGACGAGGAAGCCTGCCAGGTGGGGCCTCGGTGGAGCCTGGGTCAGAGCAGCAGCAGGCTTTGTAGTTTCCTTAGCTTCTTACTGACACACACGGTAAGGAGTAGAAGATAAAGCAGCACTGACAAATGACTGCCAAATTCCAGAATTATGAAGGAGCTGACAGTAATTCTAAGACAGATGGCGGGAACTAAGAATAGCCAGAGTAACTTTCGGCTTACGTCATACCCTCACTTAGCTTTCCTGATTCTGAGCGTCTGTGCCCATAGCAAGCAGAGAACGTCTGAGTGCTGTGAGGGGAGCAAAGGGCCTCTCTTTTTGTTTCTCCTCCTGCCCCACCTGTTCTTTTGCCTGTGTCCCCACCCAGGCTGCTGTTTGTTATCTAAGCTAAGATGCCATATCTTAGAGAAATGACCAGAAAGTCGTATGGTGCTGGTAACGGTGTACGACTTGTGGGTGTGGTGGACATACCCCAAGGGGACCCTTGAATAATCCCCTGTCCTTGAGTGTAGATTGAACCTATGACTAACTTCTAACCGAGAGTATGGTGAAGGTGACAGATGTGACTTTGTGACTATGTTACATGATCCAAGGCTCCATCTCAGGACTGTAATGGGAGATTGTCTTTTGGCCTTGAAGAAGTAAATTTTGCCACATTATGGGAAGACCTTAGGGCTGTGTCCAAAGAATCAAGGAGTCCCTAGATAGCAAGAGAAGCAAGAACCGTCCTTGGTGAGGAAGGAAGAAGCTCAGTTCCATAGCTACAAGAGACTAAATTCTGCCAACAACTGTATGAGTTTCAACAAGGAGTCCTTCAGATGTCTAGCCTGCAGCCTGTGATGTACTACTGAGCAGAGGGACTAGCTCAGCTGCCTCCAGACTTCTGACCCACAGAAACTGTGAGGAAATGAAGGTGTGCTGTTGTAAGTTGTTAAGTTTGTGGAGATTTCCTGTGCTGCAGAGTAAAATGAATACAGTGGGCTACAGTCCCGGAGGTGCGACTATTATAACTGGGAATAAATAAGAGCCTTGGAAGCAAATATCCTGGGAATTAGAATGATGAAATTGGTTCTCTGAAACAGAAACCAGACAGCAGAGGTCAGAGAATGGTACCACTTCAAGAAGACAGGGGCAGGATCTGTGGGAAGTGGAACTTCGCCTGAGAGCTGAAGATGTGTAAACCTGCCAGTCACTATAAATCTGAGAAGATTCCAGGATCTACGTGTGACTAAATAGGGTGAGAGGAGAAGACTGGAGGAAATCAACACTTCACACCAAACATCTACCAGGAATGTGAGGAAACTTCCAGCATCATAAAGGCAGAAAAGAAGGTTTTCTATTGAAAACATGACTTTTTTTCTATAGATTAATGTGCAAATAATGGAATTCCACTAAGAATCTTACTGCAGATTTGTTTGGAATTGGACTAAATCTAAGTAATTAAGAAGAATGATGTAAGAAAAGCTAGAATACTTTTGAAAATGAGCAATAATAAAGACGACGTTGCCTTATCACAGAATACAGCACATCTTAAAAATGTAATCATTAGAGCTGGCAGGCAGATCTCTGTGAATTCAAGGCCAGCCTGGTCTATATAGCCAGTTCTAGGCCAGCTGGGGCTATAGGGAGATCCTGTCTCAAAAAGACCAAAAAAAAAAAAATCATTGTAATTTGACTAGTATTAACTAAGGAGCAGTGGGCAGACATGGAACAGAACCATGGAAGTCTACAACATATCTGTGTGTGTGTGTGTGTGTACTCTTGAGTATTTATTTTTAGTATATGAAAAGGATTCTAGTGAGAAAAAAATAGGATAGTCTGTAAATGATGTCAGAAATAATGATCAGCCAATTGGGACAAACCATTTATACCACTGCCTTAAATAGGCCACATGCAGTGTTCAAACTGTGGAGAAGAAATTTTGGTGTCTGTGGATACAAAGCCATTTTCAATGCAGTCATCAGCTTTCCTTGGTTGTGACAAAATGTCTGAAAACCAAAAAACAAGAACAAAAACCTTCAGAGGGAAAGGTTTATTCTGACTCATAATTTCAGAGATTTCAGTCCATAATCGCTTGGTCTCATTGCTTGGGGACTGTAGTGAGGCAGACATGAGGTCAGGCCAGGGATTCTGTGTGGAGCCAGGCTGCTCAGTTTGTGGCCACCTAGAAGGGAAGAGAGAGGGGAGGGGTGGCTGAGATCCCAAAATCCCCTTCAAGGCCATGCCTGTCCAGTGACCTCACTTCCTTCTGCAGGACTCCATCCCCTAAGATGGTACTACCTTCCTAGAGTGCTCCAGACTGGTGACCAAAAGGTTAGCACATGGCCTTTGGGGGTCCTTTATAATCCACACCTTAATACCAAGTAAGAGACCAAAGCCTGGATTAGTGAAGGAAAAAGGATTCTTAGAGTGTTAAATGTTAATGTTAGTGTTAATATCTGTGTAGTCAAATACTGTAGTCAAACAACTTGAAAGATGAACAGAAAAAAAAAAAAGATGTGTAACTTAAAGTGTTAGGTGCTATTACGTTGGAACTTTTACAAATGAATTAGAAAAAAAAAATTAAAAAAAAAAGAAATTAAGGTCAGACATGGTGACCAAAGTCTTTAATCCCAACACTCTGGAGGCAGAGACAAGCAGATCTTTGTGATTTTGAGGTCAGCCTGGTCTACATAGCGAGTTCCAGGCTGGCCAATGGCTACATAATGAAACCTCATTAAAAAAAAAAAAATCAGTGCAACAGAGAGGCAGCCACAAAATACACAACCCCACTCTTTGTTTCAGTCCATGTGCTTTTTTTTTTTTTTGGATTCCAGAAATTGTGATTTCTTTAGCTTCCAGGAACAGCAATGTTGGGGGCACTCCATGGTTGGCCAGCTTCACAGCTCTTTTCTGGAGATGTACAGTACTAATCATCTTTCTGTCAAGGTTCATTTTCTTCCACATTTCCCAAGAATTTCCAGTAAAAGGATCAGACTTTTTTATATCAAATGATATCACTAAGTGGAGATTTCATACACCTCTACATGTTCACTTGAAAGAATGTATCAACTACTAAAGCCTCCTTTGTTAGAGAATTATATGTCAAGATGGCTATGGCTTTATCTTTTTATGATTATGAAAGCAACCTGTGTTTCTTATAAAATCATTTATGGTATTTGGAAAGATATCAAAACTACAGAAAAACACCCTTATCTTTCCCTTCAAAGGTAACTTCTATTTTCTTTGTTTGACTGTGTACAGACATTAAGACATTTATATATATATATATATATACATATATATATATATATATACTTCTATGAACAAATGTTAATTTATGCTGCTGAAAAAATGAAATAATATTCTTTACCCATTATAACAATGTGTCACAAATATCTTTCCATGGTAATAAATGAAGATCTATGTCATTGTTTGAAATGGTTGCATTTTTTTCCAAAATGAATGTGTTATAATTGATATAACTAGCCTCCTACTGATAAAAACTTTTATTTTTAAAAATCCATTATATAAAGAGATCTGTAATTGATTCCTTATGCAAAGTTTTGGCTGTGTGTGTGGCTATTTCCTAATGATAAGTTCCTAGAACAGAGATGATTAGTCAGCTGTCCTAAGGGAAGAAAGAGCCAGGCAAGATGAGCTGATGTAGTACAGCTGTAGTGTTTGGGAAGAGAGACTAAGTTTATCACAGTCCTATCATTCAATCTGTGCCCAGCCCAGCCAGATAAACACAGGTAGGACAGAGAAGGTTTAAGTAGGACTGCTTCCAGTCCCTGTGTCAGTGAATTTGCAAAGGAGAGAGCATTGTCCCTCCTGCCCTGATCTAAGCCCCTTAGGACAATGACAATCCATAGCAGGCCCAGTTCCAGTGCCTGAGGATTTATTTGTTTGTTTGCGCCTACAAGAAACCCCATGGGGACTCCCAGAAACAGAGCAGGGGACTTTTCGGGGGGCTGGTAGAGACGTGCCAGTCAGGCTTGACTCATTGCTCTTGCACGATCCTATCTACAGCCAGTGGCAGGTGAGACCTGGAGAAATTCTTGTATTATAATTACATAGGGGACTAAAAATATCTATACACCTAATGGCTCAAAAGTCCTGATTATACACTCTGCTTTTAAGCACATGCAACAGCTTTGCCTTTTATGATTCTATAGTAAAAGAACTGTGTCCCGGTGCTGTTTTATATCTGGGCTTAGCACCTTTGCCCTCTCTTGCCAAATACTCACAACCAAAGTAACGCTCTTGGGTTCTCCTGACAGCCATCTAACTCAGCCATACATGATTTAGATTTAAAATTCTTTCATTTTTTATTGAAAGTTGGCTATGTAGTTGGCTGTCTCAAATACTACCTTTAAGTGATTGATAATTATATTGAGATTATGTCTGTTATCTTTGCTCTCATTTCTTAGCATGGTATATCCCAGAGTGCTAAATAAATAAACCAGGGATTGAACAATAAAGAACAATAAAACACACAAAATACAGGAGTGGGACAGGTGCTACATTACTCCTCCGCACCGTTTCCTCACCTTCTCTGCCAAAACAGGACCATTTTTTCAAGAGCTAGGTGGACTCACTGAATCCGGTCCCCTTCCTAGTTGAAAATACAATTCATGGTTAGTGAAAACCAGCCACGAGAATCTCCTATGCTTAGTATTTGGCTTGTTGAAGGACAGGTAGGAGATTCTCTTCTGGCTAGCGAGATTAAGAGTCAGCCTATTGAGATGAGCTTAGTCTTCCTAGTGGGAAAGACAACTCCAAGAAGACATTGTTTTCTTGTATCCTTCCTTCAGCATGAAATGGGGAGGAGATATCTGGAAGAATGGGAACCATGAAGGGATGCCAGGAATGGGGCCTGGCAAATGGGGAGATCCTGACTCTGAGCACTGGGAAGAGCTTCACTGCTTATCTCCATAATTATTGCTAAATGATGAAGAAGAAACAAATTCCTAATTTTTTGTAGCCACACTCAAATTTTTCTGTTACAACCAAAAACATTCCTAAGTGATGGAGCAAGGACAGGATTACCCAGGAGCAGTTGGCCCGGGCTTAAATAGAAACTCCTTTACCTACTACTTTTGTAGCACATGGAATTAGCTTCTTGTGTCTCAGTTTCTCTATCTGTAAAATGGAGATATTAATAGGATCTATTTCATAGATTATACATTATGATCCAGAGGAAATTTCAAAATATCACAGTTTTTATGTAGTGCCAGGATACAGATGTACAGACTTGGAAATTGTGCCTAAGTTATTTTTAATAAGGAAATACAATGTGCAAATATTTAAGTAAATTTTGATCAGAAAATGAATCGTAAACACTTTTTATACTTTCTCACATTATAGCCAAGTACAAAACTGTTGCTTGGTGTGGCGGTGCATGCCTTTAATCCCAGCACTCAGGAGGTAGTGGGCAGGTGAACCTCTGTGAGATCGAGGCCAGCCCGGTGTATGTAATGAATTTCAGACCAGCTTGGGTTATGGGAGACTCTGTTTCAAAGACCAAAGGGGGAAAAAGGTACAAAAATCAAACAACACAACAACAAAAAGCTAATATTAACAAAAAGTTAATATTTGAAATGGTTTAGATTAAAATGTTCACGATTCTCCACTCACATAAAGCAAAAGACTAAATCATCCCCCCTGTGCCTTAGGCTTACTTGGACTTGGCTCTGAGGAATGGACCCTCACCTGCTTTGTAAGCAGCGTTCTGAGCAGGTTTCTTTTCCTTTATGTGTCCATCTTCTCTCAACGTATTGTGCTTCCTGCTTATTTTCCTTTGTCTGTTCTTCTCTCAGCATCCTCATCTTCCATTCTCCTGCCAGAGGCTTTTTAAGTTCTGTTTCCAGGATTCAAAGGCTTTTAAGCCCAGAGTTTCAAACTGTGAGCCAAAATAGGTCCTTCCTTCCTTCCTTCCTTCCTTCCTTCCTTCCTTCCTTCCTTCCTTCCTTCCTTCAAGTGGCATTGATCAGGTACTCTATTACAGCAACAGGACAAGGAACTAATGCATCGTTTTTTTCTGCAAAGTTTGTAACTTGCATTTCTGCCTTTTGTACCTTCTGAAGAAAGTTCATCAACCAATATTAGTTCCTGATCATGAGTATCATGAAAAATACTCACTAGTCTTTCTTTGCTGTTGTTTGCCGTCTTGTATATCAGTGTGTGAGGTCACCTAGTGCTCTAGGGTATTTTGCTTGTTTGTTTGTTTGATTTTTACAGGGAGGTTTAAGGTGTAAGAGGCAACAGATACTCTTGGTCACGATTAAACTGAAAACTCAGTGGTCTTCTTATGTCATTGTTGACGGGCAGGTGGTTATTAGAGACAACAAGGCAATGTCCTAGTTGCCTTTGGTTCCTTAGGGCCATTGGAATAGTCTGCACTGTGGTGTCCATACTTCCGAGTTCAAGGATGATGTGTTAATTTGTCAAGTAACCATATGGCAGTAGGAGTGTTATACAAAGAGATAAATTCAGTCTTCTGTTTGAGACTGCTTTCTGCTTGACTCAGAAGAGCAGGTAGGTGGGTTTGGCACAACCAAGAATATGGGTGCATGCAGAGTCCAGCTCTTCCAGGTTGCTGATCACACCTTGGATGTCAGTTGCCTTAGGGAGCAACAAGGATTTAGTAAGCCCCCATGGGGAACATAAGATTGGATTAAGAACACAGGTTATATTTAAGCTCCAATTGTGGAATTCAACCTTATACTTGGGCTTGAGGTAACAAAAATATTCAGTCACATCATTCTATTTAAATCCATGACTCCTTTCTGCTTTCTGATTTCCTAATGCTCTGAAGATGACTAAGGAATCAGTCATCCAGTGAACCTCCAGGAAGATGAATCGTAGGAGTGTAATTTAGGTATAGAAAAATACATCAGTTTGAAATTCAGCAACATGAAAACTGACAGTCATGGATGGAATCCTAGAATGTGATAGTCAGAAGCTAATCAGTGATCATTTTAACCAGTGACTCCCAAACACTAGAATAGTTTGCATTACTGGAGGGCTCGTTGAAACAGACCGATGAACCCTGTACTGAGGATGATAATTGATAATTCAGCAGGTCTATGTCTCACCCCCCCCCCAAGAATTAAGAACTGAATTCGACTAAGACCAAGAATTTACATTGCCAACAAGTTTCCATGTGATACTGATGATGCTTGTATGGGTGCCACGTCTTGAGAACCACTGACTTAAAGGATTCCAGTTCTTTGTAAGTAAAGACAGCAAAACACAGACATTGGTGGACTGTCTATGGTAACAGAGAAAATAGAAGCATTAAGGCTTAATTGGTTCTTTCAAGTTTAGGCTCAATATTCTTTTCATTGTATCATTCATACCAAAAATTCGTTGTTATCCACAATGAATCATATTTGCTTAGGAACAAAATGACATTAGAAATCCCCAGATCTTTGGCTTCTCACTTAGAGACTATTGACATTGAGAAGTTATATAACTTCCTTCTTTCAGTTTCTGCAAAACAAGAATAATAATAGTAATAACAGGATACCTATCAATCTACTTCAAAGGATGGTTGTAAGGATCTTTACGTAAATATTATAGATATATGGGTACATAGTAAATACAGGTAAAGTTCTTAAATTGTGCTTTATAATGTCCTGTTATTAAGTATTACTTTAAATTACTTCACTGACATTTCATATTTCCAGAATTTCATTCTGTTCATCAAACTAGTCGATACAAGGGTAATTACAGTGACTAAGAGAGAAAAATTTCAGAATGTGGTAGATCCTACAGCAGACTGTTAAAAGCTAGTGGGTTTTAGAGGGGGTGGAGTTTTCTAAGTGATCTCTTCCAGCATTCTGTGTAAGGGAATGAGAAGTTATAGAGGAAGTAAATGATGTACCCTAACTGTTATGGTTAATTGGCCACACTGATAGTTCTAGAGCTTGAGTTAATTCAATGCTTCCTTAATCTTTTCAGTGTTTTTCTTTTAAGTTTTTTTTTTCTCATGATGATAGGGATTGAACCTAGGTCCTTGTGTGTGTTAGACAAAGGCTCTACCACTAGGCTATACACCCAGTCCTGTTCAGTTCTTCTACATGTAGTGTTATAATAGTCTTTCATTTGTGTCTATTTTCTATAGCTAGGAGTTTGGCTAAACTGTGTAGGTGACAAGCCACCATGATCCCACTATCGCTTTCTATTTGTTCTGCTGTCTTTGTTGTGACTATTTCTGCATGAGGCAAAATGAAATGGCTTCATTTTCTTTAAGTTTCACAGATACTCAAGAGTATGTGGACCTGCCCCTTCCGCCTGCTGTCCTACATCTCCCCAAAGCACTCCTTGTCTTGAGAAGAGTTGAAGCCACTGGGAACAAATTATTGTTCAGTTTATAAATCAAGATTCAGTTAAAGTATCTAAATTCCAATTTGGACAGCAAAAGGTTAATGGTGCATAGAAAAAATTCCAGCAGCCCACAAATCTAAGCATAATTATGTATGAACATGAGGCTTTTATTGCTGTCAAAATTAATCACTTTTCAACTTCCAGCTGTTAAAACCCTTCTGGCAGCTCTCCAAGCAATTCCCCTACAGTTACTTTTCCTTCAATTAAACTCTGTACAGTTCACAGGCTCCTGTTACATAAGCAGCAATTTAAAAATGATTTCTCGGGTCTTCTTTTCTTTTTCTCTCTCATTCATTCATTCTTCCTTTTGTTCTTTTTTTTTATTTCTTGTCTTTGTTTAAATTTATAAGATGACAGAATATGACGTTTGCTTCTTTTACTCCTTCAGCTCAGCTCTTAAATTCTAAAAAGCAGGCAGTATGGGATTAAATATCTGTGTATATTCCAAAGCACTCTAGGTATATGAAGTGATTTGTAATAATTTTTATTAGCCATTTCTCCTGGCCATTCTCTGACGCGTGTGGATGCTACATGGACACTCTCTCCAGTCCCACTTACTCTTTTCCCCTATAAACTTTGCAGGAAATGTAGTTTACAAATCTTCAGCACTTGGTTAAGTCCTTGTGCTTTGTACCATTTAGTTCTAGAATAGAGAACTTTTCCCTGTCACCCCAGCTGGCCTGGAATTAATTATCTAGACCAGACCAGGCTGGCCTTGAACTCATAGAGATCTACCTGCCTCTGCCTGGCTTATTGGTATTTTTTTTTTTTTTTTTGAGACTGTGTCTTGTTACCTAGGCTGGTCTTGAACTTTTGGTTCAAGGGATCCTCCCCGCTCACTTCACTTCTTTATGCACACGGATTTGTCATGGTGGGGATAATCTCAGAAGGAAAAGTCATCTAAGGTGTCTGAAACCTCCAAGGTACCCAGAAGTTCTTGTCCTGCCTCCCATCCATTCTAGAAGAAACTGCTGAGAGGTGAGCTAAGTTTTGAAGCCTAGATACCCATGAGGCAAACTACACTGTTGTTCTGGGTATGAATCCTTAATGAAATTCACACATGGCTGTAGCATGTTACTTATTCCGGCTTATGGATGGAAATCGGCACACATCTTTGCATTTGCTTGGCAGAGACTGAGCACTTGCCTGTGGGTAGCATGCTGGATGTGTGGTCTTTCCACCCTTCTTTGAGGAATTGGAAAGAATAGTCCGCAAATCCTTTCTTGTCGCTCTATGGAGATGAATACGTGTTGAAGCTTTACTTCAGAAGATTGGGAAATTCTACTAATCCTTTCCTCCTTCTCTTGTGAGGTCGGGGCACAGGTGCCATCACTCCTGAGTCAGTGAAGCCAGCCTCATTTCCTTGAACTGTTTCTCTTCATCCTCATGTGGTCTGGTCTCCCAAGTCCAGGTGCTGAGCATCTTCCCTGGCCCATGCCTTGTAATCTTTGCATCCGCAGCCTTATCAGGTCTGATTCATGCTGTTGCATAAGTATGTGTTCAAGTGCCATAGTGAACAGATGCCTGCTGTTCCCAGTCTCCATAATTTCTGCTATCATCTACTTTCATGCACATTTAACATATTTCCAGATGCAAATTCCTTCCTGAGATCTCTCTACCTGACAGTGGCATATGGCAAAAGATCTGAACCTTGGCAGGGGCAGGTGATGAAGATGTCTTTGAGGCAGAAGGATGAGATACAGCATATGAAAAAATGTAAGAATTTAACAAGCAGCCTGCATTTTGTGTACCCTAAATATGCAGTTTTGTGCCTTCCCAAATTTCTGTGGTAGGGAGGAGAGACTGCATTCACAGGGGAATTTCATGCCATGATCATCATCATCCAGACCCTAACTGGCTTCTCCCTGAAATCCTAAGCCAATGGTAATTTGGGATATTGAGTGAGATTTCTTGCACAAGCAGAAGTCTTAATGGTCAGTAGATGGGAGACCGAGTTGTGTAAGTTGCCTGTAAGCACTGTCTCTGTTACTGGCTTCTAGGCCATCTTTTTCTCAGGCCTTTTGGCTCCATCACATCTCATATCCAGCCTGGGAAAATGGCCCAGGCACAGAGAAGGGACAGGTTCACAAAGATGCCATTGGATTCTGTCTCTCTTACCCCCTGCATTGTTGTGAAAAGATCTATGACAGTCTCTCCTTTCTCCTTGGTAAATTGATGTGGTAGTTTCTCATGTGATCAAGCTGATTATTTTCAATTAGTATAGTCTGAACAAATCTTCCTGAGTTCTAAATTGACAGTTGAAAGTGGATGGAGTCTAGTTTGAACCCTGTTTTGACTTTGATAAACAAAGGCCAAGACTCTTTCACTGGGAAGCTGCCAACATGTCTGAGAAATGGGCCAGAGGTCACGTTGAAATCTATTTGGTACTTAATATATCTCCTAATTGTAAGACATTCCTTAAACATTGTCCCACACATAATTTTTGTTAATTGGCTTAAGCTATGAATGCATGAATATTACTTTTCAGTGTAAATAACTTCATGTATTTTATGTGCTTGTTTCCTTAGTTCAATACTCTGTGGGTGGTTTGGCCCGGTTTGGTGTTCCCTAGACCTTTGGAGTCTAATTCTAACTCCAAACATTTCACCAAAGTCTACGCAGTGTAAATTAAAAACAAATATATATGCAATCAACAAGTTGGAGAGAAGAAGTTTTGTTTGGAGTTAGAATCACTTTGCAGTTGGCAAAATGCAGTTACACTAATTTATATAGCCCTTATTCCATCTGCTTTCTGGTTTAAAATGTCCTGGATTGCTTCAGACTCTGTATATGCAATATTTTCCATTTACAAAAATTTCCTGCATAATCCATTTTACTTTTCTGAGAGCTTTTGAAAAATGATGCCGGTTAGTTTTAACTTTCCAAAGTCCAGTTTTATGTGATATGATTCTTGATCTTATAGGTGGAAGATAAACTCTAAAGAGAGGATCCAGGGAAACTTCTAGGACGGAAATGTTTGTACTGTGGATTCAGTGCAAATTCTGCCACAAATGGATAACTTAGAGCAGCTGGCCTTTCAGCAGAGCTCACATGTTCTCCAGAAAATTCCTTCTGAGGCTATGTCTTTCTATGCTCCCCCAGCCCGTGCCTGTTGGTTATGCTTTAATGCAAGCTGTCTACATGCCTTCATGGAACTGCTAATTTCTTTGGAGCCATCGAGGCATGGATGTTTATAAACTTTTTTCTTTACTATTCAATTACAAAATGAGTGGAAATTGAGGATAACAGGAAAGCATCAGGCAAATAGCAGAAGTCTCTGTGACTCCTGGCAGTGGCATAGGGATAAGCGGATAAGCAGGACGGAAGGGGAGTTAAGAGGGGGCGAATATGGATGGAGGTGAGAGGATGGGACCTCTGTCCTGGGACCAGGCACTTCTTCCTACGTTTGCTGACAGTTTACCTCACTTCTGTTGATGGTACTAGGGAGGGACGGGAGGGATGTCACAGAGTCATGGAGGAATGAAGTTCAACAATTCCAGCTTTGCTGACCCAATTTTCAAATTTTCAAGTGGCAGATAGGATTGTTTGAAGGCTAATTGGTAGGTCTTTTCATGGTAATTAGTATACTTTAAAAACAATTGATTTGAGCTCACATAGACTTGTGCATGCTGTTGCCATTGCTGTGAGTTCATGGAAGTAACTGACCTGTCTGGAAGACTCTGTTTCCTTATGGTGGTCTACCACCTCTGGCTCTTGTAATCTTTCCACTTCTTCTTCCACAATGATTCCTGAGCCTTGAGAGGCAGAGATTTGATATGTGTTCTATTCAGGGATAAGCATTATGTTGCTTCTTATTCTCTGCACATTGGCCATTTGTGGGTTTCTGTCTTAACCACTATCTTTTGCATAAAGACCCTTCTCTAGAGAGAGCTGAGAGATGCAGTAATCTATGGGTATAACAATAAGTCTTTAAGAGTCCGTTTAATATGATAACTATTTAGAAGAAAACTAGTATTAGGCTCTCCCCTATGTCATGTGGCCTGTATAACCTCAAGTTCTGTCTGATATCAATGTCAGGTACAGGCTCCATTTTGGGAAGGGGATCTTAAATCCAATTAAAGAGTGGTTGGTTACTCCTATAATATTTGTGTCACTCTTACACTGGTGAGCATATCTTGCCAAGCCAGTTGTTATTGTAGTTCACATGATTCACATCTGGGTATGGTGGAGGATTATTTTTCCCTTCTGGGAGCATGCATAGTACCTGCTTTCACTATGAATGCTAACGACTAGAGATGAGCACTGACGTCATTGCCCAGCTTAATTTCTCCTTGTTTGTTCAGCTCATATGTATAGTGTCTTCAGCAAAGGGTCTTACCACCTAGTTCTGGTGGGTAACCAAGGGCAGGGGCAATGATCAGTATGGTTGGAACATTTATGGGACCCACAGTCAATAGCTTTTAGAGAGGGAATCCATTCTTGGCATTGAGGTGGTTTTTTTTTTCATTAGACTATGATGTCTAGAATGGGTAATTCCCCCTAATATAGAATGCCTCGTTTTAGTCGCTTCTTACAATGTCTATGTATATACTCTCAGAAGCTTCTATAGTGTTAGGTTTCCATATGGCTTTCTCTAAAGGACTTTAGTGTTACTTATTCCTCCCTATACCCCCTCCTCTGCCCTGCCCTTCCATTCCTAACCCAGGCACAAGTCCCATGCAAGCTCAAACTAAAAAAAATCCCATCATAGACATGAAGAAGTGGGTAAGAAGATCCAACCCTACCAAAGGAAATTGTGACTGAGAGGGACAGAGACTATCTCTTTCAGGGGTGGGACTCTTAGATTACACTCTATACACTATATATATACATATATATATATATATATATATATATATAATTAAACTGGGCAAGAGGCAGTAGGGGGAGGTGTGGATGGGATCTAAATATCATTAAATTATATTGCATAAATCATAAAAATTGAAAGCTCATGGTTTCAAAACATTAACAGGGATTTTCTGTTTTGCTTCTCTGAGCATAATACTATTATTTAGTTTACATTTTAACCTACAAAACTGTCTTCTGTTGAATTACGATGCTTATACTTGAATTCAGTTTTCTTGTTTCCACACAAATTTTATGGAAATGACTTCACTCAAAGCAAGACTCTACAGGAAGGCATCAACATATTATTGATGTAAGCAAATTAAGAAAAAAAAATTTGTCTTGGACACAAAGCTAATTGGTGGAAAATAAAGACTGAGAGTTAAAGTCTCTTGACTCTCAGTGCAGTGTCTATCCTCCTGGGAAAGGCCACACTTGATGACATTTATACTTACTGATGTCCTTCATGAAGAGGGTATCACCTGTGGTTCAGGTGGAAGGTTTGTGGTTGTAAATACCATCTGTCAGGACAGGATATTCTTATGTAGCCTTCTAGATTTTTCTGGACAACTCTCCTGAAAAGGAACTTGCAAAGCATTTTCTTTGGGCAGCTTCACTTATCTGCAGCCTTTGACCCAGAAATACCCTTCTGCTCCAGCTTGCTTGAGGGTGCCTGAAAAGTGCACTTCTGGCCACATGTAGCTCCAGCTGGGCTCTATGTAAAGTCCACTCAGTTATTACTCTTGCTCCTAGAGAAGTATTCAGAGATGGTTATTGCTCCCAAACAGCAGCTCGACTTTATTTTAGGGAACTTTGATGTTGTTATATTACTGACTGCCATTCTGAAGGTTCAGAGATGAGACAAGCTGAGGGGGATGTAGAGAATCTCAGTTTCTGTACATGGACACTACTTTGTTTGCTTTTGACTGAAGTGAGGAGCTCAGTATTCGGGCGATGCTTCAGCCATTCAAAGGAAGTGCAGGCTTTCTTGAAGGTGCAGAGTCAAAGCTATCATCACTTGGTTTAGAATTATTCTGTTTTATTCTGCTCAGTTGCCAGAGCTTAATAAGCACACCCTAGAATACATACTCTTTCTTTGCTATTGTGAGGGTCGACATCTGTTGCCAACTTGACTGGATCTAGAATCTAGAAGACAAATCTCCAACATGTTTTTGAGGGGTTTTCTAGATTGGGATTAGTGAAGCAGAGATACCCACTTTAATTGTGGGTGGCACCATTCCATGGGCTGGGGTCCTGGGTTAAGTTGAGCACTCCCATTCATCTCTCTGTGATACTTGACTGTGGGTACAATGTGACTCTTGTTGCAGCAGGGTGGAATAGGATGGTGTGAGACAGTGCAATGCTACTTGAAACTATTTAAAACTTTAAGAATTATTTATTTATATAATTTTCCATTAAAAAATTTCAGCTTATAATCGATCACAGGTAACTGACCTTCTGAAGGTAAAATTTCAGATAAGGGGATGGGGATCTGTAAAATACTAAAAGATGGAGGCTTTTAGTGTCTAGGTCATTAGGGCTCCATCCTTGTGAATGGAGTTAATGTCCTCATTTGGATAACTAATGAATTCCTTCTTACTTCTAGAATAAGACATCTGCTTCCACAGAGAGCCTTCACCCAAGGTTCTTTTGATGGGTAGGCAAGGAAATACCTGGAAAAGGCAAGGATCCTTAATATCGTATCACATCATCACATTGGTGTCTCTAAAAACCTTCTTTTTTAAAAACGTCTTCTTCATCTTTTCTCAACTATGATCTTGTGACTGCCCAGGGATAATAAAACTATACAGGGCACGTAGAGATGGTCTTACTGTTGTTGAGGATAGTGAATATTTCTGAAAATATTTTATTTATTATTTTTATTTTATGTGTACAAGTACATTGCTTGTGTGGAGGTAGGTGCGCCCATGTGGTGCAATGCTCAAGGAGATCAGAAGAGGGTGTCAGCTTCCCTGGAAATGAAGTTATAGATGGTTGTAGCCATGTAGGTGCTGGGAATTGAACCCAGGTCCTCTTCAAGAGCAGTCAATGCTCTTAACCACTGAGCCATCTCTCCAGCCCCCTGAAGCTATTTTGAATTGCTTACTTTGAGATCAAAACACAATAAAAAATGATGTACACGACTATGAGACCAAAGCACATGCCAAGCAGAGGCAGGATGCAACAAGACACACAAAGCTGGAATCTTCCCGCTTCTGTAACATTTCCAGCTGGAAAACAAATCAGAGCCACACATTCCAGCTATGCTTGGGTAGCACCAAAACATCCAAGCCATAATCATCTAGGTATGCTAACTGTAGCTAAAATAATGTTGGGGTGCCAGTGCCACATGCCTGGGGGGCTTCCAATTACTGTGCTCACTTCTCTTTTCCCCAAGGACCAATTACTGGGAAATTCAACATTCTCCTCTTCTCATTCCTCAGCCATTCAGTGAAAATTCTTACATGCCAGAATGTCTGACCATTACAGTAAGCCATTAAGCCATTCAAACATAGAGGTTGGAAGAAGGGAGCCCTTGAACTGATGATTAAATACTTGGGGTTTATGGATATAGACTTTTAAGGTAGTGTTTAAGAGTTGGAAGGAATCCTGGAGCAAGCTGAATACATATTCAGGTTTAACTAGGATGCTTTGTCTCAAAAGTGCTCAGTTTGTACCAAAAATTATACAATCAGTTTGCTTTAAATGTTATCTATTGGTCTTTTAGTTTAGTTCATATTTTACATAGAAAATATCATTTTGTTTTTGTCTCTTTCCAAACAAGAGGGCGTCAGCTTGCTGTTTAGTATTACAGTGATGGGAAGCGCACTGCTTTGCAAGGAACGTGATGAGTTCATGATTCTGCGTTGAGATCTTCCTTCCTTCAGATTGTCTTAGATTCCAGTTCCTTCCTCTGAAACAATATAAGAACAAGTTTCCTCTCTCTACTAGAATACTTCCTAGTTTGGCATATCTATGTTTTTTTCTTCTTCTAAGAATGTATTTGTGTTACTTTGATTGTTTTCAACTTTGAAATTCCCAGAAGCTTGACCTGACTTTGGACTGAAGTATCTTAAAGACAATAGCAAGAATTTTGCTAAGCTTCCTCACAGACCTCCTAGAGTAAAACCATGCGAATGTATTCAGAGATTACACCAAAAAAGAGTATAAGAGTTGACCAGACCAGCATTCTGTGTGGAAGAGTTCTTTAGGACATTGATTATCAGTGCAAATGAATGATGTAAATTATATCTCTAGAACTTTTAAGGCAGGAAATGAGCATTTCAGGAAGAAATGAGATTCTCTTGAAAGACTATTCTAAGCTAATGGCAGAAGCAGGATTCACAGGTCTTTAAAATAAAACTTTGAAGAATGAATGTAACAATAATTCAACATGATTGTTGAGGATTTATAGCATTTCCAAAAATAAAGAAGAGCCAACACAGTGGGCCATCTGTAACCCTAGCACTTGGGAGGCAGAGGCAGGAGAATTCCTGTAATTAGAGGTCAAACTGGTCTGTATATAGTGAGTTTTAGGTCAGTCAGGGCTATGTCGTGAGACCTGTCTCAAAATAAAATAAAATAAACAAAACAAACTTTAAAAGATAGAAAAGAAGAAAAGAAAAAAGTCTTCTTGTAATTCCACCACCAGAGATAATATTCCTGTTAATATTTTCATTCTTTTTTGTATATGTATGTTCATAATAAAAACATAATTTGACCAAATAAGGATCATATTTACATTATTTTCTCCACTTTTATATTAATATCATGTAATAATTATTCTCTTACATATAACTTTAAAGTTTAAGCCCCAATCTATACCATTTTGCTAAGGGAGTCCAGGAAAACCAATACAGACCTTGAACCAGAATCTCTATTTCGAGGAGCCTATGCTATAGAAATAGTCAGTGATGTTAACAAGGACCTACAAAATTCAGAAAGCATAAAATTGATAACATTGCTTGTTTTATAACAGTTAAAGCCAAATCTTAGAGTTTAAATTTTTGGTGTGTGTGCATGTGTGTGTGTGTGTGTGTGTGTGTGTGCGTGTGTGTGTGCATGCACTTTAAAACTTGGGCTGAGATGATAGTTCAAGGGGTAAAAGTGCTTGTATGCAGGGCATGACTACCTGAGTTAGATTCCAAGAACCCACATTAAAGCCAGATGTGCTGGTGTGCATCTGTGATCTGAGCACTCCTGTAGTGGGAAGGAGAAAAAGACAGGAAGCCTGAGAGGCCAGCTATTTGGAGTGCACAGAGCAGTGGCAGAAACAAGCGAGAGCCTGCCTCAGAACTAGGTAGGACGAGAGAACCAACTTCCTGAAAGTTGTCCTCTGACTCTACATGTATGCCAGGGCATGTGTGTGCCTGTACTTGCATGAACACACACACACACACACACACACACACACACACAACAAAAATTTAAACTACTTGAAGCTATGGGGGACAAAAAACCACCACACTAAGTCAGGAGTTACATAAGTTCAGGGCTAAACCAGGCTGCATAGGGAAAACCAATCAACAAATCCATCAACCAGCATAAAAACCTTCTAATGATTTGCATAACTATATATAGAATAACAAATTATAATTAGCTAGAATTTACTGCATATAAATATGGAAGTAGAGGAAACAGAATTTCCTTTATTATTCATGAAAAAAATATATTCACACACCTTTTTTTTCTTTTTTGAGACAGGGTCTCCTTATAACCCCAGCTGGCCTGGAACTCTCAATGCTGATCAGGCTGGCCTCACTCTTTCATAGATCCACCTGCCTCTGCCTCCCCAGTGCTGAGATTAAAGCCATGTGCTACGACATCTGGCTCTACACGCAAATCTTTTTGAGACAGATTCTTGCCACGTAGCCTAAGCTGGCCTTGTACTTTTTCATCTTTCTGCCTCAGCCACCAGAGGGATGGCACTATTGGCATGCACCATTGAATCCAGCTGCACATTGTTTTAAAAAACCCATTTTAGGGATAGAAACCCTGAGGCACAGGCTAAGCAGATTTCCTATAGGAGAGGCTTATGTTCTCTGCATCTGATTTCTGTCTGCAAACACGGCTCTGGTCCTGCTGCATCTGTTCTGCCGTGCTGACATGCATTATTTGTACATCGAGCTTCCTTTTCTTGTCTTCGGCATGTACTGTCTTTTCATTGCTCTTAGAGCACTAGCCGTGCCTACTCTCCCTGCTCTCTATTCTGCTGGACTCTGGGAGGGCTTTCCTGGCTCACGGCACATATTGGGGGTACTGACTTTCCAGGGTGTGCTTCGTGGCTCTCAGTGCTGACTTCCTTTCTGCTATTGTAATTTCAGCCTCTTCATTTCACCCGACACGCTCTTTCTTCTGGGTTTATTGTCTTGACATTCTGTCCGGCTCACTGTGTTCTTTCAGTCTCTCCAGAGTTTTGGTTTTCTGTTCCTGTTTCATAGAAGACACATACTTTTAGCTCCTACTGAAAATATAAAAACATCTCATAGCATCTTCTCTTTATTTGGGGTAATAAATCATTTCAAGGAGTGTCCCTCTTTTTGATCATCTGGATATGGGTCTTTTCCTTTAGAGTTTTGCTATTTTTTCCTAGGCCACCTGTTTAATTTGCTGATTACCAATCCTTAGGTTAAACACGTCCTCTCTGGATTTCTGCGTTTGCCAGGAGATTTTGAGGCTCCGTGGTACAGAAAGGAGATTACATCCACTGCCTGATTCTCTGACTCTGAACAGATGGAGTTGGTGGTAGACATTGACAACCCCGCACACACTGCTGGTAGGTTTTTGAGAATCTCTTTTGCTACTTATGCAGCTTTAGTGTGAGAGCCATTAAATGTGGAGCGTCATGGTGGACCCCTTCCATTTCCTGATCATGGCTTCATTTCATCGATGTTACAGCACTGTGGCAGAACAGGCTTAATGGGAAGGGCAGGGTCGAGAGCAGGCGACTGGTACTTTACACCTTAGAAAGATGCTCTCCCACGGCAGAGTTTTCTTCTTGGTACTGACCTGAAGGGCCAAGTGCCATCCTGTTCTTTGTCAGGCGCGGCCTTCTCTGCTTCTCAAGAGCAACTGTAACTTAGCTCCTTGAAGCTCCCTCTGGCCATCTTGAAGTCAGTGGCAACCCTTCGCACATTTTGGTAATTCATTTTTGATGTGTGTACATGTCAAGTCTCATTCCTTAGGATGTATAACCCTAAGTCTGTTTAGTGGGGTGTTGGGGCAGCTGCGTGAGGGCCTGCTGACCCAGGAGCTCTGCACACGGGGATTGCTGAATTTAACAGTTGACTCTTAAGACACTGAACTTGGCCTGAATGTGTTAACAGCACTGGTGGTGTCAGACTCACTCTCCGCAGACCATCTTCCACTTCTCAGTGACCAGCTCCTACCAGTTTCTTACCTGTGTGTGGTTCTTCTCCCACTCTGGCTGAAACTTTCGTCACTTGCCACAACGCTGTGTGGCTGCAGAGGCTCCCAGCCTTTCCCATCTTTGCATGTTTCATGTTTCTGTTGGATGCTCTGCTCCTAAGGGGAGTCTTGGGAGAGTTCCTAACACCTCAAAGCTCCCCAGTGACTACTCTTTATGATTCGGAGGAGTTCTGACTTCAGATTGCCATTCTAGGTGCCTTCTGACCCCATAATCCTCCTACTTCACAGCGTTAACACAGGACTTTACTCCTGTGTCCTTTGCTGCTTCCAAATGTGTTCTGTATTCTGCCCACTCACCTCCTCACTTAGACTGCTCCTTACGCTGTGTTGGGGCCTCTCTTTCCTCTTTCTCTTTATTTCTTTTTGTTGTTTCAGCTTTTTTCAGGGGGACAAGCGGCAGTCTGTCTTTTCTGTGAGCCTAGAGTGTTGGATCATATAATTAATACATTCTGCTTTGTGTCAAACGGTGTGCATGTAGCATACATGCACTACCCCTTTGTAAACTTCTTTTTTTTGTAAAACTTTTATTTGTTGTTGTTTTGAGATACAGTCTCCCTGTAGCCCCGGCTAGCTTAGAACTTGCTCTATAGACAAGGCTGGACTTGATCTCACAGAGATCTCCCTGCCTCTGCCTCCTGAGTGCTGGGATTAAAGATGTGTGCCACCACATCTGGCTCCTTGTAAGCTTCTTGAAGTCCCATTACATTTTGTACTGGCTCAACTATTTTGTCTTGCTAGGCTTTGATTTCCTGATTAAGAAGGATAGTCACGGTACTCATCTACTAGAATGTCTCTCAAAGGAATAACATACTGAGAGTGTTGAGCCGGACACATGCTAGAGGTTTAAACATTTATAGATGGAATCAATAAGCCAACGTGTGATACTGCTGCAAGCATAAGACGTTTTCCTATCCTAAACTTATTTCTCTAAAATGTCAAGGCTCTCAGTACCAGTTGCAACCTCTGTATTTCTTGAGCACTGCCAGAAAGTTTAGGGGCAAGGAGGGAATGATCAAATGTAATGAATGACCATTGGTGAGAAGCACAGGCACCTAGCAGCTGGATACTGTGAACAGACGAGTTTAGTGGAATCTCCAGAAAGACATTAATCATATAATCATGGCAGCTTTTGGGTAGTATAAAGAGATGCTTGAGTAGGAGCCAGGGTATGAAAGAAAGCGATTCTTAGAGTTGGGTTTTCAGAACCAAGATCTGCACCATGGGCGACACACTTAGAAAAGGTGGCAAACATGTGTATAAAAAGACCACTTCATTCATTACAGTATTTAGGCTATTGGAGCATTTGGTTTTATTTATTTACCCCATTTTTAAAAGCAGTGTAATAATAGAAATTGCCTCAGGATGGTGCCTGCCATTGCTCTGCGGATGCAATACTGTTCTCCCTCTGGACATTATGCTGCAGGCTCCTGGAGTGAATATTGCAAAAGCCACTAATAATGTTCCTTCTCAGGTAACATTTTCTGGTGTAAAATATCTTGGCTGAATAATGTTTAAATACACTGAAGTGTAATGTGGTCAGTATGATAATTTTGACATACAATACTAGCATCTTAACTCCGGTCTTGGTTTCTGTGGAGTCAGAGATCCAAAATGAGTCAAGATGATAAATGCTTAGCAAAGGCCATGGAGAAACACCATGCTGCTTTATGGGATTTATAGTCTCTTGTTGTCCTCAAGAGAGAAAGCATTGGGGTAATGTATGAGTAGGTGTCAGGATTCAGTCCTAATACTGCAGAACAGGAAAGCCAGTAGGTTTGGGCCCAGCACAGAAAAACTGTAGGCTTAATCTCTTCATTGAACAGAACCTGGGGTCCTTCAAGTTGAGACTTTTCAGTTCTAAGATGTCTTTTGCCTGGAGGGAAATATGTCATAATTATTAGATTTCTGGATCCGCTGGCTTGATTTTGAATGACCAAGCCCTTTTGTGTCTGGGTGTCTTAGACTAGTGGCTTAGCTCATCTACTCTGTCTCAATTTCTAATCTGTAAGAGAGGCTTAGTACTGACCATCTTGTATCAGTTTGAATGTGTAGTGGATTTTGATTCAGCTGCTGAACAGTCTTATTGAGGGTCTAGGCTCTTTCTGACAACGTCACCATCCACAATTTCATCTTTATATTTGTCATTTCATCTTGCAAGATGGCTGTGGTTTTCCAGGTAGTAGGTCTCTGCTCACAGCAGAAAGCAGGGGCGGGGGGGGGGGGTGGAAGGGGAGGGGAGGTGGCTAGCAGGATTGAAGGAGCAGGAGCTGTCAGGGGAGGGTCTGTGCTCCAGAGCTACTTTCTTATTTCCTTTGAAAAGAAAAATGTTTTTCTTAAAACTTTCAGATGATTCTTCACTTATATTTCATTGGTCAGAATGAGGTCACAAGACCCCTTACCTGTGAAGGAAGTTAGTAACGGTTTCTCTGGCTCCAGTAATAGTATGTAAAAAAGAGGCAAGGAGTAATTTGTGGTCCACCAACAAACAGGCTTGCCTTACTATGGCCATGTCAGATTGTGACCAAGGGGTTAATTCCAGCTGAATACTTAACCACTGAGTCAGAGCTCAACTTAGAGATAACATTGGATAATGGTTAGTTTATTATTCCCTAATAATATTAGGACATTCATTCTATTCTTATGCCATAGTATATTTCACCTTTGTAGTATGTGAATTCGGAACCTTTGATGCAAAGCGGGCTGAATTCTCACCCTTACAGTAGTGCATTGCTGACCTGTGTGAGCTTTGCTTGGGTTAGCTTTAGTGTGGGGTCCTTAAACTGCGAAAGAAAGCTGAGTAGCAGGGTGTATTAGTTAATTATCTTGTTACTTTACTACAGTACTGGACAAAAGCAATGGAAGGAAGGAAGGAAGGAAGGAAGGAAGGAAGGAAGGAAGGAAGGAAGGAAGGAAGGAAGGAAAGGAAGGAAGGAAGAAATGAAGGAAGGAAAGAAGGGAGGAAGGGCGGTGGGTTGAGTCTGGTTTATTGTCCCAGGAGATACAGTCCATCAAGGCAGGGAAGGGATGGCAGCAGGATTAGGAGGGGTTGGCCACATTGTATCTGCAGTCAAAAAATAGAGAGTAGTGAATACCAGTACTCGGCATCCTCCAGGACCACAGCCCATCGAATGGTACCAACCAAACTAGTCTAGATAATTTATCACACCGATGCCCAGAGGCTTGTTTCCTAGGTGATTACAGATTCTGTTAACTTGATGTCAATGTTAACCATTACATGGAGTAAGGGATGTAGAGATTGTCCTAGACAAGGTGTTTTGCTTCCCCTCAGCCCCATCTGAACAAAGTCACAGGGACTTCCAGTTGCACAGTTCCATGCCTTTGTTATGTCCCATTCTCCTGTAGCTGTTTGAGGATGGTGCTTGACTCCAAGGAGGCTGGGTGGGATTTCTGTCCAATAAGGAAGCTCTGTATCTTAGAGTCACTATCGGAATGGCAGGCTGCCGGATTGTCAGGAAGCAAAGAGGCACACAGAGAAGGGATGAGTAATCAGATGCCACGAGTTACAGAGCTGTTCAAAGCCCTCAGCCATGAGGTAGACTGTACAGTCTCAACACTGGCGAAGTGACAGTCACGGGAGCACAGCCGCTGCTGTTGAGGACAAGGAGACCTGCTCCCAGGAGCTGCTGCTTGGCTCAGGTGGTGCTTACTGTTCTCTTGTGTCTTGAGCATGTCTGTATTCTCCCCAGGCTGGGCTACCATCTTCCTTGCTCCTCCGATGTCTCATTCTGGAAAAGCCTGGCATGGGAAGGTCTCCCTCTAGATCTGGCAACTGTGGTGCCTACCTCAAAGAAAATAAGAGAATTTAGGCATAGCAGTGAGCTGCTCTGTTCCTAATTAGAGGGATGCTGACAAAGTGCAGCCTCTGCAACCCTCTTCTACCCCAGTTGTGCCTCAGGAAGGGCCACCCTTACGACCTGCGCAGAAACTACCCCACTAGAAAAAGCTGGGATTCTGCCCTGTGCAGGCACAGTGCCCCAGGCCTCGGTGCCAGGCCTCCTTGGCCCCACTGCTTGCTGGCCAGAGAACCCTGGATCTGCTTTGTCACCAGACATCAGCTCTATTTACATAATCTTCTCCAGGCAGTGGCTGGAGAATAATTGAGTTATTTGATTGACTTCTATCTGACGGAGAAGAGATGAAGGAACAGTGGGCTTTGGTTGCACCCTCTGGCCTTTGCTGTTCTGTCTTGTTGGCTTGGAGGATTTCACTGTGCCGCTGTCAACTGTCTTCCCGGTGTCATTCTCAGGTAGCATCCTGTTTCCCAAGCGCGGACATTCACAGGGTTGGCACGAAGTAGGAGGGGGACCTAATGCTTTGGTCACTACCGTGTGGGTGGGGATTGGGGGGCGTTGTGTAGAAATTTTAATGCCTCCACATGCATCTTATACACTTGGTGCTTAAACTCTTTTTCTTTTGCCCTCCCTCCCCCAAATGGCTATATTTCTTTGATTGGAATGATCTCCTGATGTCTGGCAGCGCTAATACAAGTTAACACAGTTCAAGAAACCATTTTCCTAGCATCTTGGCACGGCCGATTTCCTGGTATGGGATTGTTAAGCCGCTTTTCAGCATCATTTCCAGACATGTGTCTTCTTTATTTATTAACTCGAAGCTTTTGCCATTTTTTTATGCCGCCCCCATTCCTCTGTTATTTACTGTTGACAAGTTTTTGCCCCTTTTCTTTCAGCTTTGAATAAGAACTCCTTGGCTTGTAAACATACTCATACGTGACTGGACAGCCATCTCCATATGGGACAAAACGTGGGTCTTCCATGGGGATCCAGAAGGGGACACTCATCCAGTGTCTCTGTCCACCTACTCCCTCTGGCTACATAAGTATTACAGTCTGTGGGTGGGTAGGACACCAAGTGTGGGGGCTGGTCTGTGCCCAACATCTGGAGTTGAAACCTACGCACATTTCTTCTAGAAACAATATTATTCATGAAAGGCAGAGAGCCCACTATATCCTCCCAGAGCCAAATACTCAGTGTGAGTTATATTAGTGACTTTGGGCTGTAGCTGTGCATTTACCTCCATGGTATACTTTTCAAGCCTGAGTGGATCCTTTCTCAGAGATTCTGATGACACGTCTAAACAGGGGCCCAGGCACAAGTCCTTAAAAATATTTCCCTGGAAATGCTCCTGTGCAGACAGAGTGGAGAGCCCTGGGGACCACCGTGAGGAGATCAAGTGTCCAAGTGAAAGACCGAAGGAACGTTCACTCTCAGGGTTGTGCCACTTGGCCTGTTTTGGGGTCACACTGGAAAACAGACAATCTGGGGTTCCGTGTTTTAGGTTCTTCGGTTTGGGTGGACACCGTGTAGATAGATTGCTGGGGCACGACCCACTTACAGTCTGGGTATTTCTCCTTCTCTTCCTCATAATGCCATCTGGCTTTTAACTCTTCTTATGCTAAGCTTCTTTCACATTCTTTCTCTCCTCATTTCTGGCATTTTCTTCATCTCTGCTGCTGCCTCATCCTTTGCTTCTTTCTCCCTCTTCTTTTCTTCCTCCTTCGTCTGACCTGCTCTTCCCTTCCTCTCACCTTCCTCTGACCCATTCTGTTCATTGCGTTTCCTTCCCTGCTCCAGGCCTCACCCTGACTTTTGGATCTTTCTGTCTTCTCCTCCCACCTCATTTCCCCCAGCACACCCACCCTGCCCAAGTCAGCCAACTACCTCTGCCAAGGCCCCTCTCATGGACCATGGCTTGGCCCCACTTGACACCTGCCGAGTTTTCTAAGCAGGGAGGACCGGAAGAGGTGGCTCCGGCTCTGGAGGAGGAAATAAAGACTGACCAAGACAGAAAGATTACATCGCCAACTCTTCCTCTCCAAGAAGATACTTTGGGGATTAAAGATAGGTTTATAAAAGTTTTCAAACCCTGATTCATGGCCACACGGGAAGCATGTCTCCTCCCTGCAACCCCAGCCCTGGCAGGGAAGTTGTCTGCATTAATCCTTGCTGGTTCCTGCCCTCTGGGTTTTCTAAAGATAAACAGTTCTACGTTTTCCCTTGGCCCCCTCCAGTGCTGCTAGTACTTCTGTTCCTAAGAATGTATCCCTCTGCATCTCTAATGCACAATCTCTTCAAAACTGGGCCAGCTTCCTCTTTTCCTCTGTGGGAAAGATCAGACTAAGGAAAAAAGCTCAGAGCTGAGAAATACCAAGTTGGAACTCTTGAAAATATTTTCTTCCTGGTAGGCTTTGTCCAGACACCTGGCAAATGCAGCATCCTTGGGAACCAGTCCCTGGACTGGCCTGTGAGAGTCTTGTGGGAACGGAATGAGGTACCTGTCCAGAGCTCTGCTCTTTGATCCACAGATGGCTGCTGTCACTTAAGAGTTCAGGTCTGTCCTCACAGGCCCTGTCCCTACCTGTCTATCAGGATTGTGGGTATACTGGAGAGAGCAGGCAGTGAGAGGATGTATTTATGTGTTTTCTTGTTGGTATAGCAACATATCAGAGACCAGATAACTTACACAGTAAGAGGTTTATTTGGCTTGCAATTCTGGATATTAGTGACCGAGACACCTGCATCTGCTCAGCTCATGGTGGTGGGTGGTGTCACAGTGGTGGGTCTACCTGCAGAAGACATCATGGAGACAGGAAGAGAGGGGGTGGGGTGGGAGAGAGAGATTGAGATTCAGAATAACCAAATTTGCATTATAGTAACAAATCCTTGAAGGAACTAATCCACTCCTCCAGATCATCACAAATCCCTCTTGAGATGCTGTCCCCATGGCCTCACTACCTTTTACTGTCCCTGACTCTAAATGTTTCTAGCATGCGCTCCCCGCCCAATGCTGCTACACTGGGGACCATACTTCCTATATGAACGTTGGGAGGCAAACCACATTCAAAACACAGTCAGGGGGCCTGGCATAGACCTCCCTGTTCATATGGGAGCAGAGTCTGGGGGTTGGGGTGGGAGGCCCCAATGCTTAGAGCCTCCCGGTTTAGGTTGGCATTCACAGGGGTCTGCCCAGAGGGTGAGATTGGCCACTGCATACCTCTGAGAGTAAGGACTGAGGAAGTAGAGCCAGATGGCATGCCCTGGGTCCATCTTTTCATGTAGGATGTAAAAGAGAAAAATGAATGAACAGTCTGTTGGAGTTTGAGGGAAAGAATGAACAGGGTGTGAGCTGCAGGCTGCATAGTCCCCGGGGAAAGGGCACAGAAGGCACATTAAGTTCCATTTAAATGATTAATAATAACAATATAATAATAAATAAAATAATAACATGATATGTTGACATGTGGAGTAGTCTTCAGCCCATCTTCATATATTGTACCATATATGAGCCTAAAGATAAATATAGCATGGCAAGAAACTCAGCCCCATATGAGAAGAATTCAGAGGCCGAAGCGACTTGCCTACAGTTTACGCTTCTGGCAACTGGTAGAGGTAAAGTTATGTTGACTCAGGCCCAGAAACATCCCACTCAAATATCCTGGTACTGTCTCCATTTTTTGGCGTTGATTCGGCTGCTGTGGTGTGACCCCCACACTTGGGTGTTGTAATGAATGACACAGATGATAAAATAAATAGCTGCACACTGACTTGGAAGGGACAAGAGCGTCCAGACTCGTATCTTGTTTAGGGCTGGAACCTCTCTGGAGATAACAGCTGCAAGGCCTGGGCCTGCCTAAGAACAGGCAGAGGCACTAAACACTCATTCCAAGACAGTGTAGAAGTTGACTTCTGTTTGGACTGGAATGCACCTTGCAGGAGGATTCGAGAGGGGCAAGAGTAGAGGGGACCGGGCCTCTGTGGTGTTTGGCAGGTGTGCGTTAGGTCACGGTAAGTGTGTCTTTGTGGTCAGTACTGTAATCATTAGGAAGAGCACTGAGCTGGAGGGTCCACCGTGGGTTATGGGAGAAGATCTAGATTTTCAAACACAGTAGTGACCGTTTCAGTGGGAAACTGGGGAGACAGTGGGAAATCAAGACCCTCTCAGAAGAGAGTGAGTCAGCTCAGCCCACATCATGTGGGAGAAGAAGGTGTGAGGGTCAGATGAGCTTAGAGACCTTGGGGTTATTCTGTCTCTTTACCAGTGGGCCTTTCTCTTCAGGAGATACAACCATTGAATTTCTCAAATGCAGCTGCAGTGCTCTCTCCAATGCAATATGCTATTTTTTTTTCCCACTGTTTCTTTAATACCCTACAGAGTGGTGGCAAACCCTCTTTATATCCTGGTAACTTGTGATTGGCTGAGGTATGCTATGCGACTCCCAAGACTGAATCCTGACAGATGCTGTGATTTCTACCTTTCTCACTGGAATATTGGTGGTGAGCCTTGAGTCGCAACATGAGCATCTAACTACCTTGAGAGCACCATGCTAGGAGGAAGCCCAAGCTAGCCCATGTGGGATTACCACATGGAGGGCCCTGAGACTGCATGAAGAGAAATGCAACTATGTTGGCTCCTCCCCAGTCTACTGACTCCAACTGCATGAAATACTTCTGCTGTCATTTGCATTGGGAGTGTGTTCCAAAGATCCACATCATAAAGACTTGGTCCCAGCCTGGAAGTCTTAGAGCTGGTAGAAACTTTAAGAAGTGAGGCCTAGTGTTAGGACTGTGTTCTTAAAGGGAATGATGGGATCTCAGTCGCTTTCTTTCTTTCATGTCTGGGAAGTGAGTATCTTTGCTCTTCCATCAACTCCCACCATGATGTGCTAGGGGGACAAAGCAAAGGGGTTACTAGGCTGTCAATTCGTAAACATCTAAAATCATGAGTCAAAATAAACCTTTTCTCTTTATAAGTTGCTTATCTTGAGTATTTTGGATATTTTGTTACAGTAATATAAAACTAATACAAGCGCTAAGCCAGAACTGCCCTGCTGAGTCTCCCCAAATTCCTGGTCCAAGCAAAACATAAGAAATAATAAAATTGTTGTGTCTTAAGGGCACTACCACTAGGGCTGATTTGTTATGAAGACAAATTTGGAGCCATGGAGAACTTAGCTCTTATGGAACAAGACGTGCTTAGAGCACAGCAGTGAACAGCTGCGCGGCATCTGAATGGGTGACCCAGGCTCAGACGATGCTTAGAGAAAGCCTCATCCAGTTTGCATAGCTTGGTATCTTCAACATGAGTGAAACTCAGCAAGGCACAGTCAGCTGACATCGAGAACGTACCACTTGGGACAGCAGGCATTCCAGTGTCAACTGGAAAATATTAATACACCGAAGTCCAGGCTCAGTTAGTCCATTCATCAGGCTGGTATGCCGGAACAGACTGTGGGTATGATAATGGTTTTCATGAGGTATGGCGAGCATTGAATGAGGATAGTCTCAGCACTCAGCACGGTGCCTGGCATGTAGAAGCTGCTCAGCAGATGTTGGATGTTTGTTATTTAAGTATTGTCGATTGATTCCTTAAGAAGTTGCTGTTTTGGTCAAAGAACCGTGATTCTGGGAGACTTGAGATTAAATCCTTAACAAAGTTTCTGGTACTCCTATTCAATGTCTGACCTCCTAACACTAACATTTCAGAACTTAGGACTTCAAAGGATACTGTTAGTTCATCTAACTCCTGACTAGACTCCTGGCAGGTTTTTTTTTATGTATTAGGGCAGAGGAAGGCTGTTATATTAAGTCTCTCTCTCTCATTTTCTCCCCCCCCCCGTCTTTCTTTAATAGATTGGTTTACACGATGATAGGACTGGGTAGTCTAATAATGGCCATCTGCATGCTAGAAAGGTTGAGAACTCAGCAGCCGCTTAGCCAATGAAGCTGGATGCCTCAGCAGTCCCAATCTGGTTCTGAAGGCCTAGGGAGCTGCTGGACTTCAGTACCTGTTGGACGGCCAAAGAAGCTGGGCTCTCCTGTCAGCAAAGGATGGAAGCAGAGCAGCAATGGGGTAGATGGACTTACTAACAAGTATCGAGGCAGGCAAGCCAACAAGGCTGCTTTTTCCTCAGACCTCTTTATAGCTCAGCCAGTCACTGGAAACTGCCACTTACTCTTGGACCGGGTCTTCTACCCTCAGTTAACCCTTTCTGGAAATGCCATCACAGACCACCTAGAGGTATGTCTCTCAGTTGATTTCAGATCCCATCAAGTAGACAGTCAAAAGTAACCATCACTAAGACCCTTTTACTGAAGATATCACACACTTTGATCATAAGACATGGAGAAGTCAAGGTGGTATTAATCAGGAAGCATCCTCTCAGCCGGCTAGTTTTCATAGTACCAAAAGGTGCTGAGGAGGCTGCCGAGAGAGAAAAGTCCTCAGGAGTCTTTCTCATCTGTGGACTTGGTGAGCTGCAGTAATGACTGACGTGACAAGTATGCTTATGGGTGAAAAAGCAGCATGAATGTTAATGAGAATAAACAATCAAGTGCTTTCTGATTGTATTTACGGATCACTCCACAGGAGGAAATGCATACCTGATACTGTAAATCTGGCCAAGAATGCATGGTTGGCGAGCTCATAAGCTCTGGGGGTGAATTTACTAACATTATTTTATGAAATGGGCATTGTATTAAACTGTCCTCTAAACTGCACTCAGACCTCATCAGAGAAGTTTCTTTGTGTAGTGGACAGTTGTTAATACAGAAACTCTCAAGTTGTCAAAGTATAGAAAATAAGTGTCTGTGTAGTGCTCAGTCATACATAGGACATCTATGTCATACCCCTATTTCTAGGGCTCAGGGACCATTGTGGAAGAATGGGCAGAAGATTGTTAAGAGTCAGAGGTCAGGGAGGACCAGAGTGAAAGAATGTCTTCTAGACATGACAGAACCTCTGCTCTCATGAACTCAAAGCAGCTGTGGTTGATTGCATAACATCTGTACAAGATCAAGCCAGTCAGCACTGCATCCTGGAGGAGGGAGGAGTTCATAACTCCCACCCTAGCTGAGGAGCTATTGACAGTTGCTGGCTTCTGGGGAAAGGAAAGTCAGTTTTCTTTACAGATTGGACTCGGGGGTATTTTTTTTTTTTTAAATGGAGGATGTGAAATTGGGAGAGAGTAGGGATGGATCTAGGAAGAGTTGGGGGAGGAATGGAGGTTGAATATGATAAAAATACATCATATGCATGTATGAAATAAAAATAATCAGTGTCATTAGAAAATCTGAGAGCTAGCCAGATCGAAATTTCAAACTGGGCCTCCAGTTCCACACTAGTCCTGCTTTCTCTAAGAATTCACCTTCTCCCTGATATAGGCCAGAATGTGCTACATCCTCCCAGCTAGGGAGCAGAGCAGGCTTGAATCTGAGGGTGGTGTCAGGCTGGGTATCCCAAGGGGGCTGAGCAGAGGTCACAGAGTCTAGTAAGCCAGCAGGTGACACTCTCTGCAGAGTAGAAACCAAGGCCCTCTGTGGTAGGGATGGTCATCGCTGCTAACCTAGAAAGAATGCTGAGCTAGAAGGATGATTGGCCCCTCGTGTGGGGTCCTGAGGTGCCGTCTCACTCTCTGAGTTGAAGGAAATGGCTAAGTTCATGATTGTTATGAGAGTTTTGATTGAGTGTGCAAGTGGGTGCAGGCATTATCTTTCAAGACTTTCTGGTTTTGGAGGCCGGGGTTTGATTAGAGCCTAGTTTGAAAGTTGCCCATATGTGAGACACACTCTGGCTCTCCCCCTCCTAACAGAGTGCTAAAATGTGGGCATGTAAAACAGTTGCTGAACTGAAATCCCTTGTGCTAGGACTACGAGTCCGCCTGCAGTGCAGTAGAGCCGTGTGCCCTTGGATTTTGACTGAAGCCTCAAAGCTGAGGACAATGAACAGTGTCTCTATGTTCTAATAGAAAGGCCTCTCCTCGGGAAGCTAAACTGGCCCTTTGTCCTTTACATCCCTTGCTCTCTATGGTAGCAAAAGCTGCAGATTCATGGAAAGAGAAATTCCTGAGCAGTAGGTGAAGTCATCAAGAGACAGGGCTCAGCCATTTGCCCTCCCTTTCCAATGAGCTCAGTCAAGTCAGGTGAGGGAAGACCAAGAAGAGTGTGCTCTCTTCTTGCCTTCCTCAATTTGGAGAGGACCTTTCTGGAACTCTTGCCACAAGCTTCTCCCCATGGAGCAAGGAACCTGTGGATGTGTCCTTCTAGAGCCTGTTCTGGAGCCTGTCATCGTAAAACCCGTCCTCTTGGAGCTTGTCTCCCCTTTCCCCATCCTGTTTCAAGTATCCAAGTTTCCCAGAATTCCCAGGATCCCCTCAGGACCTGTTGAAACCTGTTATGAGGCCCATCTTCCCAGAGTGGTCTGTGTTCAGCCCTGGGCCTGAATGTAGAAACCAGGGCAGCAGGTTGGGGCAGGGGACGCACATAGATCTTATATGCTCAGCCTGGGTGGATGAGTGTGTTCATGGTTCCTTTGGTGTGGGATGGAGTTGGGGATAGAAAGAGAAACACGAATAGCTTAATGGCCTGGTTTGGGTTCTAGGGTGGTAGAACTGTCTCTTAGAATAGAGTTCCGAGGAGGCTGAAATTTGAAATTCATACTAACCTTCCAGGCAATCAAAAAGTATACTTGTCCATGTTGGGGGCCAAAACATTTTATTTTACAGGATGTTAAAATGAATTTATAACATTTGAGTATTTCAGTACTTGCTTGGCACCTGGGTCTCCATTTGGACTCTTGAGTTGGGTCCTGCATTTCAAGAGAACCCAGCACTCCTGGTGATGAAGGTGCTTGTTGAAGGGTAGCTGGACTCTGGATACCTGGCTGGCTGGCTGGTAGTTATCAGGGCAGAGGCTCACCCAGCATCATGGGAGAGGCTTTCATGACTGCCTGAGAGTTTGAAGGCTGACTGGCATAATTCAACACAGCAAGGCAAGGAGAGGCATGATCACGGGCAGCCAGCTTCACTACCATTTCATATGGCAACAAAGGGTGAGCTTCCTGCATTCCAGATGGGTGCCCAAGCACCTTTTGGGGGGTCTAAGTAAGGAGGACTTCCTGTGAGAGCAATGGGTCAAGGTAGAGGCTGGAGGGTGAGTACAAATGCTCCTATAGCGTGTTCTTCATACGCCATGAAATTGTGCGGAAGAAAGTTTGCCGTATGGCATCCTCAGAGAACTGAAGGCATAGATGGCATTGGAGTTCCTCGGACACAGAGAAGGCTCCCAGTCAGGGGCTAGTTTTCGTACTGATATTCTCTAGTCTCCTCTCTTCTCCTCTTTTCTGACCTAAAGTGCCCAGAAGTGGGAGGAGGAGGAGTGCCCATGATTCGCCATGCCTGATCCATTAAAGTCAGTCCCAGGTACAGGAAGAAGGAAGCTTCAAGGCAGAGTGAGAATTTTGACATGGATGACACTTAAAAAGTTTTCTAAAAAAGTATTATGAGCCAGGTATGGTGGTGCACGCCTTTAATCCCAGCTCTCGGGAGGCAAGGACAAGTGGATCCCTGTGAGACTGAGGCCAGCCTGATCATATAGATAGTTCTAGGTCAGTTGGGGCTACAGAAAGATTTTGTCTCTGAAAAGACAACCAACCAAACAGATAAAAAAAAATATCGTTATTATTGTGTGTATGTGTATGCCACGACACGTGTGGAGGTCAGAAATAAACTCTGAGGAGTTGGTACTCTCCTTCCAACTTTACATGCTTCCAGGGACTGAACGCAGGCCGTCAGGCTGGTATGGCATGGCAAGAGCTTACACCCACTGAGCATTTTGCCACCCCTTGAATGACACTTTTTAATTCGTGGAAGGCTGTTGACTGCCAAACGAAACTTGCATTTATGGAAGCATCCCAGAAAGCTATGAAGTAGGGGATGTCGGGGCTATTCTCTCAGAGCTTGCGTTAGGAGGATAAACTAATCTCCTCCTTTTCCAAACAAATTCATCAGCTGGTTATATTGCCAAAGTTTGAGACCAATACCTGGTCAAACCTGAGACAAAGTAGCTACTTCCTCTTTCTTGGCTTTAAGTCAGCCTGGAACATCTTTTTGCAAAGAAATGGGGAGTTGATTTGGGGGCTGTTCCTTGCTTATCTGGTCATAGTGTCCTCTGTAAGATGAACGCTGGGAAGACTGCAGGCAGTAAGGAAGCACACTTGAGTAGGTGCACATCAAATATGTCTCCTCCCCGTTTCTCCCAGACAATGAATGTGCCAGTATGGTCCTGGAGGGAGCAACATGGGATCTATTTTTGCATATGAGTGAAACTTTCAGCACGGTCCCCTTCAGCTGGGTACCATGGCACTGCTGTTGGTAGCTCCTGCCTTGCACCCCTCGCTCTTCCGATACTCAGTCCTGCCTCTTTGTTCATGTCCCTGGTGAAACCTTCTGCTCATCTTTGTCTATTGGAAACAGCAAAGGTTGCTGGCTCAGCCTCTTTTTTCAACTCGTAAGTCCAAGGATAATGACCTCACCATGTTTAGTCACTTAACATATTATTTCCAAATCAACATATATGGATGATAGATGCTTCGTCTATTTTAGCATGGTGATTGTGTGCAGCCAAAGATCACCTCTGGCACCGGCCTTTCTTTTGTTCTGTACATATTACTTCTCAGCTCAGGTTTGAAAACAATGGGCTCATTGATTCCACTTAAGAATTAGGAAGGGTAGACTTTGCCAGACTAAGGCTCACTGGATGCCAGCCCGTAAGTTTGTGAATCCCCCTTGAGGAGTAGGTTGTATCTTTGATTCCCATGCTGAGGAAGGAATGTACCTCTAATTTCTTTGCTCTTTATTGCTTTACATTAAAAATGCCTTTCTCTTCTCTGACTAAGAAACAGCACACAGTAATTAGGTCAGGAACCAGTTTGGCCACACCAAATTACATTGCGTACATCTCTTTGGCTTTTTCTCCCTGCACCTAGCCCTCCTGCACTCGCTTCTGACTCTCTGTTGACTTGTTAGGTTCAGATGAGGGCATCAACTGACTTAGGTAAGACACTGCAGTGAGGAAATAATAGGGTGCCCAGGGACCCACCTCACAGGGTAGATTGGCACAGGGAGGCTGTGAATGGATGCCAAGACGGAATTACAAGGAAAGCTGAAATAGGTTTGCTGTATTCTTATCTTGTGAGTGTCCAATCTTTTCTAATTTGTTTTTTTAGACAGTGCCTTCATAAGTATCCCAGGTTGACCTTGAACTCACAACTGTCCTGCCTCAGCCTTGTAAGTGCTGGGATTATAGGCATGCACCACCACACCACTCACACATAGCCAAGTAGTTCAATCTCATTTTAAGATTGAATAAGATTTTATGTGCATATGTGTTTGTGTATAAGTGCGTGCCCACGCATGTGCATGTAGGACAGAGGTTGATGTCTGGTGTTTTTATTGCTCTCCACATTATTTTTTGAGACAGGGTCTCTCACTGAACCTGGAGTTTGCCAATTGGATGTTCAGCAAGCCCCAGAGATCCTCCTGTCTCTGCCTCCTCAGCGCCTTTCTTTTATATGGGGTCTGGGGATTGAGCTTGGTTCTTCATACTTGTTCAGCTTTACTGGCTGAGCCGTCTCCTCACCTCCAAGTAGTTCAATGTTTAGCTGAACTCTTGTTCTGTGATGTGAGGTCCACTGCTGATATTTTTCTGGCCACTGCCAGAGATGAGACTTTAACTTTTGTGAATGTCTTCTCAGCATTTCCTACCCGAGGACTATGATCAATCAAGCATTCATTTTGGTGTCCAGAGGGCAACAAGACGCTGGTGTCTGACATGTGATTCTCCTCTCCTGAATTCTGGCGTGCTGGAAGAATTCCACTCTTGGTGTTTAATTTGCTCTCTCTCAGGGTGTATGTTGGCCTTGGCTCAGTTCGAGTCCTCTGGGAACCCAAAACCCTGAATGATAGTATTGTTCATTTGAATACCTCTGAGGATCTATCTGAAAGAAAAGAAGAGATAAAACTGAAATGTTAAATGTTTCCAACAAAAGCTATTAGGGCAGAATTTCCTTACTCAGCACTTCTTGGTATTTTTTGAGGTTTTTCACAGACAACATAAGGTTACTCTTTTTTGCGTGTGGTTTTCTTTATTTAGTTTCTTTTTCCCCCTTCTAAGGTTATGGGTTTTCATTGATGAGATGGTTGTGCAATCCTGAGGGCCAGGCATTGCCAGGAAAAGCTGATAACCCCTTAGTGACTGCTTACTATGTCAGGAGAAGCCTAAGCATGGCTCCTACCTCCCAATAGAAGTCTGAGTGACCCTCACCCATGGATTCTAGAGATGGTCTCTGAGCAGCTTCAGGTCTTGGATATTTCCTTTTCTGTGGTCCTTGGCTTGTGTGACATGCTGAACTGTATCTTTCCAGACTCGTAGTCTGATGTCTTCACTCCCAGAACATCTGAATATGATGCCACTTAGAGAGAGGTCTTTACAGAGCTAATAAAATTAAAATGAGGTTACTGGGGTGGGCCCTAGTCGAATATGACTGGAGCCCTTAAGAAAGGGGGAAATTTGGAGGCAATCTCACTCCTCAGGAGACAACAGTATGCAAGATGAAGGCAGATGTCAGGATGATGCTGGCACCTTTGGAGAAACACAGCAGAGTATGCAAATCTTGATATGTCAAGCAAGATACATTGGTATTTCTAGGAATGACAGAAGCAGGGGGCCCTTCTGATCTTTCCTAACCCTTCTGCACTAAGTAGATCATAAACCCTATGGAAAATTTCCCCACCTTCCCCTGAAGTAGATCATATCATCCCCATTGAAGAGGCACCTCCTTACACACTGAGGAAAGACATGTCTTTCTCTGAAGATGGGGACAAAGCAGAGTCTAGACAGACAAGCTTTTCTAAGACCCATCAGTGTCTTTCTCTTAGTGCATACCCTCTATCCAGCCATGCTTCACAACTATCCCAGTCTTCATCTAGCTTAGCATGGAAATATAGTGTCCTTTTGTCTTTGGATGTGCATTTCTTAAGGTTCCCATATCACATAAAACTGAAGTAAGTTTGTTGTGATTTTCTTTGTTAATATGTCTTTTGTTATGGGGAAAGGTCTCAATCCTTAACCCAACCTAGGAAGAAAACCTATTTCTTCTCCCTTACAGCTTCAAAACACTGAGCCAGTAAACTCCCACTGTTCATGATACTCTGTTACTAGAGCAAACTGTTTCATCTTGGCATTTTCTATTTTTTCTACATTCCTGTTTACGGGATCTCCATTTCTTTCTTCTCTGTCCCTTTCTTCAATCCATGTACTAGATCACATTGAAGCCAAATCGCTCAGTTCAGAGTTGTACTTCTCTAACTCCTTTGTGCCTTCATACAATGGGAGTACCAATATCTTCTTCACTGAATAAATGAAAGAAGGAATGTTAAACATCCAGAACAATGACAGCTTACAATGGCAGGTCTTCACAGACACTGAGCATTGTCCAAGTCTCTGTTTTGAGTGTATTGAATATCTACTATCTACTATCTCTGTTTTGAGTGTATTGAGTATCTACTATCTACTATCTCTGTTTTGAGTGTATTGAGTATCTACTACCATGCTCAGAGGTCCTCAGTCTAAAAGAACAGACTCCAAGTTATTTCAAAATATTGTTCTTCTTCGGCCTTTTCACTCCTAAGAATTTAAAATCTATCAAAGACATAAAGCCTTCATAGGAAATAGTTCACAGGGTGAGGCACTATGCAATTTCAGGATCACAGGATTTGTGCGCTATTGTAGTCAAATTGTCCTTGACCTTGGCAGCCCATGAGACCCTACCAGGGTGCTTTGAAAAGAGGCTATTGCCTGGCCTCTCTCCCTAGACCAGTTCAACAGCATCTCTGTGGTGAATCTCTCTGTGCCTCAGTTTTCTCCTCTACTAAATTGGGGAACTATTTGTACTGACCTCATAGTGCTGTTGTGAGAACAAGGTAGCCAGTGCTATAATGGTGCCTGCCACATGGCAAACTCAGTACAGCTGGTCTTTGATTGGTGAATAAATGCCTGAACGTTAGTAATCAGAAGGCTCTGCTTCAGCTTTTCATTGGTTTCTATTTATCTCCTGGAATGATTTTCTCCATTGCCCCTCTCATATAAAGGCTGGGACAGTTTTAAAGTGCTTCAAGGCAGGGGATGTAGCTGAGTGGTACAGTACTTGCCTGACATGTGTAAGGACCTGGGCTTGGTACCTACTACTGAAGAAAAAAAGCGGGCAAATGCTTCAAACTAGCCATCTTTTCAGGAGTACAGGCAGATTAGGTCCTAACTGTCAGCATGTGTTCACCTATTATATAATATTCAGAGACATACAATATTGTAGTGAGCGACTCTAACACAGTGTTGTAGAGAGCAGATAGCCTGAGCCTGTGAGGGAAAGCGAATGAGTTATGTTTTGGTTTGGATGTGAATGTCTTCCACAAGCTCCTGTGTGTGACCATTTGGTCCCTAGCAGATGGTATTGTTTTGGGAGGTTATAGGGCCTCTGGGATGTGGAGTCTAGCTCTTGAGAGTGGGTCATTATGTGCAAATCTTGAGGGTTATACTCACTTCTGGTTCTGCCTGATCTGCAGCCATGATGAAATGATTCCCTATTACAAGCTCCTGCTCCTTCTCTATGCCTTCTTCACAAACTGAAATCCCTCAGGAACCGTGAGCCAAAATAACCTGAATGAGTCTCTGATCTAGACGGTGGTAGATAACGGATTGAATCAAGCTGTGTCTCTTTGTAGATCTGTTCTTTAAGCCACAACACTAAAGCTTGTGGGCTCACATAGGCACACCCTGGGCTGAATCCGTGATGAACCGTCTCAGGTTCCATTTCTTCCCTTCACCTTTTTCTCTTGATCTGTCTCTCTTCTGTTTTAATTACCCACTGATGGCAGAGGCATTCCCACACTAAGGTTATGTGTGTATATGAATGTGATGAATGTGGGTGTGTATGTCAGGGGGAACATTTACTATCTAACTGATGGCATGGACAACGGTTTATTTACCACAAAGAATCACAGGGTGTATCACTTGAAGACAGTGAACAAACAGTGGGAGACAAACTCTATAGTAACATCAAGAGAGCAGAGCACCTGCTGACTCCCCAGGGAAGACGTGGCTGGCTAATGGCCCCATGATCTGACAGGGAACTGAGATCCACTGCTCAGGGATAAGCAAAGACTGCACACAGCCTCTGGAATAAGGAGAATTTTAGACTAGAGAATATCATCTACAGGAACAGACTGAAGTGAGGAAGTGAGGAACTTATGTTCTCACTTGAGAACTGCAGTACCTCGCCAGATCTTAAAAAAGCACAGAATATTGACCCTTAAGTTTGATCTCACACATCTTTTATTTGCATCATTTCCTTACTTCCTATGCTTTCCCTTCACTCTCAAGCAATGGGTATAAAGCCAAAGCCAAAGACTTGGGTTCAGATTCTGGCTTGCCACATGGCAAACTCAGTACAGCTGGTCTTTGATTGGTGAATAAATCAGATGTGCAATGGTAAGTGAGATTTCAAGTTTGCCTGTATTCAACTTTTTCATTTGTATAAACCAGAAAACAAACCTCTCAGCTGAATGCTTCTGACCTGGGAACTTATGGAACCCTTAATGGCTTTTCATCACAGCTGGAAAGTGCTCAGTAAATGTCAACCATGCTCATTTAGGTGACTTTACTCTGATATGGACCTCAGGGCCAACTTCAGCTCTTGATGGCTGGACCTTAGAGCCCATCTCAGTACCTGTCCAGTTTGGGAAGGTGACAGGGATAACAGTGAACTCTGAGTAGCTTGTTTTCTCCAGAGTCTCATGGGCTCACGCCAGCCCCATCTAGGCACTCACACTTTGGCAAAAACACAGCAGTAATAGCTGTTCAGGCCCACACTACTCTCTTATCTTCCACCACCGTCCCGAGCCAGTGTAATCAATCATTCCACTTCTCATCTGGTAACTTGGAAACTGCTGAGGATCTATGATAACCACTTTGGCTGGAACCAATGTCCTTTCTGAGGTGAGAAATACAAAAAGGACAGCCATGTGACATGGACAAGGGACAGGCAATTCTCCAGAGTTTGGTGGAATGGCATTGGGGTTTGAAAAACCAATCTAGGAAGAGAGTACTGTTCTTTCTTGTTTTCTTTATCCTCTGGGCTCACATTTCCAAGATCTTTACTTTTCAAAACTTAAACAAGAAAGTATATTAATCTTAAATGGCTCTCGTTAATCAGTAAATCTGGCCCAGTCGTGAGAGAGAGATGACTCACGTCCCCGGTTGATTTCTTGATAATGGGGGTGTGGGTCACAGGCTGCCCTCACGCTTCCCCTCCTATTGTACTAATGGAGAAAGCTTCCCCTTAGGAAGCACCCATCCTGGAGCAATTTTCAAGGGGAAATTGCAGACAGAAATAGCCACTGACATGAAACTATTTCTCTTAGGAAAACCAGGTGAATGGCATAGCAGAGTCATCAGGAACACAGGCCCTGCCTTGGAGAGTTACAGAATAAAATGACAGGATGATATAAAGAATATACTCATTGTGTGGCATATTAACTCCATCTGCAATAAACAGGAAACCTTTACCACATCCCATCCAGGTGCCAGAGACTGTGCTGTGAATCTTCTCTCCACCATCCTTTGAGCCTTATAGTTTATGTGACAGGTACCATCATGGGTTACAGATAGGAAAACTGAAGTGCTAATTGACTTTCTGTATTATTGCCTTTCTCATTACTGTGATAAAATTCCTGACAAAACCAATCTAAGGAAGACAAGGTTTATTTTTGCTCATAGTGTGAGCGGGTACAGTCAGTCTCTGCGGTGGGAGCACGACGAGGCTGGTCACATGGCATCTGTACCGAGGAAGAAGTGCATATTCAGAGATGTGTCTTCTAAGTGATTCTAAATCCAGTCAAGCTGCCGATGAAGATGAACTATCATGCTTGCTCAAGGTCTCACTGTTGGTAAGAGATGGAACCAGATGTCATACTCATGTAACTGGATGCTGAAGCCCAAACATATTTCTGGTCACCACACACTGCCTTCAGGGAATAATGACTACATCATGAAACAGATAAACCAAGCTCACCCCCATGGGCTAGAACCCAGGGCATCTTGTGTGTTGTCTTTTACCCCAATGACCGCTGCAGATTACAAAAGAAATTAGTGTGTTACCCCTCTGCTTTTCCTGCTACTTTCCAGGCTCTTCTCTAGAGACTTCAGATGCCATGACATCAGGGGGTGTGAGGATGAGATTGTTTTTCCGGTCTTCCAGACAGTCTTCAGGAGCTTAAGACTTTTAAAGAGATGCCCCTTTCGGTTCTGGCCAATTTTCACTGTATCAATGTCAGATAAGCTGCTTTGCCAGCCAGCAGGTGGTCTGTCCCTCAGATCCCTGCCGGTGCTGAGCACTAGTGGAGCTGGGACCACTGGAGGTGGGGGTTCTACAGAGGCGCTGGTCCAGTTTGGAGGGGGGATGGGGGGTTCCGTCCAGAGGCCAAGGTGGGAGATAATTCTGAGGGTTTGTGTCAAACAGACCTCTGAAAAAACTAGGAGCAGTTAAAAGCAAGCTCACTGTCATACGGTTGTGGAGAACTCTACCTTATGGCAAAGTTTGATGAGCTATAGGCCCAGCAGTTTCTATGGAATGTCTGCATCCCTCAGTTGACAGAATCTAGAAAAACCCCACTGGGCTGGGATGGTCCAATCTGGTGACTCCCAAGCCAGGCTTTGGTCACTTCTTGAGCACTCCTAACTTCCCACAGTTGCGTTTGGGGAGGCTGGAGCAGACAGCATGTTCAGGAACACCTTAATGATGTCAGGATAGTTTTCATTGCTCATTTATCACTTGGCAGCTCAGATTTGTAGTGTGCTACCCACATTCGTTCTCCCTTTAGCACGGACAATGCATTCTTTCAACAGTGTGTGGCTCCATGGGAGGAACTCTGCTGAAAGCAGAAACAGTGGTGCATGCAGCCTGCTCTTTGGGGGAGGAGGGGCTACGGGGGCAGGTGGGGACCAGATGCCTGGCCACAGCTGAGAGAGGGGATGAGCACATAGAACAGCCACTTCTGGTTCCACTTACTCATTTCTCTGTGCTGAAAGGTGTCATATAAATGCTAAATAGAACAGAGAGAGATGGGGTCTATGTATTTGCATTTCATCTAATGTGAGCAGATGCGGAGAGAAAGCAGCTTGGCCGTGAATGTTCACCTACCCCACTAGGCCTAATGTCCACTTTCAGTTCATTTCCATGCTGCCCTCATCAGTTCTGCTCCAGTGCTGCAGCAGACACGGTACCTGGTATAAAAGGGTACATGCCTTCTGCCCTCAGTGGGTTGACAAAACTTGTCCATGAGACATGTTTAACCACAGGAACCATCTGAGAACAATACAGTATAGCATATAATTAAGTGGTAAGTCGTGGGGAACAGATGAAGTGCTGGAAGAGGGTGTAGAAGAAAGAGGAAGCCATGGATGGGCAGCAAGGCTTCTTAGGGGAGAAAGGTTGGCCTGTTGTTCTTCTGCTCATCCAGTGCTTTCTTCCCTTTGGATGGTCAGGCCCTGTTTGTCCTTTAGGACTTTGCCTTAAATGCTACATGTCCACAAAGTCTTCTTTGCTATTCTAAGTGGCAGCTCCATTTCCTTAACACCTTGTGCAATAGATATTAACATGTTGCTCTTTTCCCATTTCATTGTAACCGCCCCATAGGCATCGGTCCATACATCTGTTTTGTTCTCTATTGAATTCATACACACGCAGGATGCCTGGAGCCCAAGAGGTGCTCTGCAAAGACTTGCTGAATGAATGAATGACATTTGAGGAAAGCCTCATTTAGCTAATGTATCTGTTGGCCAATTGAATCCAAGCTCTTGTCTGTAGTCAAGGAAGAAGATCTACAGATTCCATAGTTCAGGCATGGAGATGGGTACCTTCTGAAAGGAAGAATTTTCATTAGAACCACAACAAAGCAAGAAAAACCGACAACTGATGTAACTGTGCCAGTCAAATGTGTGAGTTTAAGAAATGGAATAAAAAGAAGTAAAAATTCATGAATAATTGAGCTGGGACCTTGCATAAACATAGCCTCTTGTTATGCATAATATAACGCAGACATTTTAATCTTGAACCCTGTCCAAGGTAGTTTATTATTGGATGAAGGGGGAGAATCTTATCCAAACATAGCTTTACCTAAAACATGGTCCCTGGTCATGGACTCAGGGTGACATTACAGGAAAGTCCCAGCACAATTTTAAGTAAAAGAGAAGGAGTTTTCATTTCATCTTCTATTCAATTTCTTGTTTTGAATCAATGAGTACCCAGGATTCTTCTTTTTAAAAAATAATTGCTTTGTTTGGTGAAAACCCACAGAGGCATGCAATTCTTTTATAAAAGAGAAACCCATTTTGAAAAGGAAGCATTCTTGGGTATGCAATTGATTTATTTATTTGAATTCAATTGTATCAGCATTTAATTCTAGTTGTGAAAAATAGAGGCAAGCAGTCAAAATAGTTTCAAATTTGTTTGAATATTAGAGTAGATCTCTTAATTTATGTAAAGTTGAACATGTGAAAATACATACAGACAGACAGTGTGGAGACAGGACATTTCCCGTGTGGTAAATGCATGGATTGTCAGATTTTGTGAATCTTCATCTGCAAAATCAGAGTGCTAACATGCTTGAAACTCCCTCCCCACCAAACAAAGTTCCATTGCAGGAATGAATACATTCTAATATTGAGAGCAATCTTTTGATTGGACTGTGAAATATTCTCAAAGCTGCCACACAGGAGTCTTCTGTGGGAGTTTAAACATTCCTCAGACAGGAACTTTATGATTTGTAGGACATGAAAAATAAAGCTGGGAGTGTGAATTAAAGAGCTGGTCCATGAGTTGGTTCTTAATGAGAAGAATCTGTTCTAATCCTGATGGTTGGGTTGGGTGGCAGTCAAAAGCTGGGCCCCTAGAGATCCAGTTTCTGGGATGTTCCTAACCTCTTCCCTTTTCTGTCCTCTAAGCTGAGTCAGATTCTCAAACAGATGAGAGAAAGCTGCTACAGTTGACTGAAGATTGCTGTGAGCCATCTATTTCTTTTCTGCTCTTCTTTATTTCAAGGTGTTATGTGCACAGAATTAGTGCCTGTAAGCAATGTGAAAACAGTAGGACCCTGCTATAGTTTGGATCCAAAAGGTCTTCCAAAGCCCAACAATGTTGAAGGCTTGGCTACCAGCCTGTGGAACAGTAAGGAGGGGATAGACTCTTAAGGAGGTGGGGTGGTGGAAGGAACTAGGTTATTGGTAACCTGCTCTCAAAGATGCTATTAAGACCCTAGTCTTTTGTCTTTCTTTGTTTCCTAAAAACCAAGAGGCGAGCAGCTTTGTTCCTTTACACGCTCCTGCCATGACATTCAGCTTTACCAAAAGCCCCAAAGCAGCAGAGCGTAAAGGCTGTGGACTAATATCTCTGAAACCATGAACAAAACTATATTTTTTTCCTTCTTATAAGTTGCTTAATCTCTGATATTGTAGTATAGCAAGGGAAATCTTACACAAATTCTGTGAAGCGCTATAACCTGAGGATTCTAAATAACGAGAGTAATAAGCATTTGCCAAACACATTATGACTTCAGACTTTGCTTCATATCTTAAACTCTGAAGCTGACTTTTTTCATTGATCTTCATGATCTTATATTATCAAAAACTGGGATTTTGGTCATCAAAAAAAGTGATAATTATGAATAATGTGTAGTCATTGATGAAATCAGAACATGGATTCTGGTAGTGTGGCATCTCTGTACATGCAAGGCTCAATACTCCATTGTGTTCACTAGCTTCAGATTTATTTTTCTTTCTATTGTAGAGGAATGCACTGGATCCAAACAGCTAGATTCCTTAACATTACAAGTAGAGTCTCCAACTTGGAAGCCAGAGAAACCATAAACCTTCTGGCCTACTTTCCTGAATAACTGTCACACATCAAATTTTAGGCTTGTGTTTAGCACCAGGACAACATAAATAATATGTATGGATGGGAGGCACGAGTCTCAGACATGTTTTATTTATAATGTAAAGAACTGAACTGAAAGAAAAAAAAGTGAGAGGGGTTGGAGAAATGGCTCAGAGGTTAAGAGCACTTGCTGTTCTTGCAGAAGACCTGAGTTCGGTTCTCGGCCCCCAGGTAGTTCACAACTACCTATAGCTCCTGCTCCAGGGGATGTGACTCCATCTTCTGGCCTGCAAAGGCACCTGCATGCACATGTACAGGTGTACTTACAGATACTTGTGCATACACACGTGAAAAAAAAAGCTGAGCATGGTGGTCTGTGCTTTTAATCCCCTGCAGTGGGGCAAAGATAAGCAGACCCCTAGGATTCACTGGAAAACCAGCCCAGCCTACTTGACAAATTCCAGACCAGTGAGAGAAGCAGTCTCAGAAACATAAAGTGCACAGTGCTTGAGGAATGGCAGCTGACATTGTTCTTTGGTCTCCACATGAATATGTACATTTTTGCATGCATCCTGCACACACACACACACACACACAAATAATGTTGAAAATGTAAATTTACTGGGGCTGGAGAGATGGATCAGCAGTTAAGAGCACTGGCTACCCTTGCAGAAGACCTGGGTTTGAATCCCAGCACCCACATGGTGGCTAACAACCAACAGTAATTCCAGTTTCATGGGATCTGACATCCTCTTCTAACTTCTGCAGGCATTGCATGACATGAGTGCACTTACATACATGCAGGGGTACACTCATACACATAAAATAAAATATAATAATAAAAAAGAAAATGTAAATTATTAAATGCATAACATTGGAGCAGTTTTCAACTGGAAAATTTTTGTTATAAAGTACACAAAAATAGACACAAGAACAACATTTTTAAACAATGAGAACAAAATGATTTCTTCTGTATCAAGAGTGAGGAAGATTTCTTTGAAGTAGTAAACAGTATATCCTATGAAGAAAAAGATTTGTAGATTTAACTATAATGAGTCAACAACTTCCATATGAAAGGAGACTAGAGTGTGTGTATGTGTGTGTGTGTGTGTGTGTGATTTACACCAGATCCAATAGGCAAAAGATTACTGTCCAAACCATATAAAGGGAAAAAATACAAAGAAAATATAAGAAAAGAGAAGCTACTTAAAAACGAACAAATACCAGAGATGGGCAACTCAAGTAAGAAATTCTAAACAAATCAGAATTTGAAAACTCCCTCAGTCTGGGTCAGGAGACATAGCTCGGCAGTGAAATGCTTGCTGTTCTTTCAGAGGACAGAGCTGGATTCCCAGCAGTGATGTTGGGAGGTCCACAACTGATGCCCTCTTCTGGCTCTGGCCTCTGTGGGCATGCATGATAGTACACACACACACACACACACACACACACACACACACACACACACACAATTTTTTATAAATCTCGAAAATAAAATAAAATCAACTTCCCCTTACAGCAATCAGCAAGATGCAAATAAGGACAAGCGGACCCTTTGCCTTCCTAAAGTCTGACAGAATTCAGAAGGTTGATGATTAAAATGTTTCCTGAACTTTTCTGTAGCATTAATTCCCTTTTGAGAAGAAAGGAAGGACAATAGGGAGGAAGGAGGGGAAAGGAAGGAAATAAGGAGGGAGGGAAGAAGGAAAGGAGAGGAGGAGGGAGGGGAAGAAGGGGAGGAAGGGGAGGAAGGGGAGGAAGGAAGGGAGAGGAGGAGGAAAGAAGGGAGAGGAGGAGGAAGGGGAGGAAGGGGAGGAAGGAAGGTTTAAGCAGCTAGCAGGAGGTCTGAGGACCAGTTCCAGTTTTGTTCCATGTGATTTCAAGCAAATCAAGTTAAGAAAACCAAGTTAAGCACAGTATTTACTCAAGGGTGTGGTTTTAAGAGTCAAACGAGATTTGGTGTGGAGAAGTCCTACTCAAGTAGCAGAATAGAACTGGTTCACTGGATTAACGGTCTCTAAGACCTTTTGAGCCTGAATGGCAGGCAGAGCAGAGGTGCTCTGGGGAAGGAGGAGGGTGGTGGATATAAGGTTCTTAGCTCAGGGGATGTGCTTAAGGTGTGGCAGAGACTGACAAAGGTCTGTCCGGATCAGTTCTCTGCTTCCTCATGAGCAGAGCTCTGATTTTGTTCTAGTGGTTTTGTATCTAGATAAAGAGATACACTTCCGCCTCTCATAAGTACAAGATGCTGGTTAGTTTTCTAGAAATCACGAAGAATGCTGCTTCATCTCAGAGATCTATCCTTTTTGCCTTTACCTTATCTCCTTTATATCTCCTAGAAAGCAGAGATGATGCCTGGCATTTCTCTAACCATCTTGAACCACAGGGTGACCTTAAAGATTTAAGCCATGTGCCAACTACAGTCAAGAAGAAAGATAAAATTCCGCCGACTGCTGGATGAATGGAATAGCCGTGACGAACTTCATGTGCCACCATAAGGCATATCTTTTGTATGGGAAAAACTAACTTTGTATGTTATTAAGTCACTTCTTTGATCTAGTATTATATGTAACTGGATTGAATCCTGATACGTTTTTGTTATTATAAAGATGCCTATTCTCTGCCTACGTGCTTTGAATAGGTAAACTAGTAAAGATAAAGATGATGGCAACACCTTTCTCTCTGCTGTGGAGGAGATGAAGCTCTTGTTTGCTGTCCCATTTCGTTGCTGCCTTGATCCCACATTCCAGAGACGTGCACCCAGGCATGACTGTGTACCATCGTATGCACAGGCCTGGGCTGTCATAGCTCCCATAGTCCCTTCCATGCTCGCTGGTGAGTGGTGAAAAACCCTTTCCCGGAAGTGGAAAGAAAATCAGCACTGTACTTTCTGACTGTGATTATATGCAAAGGCCAGCTAATAGAAAGAGACAAAATAGCTCTTCCTGTAACTGAAGAGACAAGAGATCGAGGCTGATGACAGGTTCATTTTCTTTGTCAGATCTTCCACTTAGTATGTGACCCAAAGCTTTCTGTGGCCCAATGCTGGAAATTATAATATGCACTCTGTAAAGAAACCATTACACCAGTTATAACTGAGTACTGATCAATACTAACCAGTAAGCATGACCTCAGTCAAACTCCAGCCATATGGAGAAGTAGATTATCATTTTTTAATGTAGCAGGGAGAGAGACAGAGAAACACAAGATGCTCCCCAGCTTATAGTAAAGAGGACATAAAGGGACTCATCAGCCCTTTAGAGGTGCATGGAATATGCAAGGTCTCAGATGAGAAATCCTCTGGAACTTAGTGTGAGTGCTCCAGTAGTCTCATCCCCAACACAGATGTTAAAGAAGTAGGTTTTAAAAGAAATAACAAAGAAAAAAAGAGAAACAGAAAAACTGAGAGAAAATAAAGAATAAAATAGAGCAAGGAGAGCAAGAAATAAGAGAGAATCCCTAAGAAATCCTCTAGCGAAACTTGTTCTCACTCCTAAAACATCTAGTAGCTCTTTGCTGGTGCTAGGCTGGTGTCTGAGGGCGGCTGGCCTGAGTTCAGGAAGGAGACCCGGAGTCCTTAGAGCTATGGCTGCTATGGGCTCTGCTGTGCCCTTTGAGGGAGTAGTTCAGACTTTGTTCATTAGTAGCCTGATATGGTGTTTTAGACAGAGTTCTAATAGAATAGAACTAATAGATGTTATAAAAAGGGATTTACTAAAGTGGCTTACAAATGACTGGGTAGTCCAACAATGGCTGTCTTCACACTGTGGAGGTCAAGAACTCAGTAGCTGCTCAGCCCAGCTACTTCACAGGTCAGAAGATATCACCCACGGAAGGGAGTGTGTTCCTAGGTTAATCCTTCCTGGGAAGTGCCCTTACAGATCCACCCAAAGATGAGTTTCTTATTGGACATCAAATCTCATCAAATTAACAGTCATGATTTAGCATTACATCTGACTGTTAATTCTGATTCTCCACTTAAAACCGGTGGGCTACTGAACATTGATCTTGAAATCTGCTTTTCCTCATTTCCAAATACGGGAGACATGACCCTGTCCTAAAACATTGTTGGGGAAAATGTAGAGGAGACTTCTGTCCAGTTCCTTTGCTTTTCCTCACCTCACTCAGGTTGCTGGAGGCTCCCTGAGCTGTTCTTGCAGAGAGTGTTTTGGGTCTGGGATCATGAGCAAGAATAATAAGGGTTCGCACAGCAAGGTCAAGGCAGTGGGAGAGGTCTGCCCAATACCAGCAAGTCTGTCAAATTTTTTAAGATAACGCTAAAATCAAGTGAAATGGAATCTGCTTCTTATGATCACCATGTGCCCTGATTCTAAACAGAGCAACGAGAAAATAGTCTTCCCTTGGAAAAAATATTAATGATGTAAATATTACATAATAGCTGTGGCTACTGTTGAGTTTGAATGATACATATATATATATAACTGTGCATAAATGCATGAAATTAACATTTTATTTATCCTTTAACAAATACTATGTTTTTATGAAAGTTAATTCAGAGACTCCCTGGTTATGTAGGAAAGGGTCTCTTCATATGGATTTGGAAACCTTTGAACATGCACAGCACACTGTTCTGTGCGGTCCTGCATTTTAGCGGTAGATCTGAAATAAACAATGATCCCAAAGGCAAAGAAACAGAACTTGAAGTACTTCATGTTTTTGTTGTCCTCTGTGAACAATCTGCTTGTGCTTAAAATGAAAAACAACTTTCAATTGTTCATTATATTCTTGTTAAGTACATGACACTTTTGTTAAGTATGATATGTATTTATGGGTTGAGTTTAGGGCATATTTACAGGGCATAATACTTCTGTTAAATGCAAGTTAATGCACAAATGAAGAAACTTAGTGAATGTGAACAATGTCTTTAAAATAGAATATACCCCTTTTCAATAATTGCAATTGTTTAAAAACAGTAAAAGAGTAAATATTATCACAGTTCTATAAATTAATAGTTGTTTGAGTTATAATTTTTAATATAATTTTAGTTTTATTAGAATTTCCCAGGAGCTGATAAGACAATTCTTCACATAAAATAACATATTAAAATGAAAAAAATAACAATTCAAACTAAGGTGGATATAAAAATCTAGAAGAAACAATTGTATGCCTATCTTTTACATAAAAGTTTGTTACACAATGAATGTCTGTCTTGCTCTTTGGCAAGATTAAACATACCAAATGAATGAAGGAAAATTTCAACCGTGTTTTATAGCTACATAGCTTTCTCTTTTTTCACTTTAATTTTGAGATTATTGAGGGAAATGATCTCTGAACAGAGAAGGGGAATTAAAGATGACCTCTCTGGTTGTTTTAGAGTCACAGACAACATGTGTTGCTGTTCTGTCAGCAAATGAACTAGTAGGCATGTAGCATCCACAGCATAGGGCCTTCCTGTTGCCGCAAAAGAACGCATATGCTTTGCTTGGGCATTGGTTTCCCACAGTCCTGTGAGCTCGAACCTTAAGGAAAATAGTAGCAGCAGTCAAAACAAATAGGTTCTCCAGGCATCAGGCAGATATTTCCATCACGTTCTCTCCCAATGGCCCAGACTCAGACTTCCTTCAGTCCACCTCAGGCATCGAACAGTCTCTCCTTAAAACCCACCCACTCTGCAAGCGGTGCCGGAGAGTGCCCACGTCACAGCCCTTTCTCCATGAAGTTCATTGATTTCTCCTGTTGTCTGGTGCAACACTTTGTTTCTAAGGTTTTCTTAACAAAGAATTAAACTTTAATTCCAGCTGAGGAGGAAGCTCTGGGAGGGTTGGAAGCCCTGCTGCACCGTCAGTGAGCCAGGTTGGAAGCTAATTATGCCGTAACTTTTGCTGCCTTGTGTCCGTGATTCCCTTTGCCTTTGCTCCTTCCTCATAAAGCTCTTTAACTGTTTCCCTCTGAGGTTGCTCATCGCCTGCCGGAAAGAGTCCCCCAGGCCCTAACTGCTTACCACACTATAACTGGAGCTCTTGCTGCTCCCGCTGTAAATGCTCTGTTTTGCTGGCGGTGTTTCTTTGGATCATAAAGGTCTAGATTTGCATATGGTCATGGTATTGTCCTCTATCACTCTGGAGTGGGCCAGGCCAGGTCAATGGTAAAAAGCACAGAGCAGTGAGTCACAGGCAGACGGATGCTAATCTATTTCCCCGGCATATTATTAACATAGGTGAACACAAATCCACATCAAACCTGGATTAGTTTTTAAAGGCCATATTTACAGCCCATTAACAGTTAGGGCGAGTGAGAACAAGGCAATTGGTAGTAAGTATGCAATCCATCACAGTAATTAAATGGATGTAAGTACAGTATCAATCTGGTGAGGGCAAAGAGGTCTGTTTGACATCCTAACCTAGGAAGAGTGAACAATAGTAGAGAAAGTCCATGATCGTGTCTTCTTCTGAGAATTCAGTCTATCTTTTAGAATCTCTATGCCATTTTGGTTTTTTATCATTTCCTGTGCCTCTCTGAATATGAACTATCTATCTATCCATCCATCCATCCATCCATCCACCCAGCATCTATCCGTCTCTGTCTATCTATCTGTCCATATATGCACCCATCATATCTATCTATCTATCTATCTATCTATCTATCTATCTATCCATCCATCCACCCAGCATCTATCTGTCTGTCTCTATCCATCCATCTATGCACCCATCCTATCATCTATCTATCTATCTATCTATCTATCTATCTATCTATCATCTATCTATCTCTATCGCCTTCTCTGTTTTCCTAGCAGATTGCTTTCTTTCTCTTTTCCCCCAAACTTCCTTCATTTTAACATTAAGTAAATTCTTCCAGAAATACAAACAAACAAAAGGCTTCACTTCATCATCCCCTACTTCCAGTGAGCCTCCATAGAATTTTTTAAAAAGCATTTTGTCGACTCTAGCCAGAATAATAATGCATTTGATTGTACAATTAGATTTTCCACCACGATTTCAGAGTGACCATAACACTGCCTCCCATCTTTTCTACTACTTGCTTTGGTTCAGAGTCTTTGGTTCATGGGCAAAAATGTAATCATTCAGCTGATTAGATGTATCTCCTTCCCACCACACCCCAGAACTTGGGCTTCCCTATAAATGCTGCTGTTCTTAGGCGTTTACCAAAGAAGCAGCTGAAAGTAAGTCTTAAGCTTTGAGCAAGTAATGTTCACCTGCACAAGAAAGTATAATGTAGACCCTAGAGCTGAGGTGTTGAGGTGCCAGGACACCAGGCTGATTTCACACAGCCTCCCAAGCAGCTGCATGTGGAGGGCTGTGGCAGCTGTTGAATACACAGACCCGCAGCCAGGCTGGCTTAACGTGGAAGGAGGGGGTCCCTGTCCACAGGGGGCATTGAAATAGGCAGGATGTAATTACTCCTGATGCGTTTCTTTGCCTCCGAACTACAGGGAAGCTTATGATTCCTCCTCACTTAAGAAAAAAGAAATTATGTATCATGACAGTGCCAGCCAGTGTTGGCTTCCAGAAACAACCTTAAAATTTGCCTCTGAAGAGATAACCCCAGGAGGGAAAGGAAAGCAATAGGAACCACGTTGCCAAAGACCTGGCTCCATGCAGAAGAGACAAAGGTTGTCAAAAACTGCTCAATCTATTTTTTTTCCGTAAGCTTATATTTTATGCTGAAGTAGCCATGTTCTACCAGAAGAAAGGCCCCTTTCCTTACAGTTCCACACTGCCACAGGCTTTACCTTGAGGAGAGTGCTTTCTTAATAAACAGTGATAGAAAGGATCTTTATGGTCATTGAAATGGATTCTTTTTTAAACAAATTATTTTGAAATTTTTATTTATGTGTATGTGTGTGTGTATCTCTGTGAATGTGTACAGGGCTCCTCAGAAGTCAGATCCCCTGGAGTGATAGGTGGTTGTGAGCTGTCCAATGTGGGTGCTAGGAACCTAAACTCAGGTCTTTTGGAAAAAAAGCAACAAGTGCTCTTAACTTTGGAGCCAACTCTCCAGCCCCTGAAATGGATTCTTCAGTCAGGGACACAATGTCTGTATTTTCAGTCATGTTTCTTACCCTGGGTTTCTTTCTGTTTAGACCATTTCTTGTAGTTTTTCCTTTTCCTCTTTACAAATCTTCAAATACAGTACTCACACAGAAAAGCACACTATAACAAATAAACACCAAATCACACAGTCCTTTTGAAGGACTGGAATACCACCAGTCCCCCACCCCAAGTCCTCATCTTACCCACCCAGTGAGCCCACTCTGCTCAGATACTTGCAATGGGCATGTCTTTCCTTTTCAAGGGAGTTTGACAACGTATACTTCCCCAAACACTCCGGTTTGCTTTTGCCTGTTTTGGAGCTTTATATAAAGAAACTAATGAATGAATTCTGTTCTGTCTTTGCTTCTTTCAGGCTACACTATTTATGAGTGTCATTAATACTAAGTGCATCTCTGGCCTGCTTGTTTTCATTCCCATTTGTGTCCCAGGATACGAATATACCACAATATGTTTGTTCATGCTCGCTGAGCATTACCCTTTAATATGATCCAGGGTATGCTTCCTAATGCACACATTTCTCTAAAGTTTTAAAAATATTTTATTACATTTACTTATTTATTTAGTGTGTATGTATGTGTGTGTGTGTGCATGCACACTCATGCCACAGTTCCCATGTGGAGTTCAGAAGACAACTTGTGGGAATATAGTCTTCTTCTACCATGCAGGTCCCAGGGATCACACTCAGGATGTTGGGCTTGGCAGCAGCAAGCATCTTTACTAACTGAGTCATCTTGCTGGTTCTTGCTATAGTTTTTATCTGGGAAAAATAAAAGTCTGCATCAGATGTGCACTGTCAGCACGAGTAAGTTCTGTGTTCTCTTAGATTCTGCATTTGTATGTCTGACATTCGCTCATTACAGGGCTAATTAAATGATCCATATTTTCTCTATTTTTGATGTTCTGGCATTTGAGAGCCTTTCAGACCTAGGGTGATTCTGCCTTTCCTAGAACTGATCTTTCTTTGAGATTACAAAGGAAGCATGTTTTTCATGTACAAATCAACCCATTCAGAGTATCTGCCCTCAACCATCTCCTTATCAAACTCTCCCACACCAAGCCTATATTTTCCTTGCCCTAAATCAACCCTGGGCTAAGTTCCAGGCAAGACATAGCCCTTCCGCTCCCAGCCTCATAGAGCTGTTCACACCAGCAGATCTGAAACTGCTGATTCTGTTTGGCCTTTCCCCAGGAAGCGTTGGGAAAGACTTCCTTTGCCTTGGGTCCATCCTGCTATTCCTTACCACTGCGACGTGCCCCCCTAAGGTCCATGATGTGACATTTTCATTGGATAGGAAAATGAAAGAGTAAATTCCTCTTTCATATTGATAGTATCTAGTTTTGCCTCTGCAAATGATATCTTGGGAACAATTTTAGAACAACTAGATGATGTGAACCTTCTTTTCAAAGTGATGACATTAATTTCTACTCTTACAGGTAGTATGTCTACCCTTCCAGAGGTTCTTCAATAGACAGAATATTTCACTGAACTAATATCATAAGCTCAGATTTTGAGTAAATCTGGGTAGCTTTCCCTTTTAAGATATCTGAGTTAAATGCATAGTGAGGTCATTGGTGCATAGACATGACCATCAGCCTTGGCCCTGATAGTGGGTCAGTCAGACAGGCACCAGATGGCATGCTCACTGTACTTTTAAAGGAACCTAAGACCCATAGTATGTGGTGATGTTGATTCTTTTTCATTCTGGTATAATGTTTCACTTTTAAAACCCTGAGGCATTTTCTAAATTTCTGATGGCTTCGCTGCCTGTCAAATATCTCATCTTTCATTCTTTCTAACCTACAGAACTCTGACTGTGGGAGACCACCTGCCTGGCCCCAGTAATGGCTCACGTTTGGCCTGAATCCCAATCCGGTATTCCCGGAGTGCAACACTTGAACATTCCCAATAAGACGAGGCAGTAGGATCAGGTGCACATTAATGATGTAGAGTGATGGGTTCTATGACGTTTATCATCATTGTTAACTTGACTGGATTTTGAATCACCCAGAAGATTGGTGAGGCACATCTCAAACTGTGTCCATGAGAGCGTTTAACTAAGGCAGAAGACCTACCCTGCTTCTAGTCTGCCACAACGTGAACTGCTCTGATCACCATCTTCCCTGCTACGCTGGCTGAACTCTCAGAAACTGTGAGTCAAAATAAGCAGAGTTGTTATGGACCATATTGTAAGACTAGTTGTGGTAGCACTAAGACCAATCATGGGTACTCTTGCTATAAAGGATCTTCTAAATGGCAAATGGTACATATGTTTCATATTGTATTCATACCTGATTGGAAAGACCCAGAATGCTGAGTCCATATCTGTAGTTAACTAGGAAGCCTCCATCAATGGCTTGGAGCCCAGCAGCTGGGGATTTGCCCCTTCATTTAAAGGTTTCTCTCTGCTGTTGCCCAGACCGAATGAAGGAGTGCTCCAGAATCCAGCTCGTTTTTTTGTTCTTATTTACTTTACTGCATGTACAATGCTGCTCTAATCACCAGAGTTACCATTATAAACCACATCAGATGTCTTTGTGCCCGGGAGAAACAGTAACCAGGGCAAACAAAATGTAACTCTCTTGGCTTTGAAATGACAAAGAGATGAGGCAACGAATGTCAAGTTCTTATTTAAGAAATGATGAAACAACCAGTTTCATGTGCGTTAAAGCAACCACATTCATTACAGATAAAGACAGGGAACAATTTATAGTTTGAGTTCCTTGCTCCCTTTCTCAAACCAAAATGATCTCAACATTCTGTCCTATAAACTAAAATGTATAATGTGTTTACAGCTGGCCCATTTGATTTGCAACCATGAAATTATAATTTCCTTGATATTAAAAAAAACCCCTGCATCAAAGCAAGGCTTTGACTTAAGTTGTGGGTCCTGGGACATATATTTACCAAACTAAATGGTCAGAGAGGAACAGATCTGTGTGCTGATTACTATCAATGAATCGCTGGGGCATCAGTGGAGGTGAAGGTGAGCTTTCTTGTCAAATGGCTATTCCCAGGTCATGTGGGAAGAACACAGTCACATGCATTAAGCATATTAAGTCTCAAGGGCCTTTGACATAAAGATGAGAAGCTAGAAGTTCCAAAGCAGCTCCTGGTGGAAGAAACACCTTCAGAGAGCTTCAGAACCAAAGTAGAGGGTTATGAATCCCAGCAGAAACCATTCTTGGCAGTATGAAGCTGAAGGGGTTGGATGAGCTCTCTGTCTTCCCTGAACTTCAGTTTCCTCTTTTATAGACGAGATAAATGCTTCACAGAATTGTTAAAAGGATATGATCCACTGAGGCATACTGGTATGAAAATGCTCCTTAAGGGCTAGAGAGATGGATCAGCAGGTAAGAGCACTCACTGCTCTTGCAGAGACCTGGGTTTGATTCCCAGCACCCACATGGTGGCTAACAACCACCTGTAACTCCAGTTCCAGGGAGTCCAATGTCCTCTTCTGACCAGCAGGCATCACATGACTAGGGTGCACCTATCTATATGCAGATATTACACTCATACACATCAAATAAAAATACAAAAAAGGAGAAAATGGTCTTTAAATTATATAGTACTGCACAAAACATTAGTTTTATTATTACTGTTAACACCTCTAAAGATTATTGGAAAGTATGCCACCCCATCATACACAAAACCATGGGTTTGAGTACCAGCACCAAAAAATAAAGTGAAAAGAATCTCAAAATTTTGGAATAAAAAGAAACGGAGTAGCCCTCTCTTCATTTTACACAGTCTCCATCTGAGAGAAGTGGGAAGAGGCTGGCTGAGGCTGTAACCTGACAGCACTAGGCAGTGTCCATCTCCCCTGCAGAGCAGAGGAGTGAGCTTAGCAGGAAGGTTCTCTGCCACAGACTTGCTGATCCCGTCAGCTGGCTTCTATGTGGGCACAGTGGAGATGGAAAACCACTGACTAAACACGTGCGTCTTCCACTTATTGCAACCAGTCTGCGATTGATATCAATCCTTTCCCTGTAAGACGGACCTCTGCTTTTCCTCTAGAGAGGTCACATGTGCTCATGAGAGAGTTTTCTTCAGCACTTGAGCATCTACATGCCATCTTTCTGTGTTCTGCTCTTACCTCCTATTTACTCAGCTGCAGAGTTGGTATCAGCAGCTGGAGTGAGAAGGGACTCTGGTTGCCATGTGCTTCTGAAGGCTGTGGTGACTAACAAAGAAAAAGGAAATAATGACAAAGCACCATTATCGGTCAAATCAGCCTCTTTTTCACACAAGCATCGCTCATTACCCTGAGTGAAGTTTTTGAGAACTTTTGTATGCTGCCAACAACCAGCCACAAAAATAATGTTCCTGAATTAAAAACAATTCCTAGCAGTAACCAAGGTTGTCCTGATTCTAAAGTGTTAAACCAAAGAACCAAACTATGTATTAGATATCTGCTATGCTCTGTGGGCTCTTGAAAAGTTAGTTTCATCTCTTCATAGCTCCCCAGAACAGTCTCTGCTGTTCAAGGACTGGGAACTAGGATGATCGTCTTGGTGTTGTACCTGACGCAGAGGTGCTATGGTTTATATATGGTGTGAGTGTCCTATTCCTCCCCTAAGGGTTCATGTGTTAGAAGTTTGATTCCCAGTGTTGTGATATTAAGAGTTATAAGCCCTTTAAGAGATGCAATGACAACAATGACAAAAACCAAACCCAAATCGAACTGAAACCCTAAGAGCGAGACCACCCCTTCAGGCTGCCTTGTGTCTCGTCTCACCATGCAGTTTCTATTTCTCACATGTATTCTTGCCATGGTGCCACCTTCCATGTGACACAACCAAAGAGGCCCTCGCCAAAGTGAACAATGTGGGTACTATAATCTTGAACCTTCAAATCAGTGAGCTAAGCAAAACTTTTTTCTTTATGTATCTAGCCTCTGTTACTCTGTTGTAGAAACAGAAAATGAACAAATAGATGAGTAGTACTTAGTAGTACTCGCAGATTTTATACCCTTTACTTGATCCTGATAAGAACTTTATGAGACACGAAGCACAGAGAAATAAAGTGATTTTATTCAAGTTCTAGAAGGCAGTAGCGGTAGATTTCAGCATCGGACTGAGTTTCCTGCTTTCAACTCGGTGGACAAAATCAGTGCTTCCCAAACCAACCCCTGTGACTAGGGATGTGATCAGTATAGAGTTCTGGTGCTAGAAACTTTCTTCCAGCTTTTCTGTTCTTCTCTAAGAAGTCTGGGACCCCAGTGCATGCATGGGTGTGACCCTTCCTTGCCCAAGATTCAGAACTCTAGCCCTGATGCTGTCTCAGTGTTCCTCTCCTGCTAGGCACTATCTGCTCTGACAGAGGGCAGGACTCTGGACCCTAGAGGTCCCAGGGACTCCTGTCTCCTTATCTTGGAACTCTGTATGATGCTCATCAAGTTTCCCGTTCCTTAAGTCAAGGTGGCTAATGTACATGAGATTACCCAGCAAGATCCTTGAGGGCCTCACTTAAAAGCTGACAGGTTTTATTTCTTAGCTGATGAACATGATGGTCCAGGTCAGTGAAAGGACACACTATTGACTAACCCAGTCTCGTTGACTGAAGTTCTGAGCAGGGTTTTATTGGCACCTGCAGTTGGTGGCTTCTCACATGTTTTCTTTTCATTCGCAGATGCAGTGATGGAGAGCGATCTCAGATCCCCTTCAGAGCTCAACTGGACCTCGCTGAGGACCCCAGAGAGATAACTGAGATGTGAGTGGAAAGAAAACTAGACTTCAGATGAAACCAGGTAGTCTTTGGAAAAGGACCTTTGTCCAAGCTGGCCATCTGAGCAGTGGATGCCCTAGGACTCAAGCATACTAGCTTTAAGAAGAGTGGGATGGATTGGGGAGGCATGTGTGCACAGAAATGCACCAGACGAGTACATGCAACGTGCACACACCTATGCAAATGTGTCTCCCAAGAAGTTAGCTTCTTTCTGTATATTTCTGAATTTGCTGGTGTGCTTTTCTTACTCAACAAATAATTTAGACTCTGCTCAGAATTTTTCCACAGACCATCGCTAAATGATAAAGCAAAGGAAGGTCAGCTGCCTGACCAAGCTACCTCCATGAGCACTTAACGGCAGTGCAGAACTTATAGTAAAGGAATTACCATGGCCATCACCTCATCCTTCTGCCCAAGGAAGCAAAAACTTCCACTCTTGACTTTAACTTTCTTTATTGCTTTCTTTTTCTCATTTTATTTAGTCTTGTTTTTTCTTATGTTGCTATTATATTATTATTAACAATATTATTGTCATTCACGGGTGTTGGGATTGAACTCAGGGCCTTGGATATTCGAGGCAAACAAGTTACCACTGAACTGCAACTCTATTCTTTAAAGATTCTATGAATATTCTATGAATATTAACATAACTTAATTTAGACGATGTGCCTTTTCCAAGTTCCAGATCTCCTGATAAAGGTGTGTCAAGGAAAAGCTCTCGGCTTGTCTCAGGGCTGAAAGAACTTCTGAGAAGGCTCAGCACAGTCTGAGCACTAAAGCTGATTTGTTACCCTTTCTATGGTGATTTTCATCAAACTGTGATAACACATGGTAATGAAAAATGGTGGGCTGAGTTTGTCATAGCTCTGTTGAGGGACTCTGTACAGGTAAACCAGGCCATAACTCATATGTCCTGTGACAGTTTTTATTATTCTGTTTTTGCACAGTTTCGAGGAGTGGGGGCAATTCCCTTAGACAACAGATGTGAGAGACTTTTTTTTTTTCTTTCTCCCTGTCCTGTGGATAGGCCTGAGGCTCCAGCCTGGTGACTCACTGTTGTGGTATTATATACCTCAAGATTAAGTGTGTGCTGTAGAAAGTGTGGGACAGGATTTATCAGTGCGAGTTCTTCTTTGAAGTATCAGGGCAGGCTACTTGGCTGATGGCTTCTGGAACTTGGCCAAGCCCCAATATGCTGTGAAAATAGCCGTCTTAGGTTTTCTTGGCACATGAGCACATTTGCACTTGATTCTCAGGCCTCCATCGCTTTCTGATGTTTTCGAGGCTAGCGTTCACGGGACTGAGGGCCCGGGGCCAAGTTGAAACCCTGCCTGTTTGTACTCCATCCAGTGCCCCATCCTGACAGGATTTGATGGCTCTAGATACAAGTAATAATCCCAACTTGTGTTCCCAAGTGCTGGCTGTGAATTGCTGTTAAGCATTTCTGTATAAATTTCTCTACAGCCCACATTTCTTATTGCCCTGCTCCCAGCAGGAGAACTGGTGATACTCCAAGCTTTTTACTGAAACAATGCTTCTTGTAATAATACATCCTCACCTTTTCCAGTTTGGAACTAAGTGTATGTATGTGAAGAGAAAGCACTGTATCCATCCACCAAAAACACACAATAAATAAATAAATGAATGAATGAATAAATAAATAAATAAAACCCATGGTTCTCTAGTAAAAACTCCACCACCTATTTGCCTGTACTCTTCTTATTCCACCTCTACCCATCATCCTACAGTTATTCATTTTGAGACCAAAGAACATGAAAGGTTAATTATGTTAGATTCCCAGACACCCTTTCAGAGAGAGGGGGGACTGTCAGCCGTACTTCTCACCATGCAGCTACACGTAATAAATAGCTTCCTTATAAATGTGTATTTCCCAATAGAGTCTCTGCTTCAGGTTTCCCCCTAGTCTGGGAACCAGACTCTGCTTTCTGGTTTAAACCTTGCCAGTCTGTGTTGGGGAGCCCATAACGTAGCATTTCTGGGCATCCTTCAATCTCTCTACACTTAATAAAAGTACTTTGAGTTGACTAAGCCGAGTCTCAGGGAGAGCTCAGAGGTTGAGTACTATAGAAAATATAATTGAGTGTGGCTGCAGGTTGGGCTCAGTTATGGGCTAAAGTATGTCTTTTCTTTGCCTCTTGCCCAAACTTACAGTTAGCAATCCTAACTCTTAGAATGTCAGGCTAAGATAAGGTCATTAAGGTGAGCTCTAATCCAACCTAGTTGGAGCCTTTTTTTTAAAGGAAGTATTTAGGGGCAGGTGAGGTGTCTTAGTCAATAAATGTGCTGCTGCCTGATGACTTGAGTTCTATCTCTGGAATCCACATGGTGAAAGGAGAGAACTGATTCTCACAAGTAGTTCTCTGACCTTCACACACATGCTGTGGTATGTGTACACATGCACAAAACACAGAGAAAAATAAATAAACAAATGTAATGAGTTTTTAAAAGGGAGTATTCAGAAATAGACCTTCTCCTCAGGGAGAATGTGTGTGGCTAGGACCGCAGCCACCTCCGTGTCTGGGGTGGAGACTGAGAAGAAGGCAGGTCTGAGCTGAGGTGGGGTCCCAGCAACAGCTCCAGCAGACCCTGAAGCAGGAACCACAATCCTCTTCACAGGTAGAAGGTGGATTTGTGCATTCAGACCCTTTTGTCAAGCACTTACGAGGGTGGTGAGCTGCCTCTGGAAGGAGGTGAGACCTCTAGGACCCTGAAGGTAGGTTACAGTTGTTCTTTAGGAGAGATTCCAGAAGCTAGGCCATAAGGACTTGATTTCCCTGGAGGAGAGGGGCATTGCTGGCACACTGTAGCCCCTACCGCGAATACATGCCCACTGGGTTCGTTTACTTGAGAGTATTTTGTCAGATTCCTGACTTTCAAACTGGAGTTGAATCTAGCAGGATGTGACACTTCATTTCTCTGTTCTCACAGAAGTTTTTGATAAAGCAGGCTGTGACTGCCTTCTCTTTCTGAGCCCATTCTGAAGAGAAACCGGGATTTGGAGGTGTAGGTATCTAGGGCATCTAGGCTGGACCACAGAAGCTACTTTGGATGTGTCAAGAAGAAGGGATACCCACAAATTCACCTCTCTGCTGGGCTGGATCTACGTGAGTCTCATTGACTCGAACTCAGGAGATCCTGCTCTGATCGTGGTAAGACCAGGGCGGCCACTGCTAGAACTTAGGGTCTGCTGAGCCCACAGCTACCAATCATGGTACTGCTGTGGACGACACCACCAGGAGCAGACAAAGAAGCCTTGTCTTCCAGCCTTCCTCTGACAAGGGAGCGTAGACAGAATGGCACAGGAGAATGGGTGTGAATTTGTGGACAGTAGATAGCAATTTCTCAGATCAGCCTCTTGTCATGTCAGGTCAATGGAGTGTCTGAGAGAGATATCACACAGCCATGGCCAGATGTGAAGAGAAACTGGGTTTACCAGCTCTTAACCAATATGTTCTTGTCCATGCCAAGAGACAACTGCAGCTTGGCTAATGCTTGGTCAGGCTGACGCGTCAACAAAATAGTAGTTATTTTGTTGAATTAACCAAATAAATATTCTTAACACATTCTTTTCTGTGAGCTGAGAATAAAAGAACAACGTCAACCTTATTGCTTTTTTATAGGGATTCTTGTGTTTATTATCTACTAACTTTTCAAAATAATTTTGCCTCACTCTTCTCATTCTCTAAGCAGTCACATGACACCTAATAAATTGTCCTTCATTTGTTCTTTCAGGTAGTTTTTTGGGGAGGGAGGATTACAAAGTTTTGAATTATGTAGACATAATACAAAGAAGTTAAAAATCTCTCTACAAAACAGTTTATTCCTCCTAAAATGAGTCCACTTTTACAAGTTATGTAATTGGATTACAGAAAGAAATCTTTCTGTCATGGAGTCAGCTGAGAGTCCTAATTATCAAATCCAAGCCATTCCACACCCAAAATCCCCCTTCTTATCAAATACTGAAGTGACATGTCCAGTAGCATTGAACTTAATATTCAAGTTCACAGCTTTCATTGTTTTGAATGTCATCTGATTATAGACTGACAGGTGTTTGTTCCAAGGCTCTTTGAAGCATCGTCATTTATCCTCACAAAGGTGACTGAACAAGCCTGTTTTTCCCACATTGCTCAGCTTGGTAAATGCAGAATAAGCTATGTATTGTAGTCCTTCTGTCTAAGCACGTGGTTGGTATAATTTTTCCACAGACAGCTGAATGTAACAGCCTGTGCGTGGTGGTTCTACACAAGTGAGGACAAAACGGTGGGCGATAAAGGTTATTAGAAACAACACTCGAGACTTTATGTGGCTCTGTTAATACAGCCAGGCAGTCAGCTATGGTTGCCAAAACTTAATGATCAATTTTTTTGCATTTGGAAATCTGACCCATTGACTATACCCCACATTTCTCCTAAAGTTAAGAGACTTGCTGAAGATTTTTAAGCAAATCACTACTGTAGTCAGCAATGTATAACTACCATCTAGCATGTTGTACTAGACACCCACCAATTTCTTCAGATCAGGTGGGATTTGGGAGTATTTTCCCAAATCATACTTCCGATCTTAAACAATAGGCCTAAGCCACTTTGTTGAAAAGTCACTATGCACCACAGAGCCCTGATGTTGCCATGGTTTCCTTAGAAACAAAGATATTACAAAAGGAAGAGTCTGGCTGAATGAGATAAAGCATGACAAGGAAAGGATACTTTCATATTCCTGGCATACATGGTGCCAGCAAGACCTCCCTGCCTCGTGTTGGGGACAAAGATCTGCCTCATGAAAGGTTGCTGTCAGTTGATAAAGACTTTGCTTAACTCTCTTATTTGTGAAGTATGTTGTGGGCATGAGATATTTTATCATTTCAGCTCCCAGGAAAAACAGTTGATTTTTTTTTTCTTCATATTTATGGAACATTTTCCTAAAAGCACAAAAGAGAAGATAGCTTTGTGGTCTTGCCCTTGTAGATGGGCTTAATTTGAAATGTTTCATTTCATTGGCCTCGATATTCTAATTATATCTCTGAATTTTACCATGAATTTTTCTGTTCAAACAAGTTGGCTCAGAAAATAATTGCCATGTTCTTACATAAAGAATATACAAAACAAAGGGTTATTGTGCCAAGGCTAGAAGGAGTGTTTTTTAATAGTTTCTCATCCTCCTTTGTGTTCTCAGCAGAAGCCAATCTGGAAAGTTCAGTAAGGCCCCTGAGCAACTGGGAGCCCTCTAGTAGAACCCTGACAGGGTGTGAGCTTACCTGGATTGATTCTTGGCTAGTCATCCGCCTGTATCAGGATGTAAAGGCAGCACTTACTAAGATTCTTCCTACGCAGCCAGACAACCCATCTGTAGTTTCTCAGGAGTTATTTTCTGGGGTGCCTGAATATTGCCACAGCTTCATGGAATCTGAGACCCACTAGACTTGACTTCTATAATATTTCCCTTTCAATTCTTATATTAGAGTAACAGGGTAATTATAAGATATTGTGTCTACAGAGTGATATGATTTAGGATAATGGCATTTCGGATTCACTATAGGATAATTAATCCTTACAGAGCTAGTGAATCTCAATTTAGTCCACTTTGGAATAAAGAAAATATAACAAGAAAAAGAAAAGTAAATTTCTTGGAATTTTCTCGCTATGCTTCAGTGCTGGTAGAGAATATCTGTATGATCCCAAGCCTATGTAAGCCATTTATCAAGATTGGGAAGACAAATCTTGGAAAGTTACATGGCAATAAAAGGAAACTGGAGATGGCTCCTTGGGATGTGCCATTTGTCCTTGGAGTTGCCTGACCCTACTTTTTAAAGGATCGATAACAGGCATTGCCTCTCCATGGCTCTCACGCTCCTTTGAGATCAAGTCAGTGATTCATGGTGTCTATTGAGTTGTTCCATCTTTGTGCGTAGGGATATGGCAAGAGCAAAAGACACAGAAGATCTGGTTCCAAATTTTTAAGCAGGTTTTCAGTTTGATTAGAGAATTAAAGGTCCACCAAGTGAATGAACTCAGGAATGCTATCAAACAGTACATAAATGTGTGCTGAGTGTTGGTAGGCCAGAGGTTCTTCTCTTGTTTGGGAACAGAGAGAAGACAGAGAGCACCAAGCTTCAGCGTAGCCCCTGAAAGCTTCTGGAATGAAAAACAGCTTAATTGCAGAGAAGGTCTAACAGGCGCCAGACATTAGAGCTCCAAGTTTCGTCAACACAACGATGCTATTTCATTTCCCTCACAAACCACAGTAAACACCGAGTTTTTGCCCCTGCAGTGACATGGGAACCACAGACTGTGGTAAGAGGTAGACAGCGCCATGCTCCCTTCTAGCTAAGTGACTCATCCCTTACCCCAGGGAATGGGGCTCAGATTGATGGCAGATAAGGACAGGCCATGGGCCTTCCAGGTCACTCTCAGGTAGATAAAATCAAGACTATACTTTATTTCAGGATGAGAAGATTTGGCTTGGGGCACTGAGGTAAGACCGGTAGAGAGTCTGATCCAGCCGTAGTTGAAGCTCTTGGGAGAAAGCAGCAGAGAAGAAAGCTTGCCAACAAAGAGGACGCGGGTTACACCCAGCACTGTAATGAGGGAGAAACTCTCATATACAGTTTCTAAATTTGATTGTGATTTATTCTTTGGGAAGTTTATACATGTATACAATGTATCTTTATCATATCCATTCTCACTACCCCACTCTCATGCTCCCGGAAAGGGGGAGCTCCCCCCTCATCTCTTCTCTCTCCCAATTCATGTCCTCCTATCAGTGCTGCCTGTACGTGCATGAACATAGGGACGTGGGGACTCACCTGTGGCCATGTTCCTAGAGAAAAGTGAATCTCCTTCCTCCAGCAATCAATAGCTCCCAAACTAGGGCAGAGCCTCGGGAGTCCCATCCCTCTTCATGCTAAAATTTTTACTTCGCCTGATTTTGTGTAGGTTTCGTGTAGGATAACTAATCCTTACAGAGCCGTGGGTTGCTAATGCGTCTTGATTTAGTCCACTTTGGAATAAAGAAAATATAACAAGAAAAAGAGAAGTAAATTCCTTGGAATTTTCTCAGTACACCTCAGTGCTGGTAGAGAATTCCAGTATGATGCCAAGTCTATGTAAGCCATTTATCAAGGTTGGGAAGAGCAATCTTGGGAGGTTATATGGCAGTTAAAGGAAACTGGAGATGGCTCATTGGGATGTGCCATTTGTCTTTGGAGTTGCCTGACCCTGCTTCTTAAAAGACCAACAGCAGGCATTGCCTCTCCATGACTGTCACACGCCTCTGAGGTCACGTCAATGATTCATGGTGTCTAACCATGCTTCTGTGAGTTCATATGTGTAACAACCGTGCCCTGTCCAGAGAACAGGATCTCACAGCTCTCCTCTCGTCATCCAGCTCTTCCATTCTTTCTGCTCCCCTCTTTAATGTTCCCTAAGCCATGGGGGGAGGGTGCAGCTTGATATAAACTTCTCATTTATGGCTGAGCACTTATAGTTGCTTATTCTCAGCACATTGAACAGAAATGCATCTTTGCAGTAAGCAGTGCCCACTGCAAAAAGGTGTTTCTCTGACTAAGGTTAGGAGCAGCCTAAATCTATGAATAAATATATATACTGATATTTAGAAGACTGTTTGACAACATGACCATTTTGAAAAACAACATAGTAGGTTCTCCCCAGGGCCTATGACCTTCCCTAGGCATGGGTTTTGACCATGTTTACAGCACCAGGCATGAAATCCCTTCTGTGGAGCAGGCTTCAAATCAAGTCAAGATAGCAGTTAGTTGCCCCCTGTTATTAAAATTTCTCTTTGGGAGAGGCAGACTAACTTAACCTGCTTCTCTCTCCCTGCTTGCAACCCAAAAGGTCCCCCCCTCCAGGCCTCGAAACAAACACACAAAGTTCTCCAGTCACAGTTAAACAGATTTTAGCTAGTTTACTTGGGTTTACTAACAGAGCAATGGGTGAGGGCTTACTTACAGAACACAGGAGCCCACCCTCCCCTCCGCAAGTTCTATTAGTATGTCCACGTGGCTGGGATCTTGCAACTTTCCGGTGAACAGATCCTAATGGTCCATGGGGGAGGGGAGAGAAGGGCCGGCCTCCTGGCGCCCCCAGTTTAAATACCTTTAGCTCTCCCCTTCTCACATCCAAGGCCAATAGACCCGGCGGGTGGGGCATAGGATTTTCCCAGCTCATCTTCTGCTCAAGGTGATCTTGGGTGATACCACTAAGAGGGGTGTTTGTCCACCTTTTCCCTCTGAGAAGCAATTCACTCTACACCCCCATAAACAGTCTTGTCACTATTACACCAGTGGGCACATCTTGCCTGACAGATTGTTGTTATAGCATACAAACAAGGACCGGTTCTGGATAAAACCACTGATATTTAGTCAGCAGAGAGAGTTCTTGGTCAATTCAAGACTGATTTCTCTGTGTCCTGTAACCAAAGTATGTGGTACCTTCAGCAATAGGGTCTTACCATCTAGGTGTGATGGACAACTGAGAACAATAACAATCGTTTGCATTGTTTTGGGTGCCTCTGGGACTTCTCTGACAGATAACTTGTAGAGAGGTAACCCATGCCTGCCACTGAGATTTTCCTTTAATAACTCATTTCTCCTGAGAAGAACATTAATCACTAATGTGGGGTACTTCTGTTCAAATTTCTTTTTAAAAAGGCATTTCAAAGTATTTTACAGGGTTGCGTAGAGCTTGTCTGTACACCCTTAGTTTTAGTTAACCTGTTCCCTACCTATCCTTTCCCCTAAGCCCGTCCACTTAAACCTTTAGCTCCCAGTACTCTTCCCATTCATGCTCTCCTGCCCCCTCTTATTATATTTTTTGCTTAAGTTGCAAGATCATAGGCTCCCATGCAGCTCCTCCGTGCACACTTCCCCTCGACCCTCACTCCTCCATCCCTATCCCTCCACTGCCCGCTCAGCCCTTCTGCGCCCTGTGCTCCGTCTTTACTTTCGTTGCACTTGTGTTCTACGATTATATTTTAGTGGGCAAGTTACTGACAAAGGAAGACAGGTCTTTTAGAAATGTTAGAAGGAAATAGCATCTGGAAGGCTTGGCAGGGAGAACACTAGAGATGGGGATGAGTGCAAAAGCAGACTGGATGAGGTAATGAAGCAAACAAGGGCCAAGGAGAAAGGGCAAAGCAGCAAGATTCTGCAGCCCAAAGGCTGTAGCCTGAATGTCCATCAGCACAGGAAAAAGAAGAAGAAAAAGCAGGAAGGAGAAGACGGTGGTTTTGGCAATGCCTACAGCTTCCCGGTACTTCACCTGAAGAGGCTTCACTACTGACTGACTGTGTGTTCTGGGTGAGGTTTCATGATAACCCACATCCATGGGCCTGCAGCTGCATTTTCTTAAATTAAAAAAATTTAGAGTTATGATAAAATATGCAAAACAGAAAAGATACTGCCTTACTGATAGTGTCACAATCATCGACACTGTATCGACACTCTTCCGTAACCAGCCATTTGAGCTCTCTTAGTCTTGCCAAACTGAAACTCTCCAGACATTAAACAACCCCATTCCCACTAATCCCAGACACTCACTCCTAATCTTTTACTGCTAATTTTAACTGCTCTCATCTAGTATTTGACTCCCTGTGACTGGCTGATTCCATGTAGCATAATATTCTCAAGGTTCATCTGTGTGGTAGCATGTGGTAGAATTTCTTTCCTTTTTTAAGACTCAGTAATACTCTGTTATATGGAGGTAGCACATTTTTATTTATCCATCCACCCACTGAAAGATAATTTGAGTTATTTCCACTTTTTGACTATTGTGAGAAATGCAGCAATAAATATGGGTGTGCAGATATCTCTTCATGACTTTGTTTTCAATTTTTTTGGTTATGCTCCCAGAAATGGAAATTGCTGGATCGTAAGGTAACTCTATTTTCACATTTTATGAGGAACTTCCATACTGTTCTCCACAGCAGCTGTACAGCTGTACAGCCCGCCATAGCACCAGGTGTTCTGCCTTCTCTGTGTCTTTGCCATTACTTGCTGTTTTCTGTCTTGTTTTGTTACTGTTTCATAGCAGTTGGACTGGTTACTGTCTTGGTCCTGTGACCCTGTCCCTGACAGGAAGTGAATTAGAAAAGGAAGTGTTTCTTCTAGTTCATAGAATGAGGGCATGGTCCACTGGAGCAGGGAAGGCCTGGTGGCAAGAATGGCTATGTTGGGCAGGAAGAAGTCTGGCTCATAGTTAGAAGGGAGACAGTACACCATGGCTGGGAAAGCAGGGCATCTGGAATATGAGGCAGCTGGTCACACTGCATCTGCAGTCAGGAAGCTGAGAGAGATGAATGCTAGTGCTCAGTTCACAGTCCTTTTTCCCTTGTATTCAGTCTGGGACTCCAGTTCATGAAACAGTACCATTCACATTCAGGATGACTTCCATCTTCATGTAAACATCTCAGAAAGACTCTCATAGATATCCCAAGGAGATACATCTGCTAGGTCATTCCAAATCCAGACCACTTGACAATGAAGATTAGCCTTCACAGCACGGTAGTCATTCTAATGAGTGTAAATTGGCTCCTGATGGTATATTGAAGACAAGTGACTTCATTCAGTGGCTGTAAGTCTTAGGAACACACTAGTAATGTAGTTAGGATCTGGAATGTTTCACCAAAGCCTGTTTGTTAAAGGTTTGGTTCTCATTTTGATAATATTGGAAAATAATCAAACGTTTAAGAGGTGCTTAGTCAGAGGTTGCTATTTCCTGGGGGCAGGCCCTCAAAAGGGATTACAGAACACTGAGTTCTGTCTATCATTTTGCTTTTGAGCCACTGTAAGGTAAGAATTGTTCCATCACAGGGTCCATGTCATGAAATGCTGCTTTACTACAGGGCTAACCATTTATCAATTAGAATCTGTCAAATAAGGATCCAGAATAAACCTCTTTTCAAGTTTTCTCAGGTACTGGGTTGTAGCAGAAAGCTGCCTAACACAGTTAGTTTATGAGTGACTCTTGACCAGGCTGTAATGCATCTTTGTAGAGGAACCTGTTCCCATTCTCACACTTGGGCATTCTGTTATGAGCAACACCTTATTTTACACAGTCCCTAGAAGTTTCTGAGATATGTCCATCTTCCTTGACACCACAGCTTGGAACCAATTCACCCTGAGTTGGTTTTCAATTCAAATTGAATTCTTCTTAGACATCCAATGGAAACAGCTCATTCTCCTGTGAGTTGGAGCTTCTAAATGGAGGAAAGTAAAGGACAAATGAAAGCTAGCAATTAACAGGGCTTCTTTTCTCATGTAGTTTCATCAAAGACAGCAGAAATAATGTCCCTTTTCATTAGCAGAAATTCTGGAACCCAAGATTCGAAACCTAGGCCAAAAGCATATACCTGTACTCTCTTAGGGAGGTGGTCAGTGCTTCCCACTGGCCAACTCAGTCATGTAGTCACATCAGGAGAAAAATTTTACAACAATGATAAGAGACTTTTCTTTTTTCTTTTTTCCTGAGGTTTCCTTTACTCAAGTAGGTTTGGAACCATTTATGGAAACATTTTGATTAACCCTTCTTTCCCCTAGCAAGGAATTCATACTTGAAGAGTTTCTGTAGACCACTTCAGTAGTATCTAAGTAGAGAGGGACTCTTTTGACCCTTTCCCAAAAACCTAGGAAAGTTGGGGGTGCAAATGCTATACTCCTAGACTACCGAGAAGAGCAAAAACAACTTCAGATGGGAATATCTGTTGGTAACCATCCATCAATTTCTCTGAAGATCAAAGGAAAGAAGGTAAAGTATGTAGAAAAGGTAAGATGCTGGCAGAAAGGCCAAGCATGATCCTGCATAGTCTATATCTGAATAAGCCCGGTTTGTGTCTACTTGAGGGCTTCGTCCCTTACAACCCTGTAGTTCATAACAGTGATTTTATTGTCTCCATCCTCAATTTGAGTCTTTATGAAAGACTTTAAGTGTATTTTGGAATTCAGGGTTGTGCATATTTGATCAGGACAGAGGGCTGTTCAGTGATAACGTAATTTTCTGAACTTACTCAATGCTCAGAAACCAGTGCAAGGGAAAGTCAAAGATTCTGTGCTGGTCCATCTCTAGGACCCTGCTCAGGAATCCCCCTGTGCAGTAAAGAATCACCAGCCAGCTACCCTGGCCATAGTCAACCTCTGTTTAGATTGTTTGAAGTAAGTTTTTTTTTCTTCTTTTTATAACTTATAGCTATGATTTTGAGAAACTACTACTCAGTAACAGTGAACATAGTCAAATACTACTGCCCTGGAGAAGTGGTTAAGAAGATGAATTCTTGGGTCAGAATTCCAGGGTCAGAGCACCTATCTTTAAGTTTGGAGAACTTCACTTACTATCTGTGGGGCCATCAGCAAAGCATCTGCTTTTTCTGGACTCAGGTTTCACATCTACAAAGTGAGAGCCACACTACCCTATGAGGGGATTCCGTGAGCATTAAGTGAATTGAAACATGGGAAATTTTTGAGAGAAGGCCTAAAAATAGTACATGACGTGTGGATATTGGTTATCATATGCCCCTGAACCTGAGTCCCATATTTTCTATCCACCTTAGGTAGGAGAAGATTTGGAACCCAATGGATCTATACTGACCTCAGGCTTCCTACCCCCTCAGATTCTCAAGGGCATGGTCTGGAGACAACCTGCTCTGCAAGCACTCAGAATGTCCACTCCCTCGCTCTGCAGTGGGCTCTTCCCGTCTTTTGAGTACTTCGGCTCTCCCTTTCCCCTTTTCCTTTTCCTTTCCCCTCTTCTTTTGCCTTTTGTCCTCACAGGAGAAGATGTCCCAACCTTCTCATCCCTATACACTTAATATCTGGGAGCAGACAAAGGTCTAGCTCCATGTACATACTTTCCTTCATTGAGAAATTGTAGACCCTATTTTAACTTACATGCTTTTACATTTTGGGCTCTGTCTTTTCTTTCTTTTCCAGGTCAGACTTTTTGCTCTTTCTGCTATGAGATACCTCTTGTCCACATCTACAGTTCTATCGTGTTCTATGCAGAAAATAGCTGCACCCAGTGCCTTTGGGAATCCTTGGAGACTGAGAGTAGCTGTCTTCCTGGAGCAGGATGTGAAAGTAGGGATGGCATGTGTGGTAGTGAGACTGAGAGGGAGGCAGACACAAAGGTCAGGGCAAATGAGAGTACCACACAAGGGAAGTCTGGAGCCCAAGCTGAGATCCAAAGATAGCCCGGAGGGCTGACAAGTGAAGGACAGCGAAGCTCTTCCGAGGGAACTTTAGGAACAGCAGAGCCTTTCAGAACTTGCAGTCTTTTCTGTCCTACTCTGGGCTGACTTTGCTCTCAGCACTTTAGAGCTTTCTGTGCGTCCTGTCGTGTTATGCGCCTTACACAAGCATCCATCTTCTTGCCTGGGATTCTTGCTTGGTTACCACATACCTCACTGCCAACAGGCCTGGTGCCATGGCAACCATCTCTGCAGCCATGCACAGATGAGTAGATAAAGCCTACAGAAAACACACTGTGTGTTACAGGCCCTCACTGGGGAGGGACACTCCCACACCCTGATGAATTGTAAGATGCTCACTGAAAGTAAGAGCCGGACAGGAGGAAGGCTGGATGGTTTAGCCAGGGTCTGCTGAGACCCACAGTGGGATACTAACCTCTACAGCTCCCTGCTGAGGAAGGGAAGGGAGGTCTGGAAGGAAGGGCCCCTGGAGATCTGAAGGAGTGTTCCAATATGTGAAGCTTATAGGTGTAGATCAGAGCCATGTGCAGACAAGGGCTCCTTTCTGTGAAATGGTGGCTGTGGTATCCCCACACCTAAGACACAAGACACAAGGCACACATGTTTACACAGTCTTGTTTAAACTAGGACTGGCTGAGGTTTGACTGTGTGTGTGTGTGTGTGTGTGTGTGTGTGTGTGTGTGTGTGTGTCACAGTGAACTCACTGGACACATGTAGAGGTTACAGGTTGACAGTCATCAGCACGTCTTCCCCAATCACTTTTCCACATTATGGTTTTTGAGATGGGGTTTCTCATTGAATCTGGTGATCACTATTTTGGTTAGAATAGCCAGTGATCCTCCAGGTCTGCCTCCGAGCTGGAGATACTGATGCGTGCTGCCGCACCCGGCTTTTCCATGGGTGCTGGGAATCTGAACTCTCATGCTTTTATAACAAGTGCATCACCCTCAGAACTGTCCTTAGCCCCCTCATCTTGTTGTTTATTAGTAATCTTTTGACCCTGCCCTTCAGTTGCCTAGATTTCCCGTCCCCTCATTTCTTCCTATTTATGTCGCTGTGATTTGTAAGCACCAAAGACATTTGTACTGGTTTGAATGAGAATGTCCCCACAGGCTCTAAGTATGTGGACATCTTGCCCCCAGTGGGTGGCGCTGTTTTGGGAGGTCTTAGAAGGTGCGGCCATGCTGGAGGAAGCGCGGCACTGGGGCGGGCTTAGAGAGTTCTTAAGCCTTACTGGATCTCTAGTCCTGTTCTGCTTCTTGTGCCTGCTTGAAGATGTGAGCACTTATCTTCTGGATCTACTATAGCCACCTCTGCGACCATGCTGCCCAGCCATGGTGGATTCTTGCCCCTTTGGAACCACTGTAAGCCAAATGAACTCTTCCTTTATAAGTTCCCTTGGTCAGTGTTTCTATCACAGCAACAGAGAAGTGACTAACACAACATTAAATTCCATGTTTGAATCCTCGAGCACTAGGTACACATGATGCATCTTCCTGCCAATCCATCTTTAAGTAATAAGTAATATAAATGATTAGTTTTAAATTGAAACTTGGAGACTTCTTGTGTGTATGAGTGGGTGTGGGTGTGTGTATGTACACATATTTGTGTATATATACGTGCACTTGTGTATTCAGGTGCTCTTGAGTGTGTGGTATGCATGCTGTTTGTGTGTATGTACATGTAGAGACCAGAAGCTGATGTTGAATGTCTTTTTCTATCACTCTCCACCTTGATTTTTATTGAATTTTCTAGGATTTCATACAATATATTTTGATCATTTTCATTTTCTCCTTTATCTGTACTGCCCCCCACGGCCTGATTTCATGTACTCTATTGTATGGTGTAATGCAGGATGGGCCTTAGTCAGGCCGCCTGCCATGAGGAATAAGGCAATGGTTTCTGTGGACGTGGGGCTCCACTCTCCCAGGTGTGACACCAGCTTCCACCCAGTACCTGGAGAGAACCTGCACCGAGATGACCTACCAGGGGACAGATTACTATAGGCCGTAGTTGGGAATTGGCTAACCAAACCCATAAAACTTTTTACACTTCCTTGAATAAACGAGTTTTGCAGCAGTTCGCTATCTGCCTGCTTCCACCCAGCTACCAGTGTCTGTGTTCTGACTCTGCGCCTCTTACCCCTTCTCGGCAGATATACTGTGTCCCCCAGGGCTGGCCCTGAGCAGATGGATGGCAACACTCTTTTATGTTTTTGTGTCTGCATGTACCCTTTGGTGTGGATCTATCTACTGTAACCTGATTAACTTACCCAGCATTAAAGCCTTAAAGAAAACTGACTCTCCCTCTCCCGGCAGATATCAGCTCCCAGGGGTCTCTCAATTAGGGTTCCGGCTCTTACCCACCCGCTTACTTCTACGTTGGGACTTTGTCTGATTTGAGCTTGCCTGGGTCTTGTGCATTCTGTCACCATTTCTGTAAGTTCATATGAGTAACTTCCATGCTATTTGGAAAACATTGTTTCCTCGTGGTCATCCACCACCTCTGTTCTTAGAATCTTTCTGTCCCTAATAACCTTTTCCATAATAATCCCTTAGCCGTTGGGAACAGCAGTTTGATAAAGGCATCCTATTTAGGGCTAAGTACTCTGTAGAGTCTTATTCTCTGCACGTGGACCAGTGTGGGTCCTTGTGTTAATTACCATCTGCTGCATTAGGAAGCTTCTCTGGTGAGAGTTGAGAGATGCATTAGTTTATGGATATAACAATAAGTCACTAGGAATCAATTTAATACTGTGTCCATTTAGCAGAATAATAGTAGTAGGTCCACTTTATTTCTTAAGGGTCTTCTCACTGAACTTGACGCTTACCAGTTCAGCTAGGCTGGTCGGTCAGTGACCTACAGGGATGCTCCAAGTGATCTGGAGATCCCTTCCATCTCTGGAACATTCGGAAAGTTCAAGATCTCTTCCTCTGAATTGGCAACACTTGACCTTTCCATTCTCTGTTGCTCTTTCTGGAAGAGCTGCTATTTCTGTGGACCACATGCCAAACAAAATTGGGAGACATGGATGTGAAAAAAGGTGGGACAGATTTCAATCTGATGAGAGTCTGAACACACAGTTAGACAATCTTAACTCCTCCTCCATGGTGGACTGAATTATTTATTGCTATAAGAAAAGCACAGGTGCCACATAAATGGCCAGTATTCTTTAATAAAGTTCCTTCTGTATAGTAATCAGAAGATTAATCCAAAAATATGCATGTAGTTTTTGGTTTTCTTCTCTCTGAAAGAAATTATCCCAGACCTAGAACCTTCTAAGATAGTGAAATTACATTCTTGATCATCATCTCTTGTCCAAGAGGCCAAGTAGGAAAAGTAGTGGTGGGTGCCAGAGAGCTGGCAACACTGGGTGTTTCACTTGCATGTTAAACTTCAAATATGGATTTAAGTAAACTTTAAGTTTGGATTTAGGATTGGTTCTAGGACCCCTGTAGATACCAAAATTCTCAGACACTTAAGTTGCTTATATAGACTGAGGTAGTATTTGCAAATAATGTATTGATAGTCCTTCAGGCACTTTAAATCATGTCAAGATTACCCATTAATACCAAGTGTAATGTAAAGGCTGTATAAGTAGCTACCATTTTGTTTAGGAAATAATAACAAGAAAAGATCATGTTCAGCACAGTTTTTCATGTATTTTTGATCTGCTGTTTGTTGAATCAGATACAGAGGGCCATTTGGGTCTTTGGCTACCTATACTAGCATGGGCTATGATCTGAGGTTCAGTTCTAGGTTTTCTTGTGCAGAGAAGAAAAAAAAAGCTCTCCAGAAGATCAGTCCCAGAGAAGAACAGCAAGCTGTTTATTTCCAAGCTGAGCAAATGCTGACATCACATTTTGCATACTTGAGAATGCTGCAGACATGCTTATGCCGCTGTAGATCACAGACCTGGGAGCGGCTCCTTCCTGGTCCTGACGATGCTGGGCAAAGTTAGGACATCATCTTCTCCTCGTCTCTCATGCCCTCCCCTCCTCCATTCCGTTCTGCCCCCACCCTGCTCCTTTCATCTTCTCTTCTGTTCTCCCTTCCCTTCCCCTTCCTCTCCCCTTTGAATGAATCATCGCTTTGCTTCGTGGATCCTTCACCATCCTCCTGCCTCCGGCTCCTGAGTCCTGGGACTACAGGCGTGCAGCATCCCACCTGACTCGAGTTTTTAACAATTTTCTCTTTCATTTGGCGCCTGGCAGGAATCCTAATTTCTTGGTATACCAGTTTGTATAATGGGAAATTAAATGTACGTCATGAGATGACTGTTGACTTCGAATGAAATATTATATACAGATTGACTAAGCACAGAGTCAGACACATAGTAATTGCTCAGTAAACAATATAAGAGCTAGAAGCTCCAAGACTTCCATAGTAGACTGTTTTAGAAGACAATAATATTCTCTCCTTCCCAAAGAAAGCACACAAACCAAAGATCACCGTATCAACCATCCAGCAAAGCAGAAGCAATGGTAGCATATTGTGCTGATGCGGGGAGGCGCATCACCTTAGCAGATACTCTGTGACAAGCCTCCCGCTTCCTGCTGTACATGGAGCCACCGGGATGAGTGATTAGCATAATTTCCCTTTGAAACTTCTGCTCCCCGAGAATAGCACCGGCTTCAAGTTGGTAAATAAACTCAAAGGAATTTAATTTGCCCTATGAAGTGTGGGTAATACTGCTTTATCTTTCAGAGAAGACATACTGCCGCCTCCATAACATCCGTAATGAGGCCATTACCACCCGAGAGCGACTCCCTCCTGAGTTCTGACGAAGCTGCAGGCCACAGGGCCGTGATTCATCTGTAAATCATGCTCTCTGTTTAGAAATCTTGGCGACTACCTCCTTGTGCCTTGCTGTCTCCATGGAAGGCGCGCGGGAGGGAGCTGAGGGGCGCGCAATGGGCTGTAAGGCTTGCCTGTTTTGTAAAACCATTACCCTTCTCCATTTCCACAAGAGTACCCCCATTTCTGCATGGTATTTTATACTCAATTAATTCCTGGAGATATTGCCAGAGACAAATGTGTTTTGTGAGCCTTCTGAATAACCACGGGGATTTTTTTTTATGCTGTTATTTGTTTAGATCATATTTTTGCAGACAGCAGTGATATATTAATTGCTCATTTGGGGCAGAGAGCAACTAGCCTGAAACTATCATTCTTTCTTTGATTTGGTTCATCTGCTCTTGACCCAAATGCTCTTTAGAAATGGAAACAAAGCCACGCACAGTGGCTCATGCCTGGAATCCCAGCACTTGGGAAACTTAGGCAGGAGGATTGCCATGAGTGCCATGCCAGCCTGGACTATATAGTGAATACCTGTCTTGAAAAAAAAAGTGTTGGGATCAAAAACTGATGTACTTTGGGGTGTAAGATGTTGAGTTACGGGACTTCAAACTTCCAGTTCTTTTATATAAAATATGAACAAGAAATGACTATGAGTGAGTCCAGAATCTGTGTGAGCCCTCAAATATAGTGACAAGGTAGCTGTAGAAAGCACACTGATTGGGATCAAAGTCCCCAGGCCCTGACTGACACAGATGGCATCTGACCATTTGGGTCCTCACCTTGTTTCACTGCCTAGTAACAGAGAGTTTTATGTGTTTCATGAACTCTTATCAGACAGCTATTACTGCATGTACCAAAGACGGATGAGAGCCCAGTGCAGAGTTCCAGTCCTCATGACGGTTTGCAGCACTGAGTGTGAGGACGTGATATTCCTCCACCCCTTAAATACTGTCCCATCCACTTTCCTCTGCAAAAGCTGCTGGAAGGACTGAGACGATAGAGTCGGAGGTTTGCGAGGCGACCCCTCCTTGTGTCCACTCCATGCTCTCATGACCTGTAGTTCTTTGCTAATCAAGTTTTGTGCTTTGTTTGTCGTACAAGTGCAACACTGAGTCTGTAGTACAGTTTCTGAAGGATCCATCAAGACTTGTGAATCTCCATCTGAGTCTTCTTCCACATCATCCTGTTAGAGTGAGCATTGCTGTGAGGGTGTGAGGGGCGGGGTGTCAAACACACAGACCCTGGGAGCTGGGTGGAAGTAGGCAGAGGGCGAGCTACAGCAAACTCGTTTATTCAAGGAAGTCAAGGGGTTATATGAGTTTGGTTAGCCAATTGCCCCTTGGAGTGGTCCCCAACTTCAGCCACTGGTGTTCCATCTCTTAGGCAGGTCATCCAGGCACGGAGCAGAGGCTGGTGTCCTGCCTGGCCAGAGCGGAGCGCCAAGTCCACAGGACCCACTCCCTTATTCCTCATAGCCGGTGGCCTGGCTAAGGCCCATCCTGCGTTGTGCCATATAGGGCATGATTTTCTTCATTACTGGCTGGGCTTAAAAACTAAGCAGGTGGGCTGGAGAGATAGCTCAGTCAGTAAAGTGTTTGCTATGTAATCATGAAGATCTATGTTTTGGATAAAACTTAGTACCCATGTACACTAGCAGGGCCTGGTGGTGTGTGTTTTAATTCCTGTGCTGGGGACGTAGAGACAGGTGGATCCCTGAGGCTCACTGTTCAGCCAATCTAGACTTCTTGGTTAGTTTCAAATTAATGAGATGTCTCAAAAACAAGATGAAGGACCCCTGCAGAGCCACACCCCAAATTCACCTCTGGCCTCCCCACACATGTGCCTGAACACATGTGCACATGCATAGTGTACACATACACACACACACACACGCACACACACACACAGCAGATTTTCTCTCTGTGTCTGGTTAGGTTTCAGCAGAGTTATTTCATCCTTTGAACAATTAGTACCTTTTGAAAATTCAGACATCTTTCTGACCCTGTCCCACAAAGCCCACTGAACTGATGTGTCAGGGCAGTTTCATCAGTCCTGGATCATGTTTTGCCAGCTGGTCTGCCAGCAGTGGAGAGGAAAACACTGAGGCATATGGCTCAGATGCTTGCATTTTTATCTGTGGGAAATGTGTGTGAAAAGACCTCTGAATGTGAAACCCGCAGTGCATATGATGTCAGAACGCTCACTGTTTCTCTCCTGGGGACGTTTTCTTGGCATTGCCTTTTGGTCGTCTAGGTGTGTCTAATTGTTCTAAAGGCACAGCTGTGTGAATCTGATTTGCCTGCAGAAAAAAAAAGCTCTATCTTCCAACGTCAGAGAACAATCTTCAACTTCCTTCTTGGTTCTCACCTTTGAATTTCTATGAAGCCTGTAGACTTTAAACTCTTTTGGCGGCTAAGTAGAAAGCATTTTCCCTCCAGCCTTAGAGGCTGACTTTTGATACCTTTGAACTTATCTCTTGAAGAACAAAGACCATTCAGACTTGGCCTGATCACTTGTACTTTTAAGCATGTTCATAGCTCAGAGCTATAAGGGAAAAAGGAGAAAGAATAAAAGCAATCTTTGCTGATTGTCCCTTTGTAGATACTTGTGTGACCCTTTCCTGCAGGCTTCTATGGGGGCGGTGCCAAGAAAGTTTCGCTTCCGACAGCAAAACTGTGTGGAGACATAACAGACTCATTTTCCTGGAGCTGAAATAAATATTTCAACATTGATGTTGAAGGCGCCTGATCTCAGGGAAGCAGGAAGCTGCTATTTTTAGTTGGGAAAAAATATCAACATAAGATGAAGGGACTAGGGTTGAAGCCAGTACTTTGCTGTTCTTTCAAGTTCCTTCAAGGTTAATGATGTTAAAGATGCTAAGTGATGAGCACAGCCTCCTGGGTACTTTGTTCCCCAGTACTAAGAAATATGACCAGTCACCTTAAGGATGCTAAGCACATGCTCTAATACTGAGCTACCTGCCCTGCCTCAGCTCTAGGCAATATTTTGATGGGATCTCGTAATAAAACAAAGCTGCCAAAATCCAGCAAGGATGGACACTGCTGGAAACAATTTCATTCTGAGACCCACTTTCTTGAATCAGGAGATACAGTCCTTCCCCATTACCTCTGTTGAAAGACAGTCTGTGTGACTGGCATGCCTGAAGGTGGTATGGTCCTGCCTGTCTCTGGCACCTGCTCCAAGCTGTTGAGTCCATCCTGCCTTTTACACAGGCTTTCTTGTGGCTCCAGAGATCACCCTTGGCATACTAACAGGTGACTCAGCCACCAAGCTACCCAGACCGGTCCAATTACATAGCTGTTAAAGTGCTCATAAAGTAGCCTGTTCTCAATTGTTATGGATCACAGAAGACAGAGGTGATAGAAAACAAAAAACAGATTCAAGCAGAAGCTGCGTCCTATTGCCAGTGTGTGATCTTTCTTAACATTAGCACACAAACCACCCACGTTGCCCTTTCTCAAACTCTGCAGTAGATATGATCATTTTTGCAGTTGGAAGGCGACAAAATAGGTACATTCAAAGGTGCCTCCCAGCACTCTGTCATTTATAAGTGATAGAAAACTCAACACTGCCAATGCAGAAAAAGGAATTCAAAATTCATTGATAAGACCAAGGAACCCAGGAAAAAATACGTTTGGAGGCTCAGCAGCAATTTTACCTGTTGTCATTGTTCCAGAAATTTTGGTGAGGTGCTACTATGATACTGGGAAAGCCAGGATCTCCTCTTGGGATTCTTAGTCTCATTAATAAAGAAAATTTAATAACAGATTCAGATGGAAGGTGGAGGACAATTTTATTCAAGTTTAAAAGAAAATCCCTAGGGCAGGCAAGCTGTAAGTCTGAGCAGCTGCCTGGAGGAGGAGAATGGAGAAGAGAAGGCAAAAGCTTGTGACATTTGAGTTAAGGTAGTATTGGAAAAGCATACTTAGGCTCTGGACAGCATTGGACAGAACAAGACAGAAAAGAAGGAAAGGAAAAGTTGTGCCTTCTGAGTCAGGAGTCAGAAGGGTGGGCAGATCCAACAGCAGAGCCTCATGGTGTTTGTAAGGACTGTATCAGGGGGAGGGAATTCTAGGAAAGAAAAGCATAGTATCTCATTAAAGGGCTAATTATTCCTCTTATTTCTTTAGCATGGCTTAAGGTGAGCCTGCCTTACTAGGGGTGGTCTTGTAGTCAAGTCATTAACCTGTCCAACTCTGATGTTAGGCCTCTCCCTAAAGCACAGATTTCATTCTCTTGACCAGAAGGAAATAATTTAACCTTAATGGGCCTTTACGGCTGTTGTAACATCATCATCATATTTTGAAAGTTATTTCTATATATTTTTGTCAACTTAAAAATATAGATTCTAGGACTGGGTATGGTAGCACATACCTTTAATCTCAACACTTGGGAGGAAGAAGGAGGAGGATTGCTGTGAGATGGAGGCCAGCCTGGGATGGTCTACAGAGCAAGTTCCAGGTCAGCTGGGGCTACATAGTAAGATCCTGTCTTAAAACAAAACAAAAATCAACAAAAAACAAAACCTGAAGCACAAAGCAAAACATAATCTTGATACTATGTAACAGTAAAATGATTCTTGGTTTCAAGTTCAATAAAAAAGAAGAATGGCTGTTTCCCTCACAAACACCTCCTAGAACCAGTCCACACTCTCAGCCTTCTCTGATTGGCTCTGATGTAGTCGTATGTCCTTCCTAGCCAATTATCAGAAGAGCAAGGCCACTTTGGGTGACTTGAATCACATGTCATAAGGAGTCATCCCCCTTGGAATCACAAAGACTGAAATTAGGAGGTAAATGAGCAAAGAAATGGGGACTGCTTCCACAAAAAGGGGGTACAGAAGCTAAGTGTGACAAAGCACACATGTGTCCACTGGGGGCACAGACACATCCATACCACTGTGTCTTCTCATGTGCCAACTTCATGCTCACCATGTCTGGAGGAGAGGTAAGCATAGGGAGATAGTTATGAAGAGGAATAAAGCAGATCTCAGCCTTCAGAGAGCTGGGCACTTAATTTAAGTTTTGCTTTGGCCAGAAATTGCAAGCTCAGAGCAAACTTCAAGTCAAATAAACATAGCTTCCAAATTCTTTGTTTTGCTGCACTTGAAAAAGCCAGTATAAACCGTCATAAGTTGGTTCATGAGAAGATTATTGTTTTCAACTTGCCTTAGCTAGTTGGGGTGGTCAAGTAAAGTGGGCTGGGTGTGAGTTGCAGGCAGAAGATTATTGCTTAGTAACTGACGACAGGTCACTCAGCAGTTGTCAGAAAAACCTACTCAAAGAGATGACTGTATCTCATGTTTGTAGATCCCTAGTTCTCAAGTGTTCATATATAAATATTACTATCTTAATAAATAAGCATATAATACATACATACTTCATTTACAGTTTTGTTGAATGAGATCAATATGGGCTGTGGGGGAAGGAGACTCTTATTTCACATCATTGTAACAGGATCTACTACTCTCTAGGTTCAGAAATCAGAATCAATTTGTTCAAAAACATGATAAAGCCCCAATCTCCACATAGGTTCATGAAGCCAGGAAGGAAGATAAAGGTTACTGTTACAGGTGATGGATAGGTGTCATCTTCCGAAGCTCGGTTGCACCTGCTTGCCTAGGATCACCACAGCGAAGCTTGCTGACTGGCACGTTCTGTAAGGAAGAAGGGGCAGGGAGGGTCACAGGACCCTCCCAACCAACCGTTGGCCCTAGTTGCACATGGGGTGGGCCTGGGTATGTAAACTCTAGAAGCTGAGGGAAGGATCTCTCACCATTTTGTGTAGCTGTGGGGAAGCCACCATCCGTTCTTGGATAAAGACTTTCCAGTGCAGCCTTACAAGGAGAGCACCCACCTTCCTGTAAGTAAACCTCCACCCTTTGCTCTATAAGCCAGCCCAGTGGTTTCCCAGAGTGCAGTTTGATGAAACAACAAACTCAGGTAGATGTTGTTGGGAACAAGGGAGGAAGGGACAAACATTGTTTAATCCTCTCAGAAATTTTAGCTGTAGTTACAAAGCCACAAGAGGCACAGACATTTTGGGTGTGTTCTTGAAGCTCTAGAGGCAAAAATGAAGCCATGCCAATTAATACTGAGTGATGAGCTGAATAGGTTCTAGCTGTCACAGGCTAGCACTTCTGAACTCTTACAGACAAAGAAGTCACATTGAATCAACATGCATCTACTGAGACTACCATACATGAGTTATGCTTAAATGCTTTGTGAGATCAAAGATGTCCTCCCCACCCCCAGTTAAAGATGAAGAATCAGGTTGACCACACAAGATTTAGAAGTATGCAAGCTCAATAAAGCAGTTAATAAGAATAAGCCATAGTGGAAGAGAAAGTACATGCTTAATTAGCAAATAAATTATCTGAATACCTATAGAAAAGGAGTGATTAATTCAAGATAAGGAATGGGGATCCTCATTCCTAAGGAGGTGGGGCCAGGTCTTTGTTTTGGGCGTTAGGATTGAGTGGGGAAAGTAGCCTAAGTAAAAGAACAGTACATGGAAGGATCACCTTGTATCTGGAAGAGACTGAATGGATGAATTTGTCTGGAGTTAGTGCTCTGTGTAGAGGCGCAGAGAACAGTGAAGGTTGTGAAAATACATTGGGGTTAATGAGGAGGCTCTCCAATGCTAAGCTGAAGGTTTTAGATGTAACTGGGTAACTGATGTGGTTATTAGGGAAGGCTCCTGAGTTACAGGGTGGGATGAACAACCAGTGTTTGTTGAGGGAGAATGAGGAGGAATTTGGCATAGTTGTTGAGAACAGAATGAATGGCAGTAATAGATATTAGAAATAAGAAAAATGTTCAAAATTCTTTAAAAAATAGTCCATTGTTGGTAGGAATATAATCGATATCATGGAATAAAAATCAGTAAGATTTGATCGCAGTTAGATGTTTTCCATAGAAAAGGAAAGAGAAACAGAGTTGAAATTCAGTCCTAAAAGGCTGGAATAATGGAAGACTCTGGAGAGGAGAGAAAATAGTATTGGGCGCAGGTGAGAAATACAGGCCAGATGGTGAAGAGGAATGTGGGCCAGATGTTGATGTTCGGTTAAGGCTCCCTGACCAGATAACTTGTCCAGCATTGTGTTGAGAGCTAGTGAAGCTACCACAGGTCATCCATAGGGAAGGGGGGTCAGGGAAGAAAGGATGGGCAAATCCTAAGAAGACCAGGGCCAAAGCCTGAGCTGAGCCACTGGAAATCTCATTTTTTTTTTTTTTTTATGGAGGAAGAGGAGAAGGTGCTAATGAAGGAAAAGAAACGTTGTCCCAAGCAGGAAAGCCAGAATTATCTAACACCTGAAGATGGCAACTCAATGTAATTTCAAGATGAAAGAATCAACAGAGACCCATAAGGTACAGAAGAACCAGTGAGCGTGAGAAACAAGGGCCTTCAGTCCTAGTGCTCACGTGTCAAAGGCGACCTTCTAGGCATCACAACTAGTCAGCTGAGAGGAAGTTCATGTGAGAAGAAAAGGAAAGTGAATAGTGAGAAAGGATTCTGAGATATGGCCCAGCTAACTCAGGGCTTAAATTGCTAAAATCATACAGCTGATAGATAAATCTTGGGCTGATAAACGTTGCTACTATCAGAGATCAAGGAAGGAGATGTGACTACCTTAGGAAAATACTAGATTAGTTATTCATGTACTTTATATCATAAGCACAGTCTGTTTCAGTGATAACAGTAATGAGAAATCATTTGCTAAGATGACTAGCACACAATATTCTAACATAAGTCAGTGTGACATCAAAGCCCATTATTACCTACTATGCCTGATAGAAAAAGGCTTTAAAAATGACACTTGACATGAGAAAAATCCATCTATAGGATTCTTTCTTTAATATCAAACCCCATCACTATTTAGAAAATTCCTCGATAGAAAGAGATTTTGCTATACAACCTAAGCATTGGCCTCCATTTGTGAATTTGATTTTATCAGATTTATCATCTGTTCTGGTATGTTAACTCTTCATCCCTGTGACTAAATATCTAGAAAAACAACTGCTACCTAATATGTGTGAGGTTTTGGGTTCTGGCCCCAACTACTGCCAAAGGTAAAGAAAAGTTAGTAGAAAAGAACTTAAAAGAGAAAGCGTTTATCCTGGCTCATGGTTTCAGACATTTCTGAAGGGTGGCTTGGCCCCTTCACCGTGGGCCTTTGGTGAGGCAGAATATCAAGGCAGAGGGCATACTAGAGCAAAGCTGCTCACCAAAGGGCATCCAGGAACCAGTGAGACAACAGAAAAAACAGCCGGAGATGAGATACACTCTCTACAGTCACGTCCTACTTCCCACCACTTCCACCCTCTCGAATACCTATTTTCTTGGATTAGGAGAGAACGTTGGTTGACATTTCCCTTGTCTCACCAGAGAACAACCCATTTTTTTTTTCTAGCACAGAGCACTGTGCTTCATATAAATTTGAGATAAAACTGATGGCCCTGAGATTTGAGGAAGGTAGACAATATTATTTCTCTTTGTAGACAGTACTTTTAGGGTTCTTGCTTATAATTAGAGATCAGTAAGTCAGTAGACATATCCTACTTCTGAACTTAGTTCTAAGTCAAGGGGCCTGAGGACTCCAGAAGATGTATGCATATGGTATGAACTGACTCTTGGAAATTCCTCTGTTGGGGGTAGAGACTTCTCCATCAGAATCAGAACTGAAGTGTGGAAGGATATCTCTGGGTCTCTGTGGGAGACCAGAGTCAGAGCTAACAGATCACTGTTCTTTCTTGGTGTGTGAGTGTGTGTGTATGTGTGTGTGTGTGTGTGTGTGTGTGTGTATGTGTTTATATAGAGGCCACAGAATGAAGTCAGATATTGTCTTCAATTGCTCTCCAACGTATTTATTGAGCAAGTGTCTCTCTCGGAAGCTGGAGCACACAGATTCGATTAGACAGGCTGACCGGCAAGCTCCAGGGATCCATCCCCCTGTCTCCACTTCCCCTGCTGAGTGCCATCGTGCCCAACTTTCACGCTGGTGCTGGTGATCTGAACTCAGGTACTCAAGCTTGCATGGCAAGCTCTTTACCTTCTGAATCATCTCCCCAGCTACCAATCTCTGTTCTAGCTCTTTTATTCTTTCTCCATTGGAGGAGTTCTAAGACATCAAAAGGGAAGCCTGGTCCCAAGCTGTCACCAGCAGGAGCCCATTGATCGTTGCCATAGCTGAGGCCTTAGCAGAGCAACATTGTCTCTTCTTTTGCTGATGTACGCTTTCTGCAGAAGAGTTCGGAGGGTACAGACAAATGTATTATCAAACGTACTAAGCATGCCTATGTTGTTCGTGTCCAGACAGGAGAGGTCACTGCAGCCAGCTGCATCTCTGGATTTCTCCGTGGCCCTGACTCCTGCTCCATGGTAACTGCTCTCCTTATAGCACTGATTACTAGAGATGTTTTGTTTTGCTTTCATGACAACCCTTTCTTTCAGGTCCTTGTCTTTTTTTTTCATGCTCCTAATTCTGTCTTTAAAAAGATAGGTCACCAATGCCAGTGGCGTGGGAAATACTCAGGTAAGAACAGCACCCCGCCTCTTCAAGAGTCCACTGTGGTTTTCCCTTAATGATTGCTGTTCTGCTCTTGACTAGCTCCAGGGGAGTGCCTTGAAGTTGATTGTCTTAAATGAGGGCTAAGAATTTAATATCAACGTTTTGCAGCACCCAGCTGCAATGCATTAACGTTATTGAATGAGTACCCTTCAGCAATGGGAGGGAAATTTGGTATGTTGAGTACTTGCAACTACAAGCCTCACTTCCGAACAAGCCTGTGTATCCACAAGCAGGTGTACAGCCCCTTCTGTGAGGCCCATGTTCTTATTCACAAAGAAGCCTGGGTGGAACACAAACATGGGTTTCAACCATCTTCCTCTCAGCAGTGTGAGGTCCAAAGGAAGGTCAGGAAGGAAAGGAGGTGAAGACAAGGGCTCTGGAGAGATCCTGGCTTCAGTCATGTCTTCACCTTGCGAGCCTCAAATTAAAAAAAAAATTTTGATCTCTTCATTGGTGAAGTTAAGATAATAATGTCTTCCTAGACTGTGTGGAAACTCAAATGTGACAAAATGTGAGGTGTCAGGCAAACTACACTGCCTATGTTAGGTACTCAGTAAATGTGTGATCCTTACTGTTTTTGAACAGCTGTTTTCCTAGTAAAAGAACAAAGGCATTACAGATCGGCAGAAAGACATCTGTGATAAGCTTTTGTTGAAACAAGTGACCAAGGTATAATAAGAGAATTTTGAGCTGCACAAATCAAATCAGCCTTGGTGCCTTAGTCTCTGCACCACCCCATAGAGGGTTTCAGGTCCTGCGCTCTGTAGAACAAAAGGAAGTTCTAGTAAAAGTTATAAGAAAGAAAGTTGTTATTTTTAGCAGAGGTGAGAGGAAATTGGGTTGTTTCCCCATAGACTGTTTCAGGTTAAAACACAGCCCTATTCCTAAGGCCTTTTAACTGCAGAATAATGAAAACTGAAATATCTTTTGGGAAGAAAATGAGATCCCTAATTTCTACAGCTGTTGGATCCCTTCCTTCATCTTGCCCCATCCCCTGGGTGATGGGCCACTGTGGGAGCTCCACTGTCTCACCTGCCACATCCAGCAGACTTACTCCATCTAGGCTTTGTTGTTCCTTGCACTCTGCATTTCTGTCTGGACTGTTTCCTAGGATAAGTGCCTTGGGCCCACCATTTACTGCTTTACAAACTTGGGGAGGCTTCTTGACCTCCTTAAACTTCAGTTTCCTCCTCACTAAAGGAAGGCTACTGGCCCCATCTCATTTACTGGGCTACTGTAAAGACAAAATGAGATCAAGCAAAGAAGTCACTCAACACTCAACACAGAGCCTGGTCTTAGAATTCACTGAAGAATAATAATTGCTGTAATTGTTCTCTTTGTCCATAGCAACACCATCACAGTCATTACCACCATCCTCAAATCATGAGACCCAGAATTCTTATCTATGATCAGATGTCCCCAAGGTAGAAATTTGAATTTCATCATTAGGGCATGCTCAGTTGTCTGTGGCCTGGCATGTCTACTGTCCACCTCGTTACTCCTGTCTTCCTTCTGCATCTGAACACTCAGACAGAAATAGAAATCTCAACTAAGTCTTCCACTATTCATTCCATGCATTGCTAGCCCTTTAACTTGCTCTGAATCTCTGGAGAAACGCCGAATGAAATTTTTAGTCTGCTTTTGAATATCTGGCAATGAAAATTCTGGAGACACAACCTTATCTTGGACAAAGTTAGAAAAAAACCAATCACTTTGCTACAATCAGTTTGTTATAGTTGCTGATATGAAAGACATTTTGATGAATCAAACAATTTAAAAAATAGTTTGTTTACCAAAAATAGATGTAGCACATATCCCTGTAAGATGATGGCTGAATTGAAGGTTAGCAATGGGGTATTAAGAATAGATCTTTCAAACACTGCAATTTATATTTGCATTAAAATTCTTTTAATTGAATTATTGTGTGTTTCATACAGAATATCTCAGTCTCAATCATCTTTATACCCTTTTCCCTACTGGCACCCCCCGCAACTGGGATCTATACATTCTTTCATCTGTGTTAAGGTCTATTGTGACAAGTTAGTGTCTCCAAATTACTTTGCTACAGGTTCATCCACTGAGATCTAGCCTACCCAGAGTCCCTCGTTTTATGAAGGCTAGCTCATTCTCACCCAATAGTAATCAGTTGCCAATATTTCTTAAGCAAAGATTGGGGTCTGCTACCCATTTCTTCTGTTCCATGCTGGGTTTTTGTCTGCTTGAGTTTGCATGGATCTTGAGCATGCTGAAATCATTGCTGTAGGTTCATATGAGCAGGGTCCCCGGAGCTTGTAGGATTCTATTTTCATATGGTCACATACCCCTCCTTACTGGCTCTTACAATCTTCCAGCCCCCTCTTACATAATGGTCCCTGAGCCCTAGGTGAGTGAAACTTAATAGGAGTCCTATCCAGGAATCCACACTCTGCAGATTCCTAATCTCCATGATTTGGTCATTTGTGACCTTTTGTATTATTGGCCCTTTGTTGCATGTGGGACTTTCATTAATTAGAGATGAGAGGTTCATTAGTGATTTCTTTACCCCTTGTTCTATACAGAAGCTGAATTGTAGATGTGCCGCTTAGGCATGGACTCCTGAAGGCTAGCTCTCATAGGTCAGGAGAGAAGTATGCAAGTAGCCAAGGGAGAACATCAATCAATGGCCCAACACCAACTTCATGACCAAATAATTACATCGATGACTAGCACAACATTTGACACTGGTGCAGTAGTGGCACTTTTATCTCGGGGTCAATCAGCAGCTACATAATTGGTCTACATTGAGTGGTCTTAGTGCCCACTCAATCATAGGAAACCCATGTGTGGTACTGAAATCATAGTCAAATTCACATGACTGAAGACATCATAGAGCTTAGAGAAATCCCTAGGGCTTTCGCATCCCTAGGCTAATATAACCTCTTACTATGTGCAAAATATGTATCCTTATATATACAGTCAAGTATCCCAGTACCATTCTTCAAAGAAGCTTATGTTTACATTTAAAATTTTTTTGAAGTACAATTTATATCTAGTGAATTCACCAATTAAAAAAAAATTTTATGTATGAGTGTATTGTTTACATATATGTAAGTGCACCCTTGTCATGCAATGCCCATGGAGATCAGAAGAGGGCACTGGATTCCCTGGAAGTGGAGTTATGGATGATTGTTAGTCTCCATGTGGGTGCTGGAATTGAATCCAGGTCCTCTGCAAGAGCACTCGGTGCTCTTAACCACTGAGCCATCTCTCCAGACTTGAATTCATCAGTTATAAGAACTATACAATTCAACAAGTTTTTAATCATATACCAAGACTAAATCAAAATATAATATATTCCCATCTCTTGAGAAAGGTTCCTCAGGGTTTCTTTGCAATGAAGTCCCAATCCTCAACTCCACTCCAGTTTCTTTGATCTGCTATCACTTTAATTATGGTTTTCTATAATTTCATGTAAGTAAAGTTATATAATATATAGTCTTATGCCTAGCTTTAAAAAAATTCATTTCTTTTGAATTCTTGTTCTTAAAAAATTAAAATTAAAATGTATTTATTTTGTGTGCATGTATGGAGGTTAGAAGACAATGTACAGGAATAAGTTTTCTCCATTTATCATGTGGGTACTGAGGATCTAAGTAAGGTTGCCAGATTTGGTGACAAGTGCCTTTATCCATGGAGCCATCTCACCAGACCTCAGCATATTCTTGCGTTGTAAGAGACTGGAAATGTAGTTCATTCCTTTTTAGTAGTAAATGTATTCCATCATATTACAATGTGTTTATCCATTTGCCAGTTGATGGGCATTTGTGTTATTTTTACTTTGGGACTATTGTTAAGTGATGGTACTATGAATATACAAATTTTTCTACACTTATTTTTATTTTACTTGGATAGATAACTAGGAGTGGGAACACAATGTTGTATGGTAAGTATATATTTGTTTTACTTTTGAGGAAAGTCCCATTGTTTTCTAAAGTAGCTGAGTCATTTTGTATTCCTCTCAGTACAGTATGAGAGTTTCGCTCCCCATTTCTATCAGCATTTTTTTGTGCTTAATGTTCCTTAGCTATTAGTGTTTTCATTCTCCTCATGACCGTGAAGCTGAGCATCTTTCCATGGATCTATGGGTCATTTGCATATCTTTGATAAGGAGTCTTTTTAAGATTTTGCTCATTGAAATTGTAGATTATCTTTCTGTTGTTAGAAGTGTACTTTATATATTTGTAGCATTCTTTTATCAGATACATCTTCTGTACTTTTTCCTATTTCTGCTACCTCTCTTTTCTTCCTTCCCTCCCTCCCTCTCTCCCTCCCTCCCTTCCTCTTTCCTTTCCTTTTGTTCTTTCTCCCTCCTTCCCTTTACCAGGCTCACCTGTGCCATCTGCCTCTTGCACACAGGCACTCTTTACCCTTTCTTCAGTGATAATTTTGAAGAACAGAAATGTTTAGTTTTGATGATATTCAACTTAGCCGGTTTTCAATTATTTGTATTTTCCATGCCCTACTGAAGAAATATGCTCACTTCAAGGTTTGGAAAGATTTACTTTCTTATATTATATGATAGGATTTGGTATTATTTTCGCTTGGGGTTGGTTATTTTACATGTAATGTAAAGACTGAACATAGTCTGTACATGAATATCCATTTCCCAGCCCTGTTTACCAAAAAAAAAAAAAAAAAGAATTTCCTTAATATCCAAGGTATTTCGAAGAGCTGAAAGGTGCAGTTTTTCTTTTCCAATTATGACAAAATGTCTTAAAAAGATCGTTACCGATTTTAAAAGTCAGAGAATTATTGAAAAGGAACTCAAAGATCTGCAGACACTGGTGAGTGTTCTAACACTGTGTACAAAGCTGGAAGGAGTTGTAACACATGGGAGGTCTGCTTCCTGCGTCCACTGCTGGGTTCATGGCTGAGGCAGTGAAACAAAAGGCAAGTGAGCAAAAGAGTAGAATACAATTTTTGAACATATATTTCATCTGACATAGGAACCTTCGGAAGTAAAGACACAAGGAAACCTGCCTATTTTCAAACTACCCTTGAAGAAGTGGATAGTTGTGGAGAATAGGATTAGACATAGGGGACCTGATCCAATGATAATAAATTGGGGAAATGCAGCAAGGTCAGTGTTTTCACATTCTTTCGTGTATCTCTATCTTCAGAGATTAAGAGACTTCTTTCAGGTGTGTGGCAGATACCTCTCACATGAAGGCATCATGACCTACTTCAGAGGAAAGTTAGAAAATTCTGTCTAGGTATTATGGTCCATATCAGGACAGAAGGTCACGGGGAGGTACAAGAGATCTACCTCCTCCCGGGGTTTTTCCAACTTCCATAGGTCCATGGAGTGGCATATCCTAAGGCCTAACACAATCTAAATATCTACCCATGGAAGGCAGATTAAATAAATAATAGGACATTCATGCAGGATGATACTGCATCCAATAAAAACTGGTGATCTACATATATGAACAAAGAAAGAAACTCTCAGTGTGCTTTAAAGAAATATGTGTAGGTCACAAATAAGACATGTGATATTTCATTCTTCAAAAACAAAAATAACAACAAGTATTATAATCATTTATATTTGCAGAGAAAAGAAACATGCAGAATAGGACACAGTAGATTTCTTTGCATGTCAGGATTCAGAAAACCTGTTTTTAGATATCTTTTTTAAAGAGTATAAATGACCTTTAAAGTCAAGGAAAACATTTTTTATATAGAAAAGTATGTAGTCTTGGCACAAGGGTTTAAAGGATTCCCACAAATGTGACTTAACATATATATCAGCATATAACAACTTTACCTCAAATACTTTTAGATGGTGTGAACTTTGAGAAAAGCCACATATAGCTTAAATCTGGTTTTCCCAAGTTAAAGATACCCACAAAAGGCTTACTGTCTCCAGGACTGAAAGGAACAGAATTTGAAGCTTCATTTTCATTAAGATGCAAATTAGAATTAAGGTTATCCATATGGTGATGTGTCTAACTCCGCCCCCCATACTCTTTCCAACCCAAATAAGAGATCATTTCTATTTCTGAATTCTTTAATGATGTCATTCCTTATAATGATAAGTATATATGAAAAGCTCTATTTTTCTGTTGGTAGCTAAGTGCATCTGATCACTCATTCGGCCATATGGTACGATGAGACACTAATCTAGAAAGTTTCATTTCTCTGGAACAGGGTCTGTCTTTATAAGTCCAGTCTCTCAGCTTTTCAGAGGGTGGCTCTCAGGTACTGATGTAGCTTTAAAAGAAGTTCAGAGAACTCAAAACACATGGAAAATAAGAAATATTAGAGCATTAAATATGAAAACCAGAGCAGAGATGGACTGGAAGGCCCTACAGCAACAATGAACCCCAGGAATGAAGCAGAGTAGAATGGGGCTGATCATTTCAGAACCAGAGTCACTGCACACTTACAAAACCATTAATTAAAAAACCAAGAAGATAAAAAGAACAATAACAATGACAAAAGAACCAGGATTGTGTTCATCTTTTAGTTTATGTTCATCCTTTAGACTATGTTCATCCAAAACCAACCATGCTTTAACTTCAAGGGCCCTGGTGTCTTTTAGAAATTGAAGCGTGCATCTTAGGTGTCAGAGACTAGACTTATTCCCAGGTCTTTTGATGAAGTTTTGTGTTGGAGTCTCAGCCCCAGGAGTTCCCATCTCCTAGTCTAGATTTATTCATAAAAAATAGCCAAGAAAACCATCAGAGAGTGGAAGAGACGGTGTATGTGAACCACACAGTATGTGAATAATGCTTTTATTTTTTCCATTGCGTTAGTCTCTTGGCTGGTTGGCCCATTATATTTTGCAAAATGTATAGAAAGACTATAGAACTAAGGAGTGTAAATCTGACCACTGTGTAATGATAGTCACATCAGTAAAAGTTTAAGAAACTAACCACTTACCCAATTCACTGAATATGTGTTGTATCCTGCCATGAACCAGGCACATGATAAAACATATCACGTCCACATTCATTCTTACTATGCAGAAATTCGGTGGTGATAGTGGGGACTAAGTAACTGACACAGTTACTTACTAGCAAGGAGCTATATGTAGGCAAGGTAGCTTAGAGATATTAGATATAAAGACACCTGTAAAATAATAGTGCTTTCTAATGTTCAAGTCCCTTATTCATTGATTGGGTTAAGATAACATAGCGGATGAGAAAAGCAGCTGTTATATCACTTTGCAGACAAGGAAACTGATTCCCACAGGGCTAATGACTATGTCCAAACAGTAAGTGTGTGATCTTAACTCTTTTGAGTCTTGGGTGTTTCTGGTATTTATTTTAAGGCTTTATTTGGACAAGCTCATTTTCTTGTTTTTATAGAGGTGAAACTATGTTTCTGCCAAAATAGACAAGTAAATTAATAACTAGCTTGGCAGAATCTCCCTTTCCTAGAACGGATGTAGCAAGTTATAACATGCAGTATTTGAGGGCTTTGGCAAAGTAGTCAAGGTGTGATTACCACTGAGTAGCCCTGCTCTGCCTGGGAATGCAGTACCCAGTGCAGCACAAGGGACGCCATCTTTGTGAACTCGAAAACCATACAAAGTATTCCAAAGAATGGTGTCCATTCTGATTCTTACACAAATGTATGTCTTACTGAGAGGCAGAAAGACAACGCAGACATCAGCTTTGTTGGTACATGCCTATTAGAAGGTATAGCATGTTATGATGCTGTGACGGTAAAGGCAGGCTGCTAGAGTAAGCAATCAGAACAGGTCTCTCAGTGTGCGTCCACGAATGGGCTCTGCATCATTTGTAACCTATCATGGATAGTCACAAGGAAGGGAAAAAAACACAAAACTTGATGGGGTTGGGGGAGAGATGACCTTGAAAGACAAAGAGATCAGGTCAGACAGCACAGGTACTTCCTATAAGATGAACAGTTTGGTGTGGGTGTAATGATCACTTTCTAGAAGTGAGCATGACAGGTGCTCTGCCTCGTAATTGTCATTTTCTGTTTTAAAAAAATGGCTATGTATTTCAATTCTAGTGCTTAAATTCCAGAATATAATAGGGAATCTAGATTCATTTTGCTTTACTTTTGTGAGAAAGGCCTAAGAAAGTTAAGGCCATTCATTGTCTGCATGACTTTACCACCTGTTCAGTCAAGCGTAGGGAGGAGCTAAGTGCGAAGGGCTATGCTGGGCACTAGGTGAGTTAAAGGTGAATTTCAGTTAGCCTCCTAGCCCTCTATGGGTTTACAGTTAAGGTAGGATGGGAGGACACCCTGGCATATCAGTGTACCTTGAAGCTGTCAGAAGGCCTCAATCCAATGCAAAGACCTTCTCCTACAGGAATTAAGGGAAAGAAGGCTTAGTGGTGTGAAACGGCAACCAGGAAAGGGGAGGCATTTTAACTGAGGGAGTGATCTTAAATGGGGAGCATTTTTCCAGGACTAGTAAGCCTTCCTGTTTGGCTAAATGTTTAAAGAAGGTGTTAGCCGACCCAAGACAGATGGGTAAGCTGGAGCTTCAGTGTGAGGCTAAAGGACTTGACTGGCTTTGGGGAGCTAATAAAGGGCTTCTTGCTGAAGGCACTTGTGAATGTACCTGTGCTTTAGAATGATTATATATATCTGGTATACTGGGTAGACCGGAGGGGAGATACTGGGGTAAGGGAAGTATTGTAATAGACCCGATGAAGAGTCACTTAGTCCTGAGCTAACAAAGGTGATACATAGACCGCAAGCTACTCTGAAATTAAAGTATCAGGTCTGAAGACCGATTAGCTATGCATTGTGAATGAGAAAAAAGAGGCACTGATCTACCAAGAGAAGAGGTGCATGCTTAAGAGAAGACACAGGGCCTGGAGAGATGGCTCAGTGGTTAAGAGCACTGGCTGCTCTTACAGAAGACTGGAGTTTGAGTGCTAGCACCCACCTGGTGGCTAACAATTGCCTATAACTCCAGTTCCAGGGGATCCGATGCCCTCTTATGACCTCTGTGGGCATTTCATGACACAGGTTCACTTACATACATGCAGACAATATGTTCATACAATGAAATAAAAACAACAAATAGAAAAAAGAGAAGACACAGTGACATCAGCTTGGGACATATAATAGTCTGCTGGGACTGTCAAAACCAAGTATCACTGCCTGTGTGGCTTTAGCCAAAGAAGTTAATTTTCTCATAGTCCTAGAGGCTCTAAGTCGAAGATCAAGGTGCTGAACAAAACGTTTTGCCACGGCCTCTCCCCATGGCTTGCAGTAGCACCCTACTTGCTTTGCTCTCACACGTCTTCCTTCAGTGGACATACATGCCTGGTGTCTCCCTGGGTATCTCCATTTCCCCTTCTTTTAAGGATGGCAGTCAGATTAAACTAGAGTCTTCCTTAACAGCCTTATTTAACCTAGTTATCTCTTTGAAGACTCCATGCTCAAGAACAATTATATGCTGAAGTGAAGCTTTGACATACGGATTGAGCATGGATGATAGACTTTTGCCTATAATAAGACATGTGAGGTCCAGTGAACACCGCAGAGGTGTCTAGTAGGTATCTTACAGCATGAGATGGAGCTCAGAGGGGAGTTTGGGACTGGGAGTGTGAAGCGGAGCATCATGAAACAAGTCCATGAGCTGAAGTCAAGAGAGATGAGCAGAGTCTGGGGTCATGGTGAGAGAGTAAAACAGCAACTGCTGACACACATTGTTGACCATCAGCACTGGACTAAGTACTGGAACAACTATGAAAGAGTGATTTTTTACTGATGCTTTTATTATCATTTACATTTATTTCATAGGAGAGAAAATAGAAGTTTGGAAGGTAGATGTGCTTTTGAAGGTTTAATTATTTCATTAAGTAGAAGAACCAGAATGTAAGATGGAAGACTATCAAGGACTATGCCTTAGCCCTGAGCCACACTGACTCAAGGGGAAGAAAAAGCACAGAAATCAGAGACAGGATCCATCGCTGAGAAGGATCCAGACCTGGCAGAGCAGGGACCAGAGGCAGAAAAAGGTTAGAAGAGAGGAAAGTCCGGAGGCAACGGTAGGCTGGAGTGAAGGTGGCTGTGGGGGCACAGCCAGCAAGGCTGTGAAAGATGAGAAGTAAAAATATGCTTGTGGGCTGGGTGGCAGGGAGGCTGCTGGTAACCTTTATGAAGCCGGTTTTCTGGAGAGCTGGAGGCAGATGACAGATGGCAATGTGTGGAGGAGAGGAAGGGAAGCGAGGAGAGGAGGTGGAGAGCTTCGTCATCCGAAGGACAGAACAAGCTGTGGCTGGAAGGGGAAGCTGAACCAAGAAAAATTCGTTTTCAGGACATAAAGATTTAACAATAATGCTTGGTAAACAAGAGGGAACTCAGTTTCTTAAGGTAGGAGACAGGATGTAATTGGACGAGTAAGGCCTTTGCAGAGGCGAAGAAGTCCAGCCAGGGCTTACGTTGAAAATGGCATTTGAAAGGAGCCCTTCCCCGAGACAAGATGGGGTTATTAAGGATCGGTGATAAAGGATGAGTTGGGAGTGAGCTGACTTGAACCATAGTTATTGTACAATAAGTAGAAGTTTCTGAAGGTGAGGAGAGTTCAGAGAGAGTAAGTGTCCAAAGCACAAGCTGCTTAAAGCCAGAGAAATTCAGCCTAAGGCTTGGGCTGGTCATAAACCTAGGGTAAGCCCGTCTGAAAATGGATTTAGAGGCAGAGGAATTGGGCTTCCTGAGACCTCTCTCTCTATTTGAATGTACACACTGAAATCCATTCTCAGTCAGACAGAATTGATGGAATGATGTCTCTGTGCAGAACACTATCAGTTCTTGGGAGATGGACATTATAAAGATTTTTCAATTGCTTTCATGTATACATTTAATTTCTTTTTAACCCATGGCACAAGTAGGAGCATACACAGAACCGGAGTTAGAAATGGTTGAGTGTGAGTCCCTGGCCTTCTTCACATTGACTCTGCAGATAATTGCAATTTGTTCAAGTTAGACTGAGTAATAAGCAAATCATACAGTCAAGGGACTCGGCCTCTAGCAATTTGGCTTGGTAACACCAAGAGCCAATTAATTAGAAGATAATTTAAGAACATCACCTTTAAATCATTCACATGATATAACTAAGGATTCTGGGCTTTTGAAAGTCATAGTCATTGTTTAACAAAAGCCCAGGTATGAGTGTACTGCACAGTGTGGGAGTAGAGCACAGATGCACAACTGTTCTCTGAACTCACCTCTGCTCCTGACAGCACATCTCAGAGACTTAGGACACTCTGTGTTTGGATTACTGGGGCAGGTTTCTTCCAAGGGAGTCCAATTTGGTATGGGGAGAGCTTGACCTCACAGTTTGGATTTAATATGAAGTGGATGTTGAAGTGGTAGAAAGCAGAAGAGGGTTTGTATAGAGGCTGAAATCCTGTGTGCACCCCAAAAATGCCAAAAAGGACTGAGGAGCAGGAAGCCTGTGTGCACTCCAAAAATGCCAAAAAGGACCGAGGAGCAGGAAGCCGTGGTCTTCTTCTCTTGGGCCTGGCGGTAGCTCACTGATATTTTTCTCCTTTCAGGTATATTTGAGTTGGCTTCTCATGTATTGAAAATCAAATAAGTGATGGGGAACATATTAAAGGATTTTGCTGGGTCTAGTGTTGTAACAAGGACCATGGATTATCCAGGAGAGTCTTTTCAGGCAATATGTTAGCTCACAGAAGCCATGGCCAAACCTGCTTCCAGCATCTTCAGAAACAACAAATCTCTGGCATCTGACTTTAAGATGATAAATGATATATCCTAACTTTCAACCAAAAGAAATTTATGCAGCTAATAAAAATTCAGCATGGCTTCTCTGAGGCAGAGTGGAGAATGCAAGTGCCTAGGAACACACATTTCAAAATAGACTTAAAGACTTAATCAATGCAGGATGCATGGTTTAAAAGTAAGTGCCATTGCCGTCAAATGAAATACAATAGGAATGAAGGAGCTATTTAGAGGCCATTTAGTCTGTCTGCAGTGAAAAGAAAGAAGGAACTTATGACACAATATAATTGTCCCTGACTCCAGACTAGCTCAGGGCCTAGCCAGAGTGGAGCTCTATCAGGGATGACTGAAGGGAATGAATAACATCTCTCTCCAGCCTTTCTTGGGTACAAGAGCTCAAAAGTTAATTACATTTACTACTGAGTGAACCTTTTTGAAGTAGAGACTCAATATATCTGATAGACATTTAAATGCACCTTAAAACCTCAGAGAAGATTAATATAGGGTGAGGTCTAGTGAGGTATCAGAAGAATATTTATACTAGAAACTTAGACTAAAGAATACTACTAATGTTGAATGAAAAGCCATCTCTGACCTTCCTGCCGATCAAAGCCAAAAAGAAAAACAATGCTGAAATCGTAACTATTGGTTTTAAAAAGCATGCCATTTCACTTTCGCAAGAAGGGAAATGTTGAGTGCCGAGAGGAATAGTCACTTTGTATTGCTCTGACCACAGTCTGTGATAGAAGCTACTTAAAGGAAAAAAGACTTATTTTGGCATGTGGTCTCATTCCTTCATGGCTGGGAAAGCAAGGTGGCAGAGACTGCTCATATCATACAGACCAAGAAGCAGAGCACGGCTGGAAGCAGCCAGGGGTAACATACCCTCAAGGACTAGCCTCTAGTCACTGACTTTTCCTCAGTAGCCCCCTCCTAAAGGCTCCACAACTTCCCCCAAATAGTACCATTAATTGGGGAACAAGCATTCAAAACAGTAAGCCTGCTGAAGACCATTCAGACTCCAACCATAACAATGAGTAGAGTGGCAGCTAGCTGTAGTTACTGCGTTACTTATATTGTCTCTTAAAACAGTGAACACCATCTGCAGTCACGTTGATGCAAAAGAATTCTAACGAGAGGCTGACATAGTAAACGTGTAAAAGTCTTTGCGGTTTGACTTGAAGGATCGATTGGCTGTTACTGATGTGAGATTATAGACAGGAGCCAAAGTCAAATGACAAATAGTGCAATCATAGATGCTCATTTTATTCAAATGTAGGAGTGGAAGAAAACAAATTTAAGGAGCTTAATTGGCACAGAAATACTACACTTTAAAACCAACCTGGTGGATGAACCAAGATGCATTGTATGTAACCAAAAATCAGAGGAATATTGTTTTTATGATGGAATCTCTGAGATGTTTCCGCTTAGTAGGTCACTTCTGGGTATAACTCCAGACCTGGTTATAAATATAGTTTTTCTTTGCTGACTCTTGGAAAAGATTTGATGGACCTCTTTAAAACTTTCTTAATATTTTGTTTTATCTGGGCACTTTACCTCCTGCCATCAGGGGTTAGATAACTAAGAATTCAAAATTGGAGTCCCTCTTAAGGACTTGAAGGGTCATTGGAGACTAAGAAAATAACTCTGTTCCTACTTTGTTCTAACAGGTATGTAGAAAAAAAGAGGTTTTGTTCTTAAATGGATGAATATTCTTCATTATTTCTAAGTAGAAAAGAAAACAAACACATTATTAAATGTTTGTATACAAAGATACACCCAGATCGAGAAACAGATAAACGGTGAGTTACAGATGCAACTTCAGTTTCAAAATCTACGCAGTTCAGCCGAGGGCTTTGCCTTGGCTTTTAAGGCTCATTGCTATCATTTAAATCTTCACCCTAAATACTTTGTGTTATTACCAGCACTAGAAAACAGTACAGGATAAAGACTTCTGATATTTAGAGAATCAATTTCATTTAAATCCAGGGACACCGAGGAAGTAGACGTTATTTCTTATGTCTGTCATAGTCCCACATTTTCAAAATGATTTAATTGTGAGTGCTGCTTGTGTCTTGTCTCAGCCTTGCTGGTGGTGAGATCTTGAATTTGTTTTTTCCTTTTTTATTTCTAGTGGGTTCCACAGTGTTGGAACTGTAGCACACTATAGTATACCCAGGGCATCTGTGCCCTTTCCCATCCATTCATGGTGTTGTTTGACTTTTTCTGGGAAGATGTGAACAAGGATCTGTTCACTTCAGGGAGGATACAGATGATAGACAAGAAAGAAACAATTCCATTCAAGTCTAGCTTGGTGAACCAGTAAGTTTACTGAGGTTACTTATACAGCATAGATGAAGGATTACTTATAAGACCATGCGTGACTCAAAGACAGCTGCATCACCCAGAAGCCCAACTCAGCATGGGTGAGGACTCAGTAAAGCTTCATTTCTAGAGCTCCCTGAGGAGCTTGGCAGGTCAGATTGAAGTTTTTCTCTTCAGAAATCTTCACAGTTTGTACAGACTTAGGGAGGGTCCTTATGAATCTCTTCAATTTGAGAAGCTTCCTGAATCTTGTAAATTTTCCTTACTTCCTGAGGCTTACAAGGCTCCTTCTTCCCACCAGGGGGGAATGTTTAAATTAATGAGGAAATGACTGTACAGCAATCAGGTCTGTTCTTTTCTTAGGTGAGTAGCTAATGGTTCTGCAGACTGCCAAATTCATGGCTACCTCTGGCTTGACTTTTTATCATTCTACCCTAGTTATTAACCATCCTGATCTCTGACCTTCAAGTGCTTACTATTTTAATCTCTTCACTGAACCTTCCCTGATGTGTTAGACCTGTCACCTAACCAAGGCTTCTTTTCCTTGAACATACTTATAACTCACATTATATCACATATCTATTTAACATTTGGTGGTCAAATTTGCTGTTTGTCTTTCCCCACTAGAATGCAAGCTCTATGAGGACAGGAAAAATTTCTATTTTACACATTCTTGTGTTTCTATGATTCAAAACAGTGCATGGCCCAGAACACGTGTTTGGTTTTGTTGGGGGGTTGTGGGAATGGGTTAATATTTAATATACTGTTCATCTATAGAAGATCAATAAACAGAAAAAGGCCAACAGTCAGGTGGCTAATGGCTGATGTCATGTGACCAGAAACAACATGTGTATAGTGAGTAGGTACGAGGTTAAATGAATTTAAATACTTTTCAATCTCCTCCTATGGAAGAATATTCTGGAGGAGCAGAGCCTTTATGCAAAATACTAGAAATATAATGCAATAGAGCCCAATAAAAGCTTTGGGAAATGATTTCCAGACTTTTTATCACCAAGAATCTATTTTTAATTTTTCTCATATATTTTGTTAATTTTACTATCTAAAACTTACTCATTTTCAATAATAATTCATTGCCCAGGCATGGTGGTGCACACCTTTAATTCCAGTACTCAGGAGGCAGAGGCAGGTGTATCTCTGTGAGTTTGAGGCCAGCCTAATTAACATAGCAAGTTTCAGGTCAGCCAGGGTTTCATATGAGACCCTATTTTTAAGAAACTTTTCACTGATTTTACTGTTTTGTTCATTAAAATCACATATAGTTGCCAATTAGAACATTGAATCAAAAATAAAATGCTCAGGGCATCATGAGATGATGAGATAATTCCTTCCAACAAAGGCAAGGCCTGTTGTAGCCTCTGCTTCAATAATTAGATTCTCCTTGCTGGACTTCCAAGATTTTAAAAATAGCCCAAGGGCCCCCATTAGCATTGAAAATGCTGGGACTTGCCCACTATCACATAGCAATATTGGATCAGGAGCTTGGTCTTGTGATTCCTTATTTGTGTTATGGGATCAATTTCTCCAGGGAGTCTACTCAGGTTGCAAGCTCTGCTAGATTCTGTACTTAGAGGCCAAGGTAGATAACAATAACTATTGCTCGTGAAAGGTAGATTATAACTGTGCTAGGTGATTTTCCTAATTACCTTGATTTGCATGGTACCCTTTATAAGGCATATATTTATCCTCATTTTTCTGAGAAGAGGCACAGAGGGCTCACAGCTAAAAAGGGCAGAGTTGAGATCTGAACATAGGTTTTTCTGTGTCAAAGCCCATTCTGTTCTCCATTAAATCTTGCTGCCACCATACCTAATGGCAGGTTCTTGTGTTTGATTGACCTATTATTATAAGACCATTCTCTGGATCTTGTTCAACTACTTCAGTGATGGAACCTTTCCTCCCAAGCTGATATGTGACAATCTACTGCTTCTTGGAACTGGAGATGTGGCTCAGCTCAGCAGTTCAGAGTACTGGTTGCACTGGCCCCCCAGAACCACACCGTGTCTAACAACTGTACACTCTAGTTCTAAGGGTTCTGTTACCCTCTTCTGGCCTCCAAGGGCATGGCACAACACAGTACACTTACATCCAGGCAAAACAATCATATACATAAAATAAAATTAAAAAAAATTAAACAAATAAAGAATCTGCTGCTTCTTTAATTCACTGCTCTCTGAACCATGGGGAGAGAAAGAGCTGATGGCAGGAAATATGTCTAGGAAGGTGGGCGGAGAGGATTTCAGGGCCGGATGCTCTCCTAAACTGCAACATTTTTGGAGTCCCCCAAATGCCTTCATTTCCCGCAGCTTGGCCACCTCGTTCCTTAATCCAAACTCTGATATATGTACAAGCATTATTTGTGTCACCATGACTGGGGAGTCTTTCTGTCTGGGAAACACATTTCCTGGCTGTTTGAAGGACTCTGTATCTCCTGGCCCCTGGGGGCTGCCTCTGTGAACTCTGGTTGGTGCCTGGCCAGGCAAGCAGTGGTCACAGGCTGTAGCTGCTGTAAAACTCACACTGGCTGCCTAATGAATATTTGGTTTCTGATATGGACCTGTCAGAGACACCTATCGTTCGAATACTAATTGCAATGTTTTGTAGTTAATCCTCATTGGCTGTTTTGCCAGTCGATGTTCTAGAAAGTCCCTGTTGGGTGACAGACATAGAATCATGTCTGGCATGGCGATGTTGAAAGGCAAACAGTACACTTTGTTCTCCTGGCGAGCTCCTGCTTCACTGACAGATCTGTTGAGCTAGAGAAGCTTTGTTTAAGGAAGGAGTAAGGAATGATTTAAATCATGTGACAGTCTAAATATGATATTTCCAAGACTAGCTGGGAGATGTCTGATCTTTTTTTTTTTCTCCTAAAGAAGAAAGTGCAGGCTTGTGGGAAAAACATGAATTTTTATAAACAGATAGACCTGGATTTTTTAACCCCACTGTTACATTTCATTATTATTACTGTTATAGTAACAACAACAATAATAATATGGTTTACTTTGCACATACAGGCAATATGTTAAATGCATGTCTGAATTACCTTAATCACCATAAATATCCTACGTTGTACTATGTACTATGATGTTTTATTACTCATTTCTGTTTTAAAAACGAGATTCTGTTTTAAAGAGATTAAGGTTTGGAGAGTGTATCAGTCAGGGGCCTCACAGGAAACAAATCGATTTCAAATGGGTCTAATCTGGAGACTTTAATAAAAGGACACCTTGTAAGATGGGGTTGCAATAAGAGGACCAGCAAAGCATGTCAGAATACCCAGTGACAGCAGCCTTGATGAACTGTTACAACACGGGGCTAAAGGGATAAGGGAGAAGTAATGAGTGCTTTCATGTAGAGGAGCCTGCCTGGATAGACCTGGTATGTCAAGGGCATGCTGCAACAGCCAGAGATCAGTGCCGATTGATGGGAGGAGGGAAGCAAAACCAATATCGTGTTCTTCTTCCCTCTTAACCTGCTTCTGCCTCATTCTTGTGCCCCTTGTTGACTAAACCCAGCGGGAACCCAAGGGCCGAAGAGATTGCGCTGCCTTCAGGTCAGCCTTCTGGGCACAGGCATCTTAGAGAATGAGAATGAACTTGGTGTTTCTTCATTCTGACACAATAGGATTGGACCACGCCTACAATCCAGTTTGTGTGGTTGTTGCGATTGATGGTGCCTTGTGTAGATGACAAGGCATGAAAACGTTTAGCTCACATGGTGTGGCTCTCTGAGAAGAGCAAGTCAGACTGAAGTCAACTAGGAAGTGATTGGAGAGAGTAGGGATATTGGTGGGAGCCTGGGGTCGGGTAGAGTTCCCATGTGTGGTTTAAAATTTTAACCAGATCCACAGGAGGAAGGGTCCAGCTTTCTGATCAGCTTGCCAAGGTGTCAAGCAGAGAAGAGCAGAGAATGAGTTCTAAAAGCTGTCAGACTCAGACATTAAGCATGCAGTCAGCCCTCTGTTGCAAGGTGGCAAGAGGCTCTTCATGAGCAAGGAGTCAATGCTATGTCCCTTACTCAACTCCTAAGTGATGAAACTGAGTTTTCAACCTGAGGAGGTCTTTGATCAAAGCTATACTCTGCACTATCATGTCAAATGACTTTGTGACTGTGAGTGGATTATTTAACCTCTCTGAGTCTACTAAGGGTTGTGGGAACCTAACAAACTCCATTTTGTGATATCCTTCATTTTAGCTTAGCCTTAGGTTTTACTTCTTGTTAAGTTTCATTTCTCATGAAAAGTTTCCTTTCTCAGAGAACAGCCCATCCCCAGCCTTGCCCAGTTAGCAATTACAGTTTAACCACAGGAAACCTATCTTAGCCAAACATCCCCTCTTAGGGTCGAAACTGTTGAGTCAGATGGACTAAGGACCTGTTGAGTCAGATAGACTAAGGACCATTCTCTAACTGCCCCATACATCTGCTCTAGCCATTATCCAATCCTAGCCTGAGTTCCCAATACCCGTTTGGAAATCCCCTAACTGTGTTAAAAAGACCTGCAAGCCACTGCCTCGTGTTCGCCATTTTTCTGAATGGTAGACTCCTGCATGCTGGTTGATTCTCCAGAACAAAGTGCTCTTGTCGTTTGCATACTGTTTCGACTGTGCTCGACGATTGCTGGACCTTATAGGGTCTTCTCTACAATGGCAATAGATCTGTGTGTCTGGCATAGAGCAGACTTTTCATTTATGACAATTACTGTTGTCACTCTTTTGTTGTTGTTGTTGAGGTGTTTTAAGGTGTTACTTTCATCTCCCGTGTTGCCTGCCTCCATCAGAGAAGGCATATAGGCAATATGTTAAATGCATGTCTGAATTACTTTAATCACCACAAATATCCTACGATGTACTATGTACTATGATGTTTTATTACTCATTTCTGTTTTAAAAACCAGAGATTAAGGTTTGGAGAGTGTATCAGTCAGGGGCCTCATAGGAAACAAATCAATTTCAAATGGGTCTAATCTGGAGATTTTAATAAAAGGACACCTTGTAAGGTGGGGTGGCAATAAAAGGACCAGCAAAGCATGTCAGAATACCCAGTGACGGCAGCCTTGATGAATTGTTACAACACGGGGCTAAAGAACAGGGGGCTTCTGAAAAGCCAGGTGTAATAGTGTCTTTTTAAGAAAAGTCTGGACTTTCAGGTAGGATCTAAGGAACTACTCCTTAGATACCAAGCCATTGCCTCTTCCTCAAGACTGTCTGAGGAAGACCCACCTCACCAAGTGCACTAACAGATAGTTGGAGCATCTGCCCTGCTGGCATGCATCAGACCAGGAGGCTACCGTCCTTCCTCATTCTGATATCTAGGCCAACAGGACAGCGGAGCATTAACACCGACACTGGCCCCTCTCATTCTACTCATTTGGGAATGGTGTTTTCCTAAGAAGGCCAGAAAAAGTGAAAGAGGGGATTTTTACCCCCAGAAATCCTTTCCCATCATCAGTTTCCAGAGACTTCTATGTCTTATATTATTCCAGCTCACCCACTTCTTGGGTTAAGGGGCATTTTTGCATTTAGTCCATCTTCAAGTCATCTTTGATGAATTCAAAGAAATACATTTATGAATGTTTTTTTTTTGAACCAATGGCATATAAACTAAGCCATTAATAGCCGATGTAAGTTTTTTTTTTGTATTTGTGTTTGTGTACTTATAAGTATGTCTAACATATTTAATTATAGTAATTACTATTTCAGATAGAATTTGTGAGATACCTTTTCACATCTGGGAGCAGAAATCACTTTTGAAAAATTCTAGGTCCCTGGGCTTCATGTATTACTGGATCAATCAGGCGATGCTGCCATCCCGCAGTCTGCAGCCAGCTCTGTACTAGACCAGCAAGAGCCAGTTCTTCTAGGCCAGGGACTGGGAAGATTTGACAAAGATGCCTGTTAAGAACTGGGCTAGGAATTTTTTTAAGAATTTAAAAAATCATTACTGAAAAAATAATTCCTGGCATATGTCCTTGAGCCAGCAGTCCTGTTGCAGACCAGAGCAGATGCTAGTCTGGCTAAGTAGAAAACTCAATATGAGTCTTTTTCTTCCTGCTTTTTAAACCAGAAAACATTATCCATTGCAGTCCAAAACAAGACAGGTGGCTTCCATTGGAATTGGAAATGAGGTCCTGAGATAATGAACCAAGGGACCCACAGGTCAGCCCCGAGGGAGTGGCTCCTTCACAGGCTCATTGTTTTTCTTTCTAATGAACAGACTCTATAAATGTGAGGCTCCCGACGCCACTTTGATTCTTTAAATTTTATTAATCATCCCTTTGTGCACTCTTCTTTTCACAATTTGCTTTTGATGAACCAGACGTGTTCATTATGGTGAAACAGGACTGTCTCGCCCACACCCTGGGCTTTGCTGAACTGACTACTTGGCACAATAACCTCCAATGGCCTGGAATAGTGAGAGCCAAGGGAAGTTGGTTTGGAGTTTATAATGGGTGAAATCTGAAGATTATTCTACAGAACTACAGAACTACATGGTAGGTTAGTTGACTGTGGGTCATTCTTTGTCTCTGTCACTGTTTCTCTTGTCTTCTCTCCAACACAGGATGACACCTTTGGCATCTACCTGCAAACACAGTAGTAGAGGGAGCCAAGTGTTGAACAAAGGACACAGACTCTTCCATTTTTGTTACTCATCTATCTGTACCGATGCCCCCTAACAGCAATAAAACCCCAACATTCTGACACTTGGGGAAACTCAGTGAGGAGTTTGTAAGTTAAGGGAAAGTTTGGAGTTAAAGGTTTTATATTTCTAATAGTGTGTTTTGTTTCCTGACCTTGGTAATGGTACCTTTCTACTTTCACTGCTGCATTATAAGCAGAGTAGAGTGAATTTCAATCATCATGAAAGAGCTTGATGGGAACTGTGTGCAACCAGGAGCATCTTCCCATTTTCCTGAGTCTGTCGAAACAAGCCGTGACAGCCCAGGGTTAGGCAGTGTGGCTCTATGGAAAAAGAATGGGGAGGGGAGTATAAGCCCAACATTTTCAGACCTTTCTATGTAGTTAGTTGGAATGCTAGGAATCTGTCCTAAGAGGACAGAATCAGAGACAGACAAGATTTATGTGTATGATGTTTCTTGGCTGGAAACATAGTTATCCTACGAACTGATCACATAATCCCTTCAAGGAGGACAAGTACCCTGGGTTGGTATGGCAACTTCTGGGTTGGTGTCATTTGTGAAGAGGAGGCTCTCTAGTGATGGACAGGAACAGGACAAAGAGATGTTCAGACTGCCCTGCCCCAGACAAGAAGTGCTGATAATTGTACAGTCAGAGGAAGAGCAACAGGAACAGAGCATCTGGAGGGGAGGCAGGAACTGCTGGTCATGATGGAGGGACCTGAAAGGATGGGTAGCCTTCGGCATCTATCTATGTGAATTTACTTGAATGGGGAAAAGAGAAGACACAAAGGAGAGAGGATGAGGAGGACAGAGCGGTACTCATCTGGCCCCTGGGCAGAGCCAGGAGCCTAAGCAGGGGATTATTCCACAGAAGTTTTGCCACTCTAGGTGGAGTGCTGGGACCAACAGAAGCTTGACCAGGGGGCGTGTGGACACAACCAAGCCTTTGGAAAACATGTATCTGCATTTACCATGGTCCTGGGTGACTTATATACACAGTGCTGTTCAGCAAGTATTGCCCTTGGAGATGACCGGGGCCAAATACGTTCCTGGAATGCATCCCCAGATTGAGAGACAGTATGGCAAGGGAGCAACGCAGGCCTTCAGCGCCTGAGGAAGGAGAGTGGCTGAAACCAGCACCTCAAGAGACATAAATGGAAGAAACCAATGTGGAGGCTGAGAGGGAAGATTGGGTGGGGATTAAGGACAAACATGAGAGATGCTCTGAGGTCTCAAAAACAACAGTGTGGTTTGGAGAAAGATGGAGAATCTGAGATCTACACAAGCCCGGGAGACTCGTGCTGCCAGTACAACTTCGCTGTATTCGTCAGCTTGGAGGGACTTTGTGTCTTCAGTCTTGCGTGTGGCTGGTATGATCTTCACTATAAGCAAAATATAAAGAAAATGGGGGCTTTGAAGAGATGGCTCAGTGGTTAAGATAACTGGCTATTCTTGCAGAGGACCCAGGTTCTGTTCCCAGCACACACATGGCAGCTAACAACCCTCTGTAACTCCAGTTCCAGAGGGTATGATGCTCTCTTCTGAGTCCCATAGGCATTGCATGACATGAGTGAACTTACATACATGCAGGCAAAACACTCATGCACATAAAACAAAAATAAATAAAATATTTTAAAGAAAGAAAAGGGGATATTATATAGTCAATAATATTGTTTTTTAAATAGAAGAAAGATTGGAGGGAATGTGAATTCAGGTTTTACCTTCCAACTTTTTGTACTTTGAAAATTTTCTGTAACAAACACTGGGAAGCGTAAGTAGTAAAAATGCAGCAAAACACAGTGCCTTTTTTCAGTGACAGCTTAGGTCTTTCTTTTTCTCTAATATCTTTTCCATGGTTTCTGAAGTTTTCTATAAACAGGTCATTCTTTGTATTTAGAAGAGTAACAAACGCAGCATGCCGCGTGGAACCGGAAAACCCATGTTCACATAGACTCCTGCACTAGCAGCTGTACAACCTCCATCAACCTTGTCAACTCCCTTCTCCTATGGAAACATGATGTCACAGCCCCCTGAAGAGAAGACAACAGAGAAGACTTGGTGAGCTGGAAGTGCTGGGGAAACTGTAGTTCCAAGTCTGGCTTGGTGGGTCACAGAAAGTTCCTTCCCAGAAAGCCCTAGGCCCACCCAGGGGAGAGTCTAGGAGAGAGAACCAGCTTCAGCCTGAATTCTTCAGCATGTCAGACAACAAAGAGATGTTCCTTCTCCAAAAGAATGGAATACGTGGGCCCCAAATTCCTCGCCCTTTGGCCAACTTAATGGAAACTTTCCAAACTTCTTTGATCAAAATGCCACCTCTTAGGTTTCAGGCAGAAGAAGTAACTCCTGTTAATGCCTTCGGGATTAGTCGGGATGCTCTCTATGGCACCTTCATGGCCTTGTGTAGCAGTAGCGTTCTTTAGGCCCCTTCTCAGCCTTTGTGTGTGAGGAAGAGACTAGAGTAGCTATAACACCCACATGAACAAGGATGTATTTGAAATACTGAACAGGTTTCTAAAAGAAGATTCAATGCAATTAAATAGCAGAATAACCTATAAGATGAATTCAGTACATAGAGAACAATCTTCTTAGACTGAAATGTTTGTCTGGAAAGATGGAGAAAATCACCTTGGTCCTGCAAGCACAGTGAATGATGCTAGAGGGCTGCTGAGTTCAGAAACAGTTTTGATTGGGAGTTGGGAAGGCTATTGGAGGGGTGATAAGATACCACATGTGCCCCTTGCTTTTCCTTAATACGAGTGTGTTGTGTTTGGTGACTTGATGGGTGCTGGCAGAGATGCAGCTTTATAGATGAGCCCCTCACTGGGCAATACAGTGCCTGATGATAATGCAAGAGCCTCATAAGACCAAAGTTCCCACTGACTCCTCTGGTTCAATTAATAACAAGAATTTAAGTCTAAGGGCTGGGTAGCTCAGTAGGTAAAGTGTCTTGTAAGTATGAAGCCTTGAATCTGATGCCTAGAGCCCACAGAAGTTGAGTGTGAGCTGGGAATGTTGGTACACTCTTTAATCCCTGCACTTCAGAGGCAGAGGCAGGTAGATCTCTGTGAGATTGAGGCCAGCTTGGCTACACAGAGAGTTACAGACCAGCTGGCTACAGGGAGACTCTGTCTCAAACAAACAAACAAACAAAAAATGACGTGATCATGAGCATCTGTGATCCTAATTCCAGGGAGACAGGTGGCCGGACCCCTGGGGATTAAAGGCCAGGCAGCCTAGCCTACTTTGTGAACACCAATTCTTTCGAGATCATGTCTCAAAAGCCAAGGTAGAGAGTAATGCACACACATACAGGTGCACACACACGCACATATAATTTTTAAAAATCTACTTATTCTTGAGAAAGAATCTTCCTATATTGCCCAGTCTGTTGTTGAACTCATGGGTTCATGTGGTTCTCCTTCTGCCTCAGCTTCAGCCTCCTGAGTTCTGGGCCCAACTCCGGTTTTTCATTTTGACAATCAAAGAAGAACCAGAGCTCAACTCTTTCTGCCAGCATTAGGAAGATTTTCTACTGTGCAGATGTGGGATGGCAGACTTTTGGTTGTGACAGATTGCAGCCCAGCTCCCTGACTTCCTTCTTAATGGCCTTGACCCTGGCTAAATACGAACTAGGCCATTTGTTGACTTACTTGATCTTGTCTATGTCGTCGGATTTGACAGATGGTGGTCAACATGGTGGCCAGCAAATACCTGCTGGGTTTGCTCTCCCTGGGGTCTGCCAGCCAGGCTTTTCCTCATTTTGTCTCTGTAACTGTTTTGTGGACCTCAGCTGGGAAGTGACTCAGACAGGCAGCTGGGGAGGAGGAGCCTGCCAGGTGGTGGGGCGGAGACCAGAGGCATACCAATAGCCCATGGACTCCAGGGTGAGGTAGGCAGTGATCCTTTCCTGCCTTCCCCAGATCCTGCCCTTGTCACCGAGTGCTGCCTGGTTACATTTCTCTTCTAAACTGTCTACGATGTCAGTTTTACCAGTTTGCAACTGGATTTTTTTTTAAGTAGGTTTCTACGACTTGGGAGCAAAAATGCCTGCAAAGCACAGTATTAGTGATATCTTTAATAACTCTCATTATTTTCTAGACACTGGCATAGATACTTTATATGTAAATTCCAGAGAATCTAAATGTAATAGAATATGCACATATAAGTGCATTATTTATTTCTGCAGCTCAGAAGAAGTAAGTGCTTTGCTCCTGGGGGACAGGAACCAGAGCTACTTTTCTAAGGACCAGTTCTTCTTTCTTTTCAAACAGATAAACCAACTCCTGCACAGTGGCTTCATAAATCATCTGGCACTTCTGGTCAAAAGCCACAATCTCCCTTCTTCATGAAACCAAAGGATTGAGAGACTTTTTCTTTTATCGGCTGAGAAAGAAGGATTCAAGGAAGAAGGAGGGAAGAAAACTGCCCGGAAGTTGTGCTAAGGAAAGACAGGTGACTCCCAAGAGTAGTGACATGTGGGCTGCATGTCCCCACACTCAGAGGGCCTGAGTCTCAGAGGAAAGAACTCAGAGTTGCATGTGCATACTGGACACCAACGGCATGACTCACCAAAGCCTGCTGGCCATGGAGGGACTGTTGCTGCCAGTCCTCTGACAAGGCTGTCTGTGGGTCCAATAAGAAGAATCCTCAGAGTTAATCAGAGTAGATGGCTAACCTGAAGATGTCCCCCTGATTGGGTTCCTGGATTGTGAGGTTAAAGAGTAGGAAAGTGTTAAAGAGAAAGAAGAATAAAACAAACAAACACAAAACAAACACAGGTACTAAACTGCTCATGACTCTGGTGGATGTAGTGTTGGCCCTAGATTTTGAGGGAAAAATTTTTTTAAGCCTTTGATAGTCTCACAACAGACAGAAATAAGGTTTACATTTAGGAATCAAAGATAAATCCATAAAGATAGGAAAGGGAACAAGATCAGAAAAGCTAGAGGGAGAGAAGTTCTGTGGGGGAGTGGAGCTGCCTAAATATTAGGTTCTCAGGACAGACTGCAGAGCGCCCAGCAGAGTCCAACTTTCAGATGCATGGTAAAGAATATTTTAGTAAAACAATTTTTTTGCAGGTGACAAATGTACTTAAAATTAATTTTTATTTGAAATTTGATTCTTGTAGATTTATCTGCTAGTTTTTAATATGATAACTTTTCTTTATTTCTTAGTTATTTCTTGGCTATAGGATTCACAATATTTCTATTTGTGAAATATAAAATGTACACATGTGCTTGTTTGGTCTTCTGTGAGTATGGTGTTGTTCACAATAAATTTTTATTTGAATGTTCTTACTTCTCAATTATTTTGGAACATTTTTTTTGTCACTTGAAAAAAACTCATATTATTTACTCTACCTCCTCCAAAATGCTTTAAGAAATGTATTCGTAATTCATTATATAGTAAGTTTAAAAATGAAATAACTTGCCCAAGTTCACATAACTGGTAGGTAAGTAGTAGTATCAGATTTCAACCCATGTCTACCAGACTCCAAATTCTGTGCTCCTAACCACTGTAAAATGTTTGTGTTACACAACAAAAGCATTATAGTCCAAAATCTCCAGAATCTCATGGGCAATGTGCAAACATGCTTGTCCTTAGGAACAGTCAAGCATCAATCTTTTTAAAGTCTTTTAAAAGACAATAGAGATGTAGTCATCGGTTTCATGATACTATTATGAAATACTTGAGATAAGTAACATATGCGGTTTATTTTGGCTCTCAGTTTTGGAAGTTCCAGTTCAAGATGAGGCGGACACATAGCTCTGAGACTGGTGGATATGTGGATTTCCTTGGTGCAGGACCACATGCAGGAACAAACTGCTTATCCTATGGCCAGGAAGTCAAACAGAAAGAAGTCAGGCTAGCATAATGCTAGCATAATACTATCTGCCCTGGTGATCATATCCAAATGACCTAATGGCCTCCTAGAAGGCCCCATGGTCAAAAGTCTATAGCACATTCCAAAGGTGCCACCTGCAAAAGCAAGATTTTAAGCATGAAGGTCTTTGGGGAACACTGCTTTTCTTCCAATCATAGTGACAGAGAATCAGCAGAGTTGAATCCTCAGATCTCACCTAAGTCAATATTTCCTGAGAAAGATTTCTAAGCAGACACCATAAAACTTCTTTGACAATCAATTATGAACATGCTTGAAACAACAAAAGTATCAAAAAGAAATCAAAGATGTAAAAGAGAACCAAATAAAAATTAAGGGCGAGAAAAATACAGTAATCAAATAGAGAAACATAACAGATAGGATCAACAGAAGAATGGAGCAGTCACAGATAAGTTTGAGGACAGAAAAGTGGAAATCACCAAATTGGAGCAGCAGAGGAAAAACCACTACAAAAAAGAAGTGAACAGAGCCATTCACCAAGCTGTGGGACAGTGATGGTACGCCAACCTTTATGTCATCGGAAGCCCAGAGAAAGATGATGGTGCTGAACCACGACCCCTGAGATCCAGACTGAAAACTTCCCAATTTGGTGAAAATTGTGAAACCTATGACGTCAAGCAGCTGAGAGGCTAAACCCAAATATCTGTACCCAGGCGCACTATGATCAAGCTTCAGAAAACTAAAGAAAAAAGACAGAACACCTTGGAGACAGTGAGAGGGACGCACCAGTTTCCTTCAAGAGGAAAACAATGCTCTAACAGCAGAGGCAGCAGAGGTCAGAATTAAGTGGCATTGCATATTTTAGAAGCTGCAGGAAAATGATGGTCAGCTCTAAACTCTATATTCTGTGAAATTATACTCTGGAAAGGGAAATCCAGACATTTTAGATGGAGGCAAACCAAGAGTTTTTGTGGCTAGCAGAACCCCGACCCTAAAAAGAATGGCTAGTGGAAGTTCTTGAAGCAGAAAGAAGAGGATAGAAGAAGGAATCTTAGAACAGCTGGAAGAAACACAGAGCAACAGAGACAGTAAATCTATAAGTAAACACAGTCGACTTTCCTTCTACTCTGGGATTCTAAATTATGTTTGACAATCAAAGCAAAAAGCATGGCATGTCTGAAGTAGATTCCATTGTACGAAGAGGGAGTGTGTGAGATGATTATTTTGCAAATAAATAGTGTATGTGTGATGGGGAGAGCGAAGGGACTTATAGGGAGATAAGTTCCTGTACTTCAGTCTGAGTGAAAAATGTTGATGCCAGTGGATCTCAGTGGTGGTCCATTACTTGACTGTGGTGATGGTTACAGGAATATGAACACATAATAGAATGAATAGAGCTATGCACACGCGTCACACCAAAGTCATTTTCCTGTGTTTAATACTGTACTGTAGTTATGCAAAATGCTACTTTGGGAGAATTAGTGAAGGGTGCATGAGAATACTGCACTTTCCTGAAAATCTGAAAAATTTTCAAAGTAAAAGAAAAGGGATCAGAAGGAAGGAGAGAAGGAAAGAAAGAGAAGGAGGAAGGGAGAGCCAGAGACAGGTGGAGACAGAGAGAGGCATGGGGCACTTTGTAGCTCATGTTTTTCCTAGTCTTGTTGTTCGACTTTAGGGCATCTAGGTAAAACCCAAGTGACTGTAAGATGTCTGAGTTATGTTCTAGCTAGGTAGAGACTCCATTAATTGAACTGAGGCGTCTGCGGGTCATCCTCAAACAAGATGATCTTGTGTCTGGAATACGTCTTGGCTTCCTGTGCCCTTTCAAGGGAATCAATGTATTGATTTTCGCTTACCATATGCAGCCAGAACATGGTTTATTTAGAACCATTGCTTCTCCCTGTGCATTAAAGACAATAGACTAATTAAGAGGTCTACAAAGGCAGCTTTTCTGGCGAGGAACAGGCTACCAGATTGTCTCTCCTTTGGAATTCTTCCTCTTCTTTCCAGGTTGGCCTGTACTCAGGCTGTTCTGTTCTGGTAATGTGCTTTTGATGTAAACCCCGGCTCTTCCTAAGTGCACTCACCCTGCCTGCAAACATGGAGGCTTAGTTCTTCCACTCCACTCTATCTCCATCACCGTCTTTCTGGCCTGTCTTACTTGCATTGCCAGGAGGGTTGCTTCAGTGCTCTCTTCTTGGTCTTCTTACTTCCTTTATGGCTCCTTAAAATTTTTTCTCTGGGGCTGGAGAGATGACTCAGTGGTGAAGAGCGCTCTCTGCTCTTGCAGAGGACCCAGGTTTGATTCCCAGCACCCACATGACCCCTAACAACCACCTGTAACTCCAGTTCCAGGGAATTTGACACCCTCTTCTGACCTCCGTGGGCACTGCATGACATGGGTGCACTTACATACGTGCAGACAGTACACTCACACACATGAAATAAAAATAATAAATAAAATGTTATAAACTCATCCTCCACAGTCGGGTGGAGTGGTGCATGCCTTTAATTCCAGCGCTAGGGAGGTAGAGGAAGGTGAATCTCTATGAGATTGAGGCCAACCTAATTTATATACTCAGTTCCAGGTCAACTGGGGCTACAGGGAGACCTAGTCTTAAAAAAATAAAACAAAGCAAACAAATGAAAAACAACCCAAAATTCATTCTTTAGGGATGGAGAGATGACTCAGCAGTTAAGAGCACTGGCTGCTCTTGCAGAGGACCCAGGTTTGATTCCCAGCACCCACATGACCACTAACAACCACCTGTAACTCCAGTTCTAGGAGATCTGACATCCTCTTCTCACCTTCACAGGCATTGCACAACTAGGGTGCACCTAACTATATGCAGACATTACACTTGCACACATAAATTAAAGACAACGAATAAAATATTTTTAAAATTCCTTCTCCACACAACAGCCCATGTAGTAGTCTAACAATGCACATAAATGACATCACACGCCCCATACCATGTCTAGTAGTCTCTTCAGTCTCTTTGCACTTTAAATGAAGCCTTGCACTTGCTACCATGCCTTGGAGGATCATGCCTGACCTACCTTCTGGCTATTCCAAATTCATTTCAGTAATTCTCTGTGTCTTTGGTTCACTGGCAACTTTTCTCCTTCTTCCTTATTCAAGTTATTTCATGACTTAGTGCTTTGCCTCTCCTCGGATGGGCTACGTGCTGTTCTGAGTATAGTTCGTTTCTAATCTTCTGTTCTACTCCAGAGTGGCTTTCTTTATTGACATCCAGTCCAAAGAAACTCACACTTATTCCATCCACCTTCTTCTTGTCTCTGTAGCCTTATTATACTTCTAGTTCTCTTATTTGTTATTAATTTTCTATCATTCTCCTCCATTGTAAGTTCCACGAGAGCAAGAATCATATTTCTTATTCACTTCAGAAGACTGAGCTCAATAGATATTTATTGACTGAATAGATGACTAAATAATGAATTATAGATTATTAGAGCTGACAGGAACCTTCTTGCATCATGACAAAGTGTTCCCTGGAGACATTTGGAGTGTCTTGAGGAGAGAAGATAATGACAATACTCAGAATATAGGGGCTGAAGGAATGGCTCAGAGAACTGAGTTCAATTCCCAGCATCCTTTGGACAGTTCAAGCAGTCTAGCAGACTGTAACTCTAGCAGTGTATACACATACACACACACACACACACACACACACACACACACACACCCCTAATTAAAAATAAAAAAATATTTAAAAAATAATCAGACATGTATATCTAACATGGTTTACTGAGCATTTCAAACTACTGCACCTGTAGCTATATGAATAAATAAGACACCATCATTTCCATTCAACACACAAGAAGAAACAAAGATCCTTAGGGTCACACAAACTGTCGGTAGAAGCCTGGAGTCCAGACAGGACATTTAAGTTTCTCAGTCCACAGGCACCCGGAAGAACACTTTGGAACAAGACACCCATGTTGTCAATCCCAGTGGCTGTGTAGCCTTTGTTGTTACCCAGCAGTAGGAACTTCTGGTGGTCTGCATTAGGTCCTGTCACCAGAATGGACAGCAAAGTTCAGAGGGGAAATTCCTAGGGAGGGAGTTTCAGGAGATAATGAGAACTTGCTGGTGTGGAGCCCAGAGAAGAGAGGCAGAGGCCAGAAGGTAGATAGGAAATACACCGAGGCATTGAGATTATGTCTCAGAGGCTTATCAGACCCTTAGCACCTGCCCACCCATCCCGGAGAAGTGCAGAGCAGCACCTGCTGCTCCCTCTGGAGGAGCTATACCCTGCCTCTGGAGTCTCAGCCCAGAGGTTTACCGTGAAGATCTGCTGCCTGGTTCTTGACTCCTGGCCTTCTGTCACGGCCCTGCGCACCCTCTGTCTTCTTGAAAACGTTGAGATTAGGATGAAGGAATGCCAGGAATGACCCTGTTGCTCCCTTTGTCTTGTTTCCATAGCATCCTAGGTATTTAAGTGACTACCAATCCCAGTTTCCAAAGAACTCCACTTGAGTGAGAATATCACTGCAGAAATTCTCCTGGATATACCTTTAATCATGTGGCAAATTACCTTATTAACCACCAGGGAGTCCAGTCTTATTACTTAATTAAACCATCTCTTTCTTTCTTCTTATTAAAACCACATGGGTTTTAACTTCTGTGTGGGTTTTGATTCTTTCCCCCTTTCTTTTTGTCTGTATAATAATAGCTGTACAAAAGAATTTCTGTTATTTTGTGTTACTTACTAAAGGGTTACAAAATTAAATATAAGGGGAGGGGAGCACTGTCTGGACAGACTCAAGCCGGCCTGTGATGTAACAGCCACTTGGGTGGTATGAAGGTCTGAGATGTGTACGGTCGCTTACTGCTTTCTCTCGCCAAAACATCTGGAATACAAAATCCTGTCATTAGACAGCCCACATGTTAGAAAAACAAAAGGGCAGGAAAAAAAGAAAACCCAGTCCCCCCAAATGGCTGGATGAAGACTCATTATTGTGGTAGGAAATTAGACATTTAAGGTCATACTTCAAAGCAACTATTTTTGTTATAAGAGGTTCAACATTTTGATTTATTGGGCAGCAAAACAAGATTGTGACAAATATTTCCACCTCAAAGAAAAGACAGACCAGGCCTCTAAGAAGTTATATATTAAGTAGCTTAAAAATAAAGTCAGTTGTAGCGATAGCTGTAATGATGAAAATTGTGTGCTTCTACTCACAGACTCAAATACATGGCTGCTTTGGTCCTCAGTCTTAGAAGACGAGGTGATTTAATCTTGTGAGAATTCACTTCTAATCAAAGGAAAGCAACTAAAACTGTTAGAAAGTCTTGGCTACCTTTCAAGAAAGGGCAGCACTTCGAAGAGCCTGTGAGCAATCCCCCTGTATCTCACCTTGAGCTACACCTTTTAAGAGAGGTGCTAAGAATGTAGTGTAGGTTTTGAGGAATCCGTTAATATAATGGAAAGACAATAAATAGGTCTTTCTAGTAATTAAAAAAATTATTGACTTTTTGTGTGCTTTTTGTACAATTCATCTTGAACATATTTAGACCCTGTCCCATATCTGCACCACTCCAAATGCCCGCCCCCCCCCCCCCCAGATTTCATGCATTCTGTCAAATATGTTAAGACATACTGAGTCAAGTTTGTGTCCCTAAATGTCCCTCAGTGTGAGTCCATCCACTGAAGCCTGGTCAGCCTATCTAGCACCACTCTCTTAAAGAAGACAAACTCTTCCTCACCCAGCAGTGATGAGCTGCTTAATAGTTCCTCGACTAAAGGTCAGGGTTCCTCACGCTTTTCCCCTCTTCTATGTTGGGTTTTTGTCTGATGTGAGTTTGCATGGGTCTCGTGTATGCTGTCACCGTTGCTGTACTCTGTTTCCTTGTGGTCATCCACCATCCCTAGTTCTTACAGTCTTTTCACCTTCTTTTCTGCAATGGTCCCTGAGCCCTGGGTAGCAGAGGTTTAATACAGGAGTCCTATCTGGGAACTGTCTCTTATTCTCTGTTTCGGCTGCTTTTGGCTTTTTGTATTACCCTCTGTTGCATGAGAAAGCTTCACTTGTGAGAGTTGAGAGGTGCATTAGTATTCTCTCTACCTGTTCTACTACATTCTGTGTGATAAATAGCTCTTTAAGACAAATTTGAAGGAATTTAAAATCATTAGTCTTTCTAAAAATTTCTAAATGAAAAAATGTAAACACCAAAAACAAATCAAGAATGTTAGGTTATTAAAACCATTTTTGATAAAAAAAAGTAGAGTGATCCATTATATCAGAACCAGCTTGACCCAGTTTCAGTGGACATGACCTTTTTTCTACACAGTGGACAATTCTGATTAGGTTAAATCAGAAGATAGCTGATTTGTAGATGATAGCTGAATGTTGTAGATGATACATCATTAAATCTGGAAAAGGAGTTTTTCAGGCAAACTGTAAGGTTGTTTTCTCTGTATGTCTCTGGAGATTTAGAAAAAAAAACAACACTTAACACTTATCTTTTAGGGGAGCATATGGGAACAGGATGGAGTGGGAAGAACAGAGGCTGAGTTGTGGTGATCATAGTCTGGGTTCTGGTTCCAGCTCTACAGCTGGCAAATTCTGTGACTTGGGCTCACTCGCTTATTATCTTAAGGCATTAGTTTCTTGTCCATAAAATGAGAACATATTAGAAGTTTAGACTAAGGACTCCATACAAATTTAATCTTGGAATGAAGATGGAATGAGGATAGGAGAATGGAGATATTTTTCTTTACCTTATGAGCTTCCTACTTGGGCGGGAAATTTGCTATCAAAATGGTGTATCTGTGTGTAGGAATGTGTGTGTGTGTACATGTGCGTGCATGCGTCTGTGCAGTGTATGTTTGCCTGATTATATTGAAGAAAGGCAAAGGGGGACTTTACATGTCCCCCTTTTTAATAATATGTTAGTAAATCTCTGAATGTGAATAGGATTACGTAAATCATTTTGGTCTTTAGATGCCATGCAAAGGAATTCTAAAGATATTTTTTTTCATAAATTGAACAATTCCTGCCACAAAAACTGTTTAGTAAGTACATCTTTAATTAGCTGGAAGCCTTCTGCAATTGTGAATGACAGATTGCACCCATCAATATGTACAGGAATGAACTTCTAGGATAATCTAGCATCTAGTCCTTCTATTATCTTTGCTAAGAACAGAAAAAATAGAGTTCCAACACAGGAACATGAAATGCTGAAGAATTTTGATGTTCTTTCTGAATAACCAAAATATAACTAATGCTTAACCATTGTACCTTTTTAAACTTGACTGTGCTTTACTGGGGACTAACTTTGGACAATTAGGAAGGACTCCAGTGTGTTGTTATTCATTAATTGGATGGCATGAGAGCCGTGTCTATTAACTAGAAAATGAACGTACTAGACTATCTCAGTCTCTTGAGCCCGTTGTGAAAGCAACAGGAAGTACTCTGGAAACTCTTGGACTGATGTTTATGCAAACAGCCCATTTTACAATGATGCCCTTGTGAGAGCTTTGCAAGTCAAAGTTAGCCAAAATTAACCAAGCGCACCAAGGTTGTGGAGAGTCTGTGAGAGATAGGGTAGGAAGATAAGAGAGAACAGCATGGTGCTCACGTTGTCCTCCAGTAAATCCCCAACTCGCCCTGCTGACAATTGCTGAACTGTTGCCTTGGACTTCAAAACATTTGGAATTTGTTCCTAAACATGCTCGGAATCCCCTGGTGTAAGTCAAACATTTTCATAAGATTATAAAGTAGAGAAAACTGGTACAGGCTTTGTTTGAACAAGTGTGTTGGTGATTTCTTTTTGTAAGGTAAATTTCTCTTCTACAAATCTTAGTAATTGCTTGGAGGGAATGCTGCCTCTTAATTTTTGAAAATGCCATAAAATCCACACAAATCTCTAAACCTTACTGATGACAGCCCCTGACCCCCCGAAACATGTGGGGAGAATCTGAATGAAAGATGGCTTTACTCAAGAGTTTGAGAAACACAATTCAAAAGGAGACAAAGGAATCCTCCCTTTGATCCTTCCTAATGTTGAAGCAAGGATTCTGGAGAGTTTCTGTACATGAAGAATCCCCAGAGGCTTCTCTGGGAGGTGAGCAGACTCAACCATGAACAAGCTAGCAGTTTCCAGAGAATGAAGCATAAGATGTCACTTTACTGGTGGTTCATATTAATTGCCACTATTAATAGCTCGAAGCTTAAAAGGAAAGACAGAGTGGCAAGCAATGCGAGTTTATGCCAGATACAATGGAAATTAGACTAACCTCCTCTATCCTTTAAGGGATTTCCTAAGGCCACTGGGAATGCCATTCTGTTGGAATTTGAGGGTGGGCAGGTTGGGAAGGCTGAAGGGAGGAAGTGGTGTCTGGCCAACCCTCAGGTTCTTTTTCTGGTCTTTGTCTACCAGTTTCAAAGCATTCCTTTGGAAAGGGCATTGGCTGGAGTGAATAGATTTGAAAATGAGAAGTTGGAGCTCCTCTCCGGGTGGCTAGAAGGCCTGATGTTTTTCTTCTAGGAAAAGAGAACAATGGGAAGAGATTTATTTCAGCAGTAAGAAGGGCTCCTGATAAGGGGCCACCAGGGAGCTAGTCTCTGTGTTAATAGTTAATGACCAAACGTGGGGAGGAGCAAGAAGATCAAAGCTGTGTGAGGATGAAATTGCTGACATTCCTGAAACAGCCTCAGATTCCTCACATCCCAATAAGCAAGACTCAAGTTCATTCACTTGTGAAGAGGAACTGTGACAGTCCTCAGTTCTTTTGTTACCTTGACTTCAGCTTATTGTCGTGGCTGACCTACTCTTAAACTAGAGAGTAATGACTACTGATTTGACCATTGTCTTGGGTCCTAAAAGTGTCAGGGGTCAAGATCCATGGCTACGGAGAATCCAGACTTCATGAATAAGCTAGGAGAAGGCTTCATTTGTGTGGCTCAATATTCAGACAAGTGAAGACAGTTGCATGAAAAGGCAATCCGAGAGAGAGGCAGCAATGCTGGGGGGTCCTAACAGCCTCGTCGAAGCTTTGAGGGATTCTGGAGGTGATGTCATACACTCCAGCTTAAAATTCGGAACTTTCTCCAGGCCCTCAGGGCAGGACGTGCATATAGTATGGGATCTATCAATTTGGGTCTGACATCTCTTTTCTAACCTGTCATGTAGCATGATACCCTAATGATCCACAATAATGTTGATGGAAGAGATTATTCTATGTATTTTAAATTCAGCAGAAGTTGTAAAAAGAGAGAAAGAACTAAAGAATTCAGAGACATTCAAAATATTAAAAGTAACATTATCTGTCAAAAATACTAGTTTTTATAAAAATTAAAGACAAGGAATATACCTTCTTGCAGAAAGCAGGATAGTGGAAAATGATTGTTTACATCTTTGTGTTGACATGTGTTTTTCAATTTCCTTGGGTCAATACTCAAGAGTGGCATTTCTGGGTTATGTGTCTGTGTATATTTAAGTTTATGTGACTTCATGAGAAACAGCAGATTGTTTGCCAAACTAATACTGCCATTCCCAGCAGCATTACATTACAATTATGGATGTTCTACATCTTTAACATGATATTGTTATCAGCCAATCTAATAACCAGTGATAGGTTAATACAAATTAAGTTTACATTGCTCTGATGACTAATAACATTGCTTAACTTTGCCTGTGTTTATTTGTTTTTCCTTCATTTTCTTTGAGTAAGTGTCCAATAATTTATTTATTAATTTATGTGTATGAGTGTTTTGCCTACCTGTATGTAAGTGTACCACATTTGTGCAGTGCCCTCTGAGGTCAGAGGAAAAGGTCACATTCCTTGGAACTTGAGTTATGGATAGTTGTTACCCAGCATGTTGGTGCTGGAAATGGAACCTGGGTCCTCTGCAAGAGCAGTCAGCTCTTAACCATTTGACTCAGTCCTTAACCACTGAGTCATTTCTCTAGTCCTTCAGCCCAGCTTTTTAAAATACATGTAGCTTTAGGAATCAAACTCAGGTCCTCATGCTTGTGTGGCAGGCACTTTGCTGACTGAATCATCTCCCCAGCCCCTTAAAACAATTTTTATTCATAATTTTATGTAGAGTACAGTCACAAAGATATCAATAACTAATCCTGAGTTTCTTCTCCCTTGCTAATGAAGAGTTTCCAGTTTCCCTATCTTGTTCAGCTATCTTTAAAGTGTCTTTCTTTCAGGTATTTCCCAATGCTTCTAAAGGCAGCCTCCCGTTTTCTTGGTAGTTGCCTGTGAGCCCTGGTCCCTCCCTCAGTGTGGTCGATGCCTCCAGCTCTGTTCCAGTCTTGCTTCCATTTCTCTGCTCTCTTCCTAATACCACTTGGGCTATATGAAAATGCCCATTTCACCCACAATGTGATCTCTTTATCTTCAATGTTCCTATCAAGTTTTGAGGTATTTTGGGGTGTGGAGGGCAGGTTCTATGTAGTAATGGGGAAAGTTCCTTTCCTCTCCATTGAAGGTCTCCAGGTCTTAAAGAATCGTGGTTTTGTCCAGAGTCTCATAACATCTGTAAGAAATCCATTTTATTCCATTTTTATTCCCTTTCCAGTGAATTCAAGATCAGCCTAAGAGATGGGGATGGAAACAGTGAACAGCCCCTTGCCACAGCGTTTGGCTTGATACTTTATACTCTCAAATAAATGTATGATGATCCCCAACTTTCTCCTTCCTCTTAAAATAGTTATCACTGTTAACATTATTGAGCATTTCTATGTAACAGTAATCCCAAGCTAATACTGGTGAATATTGAGTGGTGATTTAGAACCTCAAAGAAGTATCTCCACTTATCATTTTAAACTTATGAAAACTGAGACAGGAAATAATTTTAGCTGTGGTCATGTAACAAGGAAATGGTTAGTGGACTGGGACACCGTGATCCAGACGTCATATAAGATCAAATGATCTGCTGATTCAGTGTCTGTCTACTCATTTGGTCACAGGAGAAATCACTTCAGGAAAACAAACACCAGTCTTTCTTGGTATTTGAATGCAGCAAACAATTGCTTCAATCAGAATAGCCACCCCTGTGACTCTCAACAGATTCTGTCTTCTAAGAGTAGTGTCTCATGGCCTCTGTGGAGTATTTATTACTATGTAGTAATTTTGTGGCTTTGAGGCAAGATTTTTAACAACAGTCTGTCATGGAACACTGGGAAAACTTCACAAAAGGTATCTGGGGGAAGTCACTGGGAAAATTAAAGAAAGTATGTGTATTTAGTTTAGTCCCAAGGATCCTGGTGTATGTAGTAGGGTGTATGCAATCCATCAAATCAAAACGTAATCAAAAGCATAATGTGAAGAAATATAATTATAACTTGTACTTACTTTTAAAGTCCAAACTTCACCCTTGCGACCTCCCACTTGAAATTAGAATGAAAAGGAAAGCAAATCTGCTGTATTTCAGACAAAGCAATGTTGGTTTATGAGTGTGAAGTTGATGGGGGGTGGGTCTGTGGGGAAGACTTAATTGCAGGCCTGAAGGACTCCACTGAGTAAACCACTCCAAGCATTACAGAATCCAGATCTGTACCCTGAGCTTAATGACCTGACTGATTTCCAGAAACAGAGTAATCCATCAGGAGAAAGAAAGGTGTGGGGGTTTTCTGCTCTCTAAAGCTGTTCTCCTTATTGATTATAGATCAGTATCATTGACATGTATTTAGAGGTAGGTGACACTTTTATTCCATATCCTTTAATAAATACTATATATATATATGTGTGTGTGTGTGTTTGTGTGTGTGTGTGTGTGTGTGTGTGTGTATCCATGATATATATGTATATGTACAGGGGATTGAATGGAAGGTCGTTTACATGCCAGGCCAAGTGTTCTAATAGTGAACTCTACCCTCAACCCTTTATAAACTTTTAATTTTAAGATAGGGTCTCACTAGGTTGTCCAAGAAGGCCTTGAACTTGTAATTCTCCTGCCTCTGTGTCTGTCCTGTGTTGCTGGAATCACATGGTTGCTCCGCCAGGCCCAGTCAAACACTGAATTCTTAAACTAACAAACCTCTTAGGGCAGAACTTCAGGCAGGGCCTTCTCACCCAGGCTACCTTTCTATTCTAGGAAAGAGCCCAGGGCAATGAGAGGCATAATTCTTCATATCCCAGGAACCTGGTCTCAGAAACAATCACAACTCAGAAACAAGCTCAGAGACAGGGGAAAGTAGTTGTGGGCAGCAGGCAGGAGCTTGTTCTACCACTACTATCTTACATTAGGGTCACAAGGAGGTCACATTTACTGTGCCTTCTGGATCCTGGAGTCATCCACAGCCCTGCAGATTCCAGACATCAGGAAAGGCAAGATGACTTTGAAACCAAAGGACTTACATCTCAAGTGCTGTGAAAGTAAAGGAGCCATGAACATATCCCTGAGGGTCTGGCACAGAGAACATGTGTTAGGTGGACAGCTGTGTCTCGTGGACTGTGGGAACTAGGAATCAGGGACACAGGCTGAGAAGCACCATGAGCACAGGAGCTCAGGCTCTGCTTCCACGGCCAAAGTGGTCATGCGTAAAGTATTTATCCCAGGTAGGAAGTTCAACACATTAAACAAGTCTCTGCTAGATGCCATGGTTAGATGGGAGAGGCAGAGGTGGCCTCTGGCTGGGGCTGCTACCTCCATAAGCAGAGTGGGTGATGCTCCTAGTCCCCACAGATCTTTGAAAGTTGATCATCCCAACATGGAAGTTCTCCTGTCAGACCCAGATAGACAGAAGGCCAAGAAGTAAGTACAGGGCAACTCATGCCTGTTTACCTGAGATAAGCACTTTCTAAAGACCCAACCAGGTACATTTTTTCTGCACACACTCTACGTGCTTTGAAGCCCACATGTGTTTGCACAGATTTCTGAAACAGTTTAGTATCCTATATGCTTGCACAGAGTTAGAGATGATGTTCTAGACAGAATATCACAATGAACTGACTCCTCAGGTCTGCAAGACCAGTAAACTCTGTCAAGCCACTCAATCTCTTTCCCCTCTCCTTAGTTTACTGTGACATAGGTATTCACATTGCAGTGCTCCTTCATGAAATGCATGTCATTAGCCTGTTTATGGCAGAAACAGCATTACTCTTCAGAGGAGCTTCCTGGACTGTTATGTACACTGGCGAGAGTTGGAGCCCCTTCTCATTGCGTCCCTACTTAGACTGTCCTTGCTGACTTACCCTGACTGTATCACTTTATGATCTCTTTAATAGTTTTTATTTGACTGACAGAATAGAGCTTTTCATTATGACTTTTTCAGAAATGACCAAGGTAACATTAGAGAGGCTGTGACCACTAAGAGACTTTCCAAAGAGTTTCTAAGTCAATCCCCATTCCCCATCCAACTCCCCTGCCCAACACACAGCAAGAACCCTTATATGGTGTTTGCTAATTAGTAAAACAGGGGAGGATGAAGGGGGTAGGACACGTTCCTGAATCCAGTCCTATCCCAGGAGATTGTCACTTATGTCCCTCACACTCAAGCTTTTTCTTTTTGCCAAGTATTATTTCCATAAAATTTAGATGAGGTGACAGGATGTTGTCTCAGAAACGTTAGAGTCAGATAAATCAGATTGTGTGGGAGGCAGGGGAGAATGCAGTCTTGAGATCTCTGACACTGAGTGGGCTAGGAGTATTTTCTCCTGAAAAGTCTGCAACAGTAATTGCCACTATCCGAAGTAATTCTCTAAGCATCAAGCTAAGAAGCCCACAAAGAAATAACCCGAGTCACCACTGTGGATTAGAAGATGAGCAACTTTGTAGTGTAGGATCCCTGACTGGGGTGCAGCAAAACTTGGCAGGAGGCTGAACTGACCTCTCAGTGATGCACAATGCTTCCTGAATCAGGAAGGAACGATTAGGAGTCATGATGTCAGAAGGGTTTTCCAGCAGTCCTGAAGTCCCACTGCTCAGTGAAATCTGAAGAGCACCACAGACTGCCCGGAAGACATTGTCATTCAGCAGATTGAGGGCAACTCTGCTTCTTTTACGCTGTGTCACTACCCAGCCCTGATCCGCCTGGAACTCCCTAGCTAGCCTTGAATTCATAGAGATCTGCCTATCTCTGCCTCCTGAGTGATGGAATTAAAGGCGTATGCCACTACGCCTGGCCATCAACTCCATTTAAATGGAAAGCTGTAGATTTTGATCATTGATTCACACAGAGTGCAAATTTGATCCACAGACACCAAATTCTCAGAAAATTACTCTTCTGAGCCCTGATGCAATGCTATGGCGAATGTTGTGTTTAAAATCTCAACCATCCCCACGAGCGCATGTTTTGGACTTGTCCCTGGAGGGAGGGGCTGCTTTGGTGCTGTGGTACTTTTATGAGGGGGTGTTACTGGTGAGGCGCTTTCAGGATGGGCAGAAGTAGTCATTTGAGCCTCTGCTATGGTTTGAATATGGTTTGTCTCCATCAAATGCACAGTATTGAGGGGTGGTCCTTAATGCAGTAGTGTTGAGGGGCGGAGGGCCTTTAAGAAGTCATAGATTATTAAGAGTTTGCCTTTCTTACTGCCCTTTTCTCAGGGCTAGGTTAGTTATGCTGAGAGTGAGTTGCTAGGAACCAGGGCTAGTCCTTGTGTTTTGCCTTTTTCATACCCGGAAGCTGAGGCCCTTTCTAATGAGGTCACTAAATAGAGCTTCTCACAAATTCCAGCCAAAATAAGCCTCTTTTCTGAATCTATCACCTAGTATCAGGTATTCTGCGACATCACCAGAAAATGGACTAAGACAGATTCACATTTACTTTTAAAATTTCTGCAACAACTCCCTATAGTAAGTACCATGGTTATGTCTTTTGTAAAGATTTGAAATCTAAGGCAGAGAAAGGTTAGCTAGTCTTTCCTTAAGAGTTTGAAGCTATTAAGAGAAGCAGGGAGGCTTGATTTAATTAGAACTTGAGCTCTTGACCACCCTGTGCATGAAGACACTTATTGCTGGTCCTGGGTCCTCTCATGGCCTCCTCTGGAATCTAGTGGCTCTCCACCAGAGCACACATCACCTCCAGCCTTCCGCCAGCCTTTTTGAGCCGCCTCTGCTATTTTTGGCTGTCTGTCTGCTGCTGAAACTCACCTGTATAAAGCCAGCTATCACTGTGCTTCTTAAACTTGCTTCCTATCTCTCACATTTTTACCTTGAGAAAATTTTTTTAACGAAACAACAGCACCTTGCTCAGTGGCCAGTGTCTCTAAACACTTCAGATAGATCACCTCATGTAATGATCATAACAGCCCCCATGAACTGCTTGCTTCTGTTATCTCATTTTCAGAAGCGTAATCAAGATTCCAGCTGCTAATAATGGAGACAGACTTCAGACTGTGGCACTGGCTCCAGACCATGCTCTCAATACTGAGCCCTACTGTCTCTCTATGCTGGACTAGCAGGCTCTCTCTTGCTCTGTCTCCCACCCTCAAAACCCTGGTACGAAGCACAGATGCTTCCTTCTTCCTCCTTCATTAGCCAGCAAATTCTTTTACTCCGTCCTAATTTCTTCTTGCATGCACTGTGTCTCTTTTGCTGTTCTCTCTGTCACCACTAATGGATCCTGAGTTACTCTTACAGGCTGGTGTAGGCTCCTTTCTATGTGGGATCCCACCTCCAGTGTCTCCCTCCTCTAGCCACTCTAACCACGGTTCCACGTCTAGCTTCATAGCTTTCCCCTGATAGCCTAAATATTTTCTTGCCAAATATACTTCAGACTTTCTATTTAATTAACTAATTTATTTATTTATTTATTGTCTTTTTGAGACAGGGTCTCCCTGTAGCTCCAACTGGCCTGGAACTTGCTATGTAGACCAGGCTGCCCTCAATCTCCTGAGTGCTGGGATTAAAGGTGTGTGCCACCACCATGCCTGGCTCAGACTTCTTTTTTATTTAGGCTGTGTAATCTTTTAAAAAATGTTTTATTTATTATTTTTATCTTATGTGTGTGAGTTTATTGCCTGCATGTGTGTAAGAGCACTCCTGTTGTGCAATGCCCATAGAGGTCAGAAGAGGGTGTTAGATCCCCTGGAGCTGGAGGTAGGATGGTTGTTAGCTGCCATGTGGGTTCTGTGAATAGAACCCTGGTCCTCTGTAAGAGCAGTCAGTGTTCTTAACCACTAAGCCATCTCTCCAGTCCCAGGCCTCCATAATCTTAAAAAAAAAAAGTTCAGTGAATTATGGCCTATGAGCCATGTCCAGACTATAGCTTGTTCTTTCTTACCCTACAAGACTGGTTCTTATGTATATTTTAAAATTTATTATTTTTATTTCATATGCAAGAGTGCATTTTCTGCATATATGTGAGTGCATCCATGTCCTGCAGTGCCTGCAGAGGTCAGAAGAGGGCATTGGATCCCCGGAACTTACAGATGGTTGTTAGCCACCATGTGGGTGGTGGGAACTGAACACTGCTGAGTCATCTCTCCAGCCCTGGTTCTTATATTTTTTAATGATTTAGAAAGATCCAAATAATAATATTCTGTGGCAATGTGAACACGATATAAAATTAAAATTGCAGTGTTCCTGATCTTATCAGCGTATGTCCACTTTCACTTTTCCACATTCTCATGGCTGCCTTTGAGCCACAACAGTCAAACCAATTAGTTGCAATAGAAAAATGTAGTCACTACCTATCCTTTTCAGAAAAGTCTGCTGACCTCTGATATAAATGGTGTCCAGCCCCCTAGTCTTACCTCCCTAAACAAACTGCTCTTCTCTCCTTGACAACATATCAGGAACTTTTTTGCCTTTGAACTTTGGTTTCTTTCATTCTTTGATTTATGTCAGTGATTGCAAATCTTTTCTCTTGAGAGACAGAGAGTAAATTCAGGGAGAACTTTCATGGTAATTGGGGTGTAAATTGATACAAATCCTTTGGCCAGTCCTCTGCAATATCCACAAGAGTTGAACACGAATCTGTCTAACATAACAGAGATTGTACCTCAGGTGTATGCCCAACAGAAGTTCTGACATAGGTGTACAGCCAAAGACATGTACACACAACTTTGCTGCAGTATTATCCATAATAACTTCAAACTGGAAAAGACCTAAAAAGAAGTCAAGAACAGTAAAAATGTAAATATGCTGTAGTATATTTAAAGAACATAATAAATCATACAATAAAAAGCAGGCATCTTCTGTGATATACAACAGTACATATAAATCTCACACACAGAATGTTGAGCAGTGAGACCCCAAAGAGCAACAGTACATGCTTCCATTTACTATGAATTTCAAAACCATAATAACTGTCTATGATGTTAATAGGCTGATAATGTCTTATCTTAGGGTCCCCAATATGCAGAGATTGGAGCACAGGAAGTTTATTAAGGCTGTGATCTGAAGCCAGTACCTGGAGGAGTGAAGGATATTGGCTAATGGAGCTGAAGTCACAATCTCAACTAATCAATGGAGCAACTCTGGAACCCTATAGCCCTCAGATTATACTAGATTGGGGTGTGAGCTGGGTCCAGTCATTACATAGCAACTGTTCATTTACGGTGGGATATCCCAAGGAAAGATGCAGCTAGATAGGGCATTTCATTTGGTGAAGCTTTGGAGAGAGATTAGATTAACTGGCTGCTGACCCTCATGGCAGCTGGGTAGTTTCAGTCCTGGATTATGGGAATGGTGCTAAATAACTACTGCAACTGGTTTCTTCTTAGTAGGAGGAGCAAGGGGAAGGGGGCACCAAACTTGGGGCTTCTGTGGGGCTGATGATGTACTGTTTATTTAGATTGCAGTTGTATGGGCTGTGCTCAGCTATAAACATTGGTGCTAGTGATTTTTGCCCTTTTCTATTCATGCTGACTTTTAAAATTGCTTACTTGAGATTATTTAGAGGAAGGAATAGAACTAGCCAGTGGGGAGCAGGAGCCATGGGGGAAGGCAGTGGAGGAGGGGGACAGCTGAGAGTAAAGTATGGCATAGATGTTTAAAAATGTCATGATAAAACCCATCACTTTGTATGATAATCTAAAAAGTTAAAAGAAAGGAATGTGAATCAAGAAAACTATGATAAAGATGAAGTTATGAGAAAAAAGAAAGAATCATAAGGCTAGTTGAGGTAGAGTGGGACTCCTAATTATGGCTATTAAGAATTAAGAAATGTGGGGCTTGGAGAGATGGCTCAGCAGTTAAGAGTACTACTTGGTATTGCAAAGGACCAGTTTTAGGGATGTGATGCTTTCTACCACCCTCCATGGGTTTTGTCATGCATGTGGTGCACATAACCTCACACGGGTATACACACACACACACACACACACACACACACACACACACACACATACACACATATAATAAATAAATAAATATTTTTAAAAAAATAATTGAGAAATGGAGTGATCAGTTCTGTTACTGCCATGGCTACTGTATTTTTTGTAGTGGGCTAAATATACTTTTCTTTTTCTTCTAAAAAAAAGTGAAAGGAGGAAGTAATCAAGAGAATCATAAACTGCTGTGATGTCAGGAAGAGTGAAGGCTGCAGCATGTTCCTTGGATTTCATAGCAGGACAGTCACCCATTAGCGTGATGCCTTATCACCTAACTGGGTGGCTGTCGGGATGGAAAGGGTTTTGGAGCCAGTGATGTGGAAGAAACAGAGTAATTGAGTATGGATGATTCTTCTAAGATGTAAGCCTGAAAAGATGGCAGTTGGAGGGGCCAGAAAGGGTCCAGGGAGGATTTTATTTTAAATGGAAAATACTTGAAGATCCAGAAGAAAGTACCCAGTGATGAGAAACTTGTCATATGTCTTAGAAAGACAAGGAATGGTTGTAGAGGATAGTTGATGACGGGTCATTCCTCAGAATGTGGATGGGACAAGGTTCAGAGCACAGCCTTATACATGAGGAGAACATTTCTAACCTCAACCACATCAGCTATTTAGGACACTTATCTGGCCTTTATCACTTGGTGCCTCCCATTATTATGTTTCCATTTATACAACGGATTTTTATCTCTCGGTAAATCCTCCTGAGAATATAACAAAGAACCCCTCTTCCACTCTGATTACTCGGCACAAGGTCTTGTAACTACAGGAATTCAACAACTAAGCTGCTATGGTAGTAGATGTTGACAATGATGAGAGAAATAAAGATAAAGAGAACAGATCCATGTGTTAGGAGCTGATGTGGAGTTTAAAGCAAGACAATTACTCAGAGTTGGACCAAGAATCCTCTTTGAATAAGCTTTGACGTTTTTCCATTGTCTGGGCTCATGTGTGCAGTTTATGCATCTGAAGATGGAGTGGTAAGTTCAGAAGAGTGACCAAAGTGGAACACCCCAAGTTACGCAACAAAGATGCGATGTTCTGCTTTCCCCTTCCAGGCACTGTGACGTAGCCCTTTCTCACCCTTCCAAGTGCTTTCACAATCTAGAGAAAAGTAGTTCAGAGAATCAAAGAACTCATCCAAAATCCCAGGGCTATTGGCAGCAGCACTTCAAGAGTCCATATCTCTCCTGCCAGCAGCTCTGAGGCCTGTCTGCCTGCATTGACCATGTGTTCCAGATGGACTGCACATGCTGGTGGGTGAACATGCCAGGCCTGGGAAACTTGAAATGTGTATTTGATCAGTGAACTCAAGAGCTTGGTTCTTGGTGAAAATTTCACTTTTCCCTTGGACTTGTCTACGCAGACATATTTGTGTTATGATGACAATTTGTAATTACATGGAGTCTTTCAACCTCAAAGACTTCAAAGTCCTTTTAGATGAGAGATGTGCAAGGGCCTTCTGTTTGGCTTCCTGGGCTTTCTTGCAGGACTGAGGTGGCAAGCTATTGAGTACCCATTGCTGGAGTCGGGAGAGAGTCCCAGGCAAGCACAAAAGCTATAGTCAAAATCTCAGTTCTGCTCATGGCTGGATGTACCGTCACAGATATTTCAGATCATAACATTTTAGGTAGCAGTGTCCTACACAATTGGATTACAGATTGCAGCTAATTGACCCTTTACCTTTTCTTAAAGTCAGCAACATTACAAAGAAGGAAAAACAGGAAGAAGGTGTTTGATATTTTTCTGAGCTAACTGACTGGATCCTTTCTTCCCAGCCTTGCATTTGGGGGCTTCTTTAGTTTTGGAATCTAGTAAGGAAAATTGACAAAGAGTGCCTGGCAGCATGAGACAATGTGGCATTTTTTGGGGAGGATGCTATTGATGTCTCTTCCAACTCCCTTCCACCTATGTCTTGGTTTGTTTGCCTCTAGCAGAGGTAGATGGTCCCAACAGCCAGTCCCACCTCAGGCACCAGGATCTTCTGCTTCTCTCTGCTTCAGGGCTCTCTGTGACCGCCATGGGAGCTGCTTAGCTCCCTTAGAGCAATGAAAACATTCTCTGGATTAAATATTCGCAGTGAAAATCCTCAACAAGCCAGTGGAGTCCATTGGACTCAGTGGAGGAGCAGGTCTGGCTTTCTGATCCTGGATGGGTAATTTTGCAATGTGTTCAACATAGTTCCTTGGTCCCAATGGGACAGAGCTCCAGTTTGCCTACAAAAGCGACCTATGATGCCTTCCTTTCTCACTTTCTTTACTCCCTTAGGTATGTTTCCTGGACACATCTGCAGAGAAAGTTACCTGCCCACTGTCTGCATCTCATATATGTTTTTAACACTGTATGTATTTTTTCATTGAATTTTTATGTATTTCATATAATACATCTTAATCATATTTAGAACTTCTCCCTATCTGCAACCTTCCACAGACCCACCCACTGGATCTCACACATCCTATCATATATGTTAAAGCCTGTCCTGTCAAGTTTGTGTCCCCTGATGTCCTTCGGTTTGAGTTCACCCACTAAGCCTGGTCAACCTATCTAGTGTCACTCCCTTGAAGAACACCAACTCTCCCTCACCCAGCAGTGATCAGCTGCTAATAGTTCCTCAGCTAAGGTTGGGGCTTCTCACCTACTTTCCCACTTTTATGTTGGGTTTTTGTCTGGTTTGGGTTTACATGGGTCTTGTGCATGCTGTCACCATTGCTGTAAGTTCTTATGAGCAAGTTCCCAGTGGCCTAGAAAACTATTTCTTTGTGGTCATCCACCACCCCCGGATCTTATAGTCTTTTCACCCCTCTTCTGCAATGGTCCCTGAGCCCTGGGAGGCAGAGGTTTAATATAGGAGTCCTATCCAGGGACACACACTCTGCTTCTCTTATTCTCTACATTTTGGCTGGTTGTGACTTTTGTGTTACTCTCTGCTGCATGAATAAGCTTTGCTGGTGAGAGTTGAGAGATGCATTAATATTCTGTCTATCCCCTGTTCAATGAGCCATATGTGTAGAAGTTGCATTGTAAGTGTGTCAGTTAGGGCTGGACATCTCACAGACACTTTTTCTCTGTGTTTGACCAGTTGTGGAACTTTGTAATAGTATCCATCTGTTGCAAAAAGAGGGTTCTTTGATGAGTGGTAAGAGTTATACTTGTTTGTAAATATAAGGACACATATTTAGCATATAGTAATAAACTATCTGTCTAGGGACGTGACATATATAGGTTTTTCTCTAGGATCTATGACCTCTCCATCCATGTGTATTTGGCTGTGATCACAGTACCAGACATTAGTTCCCTCCCATTGAGCAGGCTTTTTGTTTACCCCAAGATACAAGTCCTCTGATACTAGAAGAGCTAGGTTTCAGGGAAGAGGTTTCCAGGTCAATTCCAGCTCCCTTGCTCTAAGTCCTGTGTCTTCAGCAATAGGGTCTTACCTTCAAGTTCTGGGAGGAAATTAAGGTCTGTGGCAATGGCCTGTACTATTTTGGGAGTCTCTTAGAGTACGTTGACCAATACAAAGGGAGATTTCTCCTGTCTGGTACTATGTTTCTTGTTATCTAGCCTTCAATTTTACACATGTACTCATATACAGATATTGTATATTTAATTTTCATTAGGCTTTTGAACTAATAAGTTTCCCTCAGGATTTTCGCACCACCTCAGCATTGTTTGTATTTGTTCTCTCCCTGTCTACCTCCCAGCTCCCTCCCCAGTTAAACGGCCTCCATTGTCTTCATTTCCCTTCATAATACCTGTCTCGTCTCCTATCATTCCCTCTCTTCAACTCCTTCCTTTACCCATGGTCCCTTGTACAACCTCCCTCCTTCCCTACCAGTTAAACACCCCTGTTTTTCCCCATTTCACCCTTGGTAACACACCTGCACCCTTTTTTAGGCGCCTTCTTTCTTTTTACCGCCATGGTTTTTTTGTTTTGTTTTGTTTTTTCTTTTCCCGGCTCCTGTGGTTACATCAGGATATATACTCACATCTAAATATTTGGAGCTAAGATCCACAGATGAGAACATATGTCACTTGGTTTTCTGAGTCTGTGTTACTTCACTTAGTATAACAGTTTCTAGCTCCATCCATTTACCCGTAATGTCATGATTTCATTTTCCTTCACCACTGAGTAGAGCTCCATTGTATTCTTATCCACTCATCTATTGAGGGACATTTATGCTGTCTCTATTTCCTACCCATTGTGAACAGAGTAACAACAAACATGGCTGCACAAGAGATCTGCAGTAGCGTGAGTCCTTTAAGTATATGCCAACGAGTGGTAGAACTGGATCATATGGTAGATTCATTTTCAGTTATTTAAAGAGTTCTTCACACTGCTTTCCACAGTGGTTGCACCAGGTTTCGACCCCACCACCAGCGAATGAAGATTCCTTTTTACCTATATCGACTCCAACATTTGGTGTTATTTGTTCTCTTGATCTTAGGCAATCTTAATGTGGTTTTGGTTTGCATTTCTCTAATTACTAAGGATGTTGAACACTTTTTAAAGGTGTCTCTTAACCATTTTTATTTTTTATTTCTTCATTTGAGAACTCTCTATTCAGATCTATAGCCCATATTTTCACTGGGTAACTTGTTTTCTTGATTCTTTGTTTATTGAGTTCTTTGCATATTGTGGATATGAATTGTCTGTCAGATGTGTAGCTGGTGAAGATTTTTCTCCCACTCTGTGGGCTTCCTCTTCACTTGGTTGGTGGTTTCCATTAAACATTTTAGTTTAATGAGGTCTCACTTTTCAAAGTGTTGACCTTAATTCCTGAACAAATTGATGTCCAATTTAGAAAGTTCTTACCTGCACCTATATCTGTAGGGTGCAACCTATGTTTTCTTTTAACAGTTTCAGAGTTTTAGGTTTCTCATTGAGGTGTTTGATCCATTTGGAGTTGACTTTTATGTGAGGTGATAGATAAAAGTCTAATTTCATTCTTTTACATGTGGAAATAAATGGTTCCCATGCAAAGACACTTCCTAAGTCCATGCTGTGCACAACCTCTGTCATGAATTCAATTTAGTGGATTGAGTCATTTCTAAACAACAGAAATACCATCATGAATCAGAACTGTATTGTGAGTACTTTGATTCATTTCTGTGCATATGAGTGTGTGCTATATTGTGGTCAAGATTTGTTTCTTCCTGTGGTTGATGATTAAAGGAATTTGAGGAGTACAGTTATAAATGCTTTTTACATTCTACATGTTCAAATCTAGTATAATTTCATTATGGGAAATGTGACCAGAGAGGGAAAGAAAACAACACCATCTGAATCTGGAGGTGGTATTTCCTTCAGAATAAATGAGTAGGAATAGCTTGGTTGCCAGTCTTCGTTTTATACCAACTTTCTGTGTAGCATGTGGCAGGTCACCTCCCTTTTCACATTTCTAAAATGAAAGACTCAAATGGATGCCCTCTGGTCCTCTGACTGGCTCTGACAGGCTGAGTGTCCATTAGTCCTGAAGGACTGGCTGATGGGCATGACCACTTGGGTGGGTGTGTTTTGATCTGATCTTCATAAGTGCTCAGGGTAGAGAGAAAGTCCACCACTGGGTACAGAGGGAGCGCAGGCCAGAGGCTACTCATAGGGTGCTTACTGCTGCTGGAGTGACTGCATGGGAGATGATGTCACACAGCGGACACAGGGAAGTCACACTGCCTAGGAAGGGCTGGACGCAGAGCTGAGGACTGGCTTCTAGAAGATAGGCATAGGTAGCAGAACTTGATAAGGCCAGTAGCATCTCTAAGTGGGTACTAGAAGGGGTCTGCGTGTTTTCATCTGCCCTTACAAAGCACAGCTGCTTTAGAAGGAGCTGGCATGGCAGAAAGCTGCCAGGGAAGGCTCAGAGCACCTGGCTAATTGAAGGCCATAGGAAGACTCTTCTGTCTCTGCAAATTGAATGGTCCCTGATGTTAGAGCCTTGGGAAATAGTTTCCATTATTGGCCTACTCCTTCGTCCTGTGCATGCTTCCCCTGGCGGCACCCCGCCTTTCCACGTCAGTCTTTGACCTGGATGTCCCGGCAACCTTCCCTTTATTTCATTCCTTTCTTAAACACACCACTCAAAATTCATGCCCTCCATAACAGTTTGTTTTACATTCCCTTGTCTCTATCATTATTCTAGAAGTCAGAGAGGTTACAGAGCCTGAAATACTTTGTTTTTACTTTTTTGGTGTTGAGAATAAAATCTAGAGCCTCATTCATGCTAGATGTGTGTTTTACCACTGAGTTACATCCCCACTCCTCACCATTAAAAATTCTTTTACTTTTATTTCTGTATATATGTGTATGTCTCTATGCAGAATGTGTACATGAAGGCAGGTGCCCTCAGAGGCAAGAAGGGGACCCTGGATTCCCTGGAGCTGGAGTTACAGGATTTGTGAACTGTCTGACATGAGTGCTGGGAACTGAACTCGGATCCTCTGCAAGAACTGAACAAGCTCCTAACCGCTGAGCCATCTCTCTAGCCTCATCTCTCACACTATTTTTATTTGCTTTCATGTTTACATCTTTGGTAATTCATTCACTAGTAGATGACTTGGAAAGGAGGAGGGAAAGAGGAAGGGAGGGAGGGAGGGAAGGAGAGAGGAAGGGAGAGAGGGAGGGAGGGAATAAGTAGAGCCCTAAACCTTCCCCTAAAGGACAGATGATAAGGTATAGTTTCAAATCAGAAAACTTCAAGACAACAAAATCCCCACAAAAATCTCACAAAAACTAATGTACCAGTAAAATAGATAGCAATAAGATAATCCTTTGGGGAATAAAAGGAAGTAGCAAGAGCAATGAACAATTGTTGAATGTCTATGTATACCAGGTACTCTTGTAAGGGCTTCACATACATTCATATTTAATTGAGGAAACTGAACGAAGTTGATGTCATTTGTTTCTGTATTTTGTTGGTGAAGAGTCCAGGGCATAGAGAGGCTGAGCCGTCTACCCATGGCTGCCCAGCTGCCAGATGGTGCTGTTGATGTATAAATACGCTGATATGAATATGGCTTCAGAGTGTGTGCTCTTAAGCAGGACATGGAAACTTCTCCTGTCTGTGGATGAGAGGATCTGGGAAAATTTGAAGGAGCAGGAGGCACTGGAAGTTGCCCTTGTTGAAACAGCTAGGAGCTGAGTGTTTGGAAGAGGGCACAGATGATTTCAACTAGAGGGTGGGGGCATTTTCTAGCTGTCAGTATATCTGTTATAGTCCTAAGACCTGGGACTGGGTGTCTGTTTCTTCTGTCTGACTTTGTGGCCTGCATATTAGACACAATCTCTATTGGAGAAAGAATAAGTAATAGGGATAAATGAATTAAAATTTATCTTTTTTGATTTGCATTTGAATTTCCTCTCCTCCTCTCTCTCTCTCTCTCTCTCTCTCTCTCTCTCTCTCTCCCTCCCTTCCTCCTTCCCTCCCTCCCTCCCACCTTCCTGGTGTTCAGCTGCAAGGCCCATGGGTCTGGGAAGATCTGAGAAAAGGGAAGGAAAGAACAAAATATTCTGGGAATGTAGGGCTTGCTGCTTTGGACTTACTTCTAGCGGAAATCCCCATGAAGATCGTATCTTCCACATGTCTGCCGAAACACAAAGATGAATGTCATGGGACCAGAGCAAAGGAGAGAGAGGCTTCTCAAACACTGAAGATGCTTGAAAGCAGACAATCTTGTAGGGCTTTGCAAAGACTTTTATCTCTTGGATCCAGTTCTCTGGGGAGTGTTAACTGCCCCCGCTTTAATATCACCCTTGAGTGACTGGGATGCAGCAACTGCTAAACCTATTTTCACTGCTTCTAAAATGTCCCTAGTGCACCTAAAGGCCACTTCCTCAAAAGGAGATAACGCAAATGGCGATCACAACCCCCAGAGCTGCAAGCGGCCTGGAAAAACATTATGCTAGGACCACAGGTGTATTTTACAAGCTTTGAGTTGATCCCTCAGAAGGGCAAAGTCCAATTGCATCTCCGATATCAAAGTTGTGTTCTATGCAGCACAGCATGGCCTTTAAAAAATTTATGTTGTGTTTACCAGAGCTCATAGGTTCAGAGCCACGGTCACCGGCTGCCTAATTACTCTTTCCTGACTGCCTCTGCCCCACCCTTCCATATGCTAGAGCCAAGAACTATGATTCTGAGTGTTGCGGGCTGTTTCTTGAACATTTATATATTTCTCTTAACTGGGACTGTTACACAGCGTGGCCCCTCCCTTCTGGGGCTGGGATATGAGCTATTATGCAAGTTTGTCTCAGTCCTTCAAAGTGCATAGGGGTGGGGACTTTCTCCTGACACTTCCTACACCCTAGCCTCTTTTAAGTGAGTACACAATTCCTTTACTCAAGTCTGAATCTTTTTCTCACACTCAAAGTGATAGAAACATAGAGCCCGTAGGCATGATGGCTCATGCTATGATCCAGCACTTGGATGCCTGAAGTGGGAAAATCATGAGTTCAAGGGCAGCCTAGGTAATATAGCAAGACCCTGTTAAGAAAGGAAAGAAAAAGGAAGGAGAAGAAAAAAGAAAACTTCACCTCTACCCTGTGATGAGTGATCCTTTGAAGTCTCTTGATTTTAAATGTAAAGCATATTCATACAGACATACATGTGCCTGGCCCTACAACTCTGGGTGTATACCAATCCTGAGTGGCAGAAATGTATCTGTGAATTATCCAAGAGTAAAATTCTGGGTTCTCATAAAGGAATTCATTTACAAAGCTCTGTGAGACCCAAGCCACAGGCCCAGCCAGCTTTGCTGTTTCAGCAGTCAAGAATAAGGAGCCAGGTTTTCTAGTCAAGTGTTGGAAGGCTGCCCCAGAACAGCCCACTGGAGCCCAAAGGCTGATTTCTGGGCCTTCCATACACATCTCCCCAGCCATGGGCTGGGCTTCTGGATACATTCATCTGCCCAGGCCCTGGAGCCTTGCTTTAACCCTTGGTGGTCATTTGTCTTTCTGAGTAGCTTGCACCATGAAGATTAAAAGGAGCAAAGCCAGGCACAGCCTCACCGTAGCAAATAGTCAACCAGTAATCTCAACATTTAACAAAAGAATCACTGCACTAGATAAGAGTGTCCCACTAGATAAGAGGCTAGAGAAACTGCCATTCCCCTCCGAGATAGTTCACAGTGTTCTTATTTGTTTTGCAGATGAATAGTGGTGAAAATCAGTTCTTCTTCAGGAGCATCTTCATGTGACAAAATTATGGAAAACTCTGGAGTAGGTTTGGCCTCTACCACCTATCTCTGCTTTTCTCTTCTACCTCTAGCTCACTGTAAAAAAAAAAAATGATCGTTATTCTCCTTTTCATTTATTTGTAAACATGCAATTTTTGCAAAAAAATCCTAAAAATGTAAGCAAAATTCTATGGGAAAGGCAAGGAAAAAAAAATCCACTACCCCACACTGGTAACCCAAGCCATCTTCAGGTTAGGTCACCATAGTATTCTCAGAGTCATAAATATATATCTTTACCAGCAAAATTATAGCAGACATCGATCTTAGCCTCTGCTTCTAAAAGAATCCCAAACTACATGGTAAATATTTTTACATGTCACCACATAGAATTTATATTCATCTTTCTGTTCTTTGTTTATTCTGCCTACTGGGTAAATATAATTGATTAAACCAATCTCTTTACTTTAATCAGCAGAAGTGACTTCTAGCTTCTTGGTCTTATATTAAGAGCACCAAGTAGTTTTCCTGTTTGCATTGTGTCCTTATGGTAATTTTCCAGAAGGTTCCCCTCTCTACTTTGTTTGTTTGTTTTGGAGGCAGAGGTATGTACTGCTTTCCTAATTAGAGTATCTTCCATGGTTTGATTATTGGGGGTCTTAGCTGAGGACCTTCTACTTCCCAGATGTCATAGGCCATGGGGGACAGAGAAGGGCGAGAGACAGATGGAGCAGGGGGGCATCAGCTTTTATAAGGAAGTGGAGAAAATTCATCGCTCAGTTAATTAGAAAGTGCCATGAAGCAAATCCAAAGTTTATGGCTTTCCTAGAATTGATGACGGCTCTTAACCAGGCCTGCCTGTTCCCATGCAGGTGTGTGCAGCCTCCGAGCCCATATGGTTTGGGGCTGCACTGGGCCTCACTCTTTGTTTAGCCCAGGATCCTGTAACTGAATATCAGTTAATAACTTTTGTAATAATGGAGCTTGGATCAGCTTGTACGTCCAAAAAGAAGTCTTGTATGAAGCTCTGTCTTCGGCAAACTCCTGCTGTCTTGCTGGCACACCTGCAGGGGGACATAGTGCTGCGCTGTCCCCAGGGCAATAGCCACATCCTAGGCTTACAAAGGGCCAGCTGCAGGTTCAACAGGGGAGGCAGCCAGGGCACAGCACCCACTCTTCAGCAATAATTTATTTCACTTGGGATCTGCCGAAAGGACTGGAGTCCTGTGACTTAAAGAAAAAAAAAAAAAAACAACACAGAGCTTTTGACTCAAAATATTTTATGGTAATATATAATTCACAGTCACAGGCATTCCCTGGTTCATGTGAATTGATTTACAGGTGTCCCTGAGAGGCCCTAGGTCACTTGGGATCCTGAGAATGGCTGGGCTAGCCCTGTGACCAAAAGAATTCTCTCTTCTCTCCATTAGTTGTGAGATTTCCTTCTCTTCTGGCTCTCCCTCAATCCCATCTGCCACAACTCCTCTTTAAGGGGATCCTGACACCTTTTCCTGAGTGTCCCTCTCTCAGGAAGGAGTCCCTTGTGGCTAAGCTTTAGATTCAATCAGAGGTCTGGTCATACTCCTGTAAGTGAAACTGCCACCTGAGGACCCCCAAAGAACTGGAGTCCCCTTGATCTCACTGGGGTCTGTTTGAGCCTCAGGATCCTCAAGGAACTTTCGAAAAATACTCATACCTGGGCCTCACTGCAGTTCCATGAAATAGAAAGCTTTCAAGCCAGTGCCAGAGGGCCCTTGATTGGTTCAGATGAGAATTACTGGCCAATGGCTCTCCTAAGGAACCTCCTGCATGAAAGCAAAGCCATGAGCCACGGGCACTTGACCCGCATCAGTGTCCTTCCCTCTGCAGTTTGTTAGGGGTAAGAGGCAAAGGGAGAAGGGCCTGCAGGGGCCTGCCCTTCCCGTGTCACTAAGCACAGAAGTAAGAGGACCAGGAGAAGCAGGATTCAGTCTGGCAGTTACCTAGCACTGCAGAAGCAAGAAAGAGATAGGCAGACCCCCCCCCCCCCAAGTCCGGAACGGGAAGCAGAGGACTAGGCAACAAACCTGGCACCTGCACTTGTTCTAGTATTTACCCCAGTCGGGAGTCTTCACTCCTGAAATGTTTTTTGCCACTCAGCTGGACCCATAGGGACTCCATGACCCTGCAACCTCAGGCCTGGGGTGGGGGTTGTGCAGCAGAACGAGGGGAGTGTGGCTCTCCTGTGTGTACTCCCACCATGTCCCAGCTCCCAGCACTGGCCTGCTCAGTCAGTCCCAGCTGAATAGAGACAGCTGTAATACCGTTGATTTACATGTGCGGTCTGAGCAGTCAAGCTACCTATTCCTGTTGTATTCTCTCTCTGAATCTGCACAAGCATACTAGTTGGTAGACACTGTCACTCTCCCCATTTTAGGCATGAAGCTGAAGTGGCTTGAAGTCAGTTGATGCATCCAAGCTCTCACTGTTGGTAAAGAGAGATGTGGATTTGAACCCTGCTGAGGCCTGGCCTCTGCTCTGCGGTCCTGCATTCACATTCACGGCCCATAGCTTTGCTCTAGGAAGCAGTACCTGAGTTTGAAAAACTTCAGGAATCATATGGGCATGTGTAAGTGTTCTCAGAGCCCTAATATATGCTGCTGTTCCTAGGGAAAATGTCATCATTGCAAACAGGAAGCTTGGGGAAGCCCAGCCAAATGGATGAAGTTAAAGCTCAATCTGTGGTTCTCAGTATTTCTGTCCTATCCTCTTGGATGCTATTTCCAAGAAATAAAGCCTGAAGAAAGCATCAACTAAATATGTACTGATACTTAGAACATTTGCCCTCCATTCCTGCCTCCTCCTTGAGCTAGGTGTAGGACCACCTGGCTGGCAGGCTGTTTTGGTTAAGACAAGAGCACCGTGGGACATGGGCCAGTGGAGACTACACCCTACAGACTCCGGCCTCTCTGCTGTTTCCTAAGAGACCTGACCAATTCTGCATCTGAGTTTCCTCCAGCTGACCTTCCTAGACCCTTCTAGGTACCATGATTGCCCTGGGTACCTTGTAGTAGAAAGCTGATGTACACACCTCTCCTAAATTCTGTGGACAAAAACAGCTCACAAGCAAACGGCACAGTGAGAAGGCTGTTTCCCAGTGCAGGTCAAATATATCTCCCTGTCTCTGTCTCCTGTGGGCCAGAGGGAAGGAGACAGCCTGGAGGAGCTTGATGTAAGGCACCTAGAGCAACACATTATCATGTAATGAAGGCCCAGCCTTCAGAAAGATTAACAGCAGGATGCAAGGAGTGATTCAGAGAGTGTGTGTGCTTGAGGAACAGCTAAGGTGCTGAGCCACTCTGTAGCTGGAGAGTGAAGTCTTTTGTTTCCTAAGCAACAGGCTCAGACTGCTGGCAGCACAATTTCTCTCATACTCACCTAAAACCCCTCCTTCATTCGGTTTAGCAAATGTGAGTGCATGGCACTTGGTTCCTGGTTATCTTAAAAGTGTTCAAATAGTCATTCATGTATGCTGCAGTTACACAGAATCTTAAAATGGGAAATAGTGTGTGTGTGTGTGTGTGTAGTTGATGTTTGGGGTGAGGTATGTGATATGTTATCTATGTGGTATATTTGTAGTATGTGCGTATGTGCTGTGTATAGTTATGTGTATGTAGTGTGTGGTGTGCTATGTTTGTGCTGTAGGTGTGGTATGAGGCATGGGGATGGAGCAGAGGTGATGGTAATGTGTGTGTGTGTGTGTGCACACTTGTGTAGATGTGACGGTGGGTATGGGAAGGCTTCTTGCTTCCATTTCATTAAATGAAACAGTACACCATGGCAAACAACCAACCATTGTCACACCAGGCTTCTCCCGGTATGCATTCTCTACTGTAGATGAAGGCAGGCAGGCACCACACACTGGGGAGAGAAGAGGCCCGGTGGCACAGGCTCTCGAGACTTGTCTGTAAGTAGACAGTATGTGTGTTCATCATTGGCTCTCTGACTTGAGTGCAGGCAGAAGCAGGCAGCACCCACCCAGGGAGCTGGATGAGGAGACACTCCTTGGGACTAGTCACCTGCACCCATTTTGCAGGCACTCCCCTGCTAGCTTGTGGTGTTGCCATGGAGCCACCCATCCTTTCCACTGTGGATTTGACACTGGGGTGAGGCCGATACTTTCTGTTCCCACTAGGGTAATCAGGTCAGCTGTGGCCTGTCCCAGGCCAGGTGGGGCAAAGCAAAGGGTGAACGTTGGGCAGCCACTGGCCCATCTTGTTAGCCCTGCCCAGCTCCCTCCATCCAGCCCTCAGCCAAGACCCAGCAACCTTGTACTTCCCCAGGGTTTCCTTTTGTTTTCATGTCAGATTCTCAGTCTTCAATTTGTTTCTCACTTGCTGGTATTTTTTCAGAATTGAATTACTCTGCCATCTTATTCAGAAGAGGGAAAGGCTTTTTATTTTTGATTATTCATTTTATAACCAGTCACATTATCAAGTTACCTTATTTGTTGTAATCATTTGTCAAAATGTGATTCTTTTATAGTTTATGATTTAGTATTACAGGAAACTGTGATAATCCAATTTCTTTCTATTTTGAGTGTAACTGTAGATTGCAGAACGGGTATGAGTTTCTGTAATCTTTAAATTCAAACTATGTCTACATGTGGACATGTCTTCCTCAAGCAGCATATACTTCCGACCCGAAGTTGTCTTTCTTTAAGGGAGTTGCTGCTGCTCTCTTCTGGAAAAGAAATCATGTTTTTATGGGTGTGTGCTGCCTCACTGTGTAATCCTTTCCTGGTGTGTAGCAAATAGATATCTTGCCCTGTAATTTTCACTTATTAACTTAGTGTCTAGCTTGTTACTTTTTGCCTCTATACTCTAAGGTACCTTTATTTTGCTAACTTTTTTTAAAAACAGAAAGAAATATGTAGTCATCTCAGACCATGTCTTCTCAGATTTCTGAAGCCCACAAGTTACAAATTTTTGTGTTTTCCTGTTTCCTCGAGGTGGGGTTGTATTTGCTCTGAACCCTTAAAATAATTCTTTGTTTTGATAGTTTTTAGTCTTTATGTAGGTACAATGATCTTCCCTTCCTTCCTTCTTCCCTCCCTCCCTCTTTCTCTCCCATCCCCTCCCTTTCTCCCTAACTCCCTTCCTTTCTCCCTCTCTCCTCCTTATCATCCACAGAGACAAGTTTGTGCATGTTTACAATTAGCTGTGAGGTAGATGTTATTAGAGTTTGTGAAGTTATTTGTCCAAATATTTTAGTCTCAGCCTAAAAATGAACTTTGAAAGTTTATATTTTATTTCATCTAATTACACTGAGGTAGGTCTTCAATTGTCTGTGAAGCACAGCAAGAAAATATGAGCAGGGATGTTCTCTAGGAAGTGGCTTTTTACATGTACGTGTTGTGGAACGCTGAGGTTACTGCTCTGATTTTCTTTCTTTTTATTTGAGACACGTGCCCTCACATCCAGTTTATATGGTGAGGACTGAACTCAAGGGCTGCCTGAACTCTAGGTGTTCTGAGCCTGCTATGCCAGCAACAAACGAACATGCTTGTGTCTTTCTACAATGCCAGAAGTTAGAGAGTAAATATAAATTCACAAGGGTTAGTGGTTTCAATGACAGAAATTCGTCATAAAATTCATCGACCTTGGTTGCTCAGTCAAGGTGATGGCTGGTTCTTTATTCCAATCTTAATTTAGCATTAACACCCATAACATGTAGCATCCAGCACACAGCAAATGTACCTATATCTATGCATAGGTTATAGAATGACTACAAGAGAAAGAGGCTGCAGCAGAGTTCAAGAGGCTTCAGAATGGACTGAGAAAGCATCTGTATAGATGAAATAATGAACCAGACCAGTGCAGGAGGGAGCTGCTGGTGGGACTGCTGGGGGAACTGCTGGTGGTAGTCAGGTCCGAGAGTGAAGCTGAAGAATTCAGCTGGAAGGGGAGATCCCCACTGCAGGACTTTTCCGTGTCTGTGTGCTTTAGCTCACCCTCACCCATTACATGGACAGTGTATCTTGGCTCTATTAGTGACCAGGGTCACTTCTTCCTCATTATGTTTTCCTGTCATGTATCACACAGACTGACGTCTTTTAAAAATGATCACATACCATCTGCTCCAGAACTTTGTAGCTTCTCCTATCACAAAAGCATATGCAGTTCCCTGCCCCTTGGAAATGGTGGCCCAGCTTTTATGTATGGATTGCTGTGGAAGTAAATGACTGTAAGACTTCTGGTGCCAGGACACAAAAGGCAATATGGCTTTAACCTGATTCTCCCTCTGTCTCTGCTTGTCCTCTGTCCTCTGTCTTGTTTAGGTACCCACATCTAGGGTGCTCTGAGTTCACTTGGAAGATTTTTTGCTCTCTGAAACTGCCATGCTGGAGGCACATTGTGGGGAGACCATAAGAAATTAGTGAGAAATGCCCCAGAAACCCCAGAGGTCTTTCCAACAAGAAACATTGGGCATGTAGATGAGCAAGCACCGAAGTGATTCTGCACACAGGCTCGAACTTTTCCAGGGGAGCAGCAATAAGCTGGTTTTCCCAAGATTTGCCCAAAATGGAAGTCCTTGAACAAAATAAATGCTGTTGTTCTAAGTCACTAAAGTTCAGTGATACTTAGCGACACCACAGTAGATAAGTAGAACACACGTTAATTTGGAAGCTGGTCTGGTTTAATCTCATTCTGTTTCTAGATATATTGCAAACATTTTTCAGAATGCTTAGCCTCTCATGTTATCCTTTTCTGTTTTGTACTGATAAAGTTATTTCCTTATTTTATGTGTCCTGGTTCATTTCAGTAGGTTTGTGGGTGAAGAACAGATTAAGATATGGCCTCAAATTGCCACCTTGAAAAGAAATTTGGATTGTTCTGCATCAAGATTTTGTGGTATGTCTACCAGTGCCATGCTACTTTGACATCTCAGTGTCAATTAGCCTATACACTGTTGTCTTTGTTGAGTTCTGCTGGACTCTTCTTCTGGCCCTATGTGCCCCTGACATGAATTTATACTTTATGAGAATTTCTAAGTGGTTATCTGCTCTACTAGGAAGACAAGCTACTTATAAATGATGTTAATCTTTCAAGGCAGCTGAACACAGACAGACCAGAGTAGAGGTGTGTTAATTTTTGTTGCTATGACAAAATACTTGAGACAATCAGCTTAAAGGAAAGGTCTATTTTGGCTCCTGGTTTCAGAGGTTTCAGTTCATGGGTGGCTGACTCCGCAGCTTTGGGCCCTTTAATGATATAAAACATCATGGAGGAAGGATGTGGCTGAAAAAAGCTGTTCACTTCATGACAACCAGGAAGGAAAAAGAAAGGGAAAGTGTGGGAGGTGGGGATGAAATTTTCTCTTCAGGGGTTGGAGAGAGGACTCAGTTGTTAACAACACTGACTGTTCCAGGAGAGGTCCTGGGTTTGGTTCCTAGCACCCACATGGTGGCTAACAATAATCCATAACTCCAGTTCCAGGGGATTCAGTGCCCTCTTCTGACTTCCTCATGTACTTCATGCATGTGGTACTTTAAATAAAAAGATTTACTTCAAATAGATATCCCCAGTGGTCTACTTCACCAACCAAACCCTATTATCTGATAACTCACTCACTAAGAACTTAACAATAGATTAACCCATGGATGAAGTTAGTACCTTTATTATTCAGCCACCTCCCACTAGTCTTCTGGAGGGACTCTTCATGTTGAAACTATAATAAACTGGTAGCTTAAGGCAAGGTAACACAGTAATGCCTTTCTAATTTCATGTGGAATTAGCAATCCCTAAATCACCGGGATCTGTAATCAGAATGTTAGAACCCAAAAGATAAAAATTCTGAAAAAAGTACATTTTGTTAAATGTTATTACATCATTGATCCTCTTCCATCTGGGTTGACAGATGATTTTGTTTAAAATATTCCTGAACGTGCGGCATGTTAGCGAATGATTTTCAGTGTCATCTTGTCTTAGCTGGTTTTAAGAAATTGAGCTTGGAACAGTCTTTATTTCTTTTGGGTTGGTACTTCTTTATTGTGTCCCCTTTACAATGGGAATATTGGAACAGGATGTAGATCTGTTAAGTCAGAGGAGGGATGAGGAAAGAGCCATCTGGCAGATGAGAAAGGCACAGACTTCGAGGACGGACTTGAAGTTGAATCTTGGCACTGCTGCTTCCTAGCTTGTGATCTTGGTTAAGTTACCTTCTTGGAGTATGAGTCCCTTTACTGAAAAAATAAACTTAATCACATGTGTTAGATAGCAAAGGCTGCCATAAGAAAGTATTAAAGACCGAGTGGCTTAAATAATGCAATTTATTTTCTTACTTTTCTGGGAGACTGTAAGTCTACAAGCTGTTGATGAGACTGATTTCTTCTGAGGCTTCTATCCATGACTAACAGATGATTTTTTTTTTCATGTGTCTTCACATGGTCTTCCCTCTATGTGTCTGTGTCCTAAGCTCTTTTTATAACACTGGTTACACTGGATTAGGGGCTTTTGGTCACTGTGTTGAAAGACCCTGACCAAAAGCAACTCGGGAAAGACAGGGTTTATTTTGGCTTATGGTTCCAAAGGGCTACTGTCATGGCAGCAGGAGTGGGAGGTGGGCCTAGCAGTCAGGAAGCAAAAAGATCATAGTTAATGGAGAAGAAGAAGAAGGAGGAGGAGGAAGAGGAGGAGGAGGGGGAGGGGGAGGGGGAGGAGGAGGAGGAGGAGGAGGAGGAAGAGGAGGAGGAGGAGAAGAAGAAGAAGAAGAAGAAGAAGAAGAAGAAGAAGAAGAAAGAGAGAGAGAGAGAGAGAGAGAGAGAGATGCCAGGCTATAATCTTCAAAGTCCACCCCCCAGTGGTATACTTCCTTCAGTAAGGCTCTACCATTCCAAACAGCACCACCAACTGGGGACTGAATGTTCAAATATATGTCTATAGGCAACATTTCTCGTTCAAACCACAACCAGGGCTACTACTGGCGTAATTTTAATTACTTTTATAAAGAATAAGGTGGGAAGAGTGACTCCAACAAGAATTTGACTGAGACACAATTCAGCTCACACCACATATTTTTCCTAAAGGAATGCTTTGAGGTCTTATAAAGTGTACACAGTAAAGGTACCAACAGTGCTAGCTTTTTTTCTTTCTCCAGCCCAAATTCTTTTATCCCTGGCATTGGAAGGGGATGTATTCATTTTACTGTCAATCTCATTTTCCCTCTTTTTCTTTTCCAAGAATCTGTTTGTCAGAGATCATGGGAAGATAATCTATTGGGCTTCCCCTTTCATTAGAAGTTCTCAACTAGAATTCTAACAATCTCTCCCTCTCTTCTAGAATATGGATGTGCTTACAAGAATTGCAATAGCCACCCTGAGACCAGGAAATTACCCTGAAGCTGGAAACCCCATATGAGGCAGGGGAAGGAAATTTAGAAGGAATTCAGGTTTTGGATGGTGGTGTGTAAAGGCCTATCTTCCTTGGATGGCATACCTCAATACTTCATGCTGCATAACAGAAATAAAAATGCCGTTATTTGTAACCAAAAGATAATTCCTAATTAATGGGGTATGTGAGTGCAGTTGTAGAAATCAAGATGCATGTTAATAAACTGGTTTAATGTGCTTTCTCATTCTTTGAAGTTTATATCCAGTTTCTTAGGGCTGACTGCACTGTATGGGCATGTGTGTATAAATCTGTGTTCCAGAAGAAAGAGAGGAGAGAGACAAGGGCAAAATTAGAGTGAGCATGCAGGTAGCTGCTGTGAGATAAAGTCAGATCACGAGGCAGGCAAGGCACATTCGTGGTCTGGCAGCCATTGTGAGGATATGGATGCTATTCTAAGTGAAGTTGTCAGCTATAATCTGATTTGCATTTTAAAGATCCTGGTATTGCTTAAAGAAAGGATTATCGGGGCGAGGGTGGCATAGTGGCAGAAAGATCGTTTAGGAGAATATTCGTTAAGGCAGAAGGAAGTTGTGACTTAGTCCGAGGTAATGGCACAGGCAATACAAAAAGAAGGAAAGGGTCAAACTTTAGACATAATTTGGAAGTGGCAACTCGTATTTGTGGGTTGGTTTAGAGTTGAGAAGTGTGAAGAGCCAAGAACATGCAATGAAATCATTCTAATCCCTGAGCAGATGGCTGGTTCTACTGAAGGAGATGGAGACTAGCAATCTTGGTGTTTTGGAGAGAAGAAGGTTAAGATTCTCTTTCTCTCAGCTTTCTATTCTTCTCTGTTCCAGAGATAGCTCAGTCATATGCAGTGTCAACCTTCATCCTCAATGGTGAAGGTTGGAGTGAAATATTTGGACATACTGGGCACCTGGTTACCAGCCCTGCCTTCAACTCTGGCAAAGTGGAGATTGTTGCCATCAATGACCCTTTTGTTGACCTCAACTACATGTCTACACGTTTCAGTATGATTTCACCCATGACAAGTTCCACAGCAGTCTTGCTGAGTATTAGAAACTTGTTGTCAATGGGAAGGCCATCTCCATCTTCCAGGAGCAAGATACAGCCAACATCAATTGGGGTGATGTCAGTGCCGAGTATATTATGGAGTCTATTAGCATCTTCACTACCATGGAGAAGGCCAGGCCCACTTGGAGGATGGAGCCAAAACAGTCATCATCTCTTCCCCTTCTGCTGATGCCACTATGTTTGTGATGGGCTTGAACCACGAGATGTATGACAACTCAAGGCTGTCAGCAATGCCTCCTATATGACCACCTGCTCAGGCCCCCTGGCCAAGATCATCCATAGAAACTTTGATGACCACAGTTCATGACATCATGGCTACCCAGAAGACTGTAGGTGGCCCCTTCAGGAAACTGTGGCATAATGGTCCTGGGGCTGCCCAGAACAAGATCTCTGCATCCATTGGTGCTACCAAGGCCCTGGAGAAGATCGTCCCGGAGCTGTACAAGAAGCTCGCTGGCACGGCCTTCCATGCTCCCACCCCCACTGTAACCATCCTGGATTTGTCTGCTGCCTGGAGAAAGGTGCTAAATGTAATGACATTAAGAAGGTGGTGAAGCAGGCACTGGAGGACCCCCCCCCCCCACACACACACAAAGGGCAACCTGGGCCACACTGAGAAATAGGTCATCTCCTGTGACTTTTACAATAATATCTACTCTTCTACCTTTTATCCTGGGGAGGGCATTTCCCTCAACAACCGTTTTGTCAAACTTATTTCTTGGTATGATAATGAATTTGCACACAGCAGCAGGGTGGTGGACTTCATGGTCCACACGGCCAAGGAGTAAGAAGCCTTGAACCACCACCCAGCAAGAATATGAGAGGAAGAGAAAGACCCTTGGGGAGTTCCTCCTCCAATTCTGCCTTCAACACACTGACTATCTCCCTTCAGAGTTTCCATTCCAGATCCCCAGGAGAAGAGGAGGGACTTAGGGAGGTCTACTCCCTTGAGTTCACTTCATCTAACCTGAGAGTCATTCTCTCTCTCTCTCTCTCTCTCTCTCTCTCTCTCTCTCTCTCCCTCTCTCTCTCTCTCTCTCTCACACACACACACAGACTCACTCTATAGCCCAGGATGATCAGGAGCTTGCAATCAATCTTCCTTATCCTCTTAAGTGCTGGGATTCCAGGCATGGGCTACCATGCAAGAGGAAGCATTTGCAATGCCTGAGATCCAAAGGTGTTGGTATGTAATAGATAAGTGGCTAGATGAATTTGCATTTAAGGGAAAGGTCAAGCTAGAGATACAGTATAATGTAAGAACCACCAGAAGCCATGGATTTGGATGAGTTCCCAAAATTAAATAACTATGTTGAACTGACCCCTGAAGAGCTGTAGTCTTCAAAAGGTAGAAAAGGAAGATTCAACAGTCCAATAAGGAGTGATCACTGATGTACAGGGACAAACAGAAGTGGAGTGACCTGGCTGCCAAGGAAGGAGACAGATTGGAGTGCTAAAATAAATGCAATAGCACTCTTGACTGTTTGGAGATGGACCTGCCTTTGACATCAGTCAGAGCACAGGAGGTCAGGGAGTGAAGGAAGCCTATGGAGATAACTCTGGAGTTTCCTTAACAAAGAGAGGCAGAGTACATGAATGGCAGGCAGACTGAGGTATGGGGTCAAAAAAGAAGGAGCTGACCATATGGGAAACGTAGAACGTCATTGTATGATAAAAAATAAAGAGAGATCAATGACTTATAAAGTAGGGAGAAAATGGAAAATATTAAATCCCCAATGCTGAGTGAGAGTGAGCCCCATAGCACAAGTGGACTCTGGAGGGAAGAAACGATGCTTTTCTATTTTGGATGCTAAGCCTTGGATTTGGCATCTGAAGTCCCTTGTGTTAAAAGGGTCATTTGTGCCCCAAGCTATGCATGGGGTGGGGGTCTTCCAAGGGAAAAACAGAGGGAACCATTAAGAAGCCGTTCCCTTATTCCTCATGGCAGGTGGCCTGGCTAAGGCCCAAGAGCCAGGTTCCATTAATTCCCTGTACCCACGATTCTGTGGTGGTGGGGGCATCCGCTCTGCTGGCAGGAGCATCCATGGCAGGCTTGACATTTCTGGCAGGTATCCAGATGGGGGAGGGTGAGGTTTCTGGAAAGATGCAAGCATATCCTCGACCCTGTGTTAAGAGTGGGTGAGGTCCCTTCCAATCATTTGTGAGAGGGTCTCTCCAGTGGACAAGGGGCAAGGGGGTAGTGGCTGGTTGAGATCTCCAATGTTTATAGGCTAGAGAGAGTCCTGCCTCATAAAAGGTAAGAAAATTAAGGGTGTAAAGAGCTTCCACCAAGGTCAGATGGGGATTCCTGGGTGCCATTGCAGTTTTCTGCTTCATAATGAGTTCCTTGAGGGTTCTATTAGTCCTCTCCACTATGGCTTGGCCCTGAGGGTTATAGCGGATGCCTGTGGAGTGTTTAATCCCCCAGGACTCTATGAAAGACTTGAATTGGGCAGATGCATATGCCGGGTCATTGTCTGTCTTAATTGCCCAGGGTACTCCCATGACCAGCATAGCAGTTTTTGTTGCTTTAATGGCATGGGATGCCTTCCCACCTGAGAGGATGATAGGAAAAACAAATTTGGAGTAGGTGTCCATGATGACACGGACATATTTAAAGTTGCCAAATGAAGGTATGTGGGTGACATTCATTTGCCAGATGGCATTTGGCATAAGGCATCTAGGGTTAATTCCCTGTGGCTGCAGTGGGCCCAAGGGGGCCAAAGGAACACAGGCTTTACATATACAGATTCGGTGCTTACATTGGTTAAGAGAAAGCTCTGGGTAGAGAACCTGCAGGTTAGAGGGAAGAGATGAACTCTTTGGTGTAAGTGTCTAGCTTGTCCTAGAATCAGCAGGAAAGTGACAGCAATAAATGTATCCACCTGTGCATTCCCGTGAGCAATGAAGCCAGGCAGACCAGTGTGTGAGTGTGTGTGCTCAGCGAGCCAGGGATGCTCTCTATTTTCTGTTAGCATTTTTAAGGCACTAATGGCAATATCTATTGGTTTATAAGAGGGCCATATCTTGCTAGGGTAATTGAAAAGAGTTGGTGAGCTATCTCCTGTAAAAGTTCTTTTGTTTGTTTGGTCAAAGGGGTTTTCTGGGAAGGACTATCTGAGGTTTTAAGAAGGTCAAAGAGAGGAAGGTTTTAGCTGGAGGAATGGGCAAAAAGGGCTTAAGCCAATTAATTTGGTCACAGAGTTTTTGGAGGTCATTGAGCGAATTCTTACCCTTTACTAGAAGGCTTGGAATGAGGGGTTGAATGTCAGGGAAATTTTAAACCCTAAAAACCCAAAAGGGGGTACGGTTTGAAATTTTTCCTTGGCTATAGCTAAACCTAGTTTTTTAAGGTCCTCAAGAAGTATTTTGAGGACATCCATGAGGACAACTTGTGAGAGGTGAGCGATGAAAAGGTCATCCATGTAATGTATTACGAGGCATTTTGATCTGATTCTGTCCGTAGTGGTTGACACAAACAATTTACAGATGGATGGGCTATTTTTCATGCCCTGAGGGAGGACCTACCATTGATATCTTTTATCTGGGACGTTATGATTAGGTTCCCAGACAGTAAAGGTAAAGAAGGGCCTGTCTTTGACCACCAGGGCGATAGAGAAAAAGCAGTCCTTAATGTCTAATATGACTATATGATACTTAATAGGAATAGCTCTGGGATGGGGGAGGGTATTTTGAAAGGAACCCATCTTTATCATATGTTTGTTGACCTGGCGAAGGTCCTGAAGTTATCTGTACTTATTTTTCTTTGAGATAATAAAGACAGGGGAATTATGGGGAATGATGGAGGGTTCAATATGGCCAAGGTCAAGCTGTTCTTGCACAATGGATTTGAGGATGGTCAGTTTATGTTCTAAAATAGGCCTCTGATTCATATGGGGTGTGCGGGTGAGAATCGAACTCAGAGCTTTGCCTATGCTATGCAGGCACTCTACCACTGAGCCATACTCTCAGCCCAGCAAATTGCAGAGCATAAATTAAGCTGAAATCCTATTAAGTAATTGTTGCCCAAACCTCATAGAAGTCATTGGGTCAACTCAGGTGGAATTTAAATATCAACCTGGTAATGAAGGGACAAGGAGTAATTAAGAAAGGCCTGTGACTATAGGCTTTTAATGTTACAGGAAAGGCTTAATCAAGCTTCAGTGATGCTGGTTACTTTATAGCCTGAGGGCTGGGAGGCCCAGCTATGAGGAACAGCTGTGGGAGGAAGCTTGGCTACTGGAGGAAGCCCTGTTGCTGGCCCAACCAGAGCCCTGGGTCTCCCTGTCAGCCTCCGGGACTACTTGCTCACTACAAGCTGCTCCTGGGCTCCAGGAGGCAGGGGCAGCACTTATCAGGTGCCCAGAGGAGAACTGGTTTGCAGGGTCGGGGTGTGCTGCTGTGCCTGGGCCCTAGAAGCACCAGCTGGAGAGGCTCCCTCAGAGCGAACCAGAGCAGAGGCCAGAGCGCCAGCATTTCCACCCGTGCATCCAGCAGCTGCGCACTCAGCCACCGCTGCCAAGATACTGCCAATGTGTATGAAGGTGAAGCCCCACCCGCTGCAGGACGTCAACCTCTGCTCACCAGCGTTCATTTGGTAGCAGAAGCAAACACTCAAATGCAAGTCCACAGAAATGCCCAGGGTGGGGTGGGTGAGGCAGGTGAAGCTCTGTCCAAAGGCTAAGAAAAGCCTGAACCTGAAACGGCTGTGCTGGTTCTCCAGTCCACATTGGGGGAGGGTCCGGTGTCATTTTATCCTTTTTTTTTTTTTTTTCTTTCAAGCCAAGCTTGGAGAGGGGCTTCAAGTACTTGCAGCTGTGGCACTTCCTGATGGGAGGGAAGATTATTTCTTACTACACAAACCAGGAGGCCCAATACTGGGGCCCACTGAGACATGCAGACGGAATGCTGGGGTCCCAACTGTCTTGCACTTAGTGGGGGACTTCCGTGGGTCTGTACGCCAGCCCTTTGGGAGTCCCGCAGGCGGCACCCAAGAAGGCACTCAGAAGGTGTGCACCAGCTTTTAAAAGTTCCGCAGTCGCACAGCTCTGTGCTCTAGTTCCAGAATGTGCACTGAAGTCCGTCCGGAATGTAAGAGGGCTGTGTGGTTAAAACTTAAGAGGTCTGAGCCTGCTCGCTGACAGGAATGAGGTTTTTTTTTGAATCAAAGATGGAAAAATCAGCCTTCCCACAGCTGATGTCCCACACAGTGTCTCCGGAAAGGCTTGGCTATACCCTGCTTCAGTTCTGAAGTTGGAAGGGGGTCAAACCCTCATATGATTTCACTGGGATGAACCAAAAAGTAAGGGGCCAGCACGGATCTCAGGGACTGTGTGACAACGTGTGCTTCCTTTGGGGGAGGGTGGCCAAACAGGAAAGTGGGGACAAAGGAGGAAGTTGCTTGCTCACCCTTGAGGACTGTTAGCACACAGAGCACAGAGGAGCCTACTCACCGATTACCAGGGGGCATCTTGCCAATGCTGGGGGGGCAGAGTCTCTGTTTAGGTGCCGGATGTTGGGGTCCCCTGCACTCAGGGTCAGCTTGGTGGGTGGGGGGGTGGGGAGGATGGGGGTCTCTGCTGTGGGGAGTGAGTAGGCACGGAATCAACAAACAGACTCTGGGAGCTGAGTGAGAAGCATGCAGAGGGCAAGCCACTGCAAGCTCATTATTCAAGGAAATGCACTGGGTCTTATAGGTCTGGTTAGCCAATCACTTTATGGGGTGGGGTCCTGACTGCAGCCAATAGTAATCTATCCCCAGGTTGATCATCTCCATGCAGGTTCTTTCCAGATGCTGGGCAGAAGCTGGTCTCACAACTAGCCAGAGCAGAGCACCACACCCATGGGAGCCATTCCTCTATTTCTCATAGCAGGTGACCTGGCTAAGGCCCATCCTGCGTTGTGCCCTACATGACCCTTTTAATATGCCTGTTGGAAAAGATAACCAGAGTCCAGGTCATGACAATTTTAATAGTCTTAAGACTTTTGTATAGCTTCTTCTAGAAAGTTCATAATAATATGACCTCAATTTTATCTCACATTGTGTATTCAAAAGTATTTTTGGTCACTATAATTTTTCTTTTGTCAGTGGTCTGTCACTGTTAATTTTTTATACTTTTAAAATTAGAACACTGATGTGTATATAAAAATGTGTATATATATTCATATATGAGGATGTGGTTGTTTGGGGGGAGTGTTCTTACATGTGTGTGCAAGTGATGTGGAAGCCAGTCGTTGGTGCCTTCAGCTTCTCCCCACCTTATTTTTTGAAGCAGGGTCTCCCACTGAACTCAGAGGTGACCAGTTTGGCTAGGCTGTCTGGCCAGTAAACTTCACGGATCTGCCTGTCTCTGTCTCCCAAGGCTGAGATTATAGGCACTGGTTTTTACAAGGGTGCTGGGAATCTGAACTCAGGCTGTCATGCTTCTACAATAATCTGTTTGCTGACTGAGCTATCTTCCCCAGCCCTATATATGGTTGATGATTTTTTAAAATGTGTATAGAAATTTTTATGTAATAATTGCTGCCATTTCCATATTTGTGACATATCTATTTTCCAGCTTGATTTTATTTACATTTTCATGATATTTGACACATTTCAAGGTGTTTTCAACAAATCTTCCTATTGTGATTCATTCTGTAGATTTTATCCTAGAAAGCAGTTTTTTTCCACCAAAAAGTATTAACTGAAAGATCAGTTTTGAATGCTGGACTATTAGAATATGGATTTCCTTGCAGCTCTGTCCCCAGAGCACACGGCTCAGCGATGAGCAGTTTACCTAGCCCCTCTGCCTCTCCACCCCCAGGAAATAAATATTTCCAGAAAAAAACATCATATTTCCTTTCTATTTGACAGAGAACAACAAAACTAAAAAACTGGACATCAAAACAATTGGCCATAGAAACCTTCAAAACTGAAATTCTGGAAACATCAGAAGTTAAGCCAAGGAACAGAAAACCCACATCATAAAGCCCAACACTATATCATGCTGGTGTTCCATGTAAACTTGCTACTCAGTTGTTTATCTGAAGAAGTATTCCTTTGTTTCACACAGAGAAAATACTGGTCTATGATCATGAACTATCCCCCCTTCTCCCTCTCATTTTCTCCGTCCCTCCTTCCCTTCCTCCCTTCTTCCTTCCCTTTAGTGTTCAGTGTAGGACTTATGATGGATCTACAGTTATGACAGAAAAACTAGGTGTCTGGTTTCTGTTCTGTAATATATGAGCCTATGTTCAAATCCTGGACACTCACTTCTCCCACTGTGGGGTTAGAAGGCTAATCCAGACCCAGAATCATTAGCTTGAGGCTCCTCGTGTTATAGCTAATAGTAAAATCCACTTAGGATTTCTAAGGTTGACCACCTGCTATTCCCTGCTTCTCTCTTACTCTTTTAACCCTTCCTCTTCTTTTCTATCTGGTACCACTCTTGGATCTGGGTACAATGGTCCCTATTCTGAACCCATTATTAGAGGATCTGTTCTTGAATTCATTTTTCTCCCTATGGATTGAAGAAACCATAGGCCCAATATTCATGACCATTCAGCTCCACTCCAAGACCATGTTTCAAGAAATTCCCAGAATTTCCTGCTTCAAACACCCTGATCCTATTTCTATTCCTTTTTCTCCAACCTCTGATGTGTCTTTCATAGGTCTGAGCAGTACAGAAGGAAGGCTATTTGTAAGGGTGTGGATAAGAATGAAGACTCTGGGTTGACTTATCCGTGATATGACCCAGGGCCCTCATAGTGCAGACTGAGTTGACTATAGAAGGAAGGGAGCAGGCTGTTGACCAGAGGCTGGAATAGGTGGTCACACCCCTTGTACGTCTGTACTCTGGAACTCTGAGGAATCCAGATCCTGACATTGCCAATCTTGGGATTCCAATTTATTAGGCAGATTTATTGATCAAGTTAGGAAGTTATTAAAGAATTTACTTGGTAGTCTTTTCCCTTGACATTCATTTGCTTGTAAATGCTTAGTTTACATGGTATATGGTTATCTCCATTTGGCCTGTGGTTCCTAGCCCTGAAAATGTTGCCTGGGTCCATTCCTCCCTCTCTTCTGTCATTTTCTACTTCTCACATGTTTTAAGCCAGCCTTCTTCCATCCTCTGACCCCTCATGAGGATCTGGTTCCTACTTTCAGGACTCATATCCCTATTGTTTCCTTGGTTAGTCCATCTTTCTGAGATCATCCACACCTTGATAGTTTGAGAATCCTGTGTGTAATGATGGCTCTTTTTGGAGGACAGACAGAAACCTCCATACTGCACTGAGAAAATTAGTAAATGAACAAATGGAAACATACTGAACATGACTCAAACAGGCTCAGGTGCATTCCTCTTCTCTGTCCAGCCCATGGCCTTACCTCCCCATGACGTTCCTTTCTTAGGTCATGATGGGAGATGCTGGTGGGAAGTGGCGACATGCACTCCTTTTAGTCACACTCTGATTCTCTTAAGACTACTCGGTGCAGTGGCCTTCATTTCATCTCCGCTACCAGTCGTTATCAGCCTTTTGCATGCACCTGCTTCTAAAAACAGGAAGAATTTTAAAAACATTGTTGGCCTCCACCCTCAGAATTTCTGAATCAGTAGGTAGGAATGGGGTGAGGTCCAGGAAATTCTCACTTCTAACCATTTCCCAGGTAATATTGCTGCTACTGGTCCAGGGCAAGTCTACCCTGGGAGCCATGGCTATTGGTTTTTCCCATGTAGATCTCTACTGCTAAAGCAAAATCACTTGTGGTTTGCAAGCAGACCCTACATGGGTTTAGAGCACTGCTTGGAGCCAAAAAAAAAAAAAAAAAAAAAAAGGGAAAGAAAGTGACTAAGGCCTCAGTGCCTAGTCCCATGGCTTGCCGGGCTGCTTAGTTCTCAATGGCTGGGGAGTTCTTCCACAGAAGCAACTTGAGCCTCAGCTTGGCAGAACATGAAACAGCCTTGGCCGGTACCCTTCCCTGCAAGGTCCTCTTTAATTGCAGAATCTGGGTGGCCTTCACACAGTTGTTTGCATAGCGAGGGAAAAGAGAGAAGTTCAGAAACCTTGGAGGACCAGTCTCTTTTTCCCAGTCTCCTGAGAAGGGGTGCCCAGAGGAAGAAACACTATGTGTGGGAAACCGGAGAGGGGCTCTAGAGGGTGGCCTGGAGAGGCTGAAAATGCAGGTAACTTTTCTAAGGAATAAATGTCTTTTGAGCTGCCTAAAATCACTTCCTGCTGCGTGGGGGTTCATTAGCTGGAATTCTCTAAATGACAAGGGTCTAAATCTCCTTAGCTAGATTCCTGGCCTTGATTCTTCCTACCAGGACATAATCACCCAGAAAAACAATCTTGGCTCCAGCTGTTGGATTACAGCAGCCAGCCAAAAATATATGGCTCTTAAATTGAACCCCTTGAGTATTTGTATCTGACAGGGACAAGGGATTCTCTGTCAACAACTAACCACATCAGCTCCAGGGCACTGACTCAGAGTAAGCTCAACCAGCAGCTGGGTGCCCATGATCTAGTCTTTATGTGTCTCATTTTCTCTTGTGCAAGTCCTTGGGCCAATCATTGCTTGCCTTTTTCCAACCCCACCTTTTCCAAATGACTTTGGTTGTGGGTTGCTGTAAGTCCCCACCTTTTCCAAATGACTTTGGTTGTGGGTTGCTGTAAGTCTGTAAGTCATCTGTCACTCTGTGAGAGCCTGAGCTGGTTTCAGTTTCATAACAGTAATAGCAATAATAGGTGCTACTTGTTGACTGTGAACCCTATATCAGGACCTGTGCCAAGCATTTCTCATTCACGATCTCATATAATACAACAATCCTAGGAAATGAGGTTTATTATCCCCAATCTACAGATGATGGAACTGAGGCTCAGGGGTTGAAAAACTTCCCCAAGATCACACAGACAACAGGACACAGAACCATGATGAGAACCCAAGCTTGTGTCAAAACTCATGCTTTTATGTTTTTGTACATTACAGATATTTATTAATTTAAGTCAATCAATGTATCTACACACGCATAAAGGAGAATTTCAGAGGCAGATTCAAACTGTCTAAATTATTTAGAAACAGGAAACTCAACTTAACCAAACACCCCATTTCCCAAGCAAGCCAGTTAACTGAATTGTTATAGTATAGTCAATATTCAGTCAATACTCAACTACTTTCTTAATAGAAGATGATATTATAGGAAATGGAGACTATGAATAATCGATATAGCTGTGATAGAGATGAGATTTTCTTATCTGGTTTATGGAAGCTATATATAAAATATATGACAGCCTTTCTCTGGGGCTTTTAGTAGCTGGGAGCCAAGGTTCTCTTTTTCTAGGAACACTTTTAATCCCCATATTTCTTTAGCCAATTAATTCCCTAAGACATACTGGTTTACACAACTCACTTACCTCTTCCTAGAGTAAAAGCTCATGTCCTTAACATCAGCTTGCTGGCCTCACCCTGGGAGTGTGCATGTATGAGTGTGAACAGGCAGGTGGACGTGTTCGTGATGAGATAGGATGACATGGAAATGAAAAGAGCATCTGCCAAAAATACTTCCTTCCTGCAACAGCCAAAAGTGCCGTGGGCAGCACCAGGTGGGACTGGACCCCTGTGCGCACAGGGGAGCACGGTGAGAGGCAGGCTGACTCCCATGCCGAGTCTAAGAGGTCAGGAACAGTGTCTGGAATATCCTAACACTCCCCAGAGCTTTATTCCTTGCAGTTTTCTAAAACCTTCTCAAGAGTGATGCTTTAGTGTGGAATACCTTTGGGGGTAATAATTCTACCTCTATCCTTCCTTTCTTAAAATTTTCCTTGGAGAAGTCTTTCTATTTTACAGCGAGATCCTGGAAGAAATGTGCTACAATAAAAAAAAAAATACTATAGCTTTAGGTTCATAATATCAAGCTTTGAAAACCAGCTCTGTCATTTATTAGCAGAGGAATACTTTCAGCCAAGACAATGTGCTGAGGTTCCATACAGAACCCTAATATTAATGTACCAAACTATTTTAAGGGCTGAAAATGTAGCTCAATAATAAAACCTTGCCTCATATGTATGAGATCTTGGGTTCAATTTCCAGCACTGTAAACAAGTAAACTGCTTTGAAAAACATTTTAAAGGGGAAATGGCTCAATGTTAAGGGCACTGGCCACTCTTGCAGAGGCCCTAGGTTCAGTTCCCAGAACTCACATGGCTGCCAATAACCATTCATAAGTTCAGATTCAGGGGATCAGACACCCTCTCTGGCCTCCAAGAGTATTGCATTATGTGAGTATACTTTATAAACATGCAGGCAAAACAATCATACACATAAAAAAGTTAAAATATTAAATTAAAAACATTAAAAAATCCTTATTGAATCTAAAAGAAATGAAGGGACTCTTCCAGAACCAGAGTTAAGGAGGTTAGGGAGAGCAGAGGTTGGATCATAGCAACACATAGAGCAAGCATGTGGCTCAAAAGAAATGCCTTCCAGCCGATGCAAAGCGCAAATCATCTATTCTTGTGAGTCAGAGGCAACCAGAATCAATTTCTCAGGAATAAACTGAGAACCAAAAAGATTCTTGTGGACAGGGTCAAGAAAATATTCATTGCATCCCTAAAACAGCACTAACTTTGGCTCCCTGCCCTGTATCTTGTAGAAATGGAACTGATGGAGAAAGTCAAATCCCAATTCAAGGCACAACATGGGCCAGGTGGCTTGAATTCTGTGCTGGGTGAAATATACAAAAACAAAAACCCCAAAAACCTGTAACATAGTGACCCAGATATAACCCAAAAACTATGTCCTGCTGGCAAACCTTATCAGTTCCAGAATGAGACAACCATGGGGTCACTGCTAAAGAATCTCATTAACATGACCACCCAATAGAGAGCAAACTCTTACAGCCTTGAATTGGCCTCCAAAGGTGCAGGATCCTCACGGGAGACTTGAAAGGTCTACTGGATGTGTGGCTTCTGCTTGTTCTATTTCTAGCTCTGGACAGCTCTGATCTTTATTCTCTATCTCCCCTACATTTTCCCGGTGGTCCCCTCGCCCAGGAAAATGATCACAGCCAGCCATTCTCCCTTTTCTCTAGTAGCAATCCTGTTCCCAATCTTTTTTCTAAAAGTGTTAACACCTATATTTAGATATTCAGCCTTGGATTTCTAGAGAATGTAGATGGTGGGAAGTCCAGCTTCCTGTGCTGCAGTCGTCAGAGGCACAGAACTATGAATAACTCCTGTTGAGGCTCTGCAGCCTCACAGGGATCTATTCCATAATCTTGCTAGTTTGCTTAAAATCACCCCTCTGACTCTTCTTTCTTCATGAAGTCTCTGTGTTTACTTCCATAGAGAAGTACTGTCCACCATCTCCCAAAGGTCCATGCCTCTTTGTCTTCTTTCTTGCTGGATGGTTCTATTTATGTTCCTTTCTCATATTTCCTCCTATTTAAAAAAAAAAAAAAACAACCTTAAATTTTAAGCTTAAGCATCTTCCCAGTAAATGAAGACTTTCTAAGAACAGCTCTTCATATGCAGGATTATTTGAAAAAAAAAAAAAAAAACACATACACACAAACACCTTTTTCCCTTTTCCATCCTAAATTCACTCTCTTATCTTTTGGTATCTAGATCTTTTCTGAATATTATTTATTGATGGCAGATTCCATCACCTCTTCAGGAAGTCTTCCTTATTAATTACCTACAATGGCGGTTTAAATTCCTCAGATATTTGTTATCCAGTAAGGTAGATAAAATTGCTTGTTTGTGTGTATGTGCATGTGTGGTGTGTGTGTGTGTGTGTGTGTGTGTGTGTGTGTGTGTTCATACATTTTTATCAGTCTTCCTCCTGGAGTACAGGAATGGGTCTGAATTACAGGAACTTCTTTAGTCCTTGCTCTATATATTTATGAGATAACCAATGACCTCTCTAAGGTGCATGAGAAAAACATCCTATGCTTCAAAGGCAGAATCATGCCCTACCTTGTTTAGGGCAAAAGAACTTTGATCTTTTCCATACTGTTACTCACTGTTTACTTCTCAAGAGTTTCTGCGTCTGTCTCTTTCTCGTTACTTTCTAGCCATCAGCATATCTTATACCAGCCAGATACTCCCCAAGGCAGAAGGTACTACAGCCTTTTAAGATTGGGCCTAGACAGGGTGAGTTCAAAACAAGATACCAGAATAGACAGAGGATGTTTAACATAGGGAACTTTTGACTTCTGGAAAAAGAAATCCCTTCAAGGATGCTCAAATGAGGAGGGTGTTGATTGTGAGGATGCAAAGGGATCCCACAGAAACACACGTTGGAAGTATGACCAACGCCTCGTGGGAAGAAGGAAATCCCTGGAAGAGTCTATCACTTATTCTTATTCCCATTTCTTCATTTCTCCTTTCTTCACCTGCAGAGTCAGTTCTGTCATATAGTTAGGTGGTTTCTTACACCTTCCACCCCTGTAAAAAAGCCGCTCTATCCCCAAGTCTACCTGACTTCTTACGTTAGTCAATCCTGTGTCTGGGTCCCAGTTCCAAGTCCCAGGAAGAGTGAATCTGATGGATCTTTCCTGGCTAGGATTAAAGGTGGAAAGATAAGAGAAGGGAGGAGAAATGTCTAAAGTGTGGATAGGCTGAAAATTTGTTTTAAAAATGGATTATTTTAATTTTATGTATATTAGTGTATTGCCTACATGTATGTAAGTGCATTCGTATCATGCAATGCCTGTGGAGTTCAGAAGAGGGCATCAGATCATCTGGAACTGGAGTTATCTGCCATATAAGTGCTGGGAACCCAACCTGGGTCCTCTGCAAGAGCAGCCAGTTCTCTTAACTTCTGAGTTATCTCTCTAGCCCTAAAATTCTTTTTAAAGAGATGTGAATGGAGGAAATTTTTGATTATATATAAAAAGATGAAGAGACAGCAGGTGCTTCAGACCAGTTTGAATATGAATCAGAATCTTACCTCCATTCCAACCCAGGTAGATTTCAATGATCTAAGTGATCCCAAAGTCCACTTTTTAAGTGTGTATCTATCTGCATTAGTGTTGAGCTACTGGCAACAGACCACCAAAGACAAAGTGTTTGAAATGGCCCAATCGGTAGCCCATCCTCAAGGGATCACCATAGACAAGGTCTCTTGTCTTCAAAGAAAGCAGTTTATTCCTGTGCCTCACTCATGAGTTCTGCCCTTTGGAAATAATTTGAATGACAGTTTCTCAATCAATTTAACTTTAAGAAAATAGCTTGTGTTTTTGAGAAAGCTAACTTTTGAAATCATATTTCTTGAGGTTTACTGACTATTGGTTTATTAGAGACAGGTTGTTCAGGAATGGAATTGGGAATCTGCGACTTTCTCCATGTAAGAAGAGCAGGGAGGAGAGTCTGGTTTTTCTAAGTAGGTTTCTAGACTGTGGTCCCTTAGGGCCGCACAGGGGAACTCTCTCTTGCTGTATTATGTCTTCCAAAATATCCGAATCACTGCATGCATCAGACTAATGGGTTCATTAAGTGACTAAATGAATAAGGGCAATAAGAATATTAATAGAAAAAGCACTAATGAAAGCGGTCACAACCAGTTCAGAGGCCCTTTTCAGAATTCCCCAACATTTTATATTAAGATAACTTAATCCTCACTCTAAAACTGTAAATGTTGAGGGAGGGGATCTAATACTATCAAATATATTTTAAACAAAATATCGTTTGTTTAAAGGAATCTATGACCCACCTTTATCACCTAGACAATGACTTCTTCTTCTTTATTCCTTTCATTCCGACCAGACATCTATACAACACCCAACAGTTAGTCAAGTCAAGTCAATTTGGGGCCCTCTGTATGCAAAACAACTTGCCAAAATGTTAGGGTGTCTTTATTGTATATCCCAGTGGTTATTTCTCACTGTAATTATTTCTAAAATGATGTTTTTCTATACCCGCAAAAAGTAAAACAGAGGCTTTCAAATCAAAACTTATTTGTGCCAGCTAAGTCAAAGCATGTTTTTTCCACTAAGTTACAAGCACAGTCAGTCTACTATTGATCAGGAAAAGAAGAACCTGCAGCTAATTATACCCAAAGTTCAATGTGTGAATGTGAACAGGTTGCACAGAAACAATAACAAAAAAAAATAACATTTTTTTCTCTCATAAATGTAAAACAGACAGATCTGTAAGTCCAGCATTCCAAAATATTGAAGTCATTCTTTCATTGATTTAAATAATGAAAAAAAATTCTCACTACTAATAAAATTATTATTTATGATTGCCCAGTCATAAAAGCTGCATTATTAATCACTGTGTTCTTGTAAACGTTTTGCATTCCATTAGATGCCCTATTGTGTTAATAATGTTCACAGTATGAGGTGTGAGTTAGGAAAGACATACCTTCTGCTCGTGCTCACCATCTCTAAACCCTATCGGGTATCTCCCAGTTGTCTACATCAATGTGATTTACTGGCCAAAAGAATGAGTTTTTACTGGTGTCACTAGAGAATTCCAATAGAAACTCATCTTGTTGACCTTCCAGGCCTGTGACTTTGAAACAGGACTTGCTTTCTAAATAATGAATTTGACCCTGCTTCCCCCCCCCCCCCCCCCGTCTCATCTCTTTGTTCAAGGCTCTCATCAGCAAAAGACAGAGTTTGAGACTGGAGATCTAGGGTCTGACATTTACTAGTTTAGAATCCTAATCAAAATATATTTACTTCTTCAAGGTTCTCATCTACAAAATGGGACTAACAATTGTCTTTCAACCAGGCATGATGACACATACCTATAATTCCAGCAGTACGGAAACTGAGGCAGGAGATTGCTGCAAGTTTGAGGCCAAACTGGGCTACATAGAGTCTTCAATGGCAGCCTAAGGAGCATAGGGAAACCCTGTCTCAGAAAATGAAGGACAGATCAACAACAAAAAAGTCAGTTATCGTTCAGTAGATTTATGAGATTTAAAATAAAGTGTTATAAGACATTTAGCAAAGTTTTAGTCTGTCATACTAAAATGTCATAACATGTGAACTATTCTCTTTTTGTTCTGATAGTTTGACACCAAAAATTCTTCTTTCATGGAGATTATGCTTATGAGTCTTTGTAAGAAGCATTACTGCTTACTTGATTCATGCACAGTGAATGGAGTCACTCTTCCCTTATTGTCTTCAGTTTTCCCTTTTGTTCATTTATTTACCAAAGATATGCTGATGGCCCAATACGTTTTAGGATTATTTGAGAAAACTGATGATGCAAGGAGATAGGTTCAGTGTGTGAAGCTGTAATAACATTAGGGAATTTCATGTTTTCTTTAGCAATTAGCTATGAAAGTAAATACAAACTTCAAGTGTCTAGAAGACACAGACAAAAATCTAGGGCAGTTACTTGGATAGGGAGGGGCACATTAGCTTACACCCCTTACTTTCAAGAATGAGTCTTGTTACATTGGCCATTTATCACTGGCTTTGGACTTCCTACAGAGTAGAGACTTGGTGCTAGTAGCTGAATTCTGAAAAATGGTTGGAGCAGAGAGTCAGGAAAGAGAGTCTTTTCTTTTTACTATAGTAGCTACGAAAGTTAATCATCAGAATAGTAACATCTGATCATTCCTGAGAAGTCTGTAGAATAAATATGATCCCCGGGTATAGTTCCACATTGCTTTATTAATAACTACTCCTGACTGCTGTTGAGCCATTTTGAAGATGACTAGTGAAACTGAGCAGAGTCTGTTTTGGGAGAAAAATGGAAATGACCTGTGTGGAGAGAAGGTGACATGGCGCATACAGGCATGGGTGTCCTTTGTGACACACCTGTAGTTACTATTTCTGAATATGGGGAACACTCAACACTGAATCAATCCTTAGGGCTAGAAAGGAACTAAAAGAAATGTATTTGCTATTCATTGCTGTCCTATCAAACCAAGCATTGACAGTCATGAGGCCTGGTCTAGAGTCAGAAGCACATTTATTTAAATCTCTCTCTCTCTTTCTGTGTGTCTGTGTGTCTGTGTGTCTGTGTATGTTCAAGGCATCTATTTTTAAAAGAGCTGATAAGTTTTTCACTATCCAAGAACACTTTTCAGACTATTCAAGTCATGGGGCCTGTTTTGGCTGAGACAAGGGGCAAGAGGATCTTTGTGAGAAGCAGTTCTGTCCCTTGCCTTTTAAAGTCATTAACAGCAGGGTAAGAAATTTGGAATGCCTTACCAGTGACTCAGCTAGGTTTCATTGTTTTGTTTACTCTGTTTTCATCTTTAGCTTCTTCATACTTGCATTACTTAAAAGCCTTCTTCCTAAAAGTGGGTACCCTTTAATTGGGTTAGAGACAAGTCTCTGTATAAGAGCTATGGGTGTTGGAGGCCAATCATTCTGCATTCCACAGGCAGACACAGGTCTTACCAGACAAGTCAGGAAGCCTGGGAAAGTGCCTACAACCTTTAAAGTTTTGATGTCTGTCTTCAGTTCCCGAGTCTTAGGAGTTTCTGACTCCCAGGGTGGTAGAAACCAGCTGGTAGTGACTAATGCTGAAAAGTGCAAGTCCCAGGAGAACAGGCAGGCCTTCCCTCTGGCCCAGAGCTATAGGAAGAACAGAGCACAGGTGGCTCGGAGCCCACGGACCTTAGCCTGACATTACCATTGACTGTTGGCGTGGATTGGAACACATCCTCTCCAGGCCTCAGTGCCTTTTTTTGAATAAAGAAAAAATTGGTTTAGATCAGTGGACAGTCAACTGTAGTTTGCGGGCCAAAGTCACCCATTGCCTGTAAGTGACTCTATATGTGACCTGATATTGGGACACGGTCGTGCCATCTCTTTAGTATTGACTATGATGCTTGTTTAAACTAGGAAGAGAGTTGAGACAAAAACACTCCGCTCCACACAGCTCAAGGCGCTTACTATCTGATTCCTCACAGAAAAAGTTTGTTCAACCCTGGTCTAAAGGAATTCAACTATTCAGGCTCTAAACTTTGCAGTGCTCTGTGCTGCGAACTAGCCTGTGCATGCTGGGTAGGACATGTTTCCTGGCCTCACAGAAGTAGGATAATTCCTTATTTTCACTCTGAAGGCCAGGATAGATATACTCGACAGTGGGTGAGAGTGAACGAAGGAAATCCCCCCAGGGAAAGGACACTAAGACAGTGAGAAGAGTGACAGGGAAGATGGTGAAATGACAGGGGCACTCAGCACACTGGGTTACCAAACACCCGCCTTCAGAATTCTTCAGAAGTAGAGCCTGAGTCTCAGACATAATGAAATCAGTTGTGTAATGAGGAAGCTGCCACTCAGCAATATTAATGGAATGAGGATGGACCAGCTGGTTGGCAGAGGGGCTTTCCCCTTCAGGAGACGTTGCTGTGTTTCATAAGGTGCGATGACTACTAAGAAGTTCTGAAGCGGAGGAGGAGGGACAGGGAGAGACGGGAGAAGAGGGATGGATGGGCGAGTTAGACACAAGGTGCAGCAAGCATTTACCATGACCAGAGCCCTGTACCAGGCTACGTGGATACAAAGAGAAACAGCTTAATCCTACTCTAGAAGCTTAGCATTAAGCCAGAGGCTTAAAGACAAGGGCACATGTTTTATAGAATGAGAGAAGTCCCCTAAGGAAGGGCACAGCAAGAGGCACTGAATTTATTCTCAAGAAAAATATATGAAAGATATTTAAGCTATCTGAGTCTCTCATTTATATCTAAGTCCTAGCAGGACCTTGAAACGCGAATAATACATTTTCTGCAGAAAACCAGGTCTCTGTGCTTCTCAGTCTGGTACACGGGATCTTTCATGATCTGCTGCATCACCTTTTCAGCTTCCAGCATTCCCGGTCCGTACTTGGCCACCCAGCACTGACCCCATTTCTTTTTATACACGCACCATGTATGTCCTTGCCTTTGGCCTTGTCATGCCCACTGTCAACTAAGACTCCCTCCAGGCTAGGTCTGCCTCACATACTTCTATTTCTAGTCCTTTGGAAAGGGTAAGCTATTACTCCAGCACTTTCTTATCTGAGAGTTTGTCCTCTGACAAAACTAGGTGACAAGTACCAAAACGCCGGCAAATTATTTCCAGCACTGCTTATATTACAAAAATCTGGAGTGAACAGTGGCATTAGCGGAAGAATGTTCCTAGTCCTTTCCCTTCTGAGCTCATTTAGTCCCCAGACACTCTCCTCTTGGAAGCCAGGTTAGAGTTCTTCTTTTATGCTATCACAACATCAAGTATTTTCCCTTCATAAACATGATTATTTCTTGTCCATTTTTTCGAGGTAATTTGGGTTCCCTCAAGAGCAGCCCGTGACAAGGATTTGAATGCCTAGAGTTTAGCTGATAGTAATCCTAGTTAAAAACAAACCTCCAAATGTCAAGGTATAAAGAAACAAGACAGCAAAAGGAATTCAGAAAACAAGACTGTCTCTGAAGCCGGTTGTCACTGTGGCTAACAGGAAGTTCTAGGAGACCAGGGACCAAAGGTAAGTATAACCATGTGTGTTAGTGAATTCCTTGTCACTTCCAGCCTGCTGTGTGGCATGTAGAGTGGACTTTGAGACTTGGAGTAGGTTCTTTGCCCGGGATGCCCTGGTGCTGGCAATTAGAAGTAAGGTTGGTAGTCTGGAGTGGGAAGGATCACAAGTTCCAGGATGGGAAGGGACTGTTACACTGGTCATATCTCTGATTAGATGTAGACTGGAAAGAAGCCGTTGCTCGGAAAGCCAGGCTCAGAGGCAGTGTACCTCTCTCCTCTTCCAGGAGTCTCACTTCCCGCCTCTCTGTGAGGTGTTTCCTTGCAGACTAATTTGTTTTTCTCATTCTTGGTGGCTTCAGAGTCCTCAGACTGTCACCTGGAGGACTAGGGATTCAAAACCTAGTGTCCTATGAGGACCTAGAGAACCGTGTTGCCTTTTGATAGCCTGATGTCACACATGCCCAGATGCAAGAGGAAGGAGCCCAACCCACTGCTCCACCGGAGAAGGGTGAAAGTCACACTGTAAGAACGTGTGGGATAGAAGATCTAGCCTTGTCTGTCTCTAGAAAAAAATGCTATCTGGCACCTGATATTTCAATGATGTTTAGAGGAATTGTTTATTTATTTAGTTTTTAGGATAGAGTCTTACTATGTAGCTGAGGCTGGCCTCCATCTTGTGGCCACCCTTCTGCCTGAACCCCTCTACAAGAATGTACCAGTTTAGAAGGTATATTTTAAAGCTTCCCTTCAACATAAACACAAATGACATTTCTGGATAGCTCTGAGTATCCCCAGGGCTCCTAAACACTCGGCTTTTGCTACACTGCTAGCAGTAATTTCATGCTCTGCAAAAGTATTGGGTATACCTAGAGCTCAGCCTGGTCTCTGAGCTGACTTAGGGAATGTATCAGCTTACTTTCTACCTATAAGCTATGCCACAGAATAAGCAATTTCAATCATAGTGTAGCAAATGTCACCAATGGCAGAAACCCATACAGAAAAAGACTGACAGGTTTGACTATAAATAGATTTAAAACTTTAGCAGTCAAAAATACTATAAGCCAAATTGAGAAAGATTAACATTTAAAAAGCTTTTACAACACTGTAAAAGATAAATATTCATCTTGCTAATGCACGCAGAGATCTTATATTTAAATCAGAAAGTATAAAGACTCCAGTAGACAAATCACGGGCACCCCAAAGAAGAAACTCAGATTATTAAAATAGATAAAAAATGTTTTCTTGGTAACTTTTTTAGTAAAAGTAATAATAAGCCATTTACTTTTGATTATCAAATAAGAACAATAAGTTACCATTTTATTTTTCCTTATTAAATTGGTGATTAAAATTATAGAGCTAGGGATGTGTAGTTTAGTGGCAGAGTGGGTGCCTAGCATTTGCAAGACCTCAAGTTTGATCCCAGGGGGAAAATGAAAGGAGCCTCACAGCCCCCATGTTGTTGAGTGCATGGGCACATGGACTGTCACTGCTGGAGGGGAGGAAATGACTCCACTTTTCTGCAGGGCAGTCTGACAATAGGCACAGAGGCACTCTGAAGGGCTAAGCACTGTGATCCAGTAAGAAGACATGGTGCAAGGATTAGAGACACAGCTCAGCACTTGCTGCTCTTCCAGAGGAACTGAGTTCAATTCCCAGCACTCACATCAAGTAGGTCATAATTGTTTATCTGCTACTCCAGCTCTAAGGGATCTGACACCCTCTTCTGGCCTCTGTAAGAACCCACACACATGTGGAAGACATATGGACATACACATACAAATAAAAATTAACTTTTTTTTCTAAACAGAAGACATGGGGCAAAAATACAGGGACAGTAATATCGGTTCCATTAGAAAAACTGGCTCCAGCAGTGGTGATTAACAATGGAATGCTGCACTTTGTCATCTTCAACTCGAATTTACACACACATGTAAGCCTTTATAAATTGAAAGATGGTCATAATACATTGTTTTTAATATTTTACCTATTATTTTTATTTTATGTGTATGAATGTAATACCTGCATGTAAGTAAGTGCACTGTGTCTTGCAATCCCCATAGAGGTTAGGAGGGGGCATCAGAACCCCTGGAACTGGATTTACAGATGGTTGTTACCTGCCATGTGGATGCTGGGAATCAAACTTGTGTCCTCTGTAAGAGCAGCCAGTGCTTGGAACCTCTGAGTCATCTCTCTAGCATTTCATAATATATTCTTAAGTGAAAGGACCATAAATCAATTTCAGATCAGCAAATACACTTTAATTCTGTGTACACATCTAAAAATATGTCCATTAATTCTGTGTATACATCTAAAAATATGTCCATTTGTATGTGTGTATATGTATATTCATAGGAAAAAAATGAAATGACACACATAGTTATTATCAGAGGTTTCCTCTGAAAAATATGATCATGAATATTTTATAGTAGAATCTTTTAAATCACTGCACCCTTAGGTTTCTTTAAAGTGAATGTGTCTATACCATTACAAAAATTATGAACAGAAATATGACAGCTTTTTTATTTTAATTTTTTTTGAGACAGAGTCTTGCTACATACTTCTAGCAAGCCTGGAACTTACTGTATAGACCATGCTGACCTTGAACTCATGAAGACCCATCTGCCTCTGCCTCCTGAGTGCTGGGATTAAAGATGTGCACACCATCATGCCAGGATATTTTTATTTTTAGATTTTATTTTTATTTCTATAGTGTGTGTGTGTGTGTGTGTGTGCGTGTGTGTGTGTGTGTATTTGGGTATCCATGGAGGCTAGAAGAAGGCATCAGGTCCTTTGAGGCTGGGTTTACAAGTAGTTATGAGTTGTCTAATATAGGTTCTGGGGTCTGAACCCGTGTCTTCTGAAAGAGCAGCAAATGCTCTTAACCACTGAGCCATTTCTCCAGGCCAACAGTAAATTTTTTAAAAAATGAAAGTAAGATTACTCAAGAATACATGTAAGTCAGGTGAGGAATTCACATGTAATCCAGTACTTCATGAGGAACAGAGGTGGCCTGATGAGGCTCCCCCACATGTTTTACTCTTCCCCATAAAAAGCATTTTTGGGGCCAGCTATTAAGAGTCTGTCCACTCAGGTCATCTCTTCTGTGGAAAAACCTGGCTTTGCTCTGTCTGCTGACTGCAGAGGGATAACTTATGTCTCTCAGAAGATGCTCATGCATTCTTGCCTCTGCTGCACATTCAGGTCAGTTTCTTTAGGCTTCAGTCTCCTTGAATTTGAAATGAGTATAGACGAACACTCTCATGATAGCATCAGGGAGAAAAGAAAAAATTTCCAGATGTTTCTAACTCACTGCACATTGCCAAAAGACAATGTGGTAGTTTCAAAGAACAAAGGCACAGAGTTTGCAAGAGTTTTGGAAAACATCAGGTTTTGGAAAGAACTATAGAACCACAGAACATTTCACTGTATTCTGCTAAAACAGAGAAGAGATTTTTTGCTTATACCATAAAGTACGTAAATTTACTGTATAAGCTGTAGTGTTATCTGGAAAACCATAATAGCTATTTTCAAGAATCAACCAACTCTGAATTTCAAGGTAGAAACCTCTAAGTTGGAATATAGCCATGAAAGAACACTGAATCTCCCAGACCTCTCCCTGGGTTCTGTGTCCGCATAGACCTGCCATGTTGCAAATACTATGCTGCCTGCTCCTGTATGCCTGATAGTGGCACAGATGCAGTTGTAACACAAGGGCTTTGGAGCAGAGGCTTGAGTGTGGGTGCCAACTCTGAGTTATACCAGCCTTTTCCTTTCAGGAAGTTCTCTGGCCTCTCATCTATAGTACGGGGATGCTGAGTTGGTACCATGTAATGTTTGCCAGTTTCCTGAATAAAAAAGGACTCAGGACAGCTCCCCGTACTGCCACCCAGCCTTAAACTTTTCATCCTGTATAAGGAACCTGAGTCTCACCACTAGCTCTAAATGAAAATAGCCAAGTGCTTAAATATTCATGCTTTGCTTATTTTGAGATACTTAATTTATTATGTATCGCTTTTCTTGGGTTTTATATAAACCTGCCTGAGGACTTTTTTTTTTCAATTTGAATTCTGGCAGAATGTTCCCTTATCCTTGGCAGTGTGTTGATGAGTTAAAGATAAGTCTGCTAAGCTAGGAAGATGATCTTCTTTTTACAGATTGCTCTTGCACCTTAATAAAAATGACAGTACAGTCATTATCAACATCATTAATTAGTCTTTAATGATCATTAATGTGGTGCCCAATGTGAGGTGCTATTAAAACATCTGCTTCATTTTATTCCCAGGGTTGGAAGCTGTTTCTAGAGTGTTCCATTGGTTTAAGATGGCAAAAGTAAAGACTGTTTTCTTCCCTTCTGCCCGGTACCTCACTGAGAAAGACACTACCTTCTTTCGCCCTTATGTCCTCACCAGCTCTGCCCTGTGATGATGTCATGGTTGGGCAGCTCAGAGGGATGACGCTAGTTTGCAGAGCTGGCTATTGGCCACGTTTCCTTCTACGGTTTTCCTCTCGCTTGACTTATGCACACGTGAACCTTGGCTGGAGCTCCAGATGAGCACAGCAGGGTTTTCTTCCCACATCTAAGACAAAGGGTCTATTGATTAGAAGTCAAGAGGGTCTTTACAGGCAAGTATCTAATTATGGCTCTTGGGGACCTATTTTTTCTCCTTATTACAAGTCACAAGGCCCCGTTATACTCAAAGTATATGAACAGAAATCACGTGATTATCGAGCACTAATTAAAAATCACAGGCATTGTCCCCCACCCTGGCCCCGCCTCCGCATAAACCCGCACTCTCTCGTGCCACCACCCACACAGCATCTGCTGGTATCTAAAAATGAGTTCCAGTATTAGCCTAGGAAAAATCGCAAAACAAAGTTAGAAATTTAAATTAGCTGCCAAGGAAGAAATCATGTCATTTCTTTGCTCAAAAACATTATATAAGTAGCACAGGAGACAGAAAAAAAGGAAAAAGGAGGAAGGCAGAGAAGGAGGAGCAACGGAGGGGAGAGAAGAAGACAAGAAAGGAAGGAAGGGGGAATGGGAGGAGGAAATAGAGCTGGGGGGCGGGAGACCGTCAAAAAGAAGGAAGGCAGAAACAGACAAATATGATAGAAAGTTGGAAGAAAGCAATGAGGAAATTAGTAGGTACAGAGGGAAATAAAGTAACTGTTTCTAATAACAGCTATCTTCTTTATAAATGGGATCAAGGAATACTTTTAAAAGGCAATTTTCTTCCAAATTAATTCATAAACTTAATGAATTTATTCCTTAATGAAAATTTTGAGATTTTATTATTTTGTTATTGTATATGTATAAGTGTATTGCCTGTATGCATGTAAGTGCACCTGTGTCATGCAATGTTCATGGAGGTCAGAAGAAGGGGTTGGATCTCCTGGAACTGGAGTTATAGATGGTTGTCAACCTCCATGTGGGTGCTGGGATTTGAATCAGTCTCCTGGAAGAGCAGCCAGCACTCTTATCCTCTGAGCTACCTCTCCAGACCCCCACCCCCAATGAAATTTTTATAGAATTAAAAAATTCAGAATCTCCTTTAATCTAGAGGACTAATTAGTTAAGAAAAATAATGTAATATATTTTTAGATTTGTAAAGGGATAGTTAATATTGTAGATAGGAAAGAGACGTGATAATTCACATGATGCTCTTAACACAAGAACAAACAGAAAAAATGAAAATCCCAAGCAGATGTTGTATAAAAGCATTTTATGTGACAGAGAAGACATCCCAAACAAATAAGGAATAAATGGCCTATTTATAGTTTGAGGAACACTCTTTGGTGTGGTGTTGTATTTGAGTCTAGTAAAACAAACAACCCCAAACTTTGTGGCTCATCACCTCCCATAGTTCAGGAGATCAGACTTTGGTAAGTCACTTCTACCTAGTCAGACTCAGTGTCAGCAGGGCTGAGCTCCCTCTGGAGGAGGTGGTTGAGACTCTGTCCCATTTTTACCCATTTCTAGTGGCTACTGGTGTCCCTTGCTGGTGGTGGCATCACTCCAGTCTCTACCTCTGTCTTAAAAGGGCTGTCTCCTTTGTGTGTGGCTACCTTTCCTCAGTCTCACTTATAAGAAAAGTGAACTTGGGTTCATGCACTACAGAGATAATCCAGGATAATCTTCCCATGTCAAGATCTTTAACTCCGTCACAATTGTCAAGATTCTTTCTATGTATAAGGTAATATTTACAGGTTCCAGGGATTAAGATCTGATGCCTTTGAGCCAGCATTCCTTATCCTGTGTGGTGCTAAATTCTATTCTTATCTCACTCATACATCAGATAAACTCATAATATGTTAAGTATTTAAACAAAGATGTGAAAGCAAATAGCTATGTGATCTCAGAGCTTGTCTTCTGAAATATAAAAGAGAAAGAAAGACTGATGGCTTTCCTATATGGAAATTTAAAACCTGATTAGACCTAAAGTTTTCATAAACAAAATTACAAAGAATTATCATATTGGAAAAAGTGTTTGTAAGAAACAAAAAGTTTATGTCATTAATGTTTGAGAAGCTTTTTACAAATCAGGCAAGAAATAGTCTAACAGTAAAAAGTGGCCCAAGAATAGGGAAGGGCATTTCATCAAAAGAGAGAATTAGAAAGTCAATGGGCATAAAAAAATGTATATTTATAGTAACTAAATGAAAATTAAATGCTAAGGATAGATTAACTTTAGCAAGCCAATTGATAAAATTATAAAATTTGCAATATCCAATAATGGTAAGGAAATGAAAAGATTGACATTTTTTGTATTCTAAACAGTGTACTCATCATGTAGGCTTTCTGAAGAGTAATTTTTCAATATATATTAAGAACCTTAATCTTTGTATTCCCTTTGAATCAGAAATTGTAACTTTAAATTGTGTCAATAAGCAAGCAGCTACTAGAATGGTACATGCATGCTCTTACCAGTTTCATTAAAGCATGGAGAAATTGCAAATGGTCAAAAATCCACACAGAAGATTGGTTAAATAATTCATTGTAACTATAGATTGGGATACAATGCAAGCTTAGATAATAAATTCTGCTGGATGAGATGGAAACTGTTTATAATAGGTAGTTACATTTTAAAAGCAAGTGAATAAAACTTCACATGTGGGCCTGTGTTACACATGTGTGTTTGGTTGTGTATGTATCTGAAGTGATAAAGGAGAATGTTAATGTGACCCTCACTGTAGGTGGGATCATGGGTCTCTCCTCCTCTTTTAAATAGCATGAAGGCTTCACACACACACACAAAAAGATAGAACTGCTATAAGCTTCTGCTCCCCTATTCCTGTGTGTATACATGAAGGAATCTAAGTCAGCATTCCAAAGAGATATTTGCACATCCATGTTTGTTATAACACTAATCACAGCAGTCATGGTATGGAACCAGCCTAGATGCCCACCAAATGCTGAGGGGGAAAATAAATGTGGTATATGTACTCAAGGGACTATTTAGCCATAAAGAACAAAATTATGTCATGTGCAGGAAAATGCTTGAAATTAGAGATCATTGTGTCAAATGAAGTAAGCCAGATTTTAAAAAGACAAACATCGCATTTTTCTCTCATATGCAGAATCTAGATTCTGAAAAAATAAAAAGCAATGCAAGTAGCATTGGGGGTATTTGTCAGGAAGGAGGGTCACGGGGAGGGGTAGAAGGACGCAAACGGGGGAAGTGGATTCCACTTGAAGCTCATTGTTCCCATGTATGAAGATGTTACAAAGAAATACTTGCTATTTTATACAATTAATAATTTTCTTTGGGAGCCAGCGAAGTGGCTCAGTCAATAAAGGGCTTGCCTTATAAGCCTGAGGACCTGAGTTTGATTCCCATTAAAAACAAAAACAAAGCTGGACACAGAGGCACACACCTATAATCCAGTCTTGGGAGGCAGAGTCGGGGAGATCCTTGGAGCTCATTGGCCAGTCAGTGTAGCCGAGTTGATGAGTTCTAGGCTCAGTTAGAGACCCTGTCTCAAAAAGTAAGATGGACAGTGATTGAGGAAGACACCAGGTGTCCATCTCTGCCCTCCACAAGCACATGCACACAAGTGCACCAACACACATTTGCACATGCCCATGAACAGCTACACACACATACACACAGCTTTCTTTTAATTTCCATATGTGTACATTCCTTTATAAATTGGAAAGAAGAAAAGTACATGGTTATACCTTAAACAATTATCTCCAGAATGAAGTCAAGCCTTCTGATTATGGCAAAGGCAGGCCCTTTGTAGGCTTTTTCCTAAGTCTTTCCATTTTCACCTTCCTAGACTGCCTGTCACCTGCCCAATGTTGCTATAGCAACACTGAATTTCTTGGCCTGCTGTGAATGAACCCTGTGCTGTATAAGTAAGTCTATGTTTATATTCATGTTGTTCCTTTTGGCCCAAATCCTGGGAGACCCCAACCGCTTATTCAAACCCCAGAGCTCCAGGGCAAGCAGAGGGTTTGCAGGACTCTGCTCACCCCCACCCACCAAGCTTGGCAGAATAAGTCATTGTGCTGCCAAGCTCAGAACACTGACTTCACCATCCTGAGACTGCATTTCTGTTCTGTGGCTGCATTAGTCTTCTCTTTCCTGTCGTGGACTATGAGCTCATACAGGCAAGTAAGCACCCATGGGTACTCCAGAATCCAGCCTGGATATGAAGCAGGAAGGAGACTGGCTCACAGAGCCTAAAAGAAAGATCTGTCTGGGCCTTCCTTCTGGGAAGGAAGAGAAAGGATGAGGTACCCAAGATGAAAGCCAAACATGATCAATTGTGATGAGCCAAATGTGTATTTTATCATTGCATCCAATTGTTTCAGCCCATTGATTTATGTTGATCGAAATGAAGTCAATTCATTTTGAATTTGGTTTGAATAGTCTGCTTATTTTAAGGATTTTTTTTTTTTCAGTGTGAGGAAAACTGTTTTGGAGGCATTGCCGGTTGAACTGATAATTGGTGTGTTAAACGGTGCAATCTTGTTTTACATATGCTGGTTGTATTTCAAAATAGTCTCACCTTTAAAAAAAAATCTGATTCTGGAGTCACGCTGAATCATTTGTTGTAAGTCTTTGAAGATAATTAGCAACAGTTGAGAAGCAGGTGCAGTCCCTGTACATAGCTTTCTCTAAAACGTACAGAACCACTAAGAATCAGGAGTCACATCCTGGGGATTTGCAGGTGTTGGCTGGTGGATGGCCTCTCACTGTCGGAGTCCTCTGTGTTTTTTTGTTTTTTAATAAGGAAAGAAAAAGAAAATAGCTTCTGTAATTTAGTTGACACCAAATCCAGGCTCTCAAACATTAGATGGGGGAGTGAGGTGCCTTCAAGGAAGGGTTGGAAGTGCTGATGGCAAAGCATTAGACTTAACAGGGAGAAAAGTCATTATGCCGCCTGCATCTAGGATGTCTCTAGACTAGGTCTGAGAGGAGAACTGCAGAAGTAAATTGAACCTAGGAAGTGGAGGAAAATGGATCAGGAGTTCAAGGTCATACTTGGTTACAAAGGGAGTTCAAGAGAATAAGATCCCAACCCAAGCTGTAGGAGCAAAAGCAAGGTGCTGACTGGATGGGCACTTTTGGTTTCTAGGAGGTGGTGTTCTGGGAATGGTGGGTTTTGTATATGCTAGAGTCTAGTAGTTGGGGAATAGATTTTAAATTTTAGTCCTCCCTCCCCCATATTTCTAGAGAATACCCAAGTCATCTGCTTTCACAGATAGAGCAAGAGGCAGAGATGGGTGTGAAATAGATGGTTGTCCATAGTCAGGAGAGTGTGGAGCACAGTCAAGTGGATGACCAGCCTGGCCTTGGGCTAAGCACTGGCACCTTGAGAAAGCCATAAACCCCAGGTTCAGGGCACTGCTTGAAAAGATGAAGAACTTGGACTAAATCATTATTTATTTAGCATAAGAATCTTCTTTTTCCCAAAGAAAATCTTGCACTGAATCCTGCTCTGTCCGTTTAAGGAGCTACGGAAAGTAGAGCTCTTCCTGCAGAAGCAGAGGCCTCTCTGTTGGCCTTCCCTGGCTCACTGCCAGGCTGGACACTCACGGAGCGCAGACCTCTGGAAATGTGGTGTGCGACCTGTCTTTGTGCTGCTTGTGCGCCTTTCTCTTCAGGGTCATGCGCTTAAAAAAAGAAATGGACATTAACGAAATTGCTCTGTGGCTCAACTTGATCCAATCAATTCCTAAGTCTGATTATTAAAAAGTAACTTAAATATTAAAGGTTTTTTTCAGAATGAGATGAAATCAAACAAAACGGTTAAGTCCCTCCTTGCTTCAAAACAAAGCCCTACCAAAAGGATTAAAATAATGATAGATTCAACTTCTCCCCCAGTGTCCTCTGACTTTACTCTCTTGGATGCACAGGCAGTGGTCCCGATGTCTGAGCCCCTGTCCCTCTCTCTGCTGGCAGAGACTTCACTTCTTTCTCCTCTCCTCACTTTGACCTTGTCTTGTTTGGTCCCCCTCTACTGGATCCAATGGAAACCTGGCAGCTTCTCGTTTTTTCCAGTGTTGTTTCATTTTGCCCATCAGAACTCCATTAACTCCATTACAGTCCCAGGCAGAGCACTGGTGTGTAAGAACCAAGGGTGTTCTTTTCATCTGTCTATCTGCCTATCTACGGAGAGAGGGTCTTGCTATACAGCTCAGACTGGCATCAAACCCATGATCCTCCTGCCTCAGCATCCCAAGTGCCTGACCCAGTTTCTTCCTTTTAGAATATATGGAGAAAAGAGCTTGAGAGACACAATGTTCTCACCATTTCACTCTTCACTAGGAGATCCTCATTCCTAAAACTTGCCTGTTGCCCTAACTTATATCATTAAAAATAGGCAGTATCTGATGGAACCAACTAAAACCCTGGGTTAAAGATCTCATGTCTGATGCACATTTTAGAGGGTGCTTTACATGTTGATTTTCACTTCATTGGCATGTACTAAATAGAGGGCACATTCTGTGGTATACTTACATTACCATGAACTAGTCATGAGGAGCACATGTGTGTGTGTGTGTGTGTGGTGGTGGTGGTGGTCTTCTTTCCCTTTTCCTAAATCAGGAGCATTCTGGGATTATCCCTGACCTGCTAATTTTTCTAGGCCATGGCAGACAGTCATGCATAGAAAGTCTGCCAGGTTCTCCTGAGGCTATTGGGACTATTTAATAGTACCTTTCCAGATAAGTTGCCCAATAAGGTTTATTAGTCTTCCTGTGTGCTCTGGGGCCTCTGTGAGGTAGGAGGTGGCCCTCAGGCAAAATGGGTCCTCACTGGGGTCTTAGGAGTATTTTCTGGATGTAGATGGGACTTGCGGACTGGAAAGTATGGCCATTTCTACTGTTATTCACACTTACCTGTGCCCCTGGACACAGTCTACACAGGGTTAAGTTCTGTCTGGTTCCACATGAAAAAGCAAGATGATCTCTTCTGGCACTCCAGAATGACTTTTTTCCTAATCTGTGTGCTCAGATTTCTTGTCTTTGATATGCGTAGATCTATTTCCTCATGTGGTACTGACTCCTCCTAGTGCCATGGTCCTTGCTCAGATTCACACACACACACACACACACACACACACACACACACACACGAGAGGGGGGGGGAGAGAGAGAGAAGATACATGAATGTATGTACCTCCTAGGATCGGCTCTTGACAATACCAGCATCCCAGAGAATATGTCTTCTAGTCAATGTTTGCCAACCAACCTGTCCCTTTGGCAGCCACAAATTAACCACACATCTGTAATTTGATTCGTCTCCTCTGGTAAGGCCATTGGTAAGGGTGGATGCTAGGGAGCAGCATCCAATGAGCAGCAGGTGAGTGTGTGCATGTGCATGTATGTGTGAGCAGCATCCAATGAGCAGCAGGTGAGTGTGTGCATGTGCATGTATGTGTGTGCTTGTATATGCCTGTGTATAAGTTTGTGTGCATGTGCCTATATGTGCATATGCCTGTACGTGTGCCTGCATACATGTACCTCTGTGTGTGTATGTGTGTGTGCGTGTGTGTGTGTGTGTGTGTGTGAGAGAGAGAGAGAGAGAGAGAGAGATCTGTGATGACATAACTCATTGCTCTCTGCAGAGTAAGCAAGGGTACAGAACCAATTCTACCTAATCATACCTAATCATGAGACAATGTGCCTTCTCTCTCTTTCCTAAAGTCGAGACTTTGCTTTGGCTAAAAGAGGCTTGGAGGAAGTGTTAGTCTTACAGTCAGATGACCTCCAAATCTGGCATTTCTGCGAGTGGCAGAAAAATTCCGTGTAAAGTAGTTAATGGTATGGACCTGCAAGTGGATTCTGATGCTGCTGCTTACGAGCTATGCAACTTTGGACAAGTTATTTAATATATCTGAGTCTTATTTTCTTCAGTTGTACAGTGGGGATGGAAATACTATGATTCAAGCCATCACCATCTGTCGTGTGATCTCCTTGCTTCTGCCTTTGATGCGCTGCTTTGTCTTTTTATCGCAGAAAGAGAAGCAAAGCACGTAGATGAGACTTTAAAAAGCCCCTCCATCGCGGCCACGTGCGCTGTCACCCAGTAACCATTCCCTTTTCTCGTTCTGTGCTGCCTGACTGACCTCCTTATTGTTTCTCCAATTGGACGCCTCTGTCCAGAGTTCCAAATCTTTCTCTTTTCAACTCTACTGAGAGATTTTACTCTTACCGGACACAACAAGCCCAAAAGGTGGAGAATAAGCTTTGATAATACCCCAAAGGACAGAGCTTACACTCTGTGCAATGCTTTTATTCCCTAGATGACTTTTGCTCTAGGAATCCCACCCTCTAATGACTGATGCTTACTCTGTCCAGCTGAGCCTGCCCTGCTGCATGTGTATGTGCTGAGTACTCCATGGGTGATGTCCTTCTGGAAAGGTGGAGCCAGGCTCTCAGCTTGGTTTGTCTTCTTCCTAACACCTTGCTTTTCACCAGATCCCTGACTTTTAACTGAGCAATGCAAAGACAGAAGCCGCCATCCTCAGAAAAGCTTCCCAGATGTGTCTATATATATGAAATAATTACTTCATGTACAACACTGCCTGACCACCAGGCCTGGATGCAGGTGCCAGAGAAAATAGGACAAGATGCTTGATACCAGCACCTAAGTAGTGGGTTACAACTATCTGTAACTCCAACTCCAAGGGATCTAATGTCCTCACCTGGCTTCTGTGGGCATCAGGCACATACGTGGTGCACCTACAAACTAGTAGGCATATGCATACACATACACATAAATAAAAATAAATAAATTTAAAAAGTAATTAAAAGTGAATCTATTCCATTCACCTTTCTGGAGACTCTTGGAAGGGAAGGTTTCTTTCTGAAGTTTTATATTGCAATGATTTTCAGAAAGAAGATGCCATGACACTTCAATGGGGAAAGAAGAGCATTTTAAAAAATGGTGTTGGGACAGCTTGGTAAAGACATGGAAAAGAAAGATGTGGAGCTTTTTGCTCACACCATATACAGAAACCAAGTCAAATTGAATCAAAGACCTAAAATGTAAAAACTAAAACAATAGAACTCTTAGAAGAAAATGTAGGGGGTAAATCTTCATGAATCTGAGTGAAGCAGAGTCTTCTTAGATATGAACCCAAGGAGCAAGTAGCAAAAGAAAATGCAGTAAATTGACTTTATCAAAGGAAAGCCTTGGTGCTTCTTGGGTGTGGTGTTTGCAGGACTATTCTTTCCGTACTTAGGAGGCTAAGGTCAGACTAAGCTACATCTTGAGACTCTGTCTCAAAACACCAAAATAAACAAGCAAACAGAGAGTGGAAAGATGATAAACTGGCCAGTAAGCATGTGAAGAAATGTTAGCACCTTGGGCCTCCATTGTAAAATGTAGAAATTGGATGCATGAATTAGCAATCCTTTTAGGCTCTGATGTTTAAGACTAAATATCCTCCATTGTTTCAAACACCTGTGCTTCTTGCATAAACAGCTATTGTGACTTTAAGTTCTTGCCTGATTTAGACACTTTTTTTTTTCTTGTCAAAGGGGGCCACTCAGAAACTTCTCCACTCCAGAATGACTCAGCTCAGACTAGATTTTATGTACATATTCACATTCCCCCTTAGAGATCTTGATCTTTTATGGGAGCAGAAGTCCTTCTGTGGGGTAGGAAAAACAAATATGAAATGCATTTGTATGCTTGCAAAGAGAACAATAAGCTCTCCCAGGACACATAAGAGTGAGATTGTTAGCCCAGGATAGCACCAGTCTGGTAGCCAGTGCCTTACAGAAGCTCAAGGCTGAAGATCCTCAGTCCCTGTGTTCAGCTCACCCAGGCTCCAGCTTCCTCCCTGGTGACCTTGGTAACCTGAATAAGGAAGAGGGAGGGATGGGTTTTTAGACCAGCCTTTGAGTCCACCGCCAGAGAGAAGGCCTAGGACACACCTGATCTTGGTGGCTAACAGCTTCTTTCAAATAACAAACAAGTTCGGCATTCACACTCTGCATGTACATTTCCATCACAATAGCTGCCCTGCTTTTAGGGACCTAGGAACAATCTGATCCTTGAGATAAAGGGGAAACCCTTTGAAAGAGGACACCTGTGAAATTACATCTGTCAGAGGGCACATTTTTTTCTCCACACATGAGCCCTCTGAGTGTCACATCTTGGAGAAATATGATAGCGACTCCAAATGGTCATTTCTGCACATTTGGGTGATGAATTTAAAGAGGCGGCTGAAGAGCTCTTGGAGGACTTGCCCACCAGCTGGGCAGCATGCATGGCCTTGGCTGTGAGCAGAGGAGGGTGTGTGTGTGTGTGTGTCCAGTGGGTATGGGTGTGTGTGTGTGTCCAGTGGGTATGGGGGGTTTGTGAGTCCAGTGGGTATGGGATGTGTGTGTGTCCAGTGGGTATGGGGTGTGTGTGTGTCCAGTGGGTATGGGGGTGTGTGTCCAGTGGGTATGGGGGTGTGTGTCCAGTGGGTATGGGGGGGTTGTCCAGTGGGTATGGGGGGAGACTTGCTGAGCCAGCATACTGCTTCTAGGGGGAAAACAGGCTTTTGAGAGTCTGAGTGGGCATGAGTTAGGGGAAAGCGAATGTCTAAATTAGAAAGAAAAGCAGGTCTATTCTAGTCTCTGGAGTTCCACAATTGAATCAAGATTACCCTCATTCCCCTCCTCTCCTTTTAGAGGAGATGGGAGGGCAAGAATTCAAATAGTTGATATCCCAAATAACTCTGGTTATGTGACTGGGAAGAGAAAACTGTCATTATCAGCCCGCAGTGACCGTGAATGACAACTATAGTTCCAGTCACATGGATAATAACCAGAGTGTCTTTAGATCCTGGCTTGTACTTTGCTGTGTACTACTAGGTAGTACTACAGGACAGTAAAAAAGTATCTCAGGCTAATTGAAGAACAGACTATAAAGGGGTTTGAAACACAGAATGAGTAAAGAGACTACCGTTTTTAGCCAAGCATAGTGACGTAAGCCTTTAATCCCAGCACTTGGGAGAGAGAGATCTCTGAGATCAAGACCACCCTGGTCTATATAGAGTTCCAGGCCAGCTGAGGTTACAAGATCCAGGGCTGGAGAGATAGTTCAGCAACTAAGAGTGTTGGCTGCTCTTGTAGAGGTCCTGGGTTCTATTTCTAGCACCCACATGGGGGGGCTAACAACCATCAGAAACTCCAGTTCCAGAGGAACCTATGCCGTTTTCTGGCTTATGTGGACATTGCATATACAGGTGCACATAAACATAGGAAAAACACTTAGATATATAAAAAATCAATTGATTAACAAAAATCCCAAACCAAACCAAACAAAAAAAAATCTATGATTTTTAAAGCCATTTTGATCTTTGCTTTACTCAGCTCAGGTTACTATGACAAAATGACAGAGACAAGATGACTGGTTGGGTTCTGATAAGATTTTCTTCCTGCCTTGAAAATAGCTAGCTGCCCTCTTGTGATGTCTTCACATGTAAGAAAAACAGAGAAGAGGGTAGGTGGAGAAGAGAGAGGTACAATGTGTTATTCTCTCTCTTCTTCTTAGAAGGACACTAGTCCCATCATGGGGCTCCATCTCATTGAGAGTTGGGGCTTCACCTTCGCATGTGGGGGTAGAAGACGGCATCTATCAGTCCAGAACAATTCAGAATTGTCTATCCTTTCTTTAAGCAATTCTGAGTCTGATTCATGGTCCTGAACTCTTATTCAAAAAGTGATGAGACTCAGGAAGTGGATTCTTAGATAAATAGATATATTAGTTACTTTTCTCATCACTGTGACTAAATATGTGACAAGAAGCATATCGAAGGAGGAAGGATTTCTTTTGACTTACAGTTTGTGGGGGTCCAGTTCATTGCGGTGAGGAAAGTGGGACAGCTGGGTGGCTCCATGGCAGTGGAAGTATGAGGCTGACTGCTCACATCTAGGCTAATCAGGAAGCAGAGAAAATGCAAAGGGGCATGGCAGAGTTCAGCAGGCTTTCTCCCTTTCCCCCTTGTGGTACTTCAACTTAAGGGACCGTGTTATCCCCATGCAGGCTAAGCCCCCCCTCCCCACCCCAGGTAATCCTTTCTGGAAAAGCTCTCACAGACACATTCAGAAGTATTATGCTCTATGTGCTCTTAATCCAATCAAGCTGGCAATTGAAGTTAACTACTATACTAAAATAAGAAAGAAGTTTCCCCTCCTGACTTGGGAATTCTGCCATTTTTGCGTCTTCTGATGCTTTTGCATAATGTTCCTATCTTTATTCACTTGGGCTGCTGGGATGGAATGCGATAGAGTGGGTGGCCTATAAACAATGGAAATTTATTCCTCACAGTTCTGAAAGTTGAGATGACGGAGATCAAAGCACTGGCAGGTTTGGTGTCCGGTAAGAACCTGCTTTCTCATCAGAGATGCACCTCCTGCTTTCTCATCAGAGAGATGCACCTCCTGCTTTCTCATCAGAGATGCACCTCCTGCTTTCTCATCAGAGATGCACCTCCTGCTTTCTCATCAGAGATGCACCTCCTGCTCTGTCCTCACGTTGGAAGAATGTGCAAGGCAGTTCACTAGAACATTATTTTTTATGCTTTTCTTTTTCAAAACCCTCATGACTTGATCTCTTATCGAGAGTTCTACCTTAATGCTTTCCCATCGGGGAGTATAATTTCAACACATGAATTATGAGGAAAAAAAAAGATAGTCAGCTGTAGTTGTTTCCTTGTAGGTTAGAGGGCTGGGGAGGAGGCTGAGACTGAGTGGGTAAAGGGTCTGGGAGGGCACAGAACAGCTGCTGTGGTGAAACAGATTAACAACAAACCTTGGGTGAGGGGGACATACAGAGCAGAGGTAGGGTTGAAAGGGCGAAGAAAAGAAAAACAGTTGGGGATGTTACTCTTTCTAGAAGATTCTCCTTAGAGGGCTGAAGACAGAGCTCCTTTCTATACCAAGAAGAAAGAATGCACACCACACCCCTGCTCCTGCCTCCCAACCCTGTGAGCTTCCCATCAAAAGCAGAAACCAAACACTGCCCCAGAGACCATGGCTGGGGATTTGGTCCCCCTCTTCTCTAAGGCACAAAGTTCGTTTCCATCTAGTGAGGTCGCCTGTCCAGACAGAGCTCCGTGCCTCGTGTCCAAAGCCACATTCCTGCTGCACCTTTCAAAGTGCTTGCCTTTAGATTCCTGTTTCCATTTCCTTTAGTACATGATAATTATATTTAATCTCTTTAGCACTGGCTGAGCTAAGCTCGGCTGTAGCCTGAGGGTCTCTGTGACCTCCCGCTAACTCCTGATCCTCCCCTCCTATGGCTCACCCTCACCTCTAGGATTTGGCTGATTTCCTCACTGAGCCATCATTACCTTCTCCAATGGAGGAAGTAGAATTTATTCCTCTTACATCACCAGCACCCATCACAGGTCTACTCATCCAGTAAAGCTAACAAAAATTGCAGCTAAAAAAACCTTTTTTTTATATTGAATAAAACGTTACTTTTATTAAAAAGTTACTTGCTTTGTAATTTTTTCACATAACAATAATGTGATTAGAAAACTACTGGAGTGGGCCTGGAGAGATGGCTCAGTGGTTAAGAGTGCCTGTTGCTCCTCCAGAGGACCTGGGTTTGGGTCTAAATCCACATAGATCCACATGGCCGCTCACAAATGTCTGTACCTTCAGTTCCAGGGATCCAACACCCTCTTCTGGCCTCCATGGGGGAGGAGGCATGCATGCCTTACATACATGTAGGCAAACACTCATATACATAAAATAATTTTAAAAGAAAAATATTGGAGTGATGTGAAACGTCAAAATTTTCTAAAAAATAATTTTATTTAAACCTTGATAAAGCAGTTGTAAATACTGTAACTTAAATAATTGCTGCAGTCTATTCACAATCTATTAATCTAATCCTAAATGTAGATTTTAAAAGTTTCTTCAGAGAAGGAAGTTTCACACAATATAAATGGGCTAATTATAAAATAATTGTAGAAAATATGGGAAGTATTCATTTTTGTGCTTTAGAGACAGTTTGAGTTTGGAAATTTTAAATTGCAGAATGATACCTTTCTGTTCCTGAAATTTATCCCTGCTATATCCAAAAGCTTAAAGTTCAGCTCTTTAGAATTGTATGGAATGGTTCCGTCTCTCTTCTATGTCCCCTACACCACACTACGCAGTGCACAGTCCCACACAGCACCAAACGATGCTGTAACTACAGCTCAACATGGGACCCACTGGAAGCCGAGGAGCAATGGCTTTACTGTTGTGCCTGGGGCTGTGTGTGGGAAGAGATGCATGGAGTTTGGATCAGAGGACACCTTGACTAGCTCATGGGATCAATACTCCATTCATAGCTGGGTCTCTTTACCCTTGGCAAGTACCAGCTGTCACTGTCTCCCCAACAACCAGCCAATATCTAGTTGCCAGAGGACTTCCACTAGATTGAGGGGACCACTGTTCTAGCAGAACAGGGAGTCCCTGGAAGTTTTCGTGCCCTGGGGGCATCCCCTAACCACAGATACCGCTATAGGGTATAAATACCCATTCTCCGGCCCCCAGTTGGTCAACTCCAGTACTAACATGGTCACAGAACTAACTTCTGAGCCATTATTGGGCCTCATCTCTTTATCTGGCCAGCTTTCCTTCTCTGTCTCACTTCCCTATTCTTTCTGTCACTTTTCTAAGGGAGCTCTCCCTCCGGATGCAGCGTTTTCACATAAAACCTTATTCCTCGATTACTTCAGGGGAGCCCAGCTTTTGACAGGACTTACCACCATTCACGCTAGGTGACTTGAGACAAGTTACAAGTTCCTAGTGTGTGTGTTTGTATGCACATATGTATATGGGTGTGCATGTCTGTGTGCTTGTGGAAGCCAGAACTCAGCATTGGTTGTGTTTCTCAATGGCTCTCTACCTTCTTTTTAAACAACTTTATTTATTTATTTATCTATCTATGCATTTACGCATTTATCCCCTCCCCCCCTCCCTGTGTGTGTATGTGTTCACATGCATATAACATGGAGCACTTGTGGAGATTAGAAAACAATTTACAGGAGTTGGTTCTCTCCTTCCACCATGTGGGTCCTGGGAATTGAACTCATGTCACCAGGCTTTCCAGCAATCACCTTTACCACATAAAACTTCTCATCAGCCCTCTCCACCTTGCTGTTTTAATCAAGGTCTTGCACTCACCCACCCAGGAGCTGACTAATTCAGTTGGCAAATGAGCGCTAGGGAGAGGCCTGTCACTGCCTTCCAAGTGCTGGGATCACAGGCTTACACCTGTGATCTTTTATATGGGTTCTGTGGATTGAATTCCATTTCTCATGCTTGTGCAGCAAGCACTTTATCAACTGAGACATTTCCCAAAGCCAGAAATTGCCTCTTCCTCTGTAAAAATGACATAGAAATACCAGCCTTATGGAGATGTGGTAGAAATTAGTGATCGTGTATGTGAAACACCTGGCACAGGCAGTTGTGGGAGATGAAAATTGTCATTGGGTGTCTCCTGAGGATCAGGGGCAGTTGCCATGCCTGGAGGATGGCAGTGTGGAGGACGCAAGGGCTGGATGGAGAAACAAGGTAGCGTTCTATCACCCTGGGACTAAGCCCACAGTCCTTGCAGCAAAAGTGGATCCCTGTAATCTGGTTGAGTTTCTTAACACCCTAAACACACACTCGGACTATAAGAACATGAAGTGTGGATGTCAGGAGGGAAGTCAGATTTGACTTTAATTACTCCGAGTTATCTCTGGACTGTGAAAATCTTGAGCGTATTTTAGCAGAGTTTACTCTGACAAGAGAGGCCCTGCCACATTCAGATCTTTGGCTGTGCTTTGGAGCCTGTGAGTTGGTGGCAGGCTGATGGTGGTGGGGTTCCCCTGGAGGGCAGGAGAAGGTAGAGACTGAGCCAGAGTGAAAATAGAATAGCCTTGGATTCAAGAAACTCACCAGAATTTCTTATCTTATGTGCAGTACCTGATACTGAAATCCCCATGATTCATTTCCTCTCTCTAAAGCTGGAGTCTTGGGGGTTTAATGCTGTCAGAGTCACTCCCATACTCCTGTCCCTGTCCTCGTCCATTTTCTCTGCCTCCTCCATTTCACTAACTTCATCCTTCCCAATACAGGCTTGCTGCCCTAAGCGTCTATTCCCAGGGGGTTTTCAACATCTGCTTTGGGTTGCTACCTCAACTTCTAAAGAGTCTCCCTTGCTACCAAGTGTAAATGCAGATGGTCTGAATAACCATTTACAATGAGTCAGAGCAGACCCGGTGGAACCATGAATACTGACTATGTAGAGGGTGCTCAGAAAGGAGGCTGGAACAGTGAGGTGATAGAAGAGGCTTCTCTGGGGAGGCCAGAGAACTGGAAGACAGTGAGCCTGAGGGTAGGGAGCCATCTACAGAACACAGTGGCTTGCTTCTGGCACAGGGCCTATAAGACCCATCAGATGCTTTGTTCCTTAAATGCCAAAAGCTAATAAAACCAGCCCTTGTTGGCCTTGGAGTGAGCAGAGAGAAGAAAACACAAAGGACCATTCTGTATCTTCTAGGGCTGCCACTGGTAAGAAGGGTTCAGGTCTAAGTAGATGGTCTCCTTCCTAAAAGAGCACTCCTTCTTTCAATAGAAGAAATTGGGTGTGGGGTACAGCTCAGTAGTAGAACACTGGTCTAACATGTATGAGGCCCTGGGTTCGATCCCCACAATTGCAAAAAGAAAAAAAAATTAACATTTCTAAAGCATTCTAGAGTCAGACACAGTGGCACACAATCTCTTATCTCAGCCCTGTGGGATTGACGCAGAAGTCTTCAGCACTGTAGGCCAGCCTCGATGACTTAGAAAGACCCTGTCTCAAAAGGTTAAAAAAATAAAAGAACTGGGTTCTATAAACTAGTATTCAAGGGCTTGCCTAATACGTACAATGCCCTATGTGCAACCCCCAGTGCATTAGTTACTTGTCTTGGGATAGTGACAAAATGCCTGACAGCAGTAAGTTACAGGAAGAGATATGGCTCCTGTTGTCAGGTGATGTAGTCCATCATGGCAGGGAAGACAAGGCAGCTGGGACTCAGTCCTCAGCAGCTGCGGTATGATTGCTGCATCGCAGAGGATCAAGAAGCAGAGAAAGTTCAAGCCACAGACAAGGTTGAGCTATAACCTCCAAGGGCCACTCACCAGTGACCCAGTCCTTCTAATAATCCCTCTCCTAGCTGTTCTACAACCTCCCACACCAATACCACCAGCTGAGAACCAAGATTCCAAATACATGAGCTTGTGCAGGACATTGCACATCCACATCAAAACACCCAGTGCTACAATTTACAAAGGAAAGAAATCTAGGGCTGGTGGTCTATGCCTATAGCACAGCATTTAGAGGTAGAGGCAGAAGGACCAGGAGTTCAAGGCCATCATTGGCTACATGTCAAATTTGAGGTTAGACTAGGTTCAATATGAGATCTTGTCTCAACTCCCCGACCCCATCAGAAAAAGAGAATGAAAGAAAGAAGAGAGAGGGGGGCGGGCAAGGAGGTCCAGGAGAAGGGGGTGAGATCTCCTGGAAGAGATCTCTAGGTTCAACAGGAGTGAGAACAGAGTGGTACAGTGACCTCTTCCCACCTGAAATTCTCTGAGATGCTGCAACCTCTACAGAGTAAACTCCTCAAATGTCTCTCATCTGAAGCTCTCCAAGGAAGGGAGTATCAGATAGTCCCTCATGGAGAAGGGAAAGTGTGGAGGAGCACTGGGACAGAGCTTCCTCCCAAGGTCAAAGCCCTTTGTTCCGAGCAGTGCTGATGGGTCTCCATTTGCCAAGCCTTTGGCCCTAGGGTTACAATCCCCCCAGGGAGACTTTCCTTTCCAAACCTTCCACAAGGATTAAGTGTTTAGTCTTAAATTTCAGTTATGGAATTATATCTGAGATACACACCACCTTGCCAGGGCCAGTCTCAGGGCAAAGACAGGTCAATGAGAATGCAGTCAGATGAGGGAGAGACTTTCCATTTCCTCCTCGGACATTACTAAAGAGAGCTCTGTTGTCGGAGAATTGAAGAGCCGATGTCAATTAGTTGTGAAGGCAAATCTTACGTTACTAAACCCAATGCTATGTGGAAGTCACATAACCCTCCCTTGCCACTGTGTGTACACAGCACACCCTGCACCTGTCAACTCTCCCTGTTTGCTCAAAACATTAACTGGCCCTTTCTTTGTCCCTACTAATCAAGACTAATCCTCTGTATTGCACATGTAAAGCCCCTCCCTGCTCCATCCCGTGGCACCTATTTATTATTATTAAATCATGTTTTTCATGGAAACATGGCACGTGGGGAGACACGGATTGCTTCTTGCTTCCTAAATTTCCATGTTGCATCCTTACAATGCAGGGTCTGCTCTGTGAAGTTCATTCCTTACTCCTGCTAAAGATGTCTGGTTAGTGGACTGCATGCCTGGACAAATCTTTCTTGGTTATTAAGTGAGCATTAATAGACACGCTAACATTGTCCTCAGACTAAGGAACTGATTCCTTTTATGAGGGGTGTGTGACAGCCAAACAATAGGGTCTGGAAAAAGGCCACATTATATTCTGCCAAGGTCCAGAGAGAGCAGGGAGTGGGCCCAGTAAAGTCAGTGTGGGGCTCCATTAGTTAATATGGTGTGGAGGCAGCACATGGGTGGATTCTTATTTGGCAGGCCCTGGAGAATGTCCATGCTCTGCCCAACATGACTGCGATGTGGGCCTTGGAGTGAGAGGTACATTTCTCTGTTCCAGCCTCAGCTCCACCAACACTTATCTAAAGTTCTGGAAGAAGGCCAAGACTATTTTATGGATGTATTGGGATGCTGTTTATGGGAAATCTTTGGAAATGAGCTGGTCTGAATTCTGAGGTGTCAGTATGAGCTCAGTTCCTCATCTGTCTCTAAGTATCTTCAAGTTGACTGCTTGACTCTGTAAGGCTCTAGCTCAACCTCTCTATCGGATCAACTGACCTACCTCTGTTCTGCTGGTTACTAACCAGCACTCAAGGTTGGCTTTGAGAAGTGGTCCAGGGACTCCTACAACCCTTCCTTGCCTACTTTGTGACAGTCCCATTTTGGTTTTACAGAAATGGGACAAAAGCAAGTGAAGAGACATCCCAGAAGTTCCCCTAGGTAAGGTCACAGCTGCTCCCTGGAACTCAGAGCTGTGCAGGAATTCAGCTCTGACAATGTTGTCAACAAGAAGATGGGCTCAGGAGCCCCAACAGCACCTGAAGGAAATCCATGCTTGTGTTTGCATGATTTACTGTGAGGAAGAATCGGTAAGAAACAGATAGTGTGCTGCAGGCCTAAGGCGACTTCTAGAAGTAGTAGTATAAAGCATGGTATAACCAACTGTCCACTTGGAAATGTATTTTCTTATTAATACAAATTTATATTGGAGAGGGATGTCACTGAATGAAGACTTGATAAACTGTATCCTAGTGTCCTGTGAATCTTACAGCCTTCTTTGATATTGCCACTCATTGATTCCTAGGGCAATATTATTTCTCTTTCCTTCTGAAACCAACCATAGACTTGTCTATCCTGCTTTTTGTTTGATAGCCCCTGTTTACTCATGACTCTGATGTCTCTTTCACAGGGCTCTTGAAATCTTAGGAATTCTGTTTATTGCTTTCTCTGGTTCCTTTACATAGCCACCATTTAGCGCCAGCTCCTAAATGCTATCCCTTCCCAGTACATATGTACTCGTCTGACTCTATCTTTTGAAACCAAAAGTATCCCATTGGTCATTAGTCACCATTGTTCATCTTGTTCAGCTCTAGCTTGCAGACTGATGGTGAATTTGAGGTCTGTTCAGGCACTTGATCCTGACTTAATGATTACTGGTCAGATTTTAGGGGTCATTTTGGAATAATTTTTGCCCAAGTAACTCCTCAGAATAATGTTATAAGGCATGTTAAGCCTTCTGAGATTTGACCTGACCAAGACACTAATTTTACCCTCTACTAACTGATTAGAAACTTGATTAACAATGCTTTTAGTACAGTACACACTTCACTGAAAATACATGCAACTCAACTGTATGCCTTTTGCATGGATTGTTACATAAGATAGTGGTTACATCAAGGATGGTGTACCGGGCCTCAAATAAATTAATGGATGAAAGAATGTGACCCTGGTTTCAAAAGGGCAAGTAGCTAAATCACATTTGCTACTCAGATGTTCCCATTATCTATTGTCTAAGGATTCATCCCAAATGTCCATAGTAAAAGCAGTCATTACTGACACAGATTCTATGGGACAGAAGCTTGGGTAGGGCCTAGTGGGCATGACTTGCATTTGCTCAGCGTGGGACCTCATTTGGCATGGATACAGAAAAGCTGAAGCCAGGACTCATCCAGAGATTTCACTCGAATGAGTGCTGCCTGGACCAGCTGACTGCAAAGCTCTGTTTGAGCACCTCTGCATGGTGTCTGTGAATGAATCAGAATTCCATAAGTAGCTATCTCAGTGAAAATGGTGGAACTTGCATTACTTTGGATGGCCTAACCTTGGAAGTCAAGACAGCAGTTCATCTACTGGTCAGAGCAGACACAGAGTGAACTCAAATCCACAGGAAAGGGACATAGACAACCTCTTCTCAATGGGAGGGTAGTAGAGGAATTTGAGACTTAAAAATATAGCCACATCAAGGATAATGACCTCCTTCCCTTAAGGTTCACCACTATTTGGCATCCTTGATAAAAATAGGCTGTCCCAATTCAGCTCCCAGTTCTTCACACAACTGCAGGCTTCAATTCCATGAAGTGCCCTAATGCATTCCACCGGAGGTCCCCACTCCGTCACCAATGACAGTGACTGCCAGTGAGGACTGTGGTTTCCAGGTTGCAGGTCTGCTACTCCCGCCGCAGCTCAAGGTTTCATGGAGAAGGCAGCCAGGCCTGTCGTTCACATCACTTAACAAAGGCAAGACCTGCATTTGTGTGGATTCATCTGATTTCTGAGGTGCTGCAAGTATGGGATGTTATCACAGTGTGTGAAGAAAAGAACTTCAGACCACATTAGGATATGGTTCTGTCACATTTACAAATGAAAATCTCCCTGGCATAGAGCTTTGGCATCTTAGGTCTGCCCTGTTTCTTGCAGAGCCTCATTTTTACACTCTGTGCAAGGAGTCATTCAGTTTTGAGGGAATTCTTCTGCTATCTATCAAGTTATCTCTGTAATCAAGATCAATCTCTTGTTATTTATTTATCTTCTTTCTTCCTTCTTCCTTTCCTCCCTGCCTTCCTTGCTCTTCCCCTCTTTCTGGGGTGCTAGGGATAAATACAAAGTTTCATACATGCTGGAAAGAGCTGCACCTCTGGCTACACCTCAATACTGCATCTCTTTTTAAACCTGAGTTATTTAGCACACAAAGATCCTCAAGGAGACTTGTGCACTTAAAATTCCTCAGATCTTTCCAAAAGGAACTTCTATGCTCCAAAGTCTTACAGAATTATCAGAAATCATGTACTCAATCTACATGGAATTCTCTTCATCAGGGATTCATCATGTTTTCCTTATTGTGTAATTGGTAATGGTTCAAATATGTACAAACAAACCTATTAGATTATACCTTAATTTTTAAACTCGCTTGAGGACCAAGTATGGGACCAAAAGGAAATGAATCCCTAACTGCCTTTGAGTTGCAAGGCTCTGTCTCTGACATTCTATCTCCTATCCTTTCTTACCTCCCCAACTGTATTCTTAAAGTTTTCTGGGATAAGAGGATAAGGGTCAGCCTATTGTTGCTAAGACAGACACAGCACATGAAACCTGGCTGCACTTTTGATATGATATTCTTAAAGGCAATTAAAATCTTAGAAAAACAGTAGTCCTCTCAATTGGCTTCAGGATAGAGGCTGGAGAGATGGTTCAGTGGGTAAAAATGCTTCATTTTCAAGCATGAAGACCTGGGTTCAAATCCCAGCATCCACATAAAAAAAACAAGCATGGCTCTGCATTTCTATAACCTTGACACTGGGAAATGGAGCCCGGCAGATCCCAGGGAACACACTGTTGAGCAAACCTAGCTAAAATGGAGACTGTGCCTTAAGGTAATAGCAGAGGGGGACAGAGGAAGATACTCCATGTCCTCCTAGGCTTCTGAATGCACATAGGCCCATATTCCTGCACGCTCATGTACATGCAACACACACACACATACACACACACACACAGAGAGAGAGAGAGAGAGAGAGGGAGAGAGGGAGAGAGAGAGAGTAGGGAACACAGTGGGTTAAAAGCTGGAGAGCTTTGTTGTTTAAGTCTGACAGAGTTAGTGATCAGCAGAGGTTCAAGATTTGTATCATAAACCAGCTTATGGTAGCACTTTTCTGTCCAGATTGACAGCCTGCCTGCAAAGCCAGCTCCGCTCTAGCTGGGAAGTGTCGCGGCCCCACAGGGAAGGTTATTTATGAGTAGATCCAAGAGTCACGTTTCCAAGAATATTGTTATTGTTGATCACCCTGGTAAGAGCCCAAGTCTTCCAAGTGCTGCTTAGGATGATAGATAGGGTCCTTTCAACTCTGCTTTCTGGTCCCTTTAGGTGCAGTAGAGCCAGCTGAAAGGAGAGCTCATCTTCTCTTTCTGTGGTTTTATTTCTCTCTGTGTGTTTGCCTGATGACAGTCACTGAGCCAAGTAGTTTGGTGTCATCACTGTCCCTTCTACTTCGCCTCCAAATCCTTTTTGATTCAGTCAGGTCAGTTCTGGTTCCTAATTGTTTTCCTTGCTATTTTCTTCCAGATAACTTTCATACTTTCTGACAGCTTCCACCAGGTAATTCTGCCAGAAATTACTCCAGGGTTTTGCTTCCTTTGCAATGCTCCAAACATCTCTCTTCTCATTCATCTCTGGGCAATATGTCCTTTGGATTTTAGTGTTTCTTTTTAATCACACAAATGATCAACAGTTTAATGAGATGTCCATAATAACCCAAGTAAGAAGTTCTAGGTTGCAAATTTGTTAAGCCCCACACTGACTTTATAATGCATCTTTCTTTCTTTTCAAGGTCATATCATACAATAAAGTCAAATCTCTAGAGTTTAATTAACTTGTTAATTTATTTTCATTTTGTGTATAAACTATAAATAGTGTCACGTTTTCAAGTTAGAGTTTTTGTTTGCAAACAAATCTTCAGTGAATGACTTAGACTTCACCAGAGTTAGAAATGCAAAAAGTATTATATTTATAGATATTTGACATGCTAACACCCTCACTCATTTTTAACATAGTTTAACATAGCCAAAACAGACACCTCCTAAAATAATAATGAACAAATATTATTTTCAGGAGGTCTCTGAAGCCTGAACCGTGTTGCTTCCCTTGGTCCCCAAGTTCTCCTCTGGATCCTGCTCCTCCATCTCCTTTTTGCCTGGCTGACTCCCAATGAGCTCCCAGCCCTTGGAATGTCTTAAAGTCTGAGGATAGCTTTCTCGACATGCGGCTACCATTTTCCTTAGGTTTGATCTCTTAGCAAGTCCCCAAACCCCTGTACCATCTAATGCTGACTATGGATGTAATTTAAACTGAGACCACGCACTGTGGCCTGCAGCTGTTCATCACTGAGTTTCCAGGGCCCAGATCAGTGACTGGTAGAGCTTAAGCTGAGCTTAAGACTGAGCTGATATTTGAATGAATGTGTGCATAGTTAGCAACACATAAGAGCTGATTTTGAGAAATGTCAGGATTTAAATCTGGTCTTATTGAAAATATGCCTATTTAATTTGCTGTACATAAGCATTATAACAAACATTATTTAGTTTACTTTATATATTTTAACTTATTTAAGAGTTAATTTGTAACTATGGCATTATTTTAAAACTAGATAGAAATTACTGTTTCTCTCAATGGTCTTTAAAAGTCCAAAATTCTACCTGCATTGGGCACTCATCTATACCACCCAGGAAGAAGGTAGAACCAGATCTCATCTTTCTTGTTCAGAGAAATGAGGCCCCATCTTTCTTGTTCAAAGCAGACTTGACTGCTGTCCTTCCTGAACTCAGTGGCATTTCTACTCATGATATATTGTGGCAAACACCTATCTAACCCTTCACACTTCCCTGATGACCCAAATGCCCATTCCTAACAGCACATTCTCTAACTCATCTCTAAAAAGGGGAAAAATGAATATTTGCTTTCTCTGGCTTCCTCAGAGTGAGGCTTTGCCAAGAGGCAGAGTTGTGGGCAATGAGATACAAACCTAAGATATTCTAAGTAGTTGCTTGTATTCCTGATCAAAAGGCCAGGCATTGGGAATGCCAACATTTATTTTTCATCCCTTTGGTATGGTTGGTGTAGTATGCTAGCTAACTAATAATATAATTAACTAATAACATACTAGGCCATATTTCACCAACAGGATGGTTGGAGAAGCATAGTCATCTTATACCCTTATGCTCTTAGGATGATGAAGCAAATAAAAGAGCCTGACTTCACAATAATATAGTGACCACCTAAGAGCTCTACTACCTCAGGTTCCCTTGTTATGTAATTTCTATGTTATCTTCATTATCTGGGTTATTATTAATTATAGCCTAGATTCCTAACTGATAAAGTTAGGTTGGCCACTGGTAGCTAGTGCCTTATTCTAAATCTGAACATATCTTAAACCTAAATCTAATCTTCATCTAAACTTTACCTTAACCCAATAGGAACCTATGCTTATTAAATAAAACTACTTTAAAAGAGGACTAGACTTGGTGTAGATACTGACTTATTGATGAGACCACAAACAGAAACTTAAAATCCTGCAAATCCAGTTTTTATAAATCTAAGGTGCTTTAACTCTTCCAAGTTACTCCACGTCAAACACCCAAATCCCTGCTTTTCCAAACCTCATGCTCTCCTCAGATTTTATCACACTCAAGACTTTCACAAATGTGACTCATTTTCTAAAAAATAGAAATATTCTTTTTCTCAACTTTTAATCAACCTAAGACCTAAACACTAGTTAATGTCAAAACTATTCTGGAATTAACTAACTAATGGCATACTGCACCATCAAACAATGCTTGACTTCAAGACTTCTATAATGTGATTGTATATCTATAATAAACAAGATGAGCAGGACAATTGGTCTTTGGCTCATCATTCAATTTTAAATGGAAAAATTTGAGACAATGGTTATTAAATGCTAAATGAAAATGCAGAGACACTTCCAAATTCATATTATGCGAAGTCCTCAGAATGGTTAGCTCTTTTTATCTCAAAGAATTAGGAGAGCCTGAGGCTTTGACTAAAACCACAAAGTGAGCCCCCCCCCCACCTCCGTGTCTCCTTCTTTCTGCTGGCCTTTTCCCATGGAGCCCATAGTTAATAGGTTGCACATGCTGTTAAACAAGCCTCCATTTCCCCATGGAATCCACCCTGCCAAAACGCCCTCACTTGCAGCATGTTTCACCACTTTCTGGCTTTGGTTTCATGGGATCTGAAGCGCTCTCACATGAAGCCAGGAAGATCTGCAGTGCAGCAGTGTGGAAAATGTGAAACATCAGGCATACAGTGTAGTTTGCAAATCTGGACTCTGTAACCGAAACTTGGCTTGTTTGTTGTCTGACTGATAAGGATGGATGAGGGATGAAGACGTTGCTGTCTCCCCAGCAGAATCTAAGCATTGGTCTTAAAGGGATACACCAGTAGAAGAGGCGATTAAACTGGACAGTCTTTTGTTTCTCACCCATTGGTAGCCACCCCGCAAGTTGGAGCTGCTGGGACATTCAGGAGCTGGAGATAGGGGAAGGCTGGAGGTGCTGAGTGGCTGGCTCTCAGGCTCCACACAGGTCAAGCAAGGCCTTGGGGAAGCATTGACTGTATTCTCTCTGTGGCTGAGAAATATGTCTGTCTTTGGTGGCTGCCTCCTGAGAGAGGAAGGAGGTATTCCAGTTGAAAAATGACCTCATTCGTTTTGAGTAGACCTACTGTTTTTAGGGGCTCACAGCTGGATTTTTGTTAAAGAAAAAAAAATATCAGTTTTGACCTTTCAAGATAGATAGGATTGTAGAGTATTTTCATTTGTTTGCGGTGTGTCTGCTTTGCCTCTGCAGAGGCAAGATGTCACATCTGTCACATCTGTTCAGGGTTTTCCATTGTCTTATTGATTACTCTTTATAGACCCATGAGGCAACTGGATAAAAAGCATGAAGTGGCCAGCTCATGTTTATGTCAGGTCACCTGAGTGCATTGGAGTTTTCTTTCTTCTGACATTTGTGCCTTTGCTTGTTGGGGGTGGCTGCTTTTCCCAAAACTGTCTTGACAGCTTACTCATATTTAATGATGTTATGGAAATCAATAATGTTAACTTTGACCCTGAAAAGGAATTAGAATTTAGATCACAACCAAGCACATCATCTAAGTCAGTCTTTTTATGTCCAGGGTATGCCAGTAGCTTTGGCTTTATTTTGTCTGATTAAAAAAATGCTGGTCATGACCACTAAATTTATGTCTTGATTCATTAAAAAGTTACATCTTGACACTTAAAAATTGTTGAACTACTATGGTTAATTTCAAAGGATAAGTGGTATTTTTGAATTGAAAACGCATCTATCCCAAGACTAAATTAATTATTGCTAAAAATTATTGATATTCTCAGCAAGGAATACAGGAGAATTTTCTTGGCTTGATAGAGAACATTAACAAAAACCTACAGCTAAGAGGTTGGAGAGATGACTTAACAGTTAAGAGCACACACTGCTCTTGCAGAGGACCCAAGTTCAGTTCCAAACACCCGTACCAGGCAGCTCACAATCTGTAACTCTAGCTCCTAGGCCTCCAGTGTCCTCCTCTGGCCTCCACTGGGACTGCACTAATTTGCACGAGCCCACAGACACACATATATACACATAATTTAAAAAGTTAAAGCTCTTTAGATAAATCCTATAGGTAATATTATATTTAATGATAAGAAACTGAAAGTTTTATCATTAAGATTAGAAACAAGAGACTGGAGAGATGGCTTAGCAGTTAAATACACTGGCTGCTCTTGCAGAGGACGTGGGTTTGGTTCCCAGCACCCACATGGTGGCTAACAACCATAATCCATAACTCCAGATCCGGGCATCTGATGCCCTCTTCTGGCCTCCACAGGCATATCATGACAAGAGTGCACTTAAATACATGCAGGCAAAGCACTCAGACATATAAAATAAAAACTTAAAAAAGATTAAAACAAAACCGTTCCTTCTCAGCACTACCTTTCCATATAATAAGGCAAATAAAAGGCATACAAATCAAGAAGAAACAAAGCTCTTTGCAGATCACATGATTATCTATAAATACAATCTGAAAGAGAGGACAAAAACAAGTGAACAAAACCGTTTTGTAAGTGATCGTAGCAAGATTGCAAGATATCAGTTTAACTTATAAAAACCAATTGCTTTTCTATATGTTGGCACTAAAAATGTGGAATTTGAAATTAAAAGCGTATTATATCATCATGCAATATGATATATGTTTGCATGTAATATGATACATATTTTGATGTAATACATTGAGGTATAGTGTAAATACTTTAATATTAAATAAATTTATGCAGGTTTAAATCTAACAAAGTATCTATAAGACCCATGAGAAAGTTACATAACTAAAGAACTAAATACATGGGGAGATGGTCCATGTTTATGGACAGCAAAACTCAACCATGCCAAGATGTCTGTTCTTTTCAACATAATCATTAGTTCAATAAAATTCTAATCTAAATCTCAAAATGCTATTTCACAGATATCGACAAACTGATCCTAAAGTTTATATGGAGAGGCAAAAGGCCAAGACTAACTTAATATTAAATGAGAAAATGAAATTGAAAGTCTGAAATGGCCCAACTTTAATTCTTATAATTCTACAATAATCAGGACAATGTAGTGCTGGTGATAAACAGCAGGTCACCGGAACAGAACCGAGAGCCCGGAAACAGAGTCATCTGACTTTTGGTAAAAGATTAAAGCCAATACAGTGGACCAAAGATAGTCTTTTCAAGAAGTGACTAGAATAATTGAACTTACACATTACAAAAAAAATCTATATAAAGATCTTATACTTGTCATAAAAATGAACTCAAATGGATCATGGATTAAGTGTAAAATTATATGACTTTTAAAAGGTAGAGAGAGGTAAGAGAAAACCTGTATGATGCTGTATATAGTGAGAACTTTTTAGTTATAACACCCAAACCACAAACCATTAAAGTAAGAATTTATAACCTAGACTGCATTAAAATTGAGCATTTCTTGTTTTCAGATGACCATATTAAAAGAATAGGAAGACAAGACAACAACTGTGAGGAAATGTTTCCAAAAAAGCACAACTAATAAAGGACTTACCCCAAAACTTCCTCAAATTCAATTGTCGGAAAATGAACGAATGGTTTTAAATGGGCAAAATATCTAAACAGATATTTCATAGATGTGGCAAGTAGACATATGAAAAGATATTCAGCATCTCATGTCGTGAACCTGTTAGAGTTCTACATTGACATGGCAATGAGGCATCACACAATGAGACACGCCTGCTATCAAATGTTCACAATTCAAAATACTGTCAATACCAGCAAGAATACTGGTGAGGATATGAATCAACAGGAATGCTCATTAAATGCAAAGTAGTGAAAACACTTTGGAAGGCAGTTTGGCAGTTTCTTGGAAAACTAAACACACTACTACTATATGATCCAGCAACAACACTCCTTGGTATTTTCCCAAATGAATTGCATGCTTTAGCCTACACAAAAACCTGCACATGGCTATTTATATCAGTTTTATTCTTCATTGTCCAAACTTGGAAGCAATCAAGATGTCCTTCAGGAAGCAAATAAATAGGTAATCTATGGCATATCTAGACAAACAGATACTATTCAAAACTAAAAAATGAATGAACTATCAGCACAAGTAAAGACATAGAAACTTAAATATACATTGTTCTAGTTTGCTTTTAATTGCTGTGTTAAAAACAATGACCAAAATGAACTTGGGGAGAAAAGGGTTTAGGCTTCCATCTCCCAGATCACAGTTCTTCACTGAGGGAGGCCAAGATAAGAACTCAGGGCAGGAACCTGGAGGCAGGAGCTGAATGAAGCACAGGCTACGGAGGAGCACTCCTTAATGGCTCCTCCCAGCCTGTGGTCAACCAGCTTCCTTATATAATACAGGGTTACCTGCCCAGGGGTAGCACAGCTCACAGTGAGCTGAGCCTTCCCACATGATTCAACAATCAAGAAAACACTCCACAGAGGTGTCCACAAGGCCAATCCAGTAAAAGCAACTGTCCAACTGAGGCTCCCTCTTCCCAAGTGTGTCAAGTTGACAATTAACGCTATCTAGCACAAACATTAAATTTTAAAAAGGCAACTGAAACTCTGTATCCTGTACAATTCCGACTATCTGACATTCTAGAAAACTACGGGGACAGAGGGAAGATCAGGGGCTATCAAGGTCTATGGGGAGGAGGAAGCACAGAGAGAGCAGTAAGGATTTACAGGGAAGTAAAACTACCACGTACGACACTGTAATGGTACCTAATATTTTCTATTTGTCAGACTCACAGAATTTACAAACAAAGAGTGAGTCCAAATATAAACGATAGACTTTGGGTGATAATAATGTGTCACTGTAGGTTCCTTGCTTGATGTGATATACATTCTTTGTTTGAGTGGAGGATGTTGGTAGTAGGGAAGGTTTGTGTGCATGAAGGCAGGTGGCATATGAGAATCTCTGTACTTTCTGCTTAGCTCTCCTATGAAACTAAAACTTTTCTAACTTAAATTTATCAATTGAAATTATTTAATTTATCAATTAAATTTATCAATTCAAATGTTTGCTCCTATTGTTTGTGGTAAACAGACTTCCAAGATGGTCCCCTGTGAGTCTTGTCTCCTGAAATTCATGCCCCTGTGTGATCCTTTCTTTTAAGTATAGTCTGTCCTTACTTGCTTCTGATTAACCGAATACAGTCAAAAGTGATTGCATATCATGTTTGTAATTGCTGCATAAGAGCCTGTAATGGCTGTCTTACTGACATTCACTTGCTTGTTTGCACCCTTTCTGGCTCTTGTCACATTTCTGCTGTAAGCTAAGCTAAAGAGGTCCATGTGGCAAGGAACTAAGGGTGGCCTCTGACCAATTGCAGATTATTTCTCAGTTGAATCTTCAAGTGAAGTGAATAATCTGGTTTCACAGTACTAACACCTTGATTACAGGCTTGTGTGAAACCCTGAGCCAGAGAATCCAGTCAAACTGACTGGTTTTCTGGTCTAAGAGCAATGAGATCATTGGTGCTTATTTTAAGAAACTAAGTTTGGGAGATGAGTTGTTATGCAGCAACAGACAGCTAATAGAAATATCTTATGGTGACGCAAAGTTGACCGCATTTTTGGCTTTGGGGCTGTACCAACTTGACTTACTGTACCCATAAAAAGGCTTTTGGATACATCTTTGCTTGCATTAGTACTAGCCTAACTGTAGTACTAGCCAACAATTAGTACTAGCCTAATTGTTGATGAAGAAACTTTTGAAAATTGTTTCTGAAAATCACTAGCTAAGGATTCTGCAGCATAAAAAAGATGGAAGACTTTAAGATTCAATTGTAATTTTAGTGTTAAGTTTTATTTTATGGTCTGAGCAGCTCTAGTTGAAAAAAATCTGAATACCAAGTTGCTTGATTCACCAAAATAGAGTTTTCTGACTAAGCAGGATTAAGACATTTCTGAATAACATAACTGTCCAGAGCTATGCCAGGTGTGGATTTCCAACGCTGGAATGCTGCATGCTTCAGTTTCTGGATGCCTTCTCTCTTCCACCCACATCCACTACCTGAGTGATCTCAGCTAGTCTCGTGGCTCTAAATAACATCCACATGCTGATAAAGCCTAAAAATATGTCTCAAGTCTGAGCATTTTCCTTGAAACCCAGACCCTTCTCTCCAACTGCGTACTCAACATCTCCATGTGAACATCTATCTAAGGAGCGGCTCAAACTTGACACATCAATCTTCAAATCTTCACCTCCCTCCCATTCTCCTATCTTAAAAAATAACAATTCCATCCTTTGGTGCTTAAGCCAAAACCAAAACATTCTGGAGTGGCTCTTGACTCGTGTCTTTCTTTCACAATTTATATCTAACCCATTATCAGGTCCCTTTAAAGTTCTTCTTTGAAATCACCCAGACTCTGGCCACTTCTCAGACTGCTGTCTGAATCTGCAGCACCCTTCCTAGGTGGTATCGCTACAGCAAAAGTCAGTTCCTTCAGCTCGACTTAAAATACTTTCATGGCTCTTTCCTGGGCAGAGCAGAAGCTAAGTCCTTACAAATGGCCCTGGATATGCTGCTTAGATGCCCTCCTTCCTCTCTGCCCTAGGCTCCAGACGCTGTTTCTCCTCCCTTGCTGCAGTCCCACCGGCCTGTTCCTTGTGTACGGCTCAAGAAGGGCCCCTTTGGTGGTGGGTTTTCATGGCTGTTCACACTGCTTTTTCTCCAGATATCACACAATAACTCCTTTAGTTCTTTCAGGTCTTTGCTTAGATATTAGAGGAGCTTCCTTGACCTTGTGCTCCTAGAGCCCTCTATCTTCCTTCCCTATTTTATTTTTGTTTTTGGTAGGTTCTCAGTAGATAGTTCAGCCTAGCTATCTTGTGTTCTTCTTGCCTTTGTCTCCCAAGGGCTTGGATTATAGGGCATACATCACAGTCCTGGCCCCATTTTATTTTATCTACATCACTTCCCTTCTCCACCTGACCTACTATATACAGCACAACAGCATGACCTTCGTGTGGTAGGCATTTTTGTCTTAACTTTGGTGCCTAGAAGAGTACTTGGATCAGACTAGACGTTGCTAATTACCGAATGAGTGAGTGAAAATCTTCTCACCAGCCCCTCTTGGCTTTTCCATTCCCAGTACAGGTGTGCACAGAGCTGGTTCCTGAAAGCTAAAAGTCAAGAGAACTCAGTGTAAAGTCTAATATTGTGGGGAGATGATTCAGTGTGTAAAGCACTTGCCAAGCAAGTGTGTAGACCAGATTCAGATCCTCAGCACCCATAATAATGATGGGTGGATGTGGAGGCCCATTTGTAATCCTATCACTTGGAAGGTGAAGACAGATGACAGATCAATATCTAAGGTGGAAAATGATCAAGCAAGACATCTAACTTTAACCTCTGGCCTCCACACAGAGGCTCATGTATGTGCACCTGTACACACATGTGCACCAACACACACGTGAACACACATACACATATATGCACACCACATGCACATTCACGTCAAAGTTTAAAAAAGAATAGCTACTCTTTCTCACTAATTGTAAGTCACAACAGTGTGAAGTCTGATTTCATTAAAGCTTGGCCTTATTTCTTTTGATTGGGGACTTGAACACTGGTGTTAAGTTAAGCAGTTGCAGGAAAATGTTTGGAAGGATTCAGTAGTCTGAAAGAATTAGAAGAATATTAAATTCAACAGTGCTCTGCTCCCTGATTAATAAGAACAGTATTTTTACATGCTGGAGGCATGAAGATGCACTTTAGAGGTAAGTTAGAGGAACAATAAACTCTTGAGAACAAGGTTTCAAAATGTTCCTTTAGATTCTACTCATCTGTAGACTTTGAAAACCACACGCCGCCTTGTCATTAGCATGTGGCGCCACTCAAAATATGTATATGCCTTTCTTCTCAGACAGGAATGTTTATAAATAATACTACGATTGATTATCAAAAGATCTGCCAAAATAATAGAAAGGAATGCTGCAGAGAGGGGTCAGGGCCATGACGTACCAGCTCACGCTCTTCTCTGAGGCACTGTGCCTTAGGGGAGGGACTAAGACTGGCTTTTTGCATTAGAGCTGGGGTGCCAATGAAGACAGAATTTCTTGGCGTTTGTGAGTTTGAAGCTTAACCTTCTGAATAGTTGAGTGTAATTATATGTGGTTTCTTAAAAGAGTCTCAACAAAGAAAACCATTTAAGGAATGTCCTAAAAGACATATTTAGAGGAAGGATGCTTTGGTCCCCATAGACCTGACTATACTTTTAAACAAACTTCTTCCTCTTGAACTGATGGGGTTTTCAACAACAGCACAAAAGACAATAATCTTGTGAACTCAAATTCCTCCTGACTCATGATATCCAACTCACCTAAAATGTTCCTTCCCTATAATTCTTTTCAGTGCATAATTTCAAAGCAAAAGTGAGCTTTGAAAACATGAAAATATGCTCTCATTTGCCATGGCAGCTAAATGGACAAGGGAAGGTCAAGCCAGGAAGGACCAGAGGTACCCGGATAGTGAGCAGATCTTAGAAAAGAAGTTTTAATAAAAGAAGATACATAGCTGTGCAGTGAATGTTTCATTTCTGTCATCATCTGGCAAAGGGCCAGTCTGGGTGTTTAGAAATGTACAGGTTTTTCTTTTCTTAGTTATATTTGTATGTACTCTGTACTGAGCACTTCCTCTGTGCTAGGCAAAGTGCTTTGCATGTATTATTTTGCTAATCCTTCTGAGAGTATCATGGGATAAATACACTCATCATTTCTACATTGCTTGGGGATAATTGAAGATAGGAAGCTGGTGACGTCTTGATTTACTCCATAAACTATGGAGTCTGGTCCATATGTTGGTCTTCTGTCTTCTGACCAGTGTCCCTGCTCTTGAACACACAGCTGCTTAAGTCCCATTCAACACACCACCTTCCTTAGTCATCCCTGATAACTACATTGAGCTACTTTACTAATGGCATTTTCTGCAGCCCCCTCTCTCCCAGGAGAATTAGGATGGAGCCAGTTCCACAAGGTCCCACTGCCAGGAAATACTCTGTGGTCAACCTCCAAGAGAATTTGCTTGCCAATGCCTTTAACCCAAAGATACAAAATTCACCGAATGGAGTTGTCCTTTACATGGTCAGTGGGTGGCTTTAGGAAGTGGGATTGGAAACAACATATGTCAGAGGCTGATATGGTTTTGGCCAAGTGTTTCCAAGGGTAAGATTAGATCTTTAAGGATTTATTCTAATATTTTCTGTCCCAAAGCACAGTGCTATTTATATCTCTGTTCACTTCTCCAAAAGCCATTCCTCTTTATGCTGTATTTGTGACTCCATGGGGTTATTGGCTGGCTCCAAGGCTCATGATAGGAGTGGAGGGCCAGGAGGATGAGAGCTGATTGGTTTCCCTCAAAGCGTTGCCTAGGGCTCTGTTTATGATCCATGATTGCACAGGAGGGAGATTAAGACCAACATATACACACCTATATGGGTAGGGTGGGTAGCAGAGTATAGTACAGTGTGTGTGTGTGTGTGTGTGATAGCCATCATTTTTAAAAGAAACAACAAATTCAGAAGTACAGACATGCAGAAAAATCTCTTATAAGCAGTGAGTCAGTTAAGTATTGAGTACCTGCTATACTCAGATACTAAGAAAGTGAATGGAAAGGAGGTCTTAGGCAGACTCAGACCCAGTTTCTGGCTTCCCGGGTTCCAGTTACTGAGGGACCTCACCAGTAACGTCATAACAATGGTTAAAACTATGAATTAGAGTGCTTTGTGCCATGAGGATGTAAATATGAGAACTGAGTCTGATCAGAGAGATCAGGAAAGATCTGTTAGGGATTTCAGGTTGTACCTGAAGAAAAAGGAGAGATGAGCTAGAACGAGGACCTGGACAGCTTTCCAACCAGGCTCCAGTGCACATCAGGGCCACTTGGCTCCATGGTATAGGACATGAATCCCTTTGACTTTGGAGAAGTGGCAGAAGAAGAAAAGAGTGGCTTTCTGCCTCTGGGGTTTCCCTCTTGGCCCACACCCTCTCCAAAGCTGTCTGAAGTTGTGGCTACTCTGAGTGGTAGGTAACAGTAGCCAAGAGGACACCAGCAACTCCCCAGAAATAATTCGACTTCTTCGGAGCATTAGCTTCTGGAAGTTTTACAGCTACGCCCTACACTCACTTGCATCATTCTTTATTCCTTAGTGTTTCTTCCAGCCAGTCGTCAGAAATGCATTGGCAAAGTTGCAGTGCTTCTTAAAGAGCCTGTGGATGCAGAGGCAGCAGTGGGTCCCCACTGTCCGTTGCTACATGCTCTGTCTAGCACAGTGGCCCCACTGCAGATAAGAGATTCCTGACGTCTCCAGGTGAATGAGAGGGCTATGGTGGGGGTCTGGACTGCAAGCCAGCCACTCTCCAGCCCACTGAGAACTACTCCCTGTTGATGAAATAGGTGACATGAACATGTCTCACTTCAAGAAAGTTTCAACCCAGGTAAAGTTTTAAAAACCATCCCCACCCTGCAAAATGGAAGCAGGTAAGAAAACCAGTTCCTCTTCTCCACCTGCCCAGGTTAATGAAAGTCACTCTCCATCCTGCAGCCACCCTGTGTCCTCATTCACAGTGCTGGAGGGGCAATGGGATTAAAGGCCTGGCTAACAAAGGCCTTGGGATTAGGCGCTTCCTCAGGAATCTCTCTTTGAGCACTTAAAAGCCAATCTGGTTTTATTCCCCAATAATGGGGCTTAACTGCAACTCTGAAGTAAAAGCTGCAGCCCACAGACTTCCGCCGAGAGCTCCTTTCTTGTCTGAGACTGCTGTGCACATCCAGAGCCCACATCAGGAGAAGGGCGCCTAGTGCAGATGCTTCACTGCATGATGGCACCAGCCCCACACATATGAGCTTGGTATGCTTGCTCTCCCAGCTGTCATGACCACCCTTCAAGTAGAACCAGCCCTGTCAGACATCAAAGTAGTAGGTCCCAGGAGAGGGATGGACCTGAGTAAAGTCACCCGCATCCAATGTGCAAGAGAGAAAGCTGAAAAACCACTCACAACTGGTGTCGTCACAGAACCATGTGTAAAAGCATTAGTGTAAAGGAGGAAGAGAGGTAGACTTCTGTTTGTTAGGGTTTGAACTGGAAATGTCCCCGACAGACTCAAGTTTTTAATGCTAGTTCTCTAGCTGGTGGTACTGACTTGGGAGGGCATGGAACCTCTAGTTAGTGGGCACAGGCCCCTGGAGGTGGAGGGACGGAGGAGAAGAAAGCTTAGTCAGTCCAATGTTTGTTGTGAAAGCATGAGAACCCAAGTTTTGATCCCCAGTACCCACATAAAAATCTGGGTGTGGTGGTGGGTACTTATCATGCAGTGCTAGAGATCAGAGACAGGGGATCACTGAGGCTCACTGGCCAGTTCAGATGAATGAGGGAATCCAGATCCCAGTAAGAGAGCCTGTCTCAAAAGATGAGGTAAATGGTTCCTGAGAAGTGGACCCTGGGGCTGACCTCTGGCTTCCATGTGTACACATAGTTGCATGTGCATGTGTACACACACACACACACACACACACACACACAAACCATGTCACTGGGGGTAGGTTATTACTGAGCCTCTGGTCCAGTTTTATTCTCAGCTGCCCAGTCTGCCATGCTGTAAGGAGCCTCTACACATGCTCACACAGCCATGAACTCCACAGTGCTTCTTTACCATGGTAGATTGAGACCCTCCCAAACTGTGCACCCTAATTCATTTTTTCCCCTTTAAGTCATTTTTATCAGATACTGTAGTCCTCACAGTGAAAAAGTACAAGGCTGGGCCTGGTGGTACACATCTTTAATTCTCGTACTTGGGAGGCAGATCTTTGTGAGTTCCAGGCTAGCCTGTTCTATACAGCAAGACCCTGTCTTAAAACAAAGCAACAGAATAAAACCACCACAGTAAAAGTAACATATTTATTTTCAAGGAGAGAAAACAGACCATTCTCACTGTACAATGTGAGGTGAGACTGATCCCCTCCCACAGCTTGTTAATCAGGACTGGAACCTGGTGGAAAGTCTCTGCACCACTGATAGCACCATCTCTTAGCTGAGGCTTCCAGAGGGGAAAGCATGTACCCATGTCTCAGCACAGACTCCTGGCTGCAGACTCCCCATGTCTCAGCACAGACTCCTGGCTGTAGACTCATGCTTTTCCACCACCCCTTCCACTTACTCCATTTCCCAGAAGCCCCGGGCACCTCTCTTCTTGCTTAGCAAGTTCCATGCTCCCTTTTGCACTCATATCTGTTTCTTGAAGGCAGTCCCTAAAGAATTCAGGGGGTCTGTGGTCCTGACTGACTCAGGGATGCTCTGCCAACATCCTCAGGCTCCTGGAGCCTCTTTCAGCTGGGCCGCATCCACCTGTTTTTTGAGGCTTCTTCATCATTGAGTATATCGGCCTAGGGCTGCACTCAGAGACAGAGAAGCAATCTTTCTGGGGTGCTCCTTCATTACCCGAAGTAACGGTCTACATCATTGGTTTCCACTCAGGTTATGCATCAGAGTTCCAAGGGGAGCTTCTAAATGCCCTCATGGGACCCAGCCTGGCGTTTTTAGATGAGAAGGTCTGGAGGTACAGCTGGGAAGGAATTTTTAATGCTCTCCAGGTGATTCTCATGTGTACCCCGTGCTGAGAACCAGTGATTTACACTCTCCTAGTCCACACCCCTCTGCTCTAAATCTGTTAGAACACAAGACTGGATCTTCTTATTCATCTACTCTCTGGCTTCAGAGGATAAAATAAGTAATAAATTTACCAGTATGAATCCCTGCCAGGAGAGACAGAAAAGTGGGAGGAGAGAGAGAGAGAGAGAGAGAGAGAGAGAGAGAGAGAGAGAGAGAGTCATGTTCCCACAGGCTTCACCCACCCTTAGCAAAATCCACTGAGCTGAGAGCAGCTGCTCCTGGAGGCAATTGCTTTCATCCTGGAAATAGCCAAGGATTTGCAGGAAACCCTCCAACCTCATGCAATCACTGTTACCTGCAAATCCTTTGAAAATCGGTCTCCTTGAGAGAAGCAGCTCATCCAAACCAGCTTCTGGTCCAATGACCTTGGTGCTTGTCAATTCAAGGGTCTAGGTGTGAGCTGCAAGGTAAGGCAATCACTCCTCCAATCCCAGGCACAGCTAACCCATCACTCACTAGCAACTCAAACCTGATAGGCTCAGCCTCAGGGAGGGGCTAGCTGTAGTCCAAAAGATGTTTTTTTTTTTCCTTAAAGAAATGTGTATGAGCATTTTGCCTGCATTTATGTATGCACCCCACAGGCATGAGGAGGCTAGACGAGGTGTGTTGGGGCTCCTGGAACTGGAGTTATGGACCATTGTGAGATACCATCTGGGTGTTAGGAACCAAACCTTGGTCCTCTGCAAGAGCAGCCAGTACTCTTAACCACTGAGCCATCTCTCCAGCCCCAAGAGGTAGTCCTTTCCTTACTGTCAGTTACAAAGTCTGCAGTACAGTCTCAAGTCTAGTTAACTAAAGCAGCAGTGAAACTTTGACTTAAATGGTGTAAGGTGCATAGTGAAAACCAGTCCTTAACAAAGTTCATTAAACTTGTGTCAACTACTAAGCAACCACTGTGAGCATTCGAGGACTGCTGCTGTTTTCTTTTTGTTGACCGCCGCCCCTGTCATTATACCACTTCCCATTCTCTTCACTTAGGCAGTTTCTTACATGAACTACGATCATATTGTACATCAGACGGAAAAATTAGGCTGTAGTTGGGTTTCAGAAGCTTCCCCTGCAAATATCTTGAAAGAATCCAATTTATTTGGCCACATTTTTTAAAGGATGAGTGAAACCTCAGGAAACTTCGCCTTGAATTCTGTGAGGCACTCCCTGCATGGGGCCTCCACTTCAGATAAAGCATGACAGCATCATCTCATAGCAGGGTTGCTCAAGGTCACCGTGATTGTGGGTAAATGACAGTGTCTAAACCTGCCACTTTGCTGGGTAAATTGTACATGGTCTAAAATAACAGCAAGGCGCTGCTTTTGTCCCTTGTGTGGGACCTCACAGGAGGAGGGCACGTGCTGCCACAGAGAGAGCAGTACTCCGTGATGGTCCTGGCATCGGAAATATTCACCAGTCAAAACTCTGGAGGAGGCTGCAGTCCCTTCGTGCCAGCAGAACCATTTTGTGTGGTTGTTGGCACTCAAAACTTTCTTGGACAGGAGTTTTAGAATTTGAGTGTGGACCATGTAAGACAGAAATGGTGGCACATGCCAACATCCCAGCACTTGGAAGAGTGAAGCAGGAAAATTGTGACTTGGAGACCCCGCCTAGGGTATATAGCATAACCCTGTCTCAGAACAAAACTGAATAATAACTTTTAAAAAGATTATTTGTTTGCGGAGGCTGTATAACTATCACAGAACAACAGAAAATGTATTATCCTACCTTGTCTTGAAGTTCAAGATCAAGATGTCAGAGGGTTGTTAAAGCCAGAGGCTGGACTATGGCATGCCTGATATGGCTTGGCTCAGCTACCCGTTGTCAGTATGTCAATTAAACAGACAAGTAGTAGTGAAAGGCAGAGATTGAAGATGTATTCAACATGCCACAATGGGAAGAGGAACAAATGAAGGTGTGCAGTGTCCCCAAGTCCATCTTCTGGGCACTGACAGGAGGTTTGGATTGAAATAGAGGGCAAGTACACAAAACTAAGCAGTCCTGGTCAGGGTGTGGTCTTTCCCACTGACCCATTATCACCTCTGCCTCAGTCTCTCCTACAAGGTAATCTGACAAGGTGTCGGAACCCTGTGAGGGCTCTACCTAGGGAGACAAATTCTTCCTCTAGTTTGCATCAGGCTTCATCTTTCTCCTCCTCCAAGTATGAAATTCCTGGGGACATTCCAATTTCTTGGGGACCATTGTTTCAGTGGCTCCTTATCCAAAGGAAGGAACACAAGAGTCTCTTCTCAGAAGATCTTAATTTCTGCCAAGATGTTTCTAACAGCAGGTTTGCTTCTTGTAAGTGAAGGTCTGTTCTAGCCCCCCTCCCTGGCTGATTGATAGCTGTCTTCTTATGCCTCTGCCCATCCTCTTCCTTCTGAAAGAGTCTTTCCCTGTGCCCAAACTTTCCATTTTATAAAGTGACTACTCAGAGGATTAGAGTTGGGCCTCATAACTTCATTTTAACTTAATTATGTTGGTACAAGCCCTATCCCCAAATGCTGGCATGCAAAGGCACTGAAGGGTAGGAAGGTGACATATCATTTTAAGACTCAGTTCAACTCATGCCAGAACACATCTAAAATGGAATCTACTATTAAGAACTGATTTTTATGAGTTATGAGTGATTTTTTCTCTGCCTCCCGAGTGTTGAGATTAAAGGCATTTACCACCACTCTCAGCTCTTTTACTTTATTTATTTATTTATTTTTAGAAGGGGAACACCTTTTAATATGACTGATTATATTATTCATATAAACAACTAATCATCTTTTTCTTCTTTTTTTTTTGACCAACTGAACTGTTCACCTTGCTAGCACCCTTCTGAATCTCAGTCAGGTACTTTCACCCTGGCTTTAGCTCCTAATAGTTAGCAGTTGGGTGTCTAGTAGGCCTTTTAACTCTTTGACTTCAGATTCCACATACAATATCTCTACATGAGTTCAGGTGCACAGCTGAAGGTTAACTAACAAGAAACCATGCCAGACAGGAGAAACCTTCCTTTGAGTTGTTGGCCAGCGTGGTCTAAGATGACTCCCCAAATTACACAGGTTATTGCCTCTTAGAACTTGAAGGTAAGACCCTATTGTTGAGAACAGGACATACTGAGAGACCAGATTGGAAGCAATGGAGCTGGAAATGACCTGAAAGCCACTTCCCCTTAAGGCTAGCTCTCATTGCTCTGGAGAGCACTATCGAATGCAGCTAAGGGAGAACATCAACCAATGGCCTAACATCAGCTTATTGACCAAATAACCATGTCAATGACCGGAACAGCATTTGACACTGGTGCAGTACTGGCACTTTTATCTAGGAGCCAATCAACAGCAACCTAATAGAGCCCGCCCAGTGGGAAGAAACTCATGTGTGGGACTGTAATCATAGCCAGATACATATGGCTGAAGAGGTCATAGAGCTTAGAGAAATCCTCAAGACAGTCACATTCCTAGGCTAATATAACCTCTAAGTGAAAAATATGTATGTTTATATCCACAGTCAAGTATCCCAGCCATCACTTGTGGTGGTTTGAATGAGGATGTCTTCCAGAGGCTCTAAGTATTTAGACATTTGTCCCCAGTTAGTGGCGCTGTTTTGGGATGTCTTCAAAGGTGTAGCCATGCTAGAGGAAGTATGTCACTGGGGGTGGGCTTAGAGAGTTCTTAACCTTGCCAGATCTCCAGTTGTGCTATGCTTCCCGTGCCTGCTTGAAGATGTGAATGCTTAGCTTCTGTGTCTACTACAGAAACCCCTGCCACCATACCTATCTCATCATGATGGACTCTTGCCACTTTGGAACCGTAAGCTAAATAAACTCTTCTTTTTACAAATTCCGTTGGTCAATGTTTCTATCACTGCAACAGAAAAGTAACTAATACACCACTCATCAAAGAAGCTTCTATTGTGCCAGTACCACAGCTGGTCACACACAGACATTGTACATGAATTTCCCATGCCTAAGCAGCACAACTACAATGCAACCTCTACATCCAGGGCTCATGCAACATGGAACAAAGGGTAAAGAGGACACTAGTGAAGCTCTCAACTCTCATTAATGAAGCTCCCTCATGCAACAGAGGGCCAGGAACACAAAAGGTCACAAATGGCCAAAGAAAGGAGATTAGGAATCTGCAGAGTGAGGGTTCCTGGACAGGATTCTTATATTAAGTCTCACTCACCATGGCTCAGAGGCCATAAAGGAAGACAAGGCAGAAGGATTGTAAGAGCCGTGGAGGAGTGTGTGACCATATGAAAATAGAATCCTACAAGCTCCTAGGACCCTGCTCATATGAACCTACAGCAATGTTTTCAGCATGCTCAGGACTCATGCAAACTCAAGAAGACAAAAACCCAGCATGGAACAGGAGAAATGGGTAGCAGACCCCAATCTTTGCTGAAGAAATATTGACAACTGATTACTATTGGGTGAAGATGAGCTAATCTTCCTAAAGTGTGGAACTCCAGATAGGCTTGACTAGACCTCAGTAAATGAACCCTCACTGAGGAATAGTTGGGGACACTAACTTGACACAATAGATCTTAACGCAGATGAAAGAATGTATGGATTCCAGCTGGGGAGCTGGGGTGGGGTTGTGCTGGTGGAGAAGGGGTTATAAACATGAGTAAGACTGGTTGAGATATTCTGTATGAAATATACAATGATTCAATTAAAAAAGAGAATGTTTGTCTAGTTAAAAATATATATATATTTCTCTTTTGTAGTTAAGTTGACCTGTGTCTCAGAACAAGGCTGTTGGAAGAGTGATCTCTAAGGTCTCCTTTTCCTTACAGTTCTCTGAAATGCCCATCAACACCAGCACTGAGGAACTCAGATATATTTGCTGGGCATCAGGAGAGGACAGAGTTCTTCCAGCTGTCTTCTCCCAGAGAAAACCCACATGTGACTCCCTCATTCTATGGAGTATTCTGACCAAAGTAAGGGGGCAGGACACCCACCTTGATCCTGGTAATGACATTCCAAGTGCTTACTATAAATATTAGCCTTCTGAATTCAGGAGGAGCAGCTCGAGCTGTGGCATATCAAATCCCTACAGTTAACATGCATGGTTACCATGGTGTCCCACGATATCTTCCTTTACATTAGAAAAATAAGATCAAGAGTGCTGTTTGTAGTTCATGAGACCACCTTGGGGTTGTTTAAAAAGGGCAGGAAGTTGATGGAAACTGGCTCCCTGACCAGCATGCACATATGTGGTGTAGCTTTGATGTGACAGAGAGGGTCGTGTTTGCTGATAGGGCCTGCTAATAATCCAACAAGGTGATGTCATTCTTGGCAGAGCCCAGAAACAGAAATAGAGGCCAAAAGCTCCCCTTGGTTGCCTGAGCCTCTTCAGGGTTCCTTAAGTTTGCTATTGCCAAGCAGATGAGACTGGAAAGTTCTGTGAGCCCAGCTGAACTGTCTTACCTCCTAGGGATGAGAGTTTTTGTCAAGAACTTCAGGCCACTAGGCTGGTTTCCATAAATCACTTGGAAAGATTTATACTGCCTTTGAAAGCACTCTTTGGAATAGAGACTTCTAATAGAGCCAGGAGATAATTAATTCCTGGGGATATAGTCCTTTGTTCTAGAGTTGCTTTATCCCATAGGGAAGTGATCTGAACCTACTAACCCTGAGTCTCTCCTCATCCTAAATGGTCACAGAAGGGGTAGGAATAGTTGTTAGGGAAGAAGAGAGAAAATTTCAGGAACTTTTAATTTTAGAATCACAGCCCAAGTCCCTTGTATGCATGTATCCTAGTTGACGGAGTGCTTGCCTAGCATGCACAAAGCCCTGTGTAAAACTAAGTATGATAGCCTAGCACTTAGGAGATAGAGTCAGGAGAATCAGGAATTCATCACTAGCCTTGGCTACACAGAAAATTTGAGATCAGCCTGGATTATAGGAGACCTAGTCTCAGAATAAATAAGTAAAACCTCAATTCTTTAATAAAATGCATCCTTTTTATTCCTTTTAATTTCCTGACTTTTGCTTAAGTCAAGAACCAAGGGAACCCTGATATTTCTAGGTGGAGAGATGCTTGCAAGGTCACCCCTGCCCCATTCTACTCCCAGAAGCCTGTCCAGCTACAGCCAGCTAGTATTTCCTCAGTTGCTTTCTCCCTCCGCTGTGCTCACACCATTGCTCTCTGGCCTTTTAGGTAGATGCTGTTCCTGATATGAGGATCGCACAGATTCCTATCTATGCTTGTTTGCTAGGGAAGCCTGTGAAATAGTCACGGTCTTGAGGAAAAGCACTCCCCATAAATTGCAGACCCTTGTCTCCATGGAACCATGAAAGCTGAGGTCCCTGGTCCTCACAGTTCAAGTTGTAATACTGTCTTCAACAGGATGGTTATTTCTACATGGTCTCACAGAAATATACTTTTGGCCAAATTGCCCTCATACAATGAGAACCAAGGACTTTTATATGGCTCAGAGATGCTACTGATTATTATTCAAAAATTCTGTAAATAAATATATATGATTTATAGAATAGATACCATCTAGCAGGCAAATGTTGGTAAGGCAGTTGATATTTTCCAGTTGGCTTTTATAATGATCAGGACTCTGTTGGTATGGCAAAAAATTCATCAGTGTACTGAGTTGAAAAGATTTGGGAAGAAGGCTTCTGGTGATATCCCGTTCTACAGAAAGCTGTATTCATCCATTCCACAGATACAAACCAATGGCTACTATATGCCGCACAGTATTCTGGGAACCAGGGATGCAGTGGTGACAGAGTAGAACAAACCTCTACTCTCACAGAACATTCTTGAGAGACAGAGGCAGACAATCAGAGAACAGTAGATAGAGATAGAGAGTACATCCAGTGGTGAAGAATACTATGGGAAACGCTAAGGCAGAGGAGGAGGGTAGGGAGAGCCAGGGTGGAAACCCACACATGGAGAAGGCTTTGCTGAGAAGGTGCCATTCAGGGAAGGAACTGAAGCGGGAGAAGAAGACTGCCACTAGCACACAGGACATTCGGGTCATAATGCAGAGGGAGCAGCGGAGGCAGTGGCCTGTGACCAAAGCCTGGTGTAGTTGTAAAAGCCTCTGTGGCTGTGCTGTGGCAGGGGGACTATGCGGTCTGAGGCGGTAGGATACCAGGTTGGAAGTGCCTTGTAGCACCAGCCACTGTCTGCTTCTGGACTTTCTCTCTGGTGCTGGCCGTTTTCTTGACACACATATCTATTAACATACCATCCTAGATGCTCAGCTTCTAGGTCTTTGTGGACCTCCAGCCACAGCCCTTGCTGAAGCCTCTTCACGGCTCCTACGGGACTTACTTCCTGGGAGTTTCTGGTGTGTCTACAAGGCCTTTCTGGAAGAGATTAGCATTAGAACCATAGGCCCAGCAAAGCTAACGTATTGCCACCAAAGCGGACAGGTATAATTTGAATCAATTGAGGGTCTGAGTACAGAACAAAAAGTCAGAGCAGGGGAAATGCACTCACTTCCTAGGCCTCTTTCCTGCTCTCTGACAGAGATTCTTGGTTTGGGGACTTTCCTGATTCTGCACCTTGCAAAGCATATTGTAGAATTTCTGAGCTTATACTATCCATGAGCCAACTCCTGTAAGAAATCCCCTATTACATAGGACTCCAGAGAGTCCTAATACAGTCGCCATGTTGAACTGCCTTATTTCCACTGACATCTTCACTTCCTGCCAAGATTCCTAGTCAGTCATGGGAAAGCCACATTTTCTTTCTTTTAATTTTTTTTAAACTTTATTTTTATTTTATTGTATGTGTATGTGTGTTTTGCCTGTATGCCTGTAAGTGCACCATGTGTGTGCAATGCCCTCAGAAATCAGAAGAGATCAGACCCCTGGAACTGGGGTTATGGCTTGTTGAGAGCTAACATGTGGGTGCTGGGAACTGAACCCAGATCTTCTACAATATCATCCAATGTTCTCAACAACTGAAACATATTTCCCATCCCTTAAATTTTTAATTAATTAATTTTTATTGCCTCCAACAGTTGACAGTGTTAGGCACCCATTAAACGCAAGGAAAATTCTCACTATAGGACACCCCAACTCCATATTTAGATCTTTGAGAATCGAATTGGCCTTTTACTTTTATTTGAGTCTGAGAGAGAATGCAGCACAGACGAGTTTAATCTTGTCCACTAATCAATATTCTTTTAAGTACAGTGATTTCATTTAGGAAGTATTTCAGCCCAAATCCCAGTATTATAGAGTTTCAAAGAGTGCTCCATTTGCCCTTCTTTATTTAGTCTGTAACTGGAAAATAGTGTACATTTGAAAAGCAGTTCACAACTTTATCTTTGATTCAAATAAAGATAGTTTTAAAAAAAAACAACTTTCAAATCATGCAGAAATAACATTCTAAAATCCTTAGGTGCCAAATCTCCGTTTAATAGGAGGGTGGGCTCTGCTTCCAAAATGGGCAGCATGCCAGGCACTTGGGCCTTTGGGGGAGGTTTAAGTCTCCGTCTCACTGGTTCCTTTTGTCTCCTCCACTGTCTGGAGACCTGAAGGGTCCAGCGGATGCTACTGTGTCAATATCGATTGTCTCCCCATCTCATCAAGCACAAAGCTTCTGGCCTGGAGAGATGGTACAGCAGTTAAGAACACTTGCTGCTCTGCAGGGAATTTGGGTTTGGTTCCTAGCACTGATGTGATTACTTTAAATTCAGTTCCGGGGCATCCAACAGCTTCTTCTGGCTTCTTAGAGCACCGGACATGAATGTGGTATACCTATATACACGCAGGCAAATACTCAGACACATAAAATTTTAAAAATTTAATGTCATTTGCAGATCATACAATTAGTGGCGAAGTTGGTACTCAAACTTTGGCTCCAATCAGTGCTCCCAGATCTGTTCTGAGTCATCAGAATCTTTGGAATGTGTGAACACTATGAACCTTTTCTTGCAAACTTTGTCGATCTGTCCCATAAGTTTGAGAGGACAATTGGAGCAGATTCTTGGGTCTCCATATGGTGGAGACAGACAAGTGGTAGCAGCTAAACCCCATGACAGCCATCCGATAGAAAGATAAAGAATCCTAGCTCAGAACTGTTTCCTGGAGACACTATCCTGACAACGAAGACAGTGCCTGGGAGCAAGAGGCTATTTGTGACTGTGGTGGAGAAGTTGCCTCACTGAGCTCCTTCCCTGAGTCTTGAGGTATACAAGTTTTTATGAATTTTTTTGTGTGTGTCTGTGTGTGTGGTAGGAGAACGTCTGCACACAAATTGGGCGTTTTGGTAGACACACAAATGATTTCTAGTTACTGGACATGGCGGACATGGCACAGACACCATCAGGAGGAAAGCTAGGGTGAGCGGAAATGTTCTAGAAGGCCTCGTCCTGGAGCCGTCTACATTTCAGAAAGGAACTCTGCAAAGTGATTATAAACTGAAGATGGGTGGGCAAGTAGGAGGAGGACATGGTGTCTTCTTGGAGTTTCCTGGGCGTCTTCCTCTCCCAGGAGTGAAGATTAGGATGAGCAGGAGATTTAATGTCAAGCCAGTGGGTTCAGATTGCCACATTCCACTTCCACCTCAGCCAATGACTCACCTCTGGCCACATCCTCCCCATGAGGGAGGCCATTCTCTAGATCCCTGAGTCCTCGTCCTCACACCGAAGCTTTTTTCATAGGCTCAGTGAGCTGCCCACTTTCCTGCTGTGCATTTGTGTTGTGCATTCATCTGAGCCCTCTAGGATTCCGTGATAGTCAGTGTCTGTCCCGCTAAAGATGAAGAACGAGGGAAGGATGGGTGATTTTGGAAAAGCCGAGAGGGAGGAAGAGGCCAAAGCACACACCTTTGTACAACTTTAGCACCACTCCGTCACAAATAATTGATTTGGCTTCAATTTAGATCTGATATCACTGGGTAAATAAACATGGAAAAGGGATCTCAGCCCTGTTGGAAGCTGAAGTCTTCTTCCCTTCCTTGTCATTCGTTAAAACTTGTATGTACACAACTGACCCTGACCTCCAACTTATACTCCCACATGGTCTAAAGTTTCCCAATGTGATCCCTTGAGATCACCATCTTAAGGATGGGTGATCTGCATATTCAGACAGCTGAAATTATTTTACCCACGCTTATAAACAGTGCCTTCTGACTTACTCAGAGACCACAACCAAACCAAAGCCATTCAGAGTGACCCAAAGGCAAACAGACTAGTAGAAAAACTAACGGCACCTTCCTTAAATAGCCTTCGTGAAACCTCTTCAGTTTATAAATGGTGTCTAATTTAACTCCATAAAAATAAATTAGCCAGATCATTTGTGTCTGCTTGTGGGAAGATGAATTGCATAATAGGTCTGGCCAAATATTGTAGCCTAAATATTGGCCCTATTAGAACTGTGAACTGAATTTTTCAGAACACAATTCATAGCATTCCTTCCCTGCATGCAGTGCTCCTTTGTTTCTGTTTCCTCAGCCCCAGGTGGGAACCCCATAACAGCCCTCTGTGACATAAAACTTTTTTGATTTATCAGAATCATAAAAGATCATTGTACTTGAGTTGAACGAGGGTCTCACTGTGAAAACCCTCACAAAGACCACAAATACAGCATTTGTTTGCTGCACCTGGGCTCCAGGCCTTTGAAAAGAGCTACTTGGGGCACAGGCAGCAACAGGGCATACCTTGAACTCTGTGGGCTAGTTTATGTTAGGAAACTTTTAAGGATTAGGGAGACGTTTCTGGGGTCTGTGTTCACTATAAACATTTGCTCAGTCTGTGTATGGTAAACATTTACAAGCCTCTTAGAGTGAGCGCTTGGGAGTGGAAACAGGCTCACAGGACAAGGCAGTGGTGAATGTTAGAAGGTGAATCTATACCTCTCGAGGTTCAGCTGGAGTTGTCTGGGTTCCTTTAGAAGGTCTTTCAAGAGACACCAGTCGTGTGGGAAAGTGGTTGAAAGCACACACTAGGAGTCTGGCAAGGCAAGGGCTTACACTCCAGGCCCTCTAGAGCTTAGAGAGCATTTGTGGTTGTAGGCAGGGAACACCTTGGACTCCTTCAGCTGGAGCCTAGAGCCTAGTTGAGAGCTTGTTTTTCTTACAAGTATAACATGACTTTGACTGTTCTAAGTGGCAGCCTCTGTGAGTGAGCTGAGGTTTCAAGACAAGTTACAAAGTAGGATGGAGAGGAATGTTCTCAGAGGTGAGGTCTAGTAAGGAAGGACTGAGTTCTTCAAAACGCAGTGCCTCGCGGGGAATTTCTGGCCGTGTGTCTGCTTCTTCTTCTCCTTCTTGACCTTTCTTCTGCATTGTAGTTCTCTTCATTATCTCCTCCAGAACTTTAGTAGATATTTGCTTTCAGCAGCATTGTATTTAGGGACAGAGTAAACAGGGGAAGAGGAGCTGTGTTCAGAGTGTGAAACAGGTGGTCAGTCCCAAATGAGGAGAGCAGCCCCAGGAGCTAAGAGTGATGCCTGGGAGCCAGGAGACATCAGAAACCAGGTCATGGTCTGGAATACTCAACCTGAATGGACGCCAGCTCTTTCTAGAAAGACTACTAGGTGGAGGAAGGAGAAGCGAGGGGTGCGTCTGTGAGGCCCACTGTGTGTCAGATGACAGAATGGCAAAGATATTTTACTTGAGCTGGACATGGTGGAGCACACCTATAATCTTAGCATTTGGGGGGCTGAGGCAGGAGAACTGTGAGCTTGAGGCCAGTCTGGGCTACAGTGAGTTTCACACTGACCTAGGTTACTTAGTGAGGTTTAAAAAATATTCCTGTACTTCTGTCGTTCCCACCCTCCCACTCCCCTTCCCGTTCCCCCTCTCCTCCTCAATTTCCTTTGACTATTATTGTTACATACACATATTATATATATATATATATATATTTATATAATGCACTGAGTTCATTTAGTGGTGCTCATGTGTACATGTGTTTAGGGCTGACAACTTTGGATTAACAACCTACCAGGGAACTTGTTCCTGGAGAAAACTAATTCTCTCTCCCTCAGAAGGCACTGACTGCCTATTCAGATAACCCTTCATCTAGGGGTGGGATTATTTCCCTTATCAACATTGAAATTTTATTTCAGGAAATAAAATAGAATTTTTAAAAAAATCAATAAAATAAAAGCCTTAAACTCAGATATTTTATTGAACATTAAGAGCATGACCTCAGAAGACTGGAAGACTGGAAGACATTCAGAAGCATTTTGATTACAGCATTCCTATAGGAGTTGGAGATGACAGGTGTTCCACCCCTTACCCCAGTGCTGGACAAAGGATCAAAGAACAACCTTAAATACCTTAAATCTTGATTGGGTAAGGCTAACATCCCATGAGGTCCATGTGGCCTCTGGGAAGTCCTTGGACAGACTGTCTGAAGTCAGTTGGAAGCTATCTCCAACCACCATCTTGGCGCCTTCCAACTCCTCACCACTGTGATCTTTCCCTCAAACCACTGTGGTCAGACACAGTCCAGAGCATGTTAATAGGAATGAACCCTGAGTTGATGTCAGCAGTGCACAGCACATCCCGGAGAACCACTGCTTCCCCATCCTGGTCCAGCTCCCGAGGCTGCTCTGCAGCATTCTGAATTCCAACCGTTTCGTGTGCTGCGCCGGCACTTTTAAAAGATAGAACACAGAAATGGACCGAGGGACAGAGCTTGCAGCTGAAATCACGAGCTCCCTAAGGGAACCCTGGCCTCTGCAGCACCATCTGTGTCTTTCTGGCCTCTTTACTTGGGCAGACAGAAAAGCCCAGCATCTGGAACACCCCTCATCGCTCATGAGTCAGATACTGCAGACCTCCAGCTGCAAAAGTGATGAGCAGATTGCTTGGGTGAAGCAGTCTCTTCTCCTCTGGTCCTTTGATCTATCTCACTGTAGCAAGTTTGGTGTGGTTGGTTTAGTTCGCTAAGGAGCATACTTCAAACTGTTGCTACCATCTTCCCGACAGTCATAATAGCAGCCTCCCTGCTGGGCTACATCTCCTCTAAACATTTTAAATGTTTGCATACAGTCATCTGTTGAATGTCAAATAGTCTCTCTTAGACTGGATCAACAAAAACTCAAAGCAACATGTGATCATGAATACATTGTAACCTGTGAATGACGTTAAAGTCAGAATCTAAAAAGGGGTAGGGGGGTAATAACTGAGAGGAACAATAGTGCTATTTTGTACTTGGGTAAGTAAAAGCATGACCCAGTGGGGGAAACTGTTAAATAAAAATGACAGGAGGCTGCTGTTGTAGACTAAGCTCCTGTACTGGGCCTCAATAGAGCAGGCTGAAGGTAAAAATGGTCACTCCGGCTAAAGCCCCTCATCTCTAAGCTGAAACTCAGTCTTACACCTGAGTGCCCAGAAACTGGCGTTAGAGAAAGAGTAGCCAAAGTTCCCAAGTCTGCCTGTTCCCTTTGGCATAATAAAGGAGCTCTCTCTGCCTCACTCCCTACAGAGAAGCCGAAACCTGGAATGACAACCTGGCCATCCCAGATCCTCCCGTACAAGGAAGCAGCTCAGAAACGACCAATTTACTTTGGGATTTTATTTTGAGTGTTGGGGTCAAAGCCAGTCCTACATACACTTGGTAAGTGATGTTCCACAGAGCTACAGCCCGGCTCCACTTCTGGGTCTTTCTGTTCTCTTCGGCATTTTCTTCCCCCTCTAAAACCAACCTCTTGTTTGGTTCAGTGGAACACTTATTCTATTTTATGGAATGAAGGGTTGCCTGATTCTAGAGTTGAAAAATGAGACCAACAAAGATAACAGAGACAAAGAAAGAAAGAGAAGAAAGGAAGGAAGGAAGGAAGGAAGGAAGGAAGGAAGGAAGGAAGGAAGGAAGGAAGGAAGGAAGGGAGGAGAGAGGGAAGGAGGAAGGAAAGAAGGAAGGAAGGAAGGAAGGAAGGAAGGAAGGAAGGAAGGAAGGAAGGGAGGAGAGAGGGAAGGAGGAAGGAAAGAAGGGAGGGCAGAGAGGGAAGATGTAAGAGGAAGGAGGCAGGAGGAAGGAAGGAAGTTCTAGCACATGGGCCCTGTAGGTCGTGTTCCTCCTTCTCTATCCCAGTCTCCCTGGGAGGTAAAGATGATGGAAATCACCAATCAGTGACCTTCTGCACCTATTCTCTGCTCCTCGGCAGCAGTGAGGGGCAGAGTGGCCACTAGGAACGCTCCACTTCCACCACCTCACCATACGTTTGCATAGCCCAGATCTGCTCCCAGAAGTCCTGCTCATCACCCAGGGAAGTGGGCTGAGTGGAGTCAGTCACCGGCTGGATGCTCTAGTCCGCTTGACCACAGAGGTATAGGCTTGCCTCGAAGGAGCTCTGGGGTGCTTGCTAGAGGGAACACAGATGGCGAGCCTGCCAGCCAGCCCAAGAGCTCCTTTATGGCATAGACAAACTCTTTTTGCCTTCTGCTCTTTCTACAAGTCAAAAGAGTGCCACTCTCCAGAGAAGCAGGCCTGTTCTCTGTAGTGTTTATCATACTTGGTAGATACCTAGACTGACAATTTTGGTGATTTTCCTTTCTCTAACTTTTCTATAGGGATCATTACAACAGGACCATTTAAAGCAGTCTTGTCCCAGGCTCCAGGAAAAAGCTACTCATTTTCTTTTTTAATAATTGCTTGATGAAAGACTGCCGTGGGGGAAGGGGGCTTAGTTGGTAAGACACTTGCCTTGAAAGTGGGAAGACTTGAGTCCCTGCCAGGACCCATGTAAAAATAACTGGTATGATGGTCTACATTTGCAATCCCAGCACTGAGGAGCAGAGACAGGAGGATCTCTGGGTCTGCCCGCCACATTGACAGTCAGCCAGTCTAGCCTAATTAGTGATCTTCCCGTCAGTGAAAGACCCTGTCTTAAAGAAGATGGACAATATTCCTGAGGGTGACCCCTGAGATTATTCTTTGGCCTTTACACACATGCACACCCCCCCGGCCTTCCTCATTTGCTGCTATGATAAAATATTGACCAAAAGCAACTCGGGGAAGGAAAGGGTTTATTTCGCTGACAGGTTACAGCCCGTCATCCAGGGAAGCTAAGGCACAGACTCAAAGCAGAAGCTCGAAACAGATACTATGGATGGACATTCTTACTAGCTTACTGCTCCTGCTTCTGATCAACTGCTTTTCTTACACAGCCTAGGACCACCTGCCTAGCGGATGGTACCAACACCCACAGTGGTCTGGGCCTTCCTACATCATTCAGCAATCAGGAAGATGCCCCACAGACATGCTGACATGTCAGTCTGATGGAGGAAATGCCTCAGTTAAGGTTCTCTCTTCCCAGGTATGTCAAATTGACAACCAAGATTAGCCACCACAACCCCACACATATACATGAGCATATATACACACCCACACAGACACATGTGTACAAACATAAAATAATAATAATGATCTTGCTACTAATTAATCTAAGCACGTGGGAAGTGGAGGTGGGAGGATCAAGAGTTCAAGGCCAGCCTGAGCTAAGTGAGGACTTGTCTTAAACAAACAAACAAATATTGTGTGATAGAAACGTAAAAGTACGTGTCTCCTAGGAAAGTTCTAGAACAACTAGATAAGAGACCACCCAGAGAGCTCCACTCAGGTAGGCTCCAGGCTCCAATTACCCTCTCATGTATTTATATGGGTTGAACAAGACATTGCCTTGAGTGGGTTATCACCTGGCCATGGCAAGCTCCTTCCAGATGTAAAATGACCTTAACTGTTCTCACACTTAACATCTCTTTAACAAGCTCCACCAGCCCTGGTCACTGGCATTATGAGGAAGACTTTGCATAAACCTTTTTGCCTGCTCCCCTGCCTCCACTGTTTTCTCTAACAGGAACTAGAATAATCTTTGAAAATCTAAGTGAGACCATGTCACTTCTCTGTTCATCACTCTCTAACAGAATAAAATCCAGATTTCAGCAGGATGCAGCCTAATTCCTTAGCCCAATGAGCTCTTTGACTGTTACTCCTCTGACTTGGTCATCTTTTCCTCTTTTATGTCTCCTGCTTCTTTTTCTTTTTACTGGTACAAGTGATGAACACAGACATGGTCCCACACATTCTAAGCATGTGTATTACCACTGAGCTGCAGTCTAAGACCCTTTTGCTCTGGCCTCTTGACTTCCTTGCTTATCATTGCAAAATATAAAAGAAGAAAATGAAACAAGTCAGAACCCGAGGTTCTTTGCACTTGGTCCCTAAGTGGAATGCTCTCCATTCTGATTACATGTACACTTTCACAAAATACAGTCCTGTCATCAAAGCCTTTGACATCCCCTAGTCACTCCCCTCCCGCCCACTCTGCTTTAGATTTCTAGATATTATTCATCACCACCTGACATGCTGCACAGACTCTTGTTCACTGGAGTACTGTCAGCCTTTCTGGGTGAGCAGGGACTTTTTTTTTTTTCATCCATTCTCCTATCTCTAGTGCCTGAAACAACTCTTGGCACATATGTGGAGCTCACTAAGTATTTATCAAATGGATAAATGAATTCTGGAGTCCTAATGCTTTGTAGCCTCAGCTGGCAGGAAGACCAGTAGGGCCACAGGTGATAAGAGGGCTGTGAACAAGGAACAGCTTGAGATAGCCCAGAGTTCTTGAAGAATCAGCAAATATAGGAGAAATGTGATTTAAAAAGAAAAAAGAAGAAAATAATCAGACAGATCCCTAAAGAACCTGGATAGCTCTCCTGCCTGTGCTGAGCCGAAGTCAGGCCAGACTTGCTTTCTTCGGTTGCTGAAATCTGGTTCTTGTCACATGGCAACCTCAACATCTATTTTGATATCCATGTTATATGTCTCTTGGCATGCGGAGGACTCCTATCATTTAGCAGATTTATTGAAATTAGGGAAAGCGGTGTGAAATGCCTCCTGCTGTATGGGAAAGGAGGAGGGAAGCTGACATTTGGCTTTTTGCCAATTTCACAAAAGTTTCAAGTTTCAGGCTTTTTGCCTCCTCCTGGGGGGAATGGCTCTCTTATCAAACTTCTATTGTCTGAGAAGCCATAAAGACATGTCCATGAATCTGGTGGTATTTTAATATTCAAAAATCATATTCTGAAGTGTGTAAAACTCAACATTTCAGCCCAGCTGTTAGAAGAACTGAAGCTTTCCTTGTTCTGTTCATGACCCATCTTCCCGGCATTTCACTTTATTTATCCTTGGTGGGCTAGGACTGTACTGGGGGGAAACTGAGTTATTGAATAAACTCCATGCCAAGTCCAACCTCTCTGCCCCCACCTCTCTCTTGTGTGATCTTGGGCATTGCACTGCTTCCTCCCATTCAGCCTCCCTAAGCCTTACCACTTGCTCTGACCCTTGGCCCAGCAACGGTCATTTCTCCCCTACACCATTCCAGGAGGCCCCTATCTGGTCTGCCAATTTCCTCAATAGATTCAGAGTAGTACTTTCTGCATGAGAGTGTAAGGGTAGATAAGATGGCTCATTCAAATGTGCTTTCAGGATGCCAGCATAGAAATCTATTGTAAGATTTCACTAGAGATTATTGTTTCTTTTACTATGACTGTGGCTCATAGTCTACTGGGTCTTTTTTTTTTTTTTTTTTTTTAATTGGGAGTCGAAAGATCTTTTCCCCCTTGGATTTACTTCTTCCCTAGATTCTATTTTTGATTTAAATGAGTCATTTTGGCTAGGGAACTAGTCATTCCAAACTGCATATTATGCACGTTTTTAGTTGGTGCTTGGACCTAATGCCAGCCTGGCAGGCATGTTGTGGAAACATATCCCAGCATCATATAATTGCCCTGTAATACACAACACAGTTTTTGGTGTTACTGAATCGAAAACAGCTTTATTTCCACATCATCTTATAAATACTGCCATGAGGTCAGCTTGACAGAAATACACAACTCCTTCTCCACCCCATATATAGCAAGTACACCTTCAGCCCCCAGGCAACAGCTTACGTATTTGATCATGCCGTACATGTGCTCCTAGTTCCCAGGGAATTTATACTCAAAAAGAGATGACAGCTGGTGCGTGCGCGCGCGTGCGCTTGTGTGTGTGTGTGCGTGTGAGAGAGATGCGAGTGTAAATGCAGGTACAAATGTGTGTGTGGCACATGTACATGCCATAGGTGTGTATGGAGGTCAGAGGAAATCTCAATTGTTGGCCCTCCTTCATCTTTCATCTTATTTGGACAGTCTCCTTTTTATGGTTATTTTCACTGCATAAGCCAGGCTAACCAGCCCATAAGCGTCCAGGGATTCTCCTGGCCCTGTCTCCCTTCTCCCATCCGGAATTACAGATGTGCATCACCACACCCAGCTTTACATGGTTTGGGCATTCAAACTCAGGTCCTCATGCTTATGCAGCAAGTACTTCGCCCACTGAGGCATCTCTCTAGTCCAAAATAAAAGTTTAAAAAAGTTTATCAAGCAGCTATGATGTGCAAAGCATGCATAGTTTTCCTCCACACTGGGAACATCTATGTGAATACAACATCACATGAAAGCCTCAATCCATTACCCATCAACTTTACAAACAGTAATTGCACACGTGTTTTCTATTGCTTTGCTTATCTATCCTCATGCAGTATTTACATTTGTTTACTATCTGGCAGATGCTTCCAGGGTTCTGTTTGCAGTGTTAACTGTGTACAGAAGGAAAATGTCCTTGTTAACATATAACAAGAATCTGTAATTTTTCCAGAAAAGAATTTTGTTAATGTTTAGATACTGTTACAGCTAATTAGGAACATATATTCATCACTAAAGTAAATTGACTGGAGTTTACAGTAGGTAATTGCTTATGAACCATAATGAAGTTTTGCGTTCTCTATACAAATAGTATCAATAGGTGATAAGGTTTACCCCCTGTATGTGTGATTGAATCATGCTCAGATTTCAGGTCTAAATATTCCTCTTAACCACTTTTGATGGACATGTCTTACCATGTACTTCATATTTCGTGTCCTCTTTGCTCTGGGGATTGAACCCATTTCAGTCTCCATGATGATTCATCACCGTGAGCATGGATAATTTTGCTGTGCTAAGGATAAGCAATGACGTCAGGGCTTGCTGAGTTATGAACTGTGCTTGGAAATTCCTAGGTATTTGGTCTCAGGGTCTTAGATATATTGAGCCTGTGTAATTCTTTTAATTCTTCCCTAAATGTCATGTTTTTACTTGTTATCATCCTCCATCCTCTGCCCTTCATTCAGGGAGAAATTTGGGAATATCTACTGTGTGCAGGACTTTCTTCCTTGTGTAGAGAAGACAGTTCAAATGGGGTCATAGTGGTGATGGCTTCCTGTGTGGCTGTACCTGGGACTGGGAAAGGCAAACAGTAACAAGGTCACAATTAAATAAGACAACTCATTTGCTTTGGTCAGGGACAGCAATAATCATACTTGGGAGAGTTATGTATAAATGAAGGATAAGTAGGATCCAAGGACATTCCATACTGAGAGTCCACTGCTGTTTACTTCTGACTCACTCCTGAGTGAAAGGATTCTTGGCTTGATGGCTCTCTGGGAATGTGGAGCTTCTGTGTTCTTGTTCAATACTGAATTTAATCTTGAATAATGCTTCATTTTAGTAGAGCCAAGTAGCTCTTTGCTTCAACTTAAACTCAGGTACCATTAGGCCTTGGAGAAGCCAATGATTCCAAATTCCCATCTTTGGTTCAGGTTGGCCTTCCTCCTAGATCCAGGAGTCTACCAAGTTCTTGGTGGATATCAGGGCTTCAGAAAGACAGTTTCTGGCTCCACCCTTCACTCTCACCTCCACTTTCCCAGTCTTGGAAAATGCTACTAGAGGCTTTTCAAATCAAGAAATTGTTCGAAGATCCTTTAAGACCTCATCCTCTATTTTCTCAGTCCTATGAACATCAAATTACTCAAGCAAACATGGACTTTTTTCAAAAACTTTTGTACCCTAAATCTACCTAAATCTATCAGACTATGATACACCCAGGCTTGAGATCCATCAGATGCCTTAGTGTGTGTGTGTGTATGTATGTGTGTATGTGTGTGTATATGTGTGTATGTGTGTATGTGTGTATATGTGCGTGTGTATGTATGTGTGTGCATGTGTGTATGTGTATGTGCGTGTATATGTGCGTGTGTATGTGTGTATGTGTGTGTATGTGTGTGTGTGTGTATGCGTGTGTATGTGTGTATGTGTGTGTGTGTATGTATGTGTGTGTGTGTATGTATATGTGTGTGTGTGTGTATGTGTAGGCAAATCAAAGGACAACTTAGGGGAATGTGTGCGCTCCTTCTATCATGTGATCCTGTGGGTCAAACTCAACTTACCAAGCTGGTGGCAAGCACTCTAACCCACTGAGCATCTCACTGGCCCTATTACTTGAGTTTTAGAGTAAAAGTCTAGATCTCAACAGGCCCAACAAGCTAGGCTTAGCCACCTATCCCAAATATACCAATTAAACAGGCAAGAATAGAGAAAATGCAGAGAAGAATTTATTTAATGTGGTCACACTGGAAGAGGAACAGATAAAGGCTCCAGCGCCTCCATAACCCTATCCTCGGTACTGACATGAGGTTTAGCTTTAAATAGAGGGCAAACGGTGTACAGAGCTAAGCAGTCCTGGTCAAGATGTGATCCTGCCTGTCTTTGACCTATCAATGGTCAAATGTAAAAGGTGATCTCAGTTGATGGAACTGGATGAAATCTCTTCCTGGGAGGCAGTCCCTCCTCTGAACCCACATTTGTCTTCCCTTTCCCCCAGTATAGGGTTCCTACAGAAACTTTGAGTCTTTGGGGGCCCATTGTCTCAACAGTCTTATAGCACAAGGCTCTGATTCTAAGATACTTTCTCTTCTGCCAAGCCAGTTACAATCCTGGCTCTTCACAGTGGATTCAGGAGCTGGTATGATCAGTCTCCTGTTTAAAATTTCTGTTTCCTTTTCTTTCTTTCCATGTCCCTCCACTACCACCATGCTCTGATCACAGCCTTCTTCCCATCCTCTCCATTTTCCTGGACCAATGCATGGCCATTGTGTTTCATCTGCTGGGATTGTTCTGTCCCTGACTGTCTAGGTGATGTCCTCCTTGCAGGTACCAATGAGTTAGTGTTCAGCTTTTTAAATATGCTCCGCCCTTCATGAGGCCTCTGTGCAGAGACATCACTATAATGCTTTATTCAGTTGCTGAGGGCCAGCTTGAGAGTCTACCTTCTAACCAACCCCCCAGTAAAGACCTACACTGCTTCAGATTATAGCATTCCAGTAGACAACAACAAAAAATGTTTTCAATATTTGCTCTCTTTAGTCCCCAAGAATACAAAGGAGAGTGGTTCCCACCTCTGTGTGAGAGCGAGCTGGCTGAAATTCAAAGACATTTCTAAGTCAAGTTTTATGGAAGCATCTTGCTTATTCAAAACGCCCAAAGAATGATAATGTAGTTCACTTGGGAAGGCTGATGACTAAATTAGTTATGGCCTTCAAGTAGGATTTTGCAAGTTTTCTAAGTTCTCCTGATTTAGAGTTTACATCATTCCTGCAACAAAACTTTTCAAACAGTGTACTGGGTAAAGTTGAAAAGAACAATGGTTCCTGAGCCAAAGCTTTATTTACTGTAGATCTTTCCCTTATAAATACAATAAGCATCAAATTGTGAGAAGGGGCGGAGGAGGCGTCAGACTACAGCTCTGAGATTGTTCTCTGGCTTTCTGTTTTGTGAATTTACATTTAAAAATAAGCACAGATCACAAGTGGCACTACACCTTTCTTCATGAACGCTGCTTACTGGCTTGCTCTGCTGGCCTGTGCTCAATCTGCTTTCTTATACAATATACCACCTGCCCAGGCATGACACACCTCAAGGGGCTGGACTCTCCCACATCACACAATAATAAGAAAATGCCCCACAGACCAGTCCAATGGAGGAAATTCCCCAGTTGAGGGCCCCTGTACCCAGGTGTGTCAAGGTGACAGCTAAAGATATCCAGCACAGAAGGTAACGGTCTAGAGCATTTGAACCAAAGAGCCTTTCAAGTCCACCATATCCTGCTCTGTATTAAGCTCTAATTTCATGAGATAGACCAGTGCATATCATGCAAAGAATGTATTAAAATACAGTTTTGAGATTCAGAGGGTCTGGGTAGAGCTTAGGACTTGTATATCTTACAGGTTCTCAGGAGACAGGAAGGCTAGTGGACTGAGGACCATGCTCTGAATAGGAAAATGAGAAAACAATGCTACTCAAACTATGGTCACCAAATTCTCAGGCCCTGTCCCATTTTTTTTCAGTAATCCTATTGAATCTGGATTCCTGGCGATGAGGCTTATGTATGGTGTTTTAACAAAGGCTCTAATCATTATACTTTCTAAAGGTTGTGACTCACTGGTACAGACATTAAGTTCCATAAAGGCCAGATGTGTTGAATTCAGGACACGTGTCCTTTTCCTCAGCAATTAGCACACTAGGTACTATCAGGCCTTACTGATTTGCAGGGTCTGTCAACTTAGTATCAAGGGACCTGGTTCGACTTTTCCAACATAAACAGGCAGAAGACTAGCCAGGCGCCCCAAGAAAAGACTGACACTCCCCCGGCATGCTATTAAGCACGGACTAAATCAGGCCAGAAAGAAAATGATGGCCAGAAAAGAGCAGTGGTGATTTGAGCCAGATTGATGGCTATTCTTATTGTAATATTCATGATGAGCAGAGGCTTTGTAATGGATTTAGCAGATGTGGACATCCTCCTGCCAGACTCTCCCTGCCTAAATGGAAACTGCAATCACCCAATATGTTTCCCCATCCTCAGGTCTGAGATTGAGTTGTCACCCACTTCCAGACACTCCTCCAGGCGCCCCAGATGGTACTGGCTGACACACTCCAAGGGTGTCGTAATGAACACAGGGGAAGCACATGAGGGGAACTAGCTTCTGAAGACTAAATACATGGCACCACCCTCACCCCCAAGGACCGGAAGACGCTGCTGGGAGGAGCAGAGGTAAGTGGGCCTCAGGTGCTAAGAGGGCCTGGGAAATCAAAGATCCATGGGAAACTCTTGAGGAAAGGATACTAGGCAGACATTGGGAAATTCTCTAAGGAATTAATGTGACAGCAATGTGTGTTCAAATTCTGGTGCTTTGTGACTTTCTTTTAATTCCAGTTCTTTTCATCTGTTTGAGGACAGATCTATTTGAAATCTAGGTAGTACCATTAATTTATCAATCTATCAGAATACTAAAAAATGATTTATTTTTCCAATGGGTATAATGACTTTGGCTAGTCATAGTGCAAAGATACCTGCCAACTGACAAACTCCTTGGATAATTAATGTTCTTTGCCCTAACTGACTTTACAAAACAAAGAGCCTCATCTGTCAAGACTCTGCATCTGATGTGGGAAGTTGAGTCCACCAGAACTCAGTTGTGTAGGGCTGTCCTTCAGCTCAGGACCTGGTCCAGCTGTCTACATGTTGCCTTGGTTGAGATGAGCCCTTTCCATTATTTCCAGACTCAAAACACAAACAAAACAAAAAAGATTAAGGAAGCCACATATCCACACAACAAACATGATCCCTGCTCCTTTGTAATGGTTCATCTTTATGGCCAACTTGCCTGGATTTAGAATCACTATGGAAACACAGCTCTGGGTATGTCTGAGGGAAGAGAGAAGATCCACTCTGCATTCCCTTGAGGCTGGACTTGGATTGAATAAAAGGAAAAAGTGGACTGTGCCCCAGCACTTACTTAACTCTGCTTCCCGACGGGGCGGGAGCATCGTGACCAGCGGTCTCACGTTCTTGCTGCCATGTCTTCCTGGCCACATTGAACCATGTTGTTCTTAAACAGGAAGCCAAAATAAACCTTTTCTCCTGTGAAGTTGCTTCTTGTTAGACATTCAGTCCCAGCAACCAAAAAGTAATTGATGCACCTTTCAATTTCCTGGCTTGGCCATGCTGTCATCGTTAGAACCTCAGTTTAAAGCTCTGAATTCCAGAAAGATATTGAGATCTCTAGAATGGATTAAGCTTTCCAATGTCCTCCACATGGAGCATTTCAATGCCAATAGAGGAGAGATCACAAATGTCCAGTGGGCTCACAGGGTATCATTAAAAAATAATTGAAACACGGCTGTGACTAGGAAAGAGTTTGAAACTACAGAGACTGGTGCCACACACGTATGGTTTCTCTAGCCCATCACATCTGAACTTAGCCTACATCTCAGACTTCTGTCCCAGACCACAGAGAGAAGAGGATGAGATAAGAGTGTGAAGTATTTTCAGAGCTTAAAGTCTTCAACGAACATGAGGCATTACTTTTGAAGGTAATTTTTTGTTTATGTACAGTAGATATGACCTTTGGGGGACGATCAGGCACCAACCAGTAAGCTAGAGGGAACCAACAGGTTTTTCTAAAAGGGAAAGTGCTATCTATAAACAGTGCTTACATTCTTTGGAAGTCTTATCTTTTCAAAATTCAAGACATAATGGAGAAAGTGCTAAATCACAGTCCAGGAACCAGTAACAGACACTTAACACTTGGTGGTTCCTCAGCAGCCCAATCTGCCCATTAATAGCTTTGGGATATTTCTATTCATTTAGATCTCAACTTTGATGTTCTCTTTACTGACTGCCTTTCTAGAATTTCCTATGGGCAAAAACCTTTTCTTTTAAATTCTTACTGAATTAATGTCATGTGTCAGAATCAAAAAGAGACAGCCATGAAAAAAAAATCAAAAGACAAAGTCTTCAAATATGTTAGCCATTGATCTCTAGAGTTTGCAAAGCTACATTTGTTAGACTCCAATTTTTCCAATCAGACCACGGATTATCCAGACAATTGGAGGACCAGAGGTGAATAAATAGTCCAAGAAGCATGTCTAACTGAAAGATGTTTCCACCTGGAAGAATGGTTCAGTTCCAGCCCTTGTCCTTGTGGATTTGTTAATTGGATTTGTACTTGTAGTTAAGGCAAATCAGCATATATCCTAGTTAGTGGGTTTCAGGCCCTGAAAGATGGCCAAGGAAAAAAAAACCCTTTCTCAAAAAGTTTGATCCTACTGGACTGAAAGAAAATTCACATGCTAAGCAGAAAGAAAGGTGAGGTTTCTACAATGTCTGCACATCACTACTTAGGATGAGAGAGTCAGATGTAATGTCTTTAAACATTTCCACATAACAAAAAGACATCAGGTACGGCAGCTCTTTGGAGAGGGTGTGTGGACATACAAATCTGTATGGCCACAAACCTAGCAGCTCCTGTTTGGCCTGAATTCTATAGCTACATGATAATCTTCACAGATAAATCATAACGCTGTCCGACTTACAGGAAGGTGGCGCGACTGACATAGCCATTAGTTGGTGCAGATATGTTCAGAAGCCCAAGAATGAAGAATGAAGAGAGCTTTCCACACTGGATGTGTGAAGACTGTTCTTCAGCTGAGAGCTGTGGCTGTTATCAACCAGCCAGTGCTGCTGGAATAAAAAGTGCCTCTGGGGCTGCTAACCACTTGAGAATCACCTGCCCCTCATAGGCCTGACAGGACCTGGGAAAGGTCCAGGAGAAAGAGGGCAGGAAGTGGCTGCTTGTGGCTATGGCTCTGAAAGAGTGATCATCATGACTGGAGAATGCATCATGAATGGAGAATCCAGATTGAACCCTAGAACAGAAGAAAGGGGCATTCATAGAAGAAATGGTGTTTTAGTGTTGACCCCAATAAAAGGCAACTTAGAAGAATGGAGTTTATTTGGTTTACGCTCCCAGGTGACAGTCCACCATATTAAGGAAGACACAGCGGCAGGAGCTTGAAGCAGCTAGTCACATCCACAGTCGGCAGCAGAAGAAAAGAGTGCCTGCAGGCTCCAGTGCTTAGCTAGTTCCCTCTGCTCATACAGTCCAGACTCCACACCGTATCCACAGAGAGAAATGGATGAGTTCACGCCCTTGCTTGCTTGCTGGTTCTCAGCTCCATTTCTCACTCTTCTATAGTTCAGGAACCGCTTCCTAGGGAGCAGTGTCATCTACAGTAGGCTGCGTCTTCTCACATCAATTAACTTACTTGAGACAGTCCATCTCCCACCCCCGAGAGACATGTCCACAGGCCAACCCAAGGTAGACAGTCCCTCATTGATGAGGGATGATTCTAGGTGGTGTCAAATTGACAATTAAAGCTAATCATTGCAAATGGTAAAACCTGAATAAAGCCTGTAGTTTGGCTAATAGTAGCCCACCAATGTTTATTGATCAGCTTTGGCTAAGTAGAAGTTAACGTTAGGAAAGCTGAGAGGCATGTGAAAAAAAATCTCTGAACTATCTTAGCAATGTTTTGCAACTCTAAAATTACCATAAAGGTTTAAAAAAATGTCATTTTAAAAGCCTGTAGCATTTAACATATAAAGGAATGAAGTAAGCCAGGCTGGACAAACCATAAACAGATCAGTGTAGACAAACTCCAACAGCTCACCTCCAGTCAACTTGTCATCATGTACAAATGTAGGACCTAATTTTATGGATTTTTGTAAAAAAATATTTTCAAGAATATTTTAAAAATATGCATGTGGGGGTGGGGCTAGAGAGATGACTCCGTGGTTAAGAACACTGGCTGCTCCTGCAGAGGTCCCAGGTTCAATTCCTAGCACCTACATGGTGGCTAACAACTGTCTGTAACTCCAGTTCCATAGGATCCAACACCCTCTTCTGACCTCTGAGGGGACTGCATGACATGGGTACACTTATGTACATGCAGGCAAAATACTCATACACATAAAATAAAAATTATAAATAAAATATTTTTTAAAATTAAAAATAAATTACGCATGTAGATATATCACCCCAATTTTATTACAATTCTTAAAAAAATGACAAGACTTTAGGGATAAATAAAATATAGTTGTGCACATGAGCACGACTTTTCTTCCGGACACCAGAGCAGTAATTGGGCAAGAGAATAATTATCCAGCAGCTTTAAAAATGTATGTTCCCTGGATCCAGTTCTCAAAGGTTACAATTAGGCGAAGCAGAGTCTTATGCATCTGAGAAACCATCCTGAATTTAGCTTCTTATTACTTCCATCATCAGTTTCACTGCTTCAAGGCCAGTTTACGATGTAAGTCTAGAACTGCCTTATTCAATATGATATCCACTAGCATGCAAAGTGTGGCACTCTGAGTATAAAATGCACACAGGATTTCAAAGACAGTACAAATTTAAATATGTAAAATATCTTAAGAATTTATGACTACTGAAATCAGTATTGATTAAATGTTGACATGATAATGTTCCAGCTACACTGGGCTGCTCACTTTTGTGACACAAAGTTCTATATGTTTTTGAGAGCTGGCTGAGATTTGAGAGTGTCCTGCTGTCTCTGTATCTGCCATCAGAGGCATAAATACAAAGCGATCTCATGGCTATCATGTCACAGCATAGATAAGAGTACTTCATCACAAGCACCATTTCCAAAGGATTCCAGGGTAGCTACATGTTTGTGGGAAGAAGGCAACAGCCTTAATCTCAGATTAGAAAATAATATCCTAAAGCCAGGCATGGTACTGCCACCTATAATCCCAGCACTTGGAAAACAGAGGCAGAAGGACAGAGGCAAAAACAGCCTGGGCAAAATAAGGAGGATCTGTCCCAAACATACAAACAATGAAACAAAATAGTATTTTCAGAATATATAGTAATAGTATTTGCAGAATCACCTGCAATGGATGGAACTTTTAGAAAGTCTTCATGCTGGTTTAGAGTTATCCAGTGAAAAGGAGAGATCAAAACACAGACTGAGACAACATGGGCATTCTCCTGGGCAGATGACTGAGGAGGAGTGGGAAGACCCAGTAGTTGTCTGGGATGAACAGAGCATCTCAGACTCTGCTTCCATCCCATTCATACAGCAAATCTGTCAACCAAATTGCCATTACCCAACCACACAGTGAAGTGACTACCAGAAACAGGTTAATGTGCTCATCATCTCAGAGAGGTGTGTGTATATGTGTGTATGTGTGTGTGTGTGTGTGTGTGTGCAAATACTCAGAACACATACATTAGATCTCTAGATTTACTCATGCTTCATAACTTGCCTTATATAATCTTATTTTTCACTTGCTCCTGGTTAGCTTCATTTTACTTTCTCTTCAATTTTTGAAAAAATATTCCACATGTAGGCAAAACCACGTAATATTTTTCTTCTTGCATCTAGTTATTTCACTGGGCATAATGTCAGATTTATCCATGCTGTTGAAAATGGCAGGTTCTCTTTTGAAAGCTGAATAACATTCCGTTATTATATATATATATATATATATATATATATATATATATAATTGATTTATCAATTCATCCATCAGATGAGAAGTTTTTTATTTCAATTTGTGTGTTTTCTGGCAGCACTGGGAATTGAATGTAGGGCTTCAGTCATGCTATGATGAACAATATACAAAGGTTAATTTGTAAACTCCTCCATTCAGTATGTTATTTTTTTGTCTTTCCAATAAGGCTATCACAACCAGTATGAACCTACACTTCATTGTGGTTTTGATGTGCATTTCCCCAATTATTAATGACAACTGTTTTTATATAACTGTTGGCCATTTTTATATCTTCTTTGGAGAAGTATCTATTCAGGTCCTGTGCCTATTTTTCAATTGAGTTATTCGCTTTCTTGCTCTGCCTACATTATTTAATTTAATTTAAAAATATTGAGGGCCAGTTAGATGGCTCAGCAAGAAAAGATACTTGACACCAAGCCTGATGACTTGAGTTTGATACACCCAAGACCCATATGGTAGAAAGAGAGAACGAACTCCCATAAGTTGTCCTTTAACCTCTGTGTGTGAGTGAGTGCACACACATACACACATCCCAAATAAATAAATGTAAAAAAGTAAATATTTTTATTGCTTTGAAAATGTCATACAATGTGTTTTTAACATATTCAGACCCTTTTCCTCGCTCTACCCCGCCCCTTACTACCCTCCCAATATCATCTATTATTCTCTCTCCTCTCTCTCTCTCTCTCTCTCTCTCTCTCTCTCTCTCTCTCTCTCTCTCTCTCTCCCTAATGGCCTATTGAATCTATTCTGCTTCTTAAATGTTCTTGAGTGTGGCTCTATCCCTTGGAGTTTGGTCAACTTACTAGGTGTCAGTAAGGAAATCTGACTGTCCCTCTCCTAGCATCTATCAATTACCAATAGATCCTCAAGTAGGGCTGGGGCTTCCTGCCACCTCCCCCGTTCTTGGATCCTGTCTGGCTTGGGTTTGTACAGGTCTTGTGCATGCTGTCATAAGTGCTGCAGGTTCATAAGTTAATTACCCTGTGATGAAAACAATCTCACTATGCACCACTGGTTGGCCTCAAATTTGTGATTCTCCTGCCTTAGCCTCTGAATGCTGGGATCATAGAAGTATACCACTAAGTTCTTGGCTATTGATTTGTGTGAGTTCCTTACATGTTTGTGGACATATTGATCTCTTATAAGGTAAGTGGTTCACAAATATGTTTTTCCAATGGGTAGGTCGCTCTTTCATTTTGTGGACTGCTTGCTTTGTTGTGCAAGTTTTTTGTTCTTTAATGGTATCTGTGTGCTTCAAGTGAATTTTATGCATGTGTTTCTAATTCATTTATACTTACCCAATCAAACTGCTATTTTTCTAAATGTAAGAATCTTTTGATAAGAAAAGTGCTTTCAATCCCCATTTATGACTATTAGCCTTCAACTTAAAGATATTCTATGTCTATACAGAAATCTGCATATAGGTCAAAGTTGAAAATTCTACAGTTCAAGTACATTTACAACTTGTCAAGATGAACTTTACTGATTCAGTTTCAAGAACTGTCCCAGAATCTACATCTACCTGCTCATTCTGCGAGGGGATTCTTTTCTTGGTCTCACCCACTTAGATCATCCCCTCTCTGTTTATGTGTATGTGTGTGTGTGTAGGTGCACACACTCATGTGTGTCTGTGTATGGAAGCCAGAGGACAATCTCAAGTTCCATAAATAATGTCCATGTGTTTTTATTGAGACAAAGTCTCTCATTGATCTGGTGCTTGCCAAGTATGCTAAGCTGACTGGCTAGCAAGCCTCAGGGGTCCACTTGTCTTTACCTTCCCGGCTCTGGGACTATAAATGTGCGCCACCACACCTGACTTTTCTGGAGTGAGGTCTGGGAGATCAAATTCAGGTCCTCATGCTTGCAAAGAAATACTTTTCTGACAGAGATAGCACCCCATTCCTTGTATTAATATTTGATGTCTTAAAAATATCAATGCCTATGTATTTGATATCTTTATTACTTTAGCAATTACTTCTCTCTCCCATTTTCTTTGTTCATAAGCCCTAAGTCTGTTTTTGGTTTTCATGGCTCCTGATGCTCTCTACCCTCTCTGTCTTATCTCTTATTGGAGTGAACATTTCTTTCAGAATAAACTCCCACTGTAAGTTCTGGAATAAGGTAAAAGACTCTCCTTCTGCATTTCTTTTCTGGTCAAGGAGTGTTTCTGATTGTCCTTTCTTTCCCACCTATTTTGCATCCACAGGGAGCTCAGGGATGGAAAATCTACAGGGGCTGTATCTTTCCGACCAGCAACCCACACCCCTGAGGCTACCACTGTCTATGAAAGAAGAGCCACACATTATTAGAATCAGAGAAAGGCTTGGACACCTACCACTGGCCTCCAATTTAGAAATCCACTTACAACTGCTCAAAACCAATGGATCTGGCAGAACATTCTAGTAGAATGGTTCCTAGCTAACTGCCTCTTCTGTTTGCTTTGTTAATGGTCAGAAAATAGATGCACCAATAAGAAAATGATGATTTTGAAATACGTGTTTGAACAATGCCACTTTTACAAAGTAGAAATACGTGTCATCTGTTTATCTGTCAGGGGTAATAGTTCAACAGATATTCTGCTATGATTTGTCTAGCATCCTTGTACTTTACATTAGTCTGTTCTGTTTCTTGACTTCTCCATTCAGAGTGATTTCTTCCAAAGACATTTAGTACTTCTCACTGTAGATGGCTTCCTGGGCTCAGACTCCTGTGGAAAGTCCTAGATCCTTTCAAAGTCTACACAGTTTGCATCTTGCTCTCTCTAGACCTTCCTCTGAGGAAATGGTGACTGCTTCAGCCTAAGAGTCAGGAATGCAAAGTAGAGATGCTTGGATGTTTCTGTGCACTTCCAAAATTAATGCTTGACAAAGAAGCCATGTCAATAATAAATAACGATCAAACAGGTCAATGGCTAAAAACTAGAAGGGAGAGAAGGTTAAAAGCTCAATGATCTAGCTTAAAGAGACTTGCAGAAATAGCAGTAAACTGAACCGCAAGCTTCATAGCAACCCAAAGAAGCAGGGAGGTGTGTGTTGTGCTGTACAGTGAAATCATATCATTACTTGGTAGGGATTTGTTTTCTCCTGAAATAAATTCTTGAAGGTTGCTGTTGAATTGATTTTTATACAGATGACAATACAGACTGAAAAGTGGCTTGCACTGAGATAGAAATGATTTTCTTACAACTGTTTCTTATACTGACCTGTGATAAACACGGAGAGCAAGCTGTTTATTAAATCATAACTCAGCAAAGATGTGTCTTTGGGGAGTTTAGCTAATGTGGTCCAGACCCATATCTTTCTGCTGATTTATCTTGACATTTACAGAGCTCAGAGTGCCTCGGAGGAATGGCCAGTCAGCATGACTCAGAGAACCTCAGTCTAAGGAATTCATTGTTTTGGTTGGTCAGACAGGAGCCAGAGACTGGTCCAAGTGATTGAAAGCAATGTAAGCCAAATGTTCAGACTACAAGTATTTTGAAACCATATTGTGAGATGCTATTGGGTCCCCTCAAGAATCTAGAGGTTGCCAGTGTGCTAAGATTAAAAGGTAGTTGAGGCCATGAAGTTTCCTCCCTCATAAATGGAATTAAGACCCTCAAAAGGGGGCTTCAGAGCTGGGGAGATGGTTCATCCATTAAAACATTTGCAGAGCAAATGTGAGAACTGGAGTTTGGAACTCATGCAACTACTAAATGAGCATCACAGCCCACTTGTAATTCCAGCCTCAGAAAGCAGAGACAAGAGATCCTCAGAGCAAGTGGGCTAGCAAGACTAGCCGTATCAATGAGCTCTAGGTTTGATTGAGAGACCCTGCTTCAATAAATAAGGTGGAAGAACAATGGAGTACGATTCCAGACATCAATATCTAGCATCCACATGCATGAATGCGTACATGTGCACATATCCGCACACACGTGCATCGACACGCATGCGAAGTATGCATATACACACATGAAAAATAGAAAAATTAAAAAAGAGGAGGACCGTAAAGGAGTTGTTCTCTCTTGTCCTTCCACTGGGTCAAGACACAGCAAGAAGGGTCTCATCGCATGCTAACATGTAGATCTCAAGCTTACCAGCTTGTAAAACCGTGAGGAATAAATGTACATTCTTCATAAAGCACCCAGCCTGCGGCATTCTGTTACCATAGTACACATGAACTAAGGCATGAGACAGCTGTTTCTTTATGAGATCAGGCTACTTTGTACTGGTCCCAGGTTAAGAATTGCACACACTTATGTAATTAGGCCTAACATCAATTGAAGTTTAAACTTTCCAAATTTGGGGCAATTTTTGGCATGAAAAAATTTGAAACTCAGTATTACCTGTGGCCTACTATAGCTACAAGCTGTACCTGTGGTACACTCAAAGGTGTTTTGAGCTGTTCTTCCTCTGATGTGCCACAAAATGTACCCTCATTTATTTGCATGTCTTTTGAACAGTCTTCCCGATTTCCTTATCCAAAGAAATGTTGAGCAGTTTCCTGAGAGAGCCATTCTACATGGTCCCATAAACTGAGTTGGTGACTCAAAACTATGCATTTTATTTTGAAGTCATGGTCCACAAGAAGGAAATAACATTGAAGAGTTTTCTAGCTATAACTGTAACTCTCAAAGACTTTGATCTCTGAATGGCACTGGATGACATTAACCTGATATAGCCTTCACTTCTTGAGCAGGGCTGTACTGTGTGTGCTTGCCACAACCAGAAGCCAGACTTTGACAATGGCAGTAATCACCACTCTTGAAGAAAGAGCTGGCCTTGTAACCTGAGGATCTGAGTGTGGGACCTTGAGTGTGGTTTCTTCTCTATCCAACCCAGGCCAGGTATTAAATAAATTACCAGTGCCTAGCATAAGGATGTGAATATGATTGTAATATAAATAAAGAAATGGACAGATGTCATTGGACAGATGTCATTGAACAGAAAGTCAGTTGAAACTCTGGGGAGGAGTCAACTATCCGAGCTTTAAAGCTATGCTGAAGGGAGGAAGAGCAGATGTGCAACCACAGGAAACCAGAGAACACATAATAAAATTGAACTCTGGATTCCCAGCATCTAAAACTCTAGATCTTTTTGATTTATTTATTGTTATTTTTATGTGTATGATTATTACGCTTGTATCTATGTTTGTTCACTAATGTCATGCAGTACCTTTGGAGTACAGAAGAGGTCCTCAGATCCCCTGGAACTGGAGTTACGCATGGCTGTTAGCCACCATGTGGGTGCTGGGATTCGAATCCAGGTCTTCTGCAAGGGCAGCCAGTGCTCTTAACCATTAAGCTATCTCTCTAGCTCCAGATTCCTGATGAAAAGAGAGAGGATGAACAGACTAAACCTGTGCTGTGCACAGGGGCTTATGCAAAGGCTATATAGTGTGTAGAGCTGCAAGAGACTGGTGGGGCTCTCCTCTTCTTTATCCTAAAATGTTCTCCTTGACCTAGTTTGCATATTTCTAACTTCCATTTTCATCCCTGGGTTTAATGAATAGAGTGAGGAAAGAGGGGCTAATCTCCTGGGCCAATGATTCTCAAGGCTTTCAGAATGTAATCAATTTAGAGGTTCAGGGAACTCTAGGCACATATTGCTTTACAAGCTCCCAGGTGATTTTAAAGTGCTTCTGTTGTTGAGAGCTACTCAGACATCAAACCTTCACTCTCCCCAGGACATAGTCACCTCTCCCTGTGAATAGCTAAGGCATATGCGGGCCATCTCCTTTCCTTCTTTTAAGAAGATTTTTTTTTTCTCACTCTATTGACTTTTTAGTCTTATAGGAGATTGCTCACCTAGAATGACCCACTTCTTACTTAATTGTTATGAAGGGCACAGTAATGATTTTTATATGGATGTACTCTGAACAAATAACTTTTACCTAATCTTGAAACATAATATAAACAAATTCACTGAGCCATGTGCTCCTCTTTTGACCTGGATATATGACCTTAATCCCTTAGAACCCTTCCTTGCCCTCCGTGAGACAGAGTATGTATGCATGAATGCATGTTTTACATATCAAAGCATCAAAGTGTTGCAAATAGGGCTTTTCTCCTCACAAACAATGAGAGAAATTGAGAACCAGCTCTTTGTAGTTGTATAGGTATTCTAGGTCTAGGGATCAAAGTACAGGGTTCTTCTCTGATAAGATAAAGGTAGGTGTGACTTTTACTTCCTCATTTCACGATGGAGACACTGTTCCAATAAAAAAATGAGTGAAGTCCTGGATGGACAGCACAGTTCCAAGAAAAATAATCCGAAGGAACAGGTTCTTTGGGTCCCCTCTTGGCCTTCAAATGGATGCTAAGAGTCGAGTTGTTTAATGCCTAACTGTATTGTAGCATAAAATTTACAGAAGGGCATTTTTTGGTGTGTAGGGAATAACTTAGAAAAATTCTATCATTTTATAAAGATGTTTTTGTGAAATATTTTTACATGATTGTAAGTAAATATTTTAAACTAGCTATTACGTTTCTTCCAAGCATAAACAATCTGCAAATAACAAACTGATGTCTTTAAGATGAAAAACAAAATTAAAAATTAGTAAAAGCTCATGAGTCATCAGTAAGATTGCTGTAACATCAACCTGGATCCAGTCATGAACATGCTAACCCCACTAACATTGCCTATGGATTACACATTCCCCCAAGCATGATATCCCTCATTATTTCAACAGCATGATTCTTACTTTCAAATGGTGGTCTTTAAAAAAAAAAACCCTTTTAGAATGGTTTTGTGGTTTGCATGCTTTTTTAGGATCAGATACTCAGATCTCAAATTATTTTACAAGAAATGAGAAGAAGGCTCTTTCTCCTGAGCAATAATGCAAACAGGGATTGATCAAGATACATCCACTTCTGAGTATGATTATAGTCCCATTCTGTCTTTATTCTCTCTAAAGTGAATAGTCCCCAGTCTTAGCACTAGACAAACCTCTCCCAAGCAGTTGTGTCATCCTTGAAGATATTGCCTCAATGTGGTAAAAGAAGATTAGCAGTAACCTTTCTTAATTAACATTTCCAGACAATGCAATAAATAAATCCTAAAAATAAACCTGAAGCAAGAAATGTGAATTCATGTTTGAAATAGGAGCTTCTTCATCCAGAATATGTTGAATGAGTCCATTCAAAAGACTTTAGATGGAGGAAGCATCCATTCCCTTTTATAGCTGCTGGATGTGGCCACATTCCTTGATGGGATATTTTTAGATGACAGGGTTTAGTTTAGAGAGGGAGAGAGTACAACCTCCCTCAAGTACATTCAAGAAGAGCTGGTAATCATGCTGCTCCCTTGGCCCTGTCCAGCTCATAGTCCTCTTTGCTCCCCACCTAAAGAGGACCAGTACAATAACAACACACTGTACACCGAACACATCCAGCCACAGCCTTTGGTGCTGCTGCTGGTTGGTGGGTGAACCTTTCTCTTTGACCCAGTCGTAAGAATTGTGACGCTGCTTTCCATCATCTGAGTGTGGATGAGACTGACTACCAGGTCACCCAAATTCTTCTTGCTGACTCAATGTGGCCATGTGGCCAGTGGATTTTAAACAGAAGTCCTTTCCAGGACTTTCTCTAAGGCCCCCACCCCATGATCATTAATCTTGATGGTAAACCTCATTGGATTGAGAGATGCCTAAGAGATGAGTAAAGCCTATAACTGGGTGTATCTTTAAGGATGTTTCCAGAGACAACAGATATGTGGAGCAGGGTATGTGCAGCCTGCCTGCATGTGGGCAGCACCATCCAATAGGCTGGGGGTCCTGACAGAACAAAAGAGAGAAGAGAAAGAGGCCATTAATGCAAGGTTTATCCCCCTTCCTCCCGCTGCTCTCTCTCTTTCCTTTCTGCCAGGACATCTCTCTGACGCACCCTCCCACTGTCATGATTGTTTGCCTTACCTAAGACCCAAAGCTATAGATTTGCTGACCATGGATTAAAGCATCTGAAATTACAATCCCAAATCAATCACTCCTTTTTTCCTTTAAATTATTTCTCTTAGCAACAAATTATCACAGCAATAAATTGTATTACTCGGGCCAGGCATAGTGGTGCGTTTCTTTAATCCCAGCTGAGACAGGATCTCTGTGAATTCCAGGGCACTTTGTTCTTCATAATGAAACCTTGTTTTAAAATAAAAAATATGACTAGTCCTTTCATGGGTGACATTTGATGATGTCAGAGTGCAACTGAGGCAGCCTGGATCACTAAATCACCCCTGACTTGGGTGTTCATCTACCATAGCAGTGGGAATTATCCTGAACAATACATTGCTTTCTTCTTTTGTAATCTGCTTGAAGGCTAGAGTTCTTCAGTGCTTTTATTAGTTGTCCCCATAGATTTAGAGGTCTTCCCTGAGTCTACCTGGGTGACCTGTGACTTGATGGTTGCTATTTTATGCTATCCATTTGGCCAGTGGGAACTTCTTGCCTTTGTATTCTGTCAACATGGATCCAAGATGCTTTGTCAGATGTGACATTTTAGTGTTGGCTGCTTGTTTGCCTTCTTTTCAAATGTGTTGCACAGTCCCGTTGCCTGTAACTCTAACAGCTCTTTTCAGTTGGTATCCCTTCATTCACTTGGTGCATTTTCTTCCAGGCTTCCACACTTCCCAGTCTGCTTTGCCTGATTACTGACAGGTATCTTCCGCCCAGAATCTAGGCCAGTTTGTTCTCAAGGTATATGATTCCTGGATCCACAGTATTCCCAGTCATTCAAATTCTTTGGTCCTGTTCCAGACCTACTGAGTCAAGAACTCTACTTGTAGGCTCAGTAGTTTGTCTTTTTACAAACCCTCCACTTGATTTTGACATACACTCAAGTTTGAGAATTACTGCTCTAATATTGAATATTCTAGAACCTTATCCTCAGGCCTGTCGAACAGGACCAGTGTTACAAAAGGTTTGCACTATAGTTTCTTCTAGCAGCAGAACATGTCTGGGACTCATTCAGATAATCCTAGATTTTTCATTTGGTGGAGATCTTCAGACATCTCTTCGAAATGAAACTCAGGGTCTCTCATACTAAGATAAAACATTTTGATGAAGTACATGACCATAAATTGAAGTGTTTTCCCCACATGAAACAAGCTAAACTCTTCAAATCCTTTTATTGTGTCTGTCTGTATTTTACAGCAACCATGAAAATCAGATCACTGCTAGGGAGCCAAGAGCATGATCCATACTTTCTGGAACAATATGCTGGGCTTAAATCTCAGTGTGTTGCTGATGAAGTCACCCTCCATCTCTAAAGGGAATTTGATGCTAAGAAATTATATTTAAGGTTGCAGAATATACCCTGAAAACATCAGTTTTCCATTTCAAAAAGTTTCATTAAGAACCAGGTATGCTAACTGTAATCTCAGCACAGGGAAAGCTGAGGTAGGAGCACTGCCACAAGTTTGAGGCCTGATCTACATGGTTAAGCTCCAGGGTAGCCTGGACTACAGTTAGACCCTGTCTTGACCTCGAATCCAATTCAGTCTCTCCAATTGCATTAAATAGTGGTTTCTGGGATAATAATTCAATAAGGATGACTGAAATGTAAGGTGTGACTGAAAGGACCCCGACCTGGGGAGGCTAGCCCCAGGCTAGCTTCTTCATTTCCTGATCTGGGGAAGCTAGCCCTGGCCCTTATTAATAAATCAGTGCAGTTAACTCTCCTGCAGAGTCTCTGGTCCATTACTGCTGGGTCTCAGAACCAAATCTTACATATGGTGTCATGACTTGGATACAGAGACCAGCAGCCCACCTGGGACCAGGCATGGTAGTGAACTGTCGGATGGATACAGGTCTCTATTTCAAACTTTACATATGGTGCCAATATCTGAAGTGAATTCCCCAGCTTCCATGCAGGACCTGGCGATGTATGCTCCGGCTGGACTGGCTGCCGGCTCCTCACCCACAACCCAGCACATTACATCATGAGACCAGGAGGTACCAGTTCCCTTCCTCCTCTATTGCTCCCTCCGCTTTATCCCCCTTCTCTCTCTCTCTCTCTCTCTCTCTCTCTCTCTCTCTCTCTCTCTCTCTCTCTCTCTCTCTCTCTCCACAATTTCTGAGTGGCCGCTGGCTCACTTACTTGCCAGCTGAGGACCCCTGTCCATTTCTTGCCCGGGCTCTGCCTCTCCTTCTGTGTGGTCCTTCATGGCCCATGGGGGAAACTCGTCCACAGGGCTTGGCGTCCTGCCAAGCCCTCAGACCTGAGCGCCCCACCTGGAACCTCCGCTCACCTACCTGTTCCAGGAGCTCCTTAGCCTTTCCCTCTGTCCTGCCCTCTGCGCCTCTCCCTCCAGTATGACTCTCTCTCTCTCTCTCCCTCATTTCTGGGCATCAGCTGCCTCGTTTGGACCCCTGTAGACTTCTTGTCTTCTCATAGTTCTCTTCTCGAAGGCCATTCTGAACACCTGGGGTTCCCTATGGGTCCCAAGACTCAAGTCTAAATCTGGGAGGCACCCCTAGTTTAGAGATCTCCTCTGGGATATCCCATGGGTAGGGACCCCTACCTGCTGTGGAATCCCGGGGCACTCTACTCCGCAGCTGACCCCTTTGTTCACGCTCCCCTCTCCCATTTCCCTGTCTCACCTGCTTTTATACTCTCTCTCTCCTCCTCCATCTCCTGACAGTCTCAATCTAGTCTCTTTTCCCTCTCTCGTTACTTAACTGCCTTTTTCGTTTTCACTCTGAGCTTCTCTCAGTCCAACACCCCCACCACGTTTTTGAGCTGCCACAGACTTTGCGCCTGCTGCCCACAGCCACGCAGGCTCCTCTCTTGCTGCAGGCCTGGGTCCTATCAGGCCCACAGAACAAAGCACCCTAACCTGTGCTTTTGCTCTCTCTGTCTCAGGCCACCGAGCCCTCCCCACCCCCCAGGGCAGATCTAACTCCCTCTGGCTGTCTAGCTCTCTCCCTTGGGACCCCTGGTTCCCTCTGGGTCCTAAGACCCATCTCCACTATTCTGGCCGTGCTGGACTAGAGATCTCCTCTGGGATATCACACAGGGAGAAGCTCGCATCTGCACGCAAGCACTCGCACTCCTGTAGCCAACACCCTTCTCTGTTCCCGCTTCCATTTCCTTATCGCCTTCTTTTACACTGTTACTCTCCCCTGCTGCCCGTACACGTGCTCTCTCCTTCTCATATACGAGTGTTCTCCTCGTATGTCTCATTTGTGAATATCGTAGCACGGGCCTTACTCTGGTCCAGCATACCTGCATAAAACCATCTATCTCATAGCCCAATCTGCCCACAACAAAGGCACCAAAGCCCCTCACCCCCGAGGGAGAACTGCTGAACAACGGCCTTTCAAATATTCCATAACCCAGAGGACCAGAAGGTAGACTGGACCACCTGAGACACAAAAGGGGCAACTGCTGGTGGCAACACTCAGAGTTCTTCCAAAGAAGACTTCAGCCTACAAGATCTGCCAGGCCCACACTTCAAAGTGTGACAGTGAAATACCCTGGGCACAAACAAGCCTGCCCAACTCAGGGCCATGACCACAATGGGAAAATGGGGACGCCTGAAGGATGACTGCCCTTCTTTGCAAAATCGAGGTAGGCCAGTCAGTCATGTGGACCCCCAAATTCCCCCAACCCACCTCCAGATCTTCACTGACAGAACTGGTCAGCCTGGCCACCAAGGATTAACCATGCACCACAGCAACAAAGGAGCCCAGAGCTACTGCCACAATGGACAAACGGGCCAGTTTGTCACGGGGGGGCACGTGGCCTGTCCTCCCTTTCCTACTCCAGTAAGACACACCCTTAGCAGCTCTCCATGGTGGGAGTCAATGGGCCCCCAGTAATCCCCAGGGCTACTCTACCTCTTCCCTGCATTCTTTGAGATATCCCTGACAGCCCTCACTCGTTTAGTCAGGCCATGAAATGCATCCTTCACTGGTTTTAATTACTGCCTTTCTTTGTGATATAAACTGTTTTCTCTGAAATAGAACATTTTCCTGTCCCTTCATGCCCTGGGCACTCCCTGTATAGTTTTTCTAATTCAGACATTATTTTTATTATTATTCGTATACTCCCTCAAGGCCTAAAGCATTGGTAGATCTCTCTCTCTCTCAACTATGATTTTTGTGTTTTCTATAAGTTCACCTGGAAATTTATAAAGTGCAATGTATACATAGGTAATATCAATTCATGACATTGTGTGTGTTTTTATTAGTAAGATGATACTGCACAGCACTCTTTTGAGGCAAATAACTGCCATCTTCATGACTTCAGCTGTGTCTACTTGCAAAGGACCATCACAGTTAGGTTTGTTAAGCAGGGTCACTGGACCCTCACCTGAGTATGCAGGCATCTCCTCCCAGCCAGCTTTATGTAATTTTGCCCTAATCACAAATGGCTCCTTAATTTTTTTAACTATTAAATTCTTCCTATCTCCCTTCTAAAGCAGGAGCCATACATCATATGGGCCACCAGCCACCGAGTCACCGAGTCACCTCTGCTTACCTTCCCACCAGGGAACATGAACAGCTGCCTAACCATGATGAGGACTCGCCAATGTAACCCATTCCAGCCTCATGTGTCAACCTCTATCCCCCCATTGTTGCTCGTAGAGTCAGCCTGAAGCAGTCAGAAGACACTTTCAACCCTTTGCCCCTATGACAGTAAAGGCTGGAATGTAAGGTGTGACTGAAAGGAAATCCCCCAGCAGTTCCAGGACTCAGGACTGACAGACACCTTGGTGACTCCAGCCAGACTTCCAGAATTCACAAGCATCTGTGAAAAGGGACTGACTTTTGCACATTCCTGATACCGGGTGTTACCTTTGTCCTCTGAACACCAATCAGATGTTATGGGGATCCCCTCCCCATAAAAAGGCCTCCTGACCAGCTAGGCTTTGCTGGCTTCCTCATCTCCTGAGCCCGGGGAACGCCAACCTGGCCCCCCTTGATGAGTGGCTAGTCTCCTCATCTCCCTGGGGAGGCTAGCCCAGGGCTAGCTTTCTCATCTCCTGAGGCCTGGGGAGACTAAACTTAGCTAGCTTCCTCATTCCCCGACCTGGAGAAGCTAAGCCAGGCTGGCTTCCTCATATCTCGAGACCTGGGGAGGCTAAGCTTGGCTAGGTTTCCTCATTTCCCAGTTTGGGAAGCTAGCCCATGCCCTTTTATAATGTCGGTCCAGTTAACTCTCCTGAGGAATCTCTCGTCCATTTGTGCTGGGTCTCGTGAACCAAATCTTACACGAAGGTCATTCAAAAAAGTCACCATTTGACATATGTTGTAGGTTGTTTTGAGACCTGCTTCCATACCTAGAAGGTGTCTTCTTGGTAAAGTTGAGACTCTACAAGTGCCGTCCCTCTGTCTCACTGCCTTAATAACTGGAATGCTTACTCACAGTGCTGAGGCCCCTTAAAGAAATGATGTTTATAATCTAGATGGTCTTTGGAAAACAGGCTGGTCAACAACTGAAAGTCAACATGTTTTTAAGTATATGAAAAAGTCTACAGTGTGAATAGAGAAAACCTATTTCACACTAATTAAATGTGGAAACAGTGTAGACATTTTTATCTGTGCTTGGAATGCTAGATTATTGTTCTTAAACCTTTCTAAAACTCAATGAGGCACAAAGCAAATGTTACTGTATCCTTTAGTGAGTTAGAGTTGGAGACAAAGTGAAGCCAGAGGGGCTCCATGAAGTTTACAGCCCTAGGCAGTGCCCCACTACTCTGAGACACAGACTTGCTAAATCCATGTGATAGGAAGGTATTCAGCACATAACAATTTATGTTTGGCATTCATTCTCTAACTCTAACTGTACGCAAAGAACTGAGAAGTAAATATGTTTAGACTTAAGGTATGTTTGCACACATGTTGGAGCCATGATGCAGATTCCCTATGCAAAGAAGTCAAATAAACACTAAAGGTAAAAGAAAGAAAGACTGGTAATGTTCAACTTCTTTAAGACCTACTTAGAAAAATCTTGGCTAACTCCTTCATATTTTTTTCAGACAGAAGCAAGGAGTCTAGGTCTTATTTACATGGTTGACTTCAAATCCAGATGTATTTATTTCAAAAACATTTCAGATTCCTTCAAGTAAAGGATCGATTTCAGCAGCAGAGGCATCGCCAGTCTGTGTGAGATGTTTATGTTCTCTTCTAGTTCAGTTAATCCCTGAGAAAGTGTGACCAAATGCCTCTCTGTACTGTGCTGCCATCTGCTTCCAGAATGCTTAAATCTTCTCAAGAAAAAGCTCCAACTCTGAAGCCATTCAGAGACTTTGACCCTTGTTCCAAAGCCGTCTCGAATAGCTGAGGTTTCTGATGAGAAATGTCATCATCAAAATTCATTTTTAAGCATTTTGCTTGTATGAGGCTCTGTGCTATGTAATAGACAACCAAAGTAGAGTGTTATATTTCTAAAAACTTGAAACATTACGTAATACTCCCAAGGAAATCAAGAAACCAAACCATATTGTAAACAAAAGAAGCAATGATAGGACATCTAGATATTATGAGAAAGCACGTGTGTCATTCATTATGTGGCGGAACAAAGCATGGAGAATGTAGCAAGCTTAAACAACTTGTGACAAACACATACATACATATTCACATACACATGGGCACGCACATGCACGTACACAGACACACACATGCACACATGTGCATACAACTCTTGGTTTTAGTAGTGTGTGAGGACCCTTCTTGTGAGCAAATAGAAAGGCTGCCCCTGTTTTCTACTCTCTTCTCCACCATCTTTAAAGATGTGCTACTGTCTTTTGGGTTCAAAGTTCAGTAAGAATCTCCTAGGATTCTGATTTTTATAAAAATGATCATGAGCCTTCAGGTCAGAGAAATGGGCTGTGGACTCCCAGAATGACAATCAATATTTTGCAGAATCTATAAGAAGGAAACAAAATCTTTCATGGAAACCAACTCCTAAAGTAGGTCTTTAATGCCCACATTTGGAAAAATAAAACCCCCAATCAAATTTCATGAGAACATGGAGGCACCTCAGCATAGGTGAGACTGCTCATAGCCAGCTCACCCTGGAGTGCTCATGAGATTCCAGAGCAGCTCAACCTCTCAGGGTGGGTGAGACTGCCCAAGACAAATCACTGTGGAGCACTCAGGAGTCTTTGGACCAGTCAGACACGCAGATGGCAGATGAACACTTAACCCCGCAGGCTAAATGGGTCTCAGCAAGAAGATTCATGACTGATAAAAAGTTTAGGAGGTTCTTTTTAATCAATTGCTTACCATTGATATCTGTGAATTATGATGGCTTTTAAGTAGAGTATGGCTCTAATTTCTCTCATCAAGTTCTTTGATCATCCTCATCAAATCTTAAAAGTTAACAAAGCTGAAATACAGAACTGCCAGTCTCACTGTTTGAACTCTTATGTTGAATGTGTACCTTAATAATTTAAATAATTGAAATAAAATGTCTTAACTGTAAATAAGGGGAAAAAAAGGAGAAACCCTTATGGGAATGAATACAGAAAGACACAAAGGTTGGAGAGGCATTGACTACTACAATGAAGTTATCAAGGATGGACAGAGCCAAGTGAATGGCCCCATTACAGATGCCTACCAGAGTGCGCCAGAGGTTCCAACAGATGTTTCTCTGCATCTGTTTTCTTACTTCTCAGCTTAAATCTCCGTAGAGAGGCAGTCATTTGATTTTTTATTATTGAATCCTTGTGTATGTCATACAGAACATCTCAATCTTAATCATCTTTATACCCCACTTCCCACTGGCACCCTCTGTAGCCCCCCAACTGGAATCTACACATACTGTCATCTGTGTTAAGGCCTATTGTGTCAATTTAGTGTCTCCAGACTTTGCTCAGTGCGAGTTCATCCACCGAGGTCAAGTCACCTTATCTAGAGTTCCTCATGTTAGGAAGATCATCTCTTCCTCACCCAACAGTACAATGTTTCTTCAGCAAAAATGGAGATCTGTTGTCCATTTACCCAGTTCTATGCTGGGTTTTTGTCTGCTTGGGTTTGCATGGGTCCCACACATGCTGCCACCATCATTATAGGTTCATGTGAGCAGGTCTCCAGGAGCTTGTAAGACCCTATTTCCATTTGGTCATGTACCTCCTCCCTGGCTCTTCCGCTCTTTCTGCCCACTCTTCCACAATGGTTCCTGAGCCCTGGTTAGGTGAAGTTTAATATAGGAGTCCTGTCCAAGGATCAGCATTCTGCAGACTCTTAATCTCTATGTTTTGGTCATTTTTGACCTTTTGTGTTCCTGGCCCTCTGTTGCATGAGGGAGCTTCACTAATGAGAACTGAGATATCCCATGGGTCTTAGCAGTAGAGGTTGCATTGTAGATGTGCCACATAGGCTCGGGCAATTCAAAGACACTGTCTGTGTGGGACCAGTTGTGGCACTCTGTAATAGTCTCTGGTGCAAAAGAAGCTTCTTTGATAAGTCATGACTGGGATATTTGTCTGTAAATATAAGAACACCTATTTTTCACATAGTAAGAAAAGTATATTAGTCTAGGGATGTGACAGTCTTGGGGTTTTCTCTAAGATCTATGATCTCTCCAGCCCTGTGCTATGTTTACAGTATCACATAGAGTTTCTTCCCACTGAGTGGGATAAAAGTGTCACTACAGTACCAATGTCATGTGCTGTGCTGGTCGTTAATGTGGTCATTTGGTCTTGAAGCTAGTGCTGAGCCATCAATTTGTGTTCTCCCCTTAGCAGCTGGCATAGTGTCCTCCAAAGATGTGGGAGCTAACCTTCAGAGGAAGTGGCTCTCAGGTCAGTTCCAGTTCCATTGCTCCAAATCTTGTATCTGAAGTATGTTCTGTCTTCAGCAATAGGGTCTTACCTTCAAGTTCTGGGAGGCAATCAAGAGATGTGGCCATCAATAGCCCACGTAATTTTGGGAGTCTTTTGGACTATCGTGGCCAACAACTCAAAAAAAAAAGGTTTCTCCTGTCTGGCACTGTTTCTTTTTATGGAGCCTTCAGCTATGCACATGGACTACTATAGAGATATTGTACGTGTAATTTGTCATTAGGTTGTTGGACTAATATGATTCCCTCTGGTTTTTTCACTAGTTAGGCATTATTTGTCTCTCCTCCCTCTATCCCAGTCTAGCCCCTCTTCTATGCCTTCCTCATTTGAAGTGTCTCCATTTTTCACTTGATAATATCAGTCTCCTATGAGTCCCATTTCTTTTGAACTCTTTTGTTCCTTTAATCCCGAAATTTCCTTGGATAGTCCTCTGTCTTGCCTCCCATTCAAATGCCCCCTTTTATCAGTTTCTCCTGTCTTCTACTATTCTCTCTCAGATTCTTCTTTCTCTTTACCTCCCTGGTTCCTTTCCATTGTCCAGGTTCCTGCAGTTACATCAGGATACACACTCACATATAAGAATTTGGTGCTTAAGAGCCACAAATGAGAAAACATATGTCATTTGTTTTTTTGAGTCTGTGTTACTTCACTTAGTATGAGAGTTTCTAGTTCTATCCATTTACCTGCAAATTTCATGATCTCATCTTTCTTTACTGCTGAGTAGAACTCCATTGTATAAATGTACCACATTCTCTTTATATACTTATAAGTTCAGGGACATGGCTGTACAAGTATCTTTGCAATAGAAGGAGTCCTTTGGGTATATGCCAAGGAGTAGTATAATTTTTCCCATTTCTCCCATGATAATACCATTCTCCTGTGGTCCTATGGAAAACGAGTCAAGTGGTGGATTCATTTTGAGCTTTGTAAGAACTCTCCACACCACTTTCCATAGGGGTTGAATGAGTTTGCACTTCCACCAGCAGTGAAGGAGCATTCCTCTCCCCCACATCCTCTCCAGCATTTGGTATCATTGGTTCTCTGGATCTTAGATAGTCTGGGTGGGTAGGATGAAATCTTAAAGTAGCTTTAATTTGCACTTCCCTAATTACTAGCGATGCTGAACACTTTAAAAGGTGTTTCTTAGCCATCTTTATTTCTTCTTTTGAGAACTCTCTTTTAATTGGGTCACTTGTTTTCTTGATTTTTTTTTTTTTTTTTAGTTTTTTATATATTCTAGATGTTAAAACTCTGTCAAATGTGCCACTGGTGAAGATTCTCTCCCGCTCTGTGGGTATTCTCTTTATTTCTTTGGTTGTTTCTTTGTTGTACAGAATCTTTTTAGTTTAATGAGATCCCACTTGTTGATTTTTGACCTTAATTCCTGAGTAACTGATGTCCAATTTAGAAAGTCCTTCCCTATACTTCTGTCTTGTAGGTTACTGCCAATGTTTTCTTCTAACAGTTTCAGAATCTCAGGTTTCACATTGAGATCTTTGATCCATTTGTAGTTGAATTTTGTGTAAAGTGAAATATAAGAGTCTAGTTTCATTCTTCTACAAGTGGAGATCCAATTTTGCCAGCACCATTTGCTGAAGATGCTGTCTTTCCTCCAGTGAGTGTTCTTGACTCCTTGATCAAATATCAGGTGGCTGAAATTGCATGTACTTATGTGTGGATCTTCAGTTATGTTCCATTGATCTACGTGTTTATTTTTGTGACAGTCCCATGCTGTTTTTATAACTATAGATCTGTAATATAGTTTGAAATCTGGTATAATAATTCCCCTTGCATTGCTCTTTGTGCTCAGGGTTGCTTTGGCTATCCTGGATCTTTTGTGCTTCCATATGAATTTTAGGATTTTTTTCTATTTCTGTAAAAAATGTCATAGGGATTTTGATTGGCATTGCATTCAATCTATAAATGGCTTTCAGTAGGATGGTCATTTTCACAATATTAATTCTGATCCATGAACACGGGAGAGCCTTCCATCTTCAGCTGTCTTCTTCAATCTCTTTCTTTAAAGATTTAAAGTTTTCATTGTAGAGATCTTTAATGTCTTTGGTTAGGTTTACTCCAAGATATTTTATTTTATTTTTTAGAGACTATTGTAAATGGGAAGGTTTCCATGTATCTTTCTCAGATTGCTTGCTATTGGTAGATAGAAAGGCTACTAATTTTTGTAGATTAATTTTGTAAGCTGGTGGAATTGTTGGTGACTCTTAGGTATAATATCATATCATCTGCAAAAGGGATAATTTGACCTCTTCTTTTCCAATTAGTACCCTTTAAATTTCTTTTCTTATTTTATTGCTCTAGCAAGTTTCAAGCACTATATTAAACAGGAGTGGAGATGGTGAACAACCTTGCCTGATTCTTGATTTTAATGGGAATGCTTCCACTTTTCCTCTATTTAGAGTGATGCCGGCTGTGGGTTTGTTGTATTTAGTTTTAATTATGTTAATGTATGTTCTCTCCAGTCCAATTCCCTCTAGGACTTTTAACATAAATGCCTGTTGAATTCTGCCAAAGGCCTTTTCTCCACCTATTGAAATGACCATGTTCCAGCATAGTGTCATAGATAGAGGGGAGGGCAGGGAAAGTTAGTTTTTAGTAAAGTAATGTGAGGCCCTGGATATGGAGAATGACATCATTACAATCCAGACAGAGACTTCACTTTCTTAGTCCATCAAAGATTGATTAGACAAGAGCGCTGATGGTAACAGAGAGAGGTCGGCAGATAGCCTAAGTAAGAGCTCCCTGTTTCTTTGGCCATTGGTTCTTAACCATTTTTCTGGTACAATATATATTACGGATAGTATCACAACAAGACACACAGACATACATCTGTGAATGTATATATTCATCATTTAGACATGTGTATCCATATTCGTATCCTATATGGGTAAGATCAGGTATATAAGGTAGGGTTAATCATGACAGTTAGAGAGAAGACTCTCTCTAACTTCATTTTAACTTGGATCTTGATCTCTATGGAGTCCAGAGGTAGAATCAAAGTCCATGGTCATTATTTACTCAATCCATCTTTCTTTATCTTGTACCATCTTGGAATATGGCTTCTACCCTAAAGTCTCCTTGTGCTCTCAAGTGATTACTAGAAAACCAGCCCTTACATTCTTAGTGTGAGCAGCAGGAAGAAGAAATCCAAAGTGAACCAATGGTTACTTCCCGGTTCTTTTGAAAAAATTATTTATTATTATGTGGGCGTATGTATAATGTCTATGTGTGGGTGTTCATGCACCAGCATGCATGTGGAGGTCCAAGGACAACTTTATGGAATAAGTTTTTCTTCTTCCATTCCTATGTGGATTCCAGGAATCTGGGGATCAGATTCAGGTCACCAGGCTTGCATAGCAAGCACCTTTATCTGCTGAGCCATCTCAGCAGCCTGCTTCCTGGTTTTAAGTCCTTGTTCCCCTTGAGTCATCTTTCTGTAAGACTGCTATTTCATTAGCTAGAATTGAACTGTATGGCCATACTTAAATGGAAGACACACTGTCACCACCAATCAAATAGGAATTGTGTTAAAAGGAGAGAGAGATGGTGGGAGGCTGCCAGATGTGTCTCCACCACACAATTCCCAAAGCATCTTTAGCAATTTTGCCCCTTTCTCTCTCCTTCAAGTCAATACATGAATCTATAATATAACAGAGGTAGCCATGACTCTGGAGACACCAGATTTTTCAATAATAACCTAACTGTAAATTTTGAGAATTTATACTCTATTATCTCAGCACATCTCAAAATCTACAGTCAAGATAATGTCTCATGCTGGGAACGCTACCGAGATGAAACAGGGCCTGTGTTGATGAAATGTAGAGAAAGGGGACATGGTGAATTTTGCAGCTAAGTCACTTCCTTTTAGACGTGAAGAGACGTGCGAGTAAAAAATGATCTAGAGGTTTCTTCTAGCAATATCAGCATGATACTTGTGATGTATGTACCAGAGAATCTTTACCAAATATGGTCTGCAGAGCTTCACATTGGCTAAGCTAGTCTGTTACCTTAGTGGCTCACAGCAGGCCATGCATCCTGGAGTTCATGCTCTTTGGGGTCCCTTCCTTTGACTCAGAGCTGTCTTGTAACCATTGAAATCAAAAGTAAGGCTATGTTGGTCACTAGCCTAGTTTTATGACATTGCAGAAGTCTTAGGCCAGGTGTGGACGTGTACATCTGTAACTCCAGCACTGGGGGCGCTAAAGGAAGGTGATCATGTAGCTTGGGCTTATTGCGTTCCAGACCAGCCTGAGCTGGCCCGAAAAAAGAAAGAGGGAGAGGAGGAGGAGAAAAAAGAGGTGAAGAAGGAGGAAGTCCAGGGGTTTCTATTTTGCTTCTTAAATATCCTGAACCACCATATAGGAAAGATTATATGAAGAGAGAGGAACCTAGTGGTCCCCATCCACATCCTACAAAGTCCAGGCTCCAACTCTGTGAGGTGAATGCATTCACACAATGTAACATGGGCAAGCCTATGTCATATAATCATGAGCAGATAAAAATAGTTTTTTTAAGCCATTATATTTTCTGGTAGTTCATTACCCAGCAATAAATAGCAAAGCCTCCCCTCCCCAAATATCTACAGGGTATAATGGGTCCTCAGTCAATATGATTATCAACCTTGTGCTGTTACTACAGTCAGTGACACCCAGGCAGTCCCAACTGACCTCTGCAACTACAGACAAAGGGGTCAGAGTTCTAGGAACTCCTTCATGCTCTCTCGGGGGCACTGTATGACTGTCTCCCTGAATACACTTTCTTCTAGATCTCTTATCCTGAACTAATGGAAGCATTTCCGGCAGGAGCACATCCTGCCCCGTGTGCCCCTCCAGCAGGAACTTGTATCACCCTTTTCCCTGTGTTTGGAAACAGCCCCTGAAGAACGGCAGTCGTGTGTGTGTGTGTGTGTGTGTGTGTGTGTGTGTGTGTGTGCGCGTGCATGTGTGTGCGTCTGGGAGCTTTGTGGCAAAGAGGAAGAGGGAGTTCCAGCAACACAAGTCCAGTCCTGTCCTGGAACCATGACCAGAAAAAAATGAGTTCCTGGCATCTTCAACCGGAATCTGGAACACATTTTCCAATAAAACTCACATTATGGATGATTTTCAATCCTATTGTACTATCAGAATGTACTTCAACTACGTTGAAAATTTAACAGACATTTGAGAACATAGCTACTTTCTATAACATTGTCCTAATGAGCAGCAAGATCCAAATAACTGAGTGAACAATGATCTTTTGGAAATTATTCAGAAGTTAGAAATTCCCCTCCACTTATATGTGACAGTTATGTGGTAGCAATGTGAGGCAAAGAGAAGAAAATGTCAGGTTGAGCTCTCTTCCCAAGAAATTACAAAAGCACATAATATGTAGCAACAGAAAGGCCATCTGCAAGCAGGTCTTAAAATTGCATGGAGCTGATATTTAAGTGCTTCCGAGTTGGAAAGGCGAGTCCAGGAGTGGCCTTTTCCCATTGTCTCCTTGCTGGGCTCCCTGCTTGGGGATGCCTTGTGGCCTTGTATTATTTGCAGTTGTCCAAGTGCAGTTTCTCTGTTAATGGAATGAGGATGGGCGGGGTGCCACTCTGCACTTGACTGTAGAGACTAGACAGGGTTAGAAACATAGAGTTAAGAACAAGGGAATAGCCAGGGGCTGCAGGAAAACCTCATGGGAAGCCACCAAAGAAGTGTCACCTGTTTGATTCTCAGGGCTGATCTGGAATCACCTGTACTAGACTTTCATGGGGTGCTTACTAAAATTGCTGATCACTGGTTCCTCACCCCAAACATAAGGAACCAGAATATCTTAGGGGTGAGGCTGGGGCATTTGTAGAGTTAATTAACTACTTGGCTACTTCTTATGCTGACTGAAGTTGGAAAATTGTTCCAAAGAAAGTCATCTCAGAGATGGCCGAGTCCTGCTAAAATACCCAGGAGTATTTTCCATTGAAAAGATCCAGATTGCTAGGCTAGCCCCCCGCCCCCATGCTCCACTTTGGTAACCCTTGCTACTGCCAGCCAGGTTTGTAGGAGAAAACAAATATATTCAGAGAGCCAGGCCACTGGAGGGAGACGGCTTTCATACACCCACCCATCCCTTTCTGGCTCCCTTTCCACCCCAGCGCCAGCACCGTGCACACACTGAAAACATGTCTGAGACATCTGGACTGAAACCCAGCATCTGTTGTAAGAAAAATGAGATTTCCAAGCAGGGCCTCTTTGGAGTGGGATGGTGCCAAGTGGGATGGGGCCTCCCAGGTAGACACCATCACATGGAAACTTACAAGATAATTTCCCCAGGCTTGGAAAATGTGCTCTGAGCAAGATTCCAGAACACATATAAATATATGCTCCCTTCTTTGCTTGGGGCATTCGTCTCAATGCCTGCCATTGGTGCCTCCCTGCAGCCCCACAGGATGTGAGTTCATTACCATCCACACACACAGAAGTAGAAAATCCACTGGACAGCGCGACGGTTTCATGGTTCAAGACAAAGTAAAGGATGTGGTGCTGCCCCGCATACAGCGGTGTGACTTCGAGGTAATAATCTTCGTCCCCTGCTCCCCTACATTCCGTTCACCTCTGGGCGCCTGTGCATCTTGTCTCCATCACTTCTGGGAAGAGTAACTGATGTCCAACATGAATGCCAGGCAGAGCAAACTCAGCTTCTCCCTTTCAGAAGCCTGGGACATAAACAAAAGATTTGAATAATCATGTAATTGGACTAATTTTCCGTCCTCTCCATCCATTCCCTGTCCTACTTCTGTACTAGGGAAAACCACCCAGGCTGAGGAAAAGGGACAGTCAGAGGGAATGGTGCCAGCGCACGACCACAGAGGTCATTCTCCGCTGATGTCCAGAATACAGCTGTGCTGGGGCATCTCAGTGAGTGGAGCCTATGCCCCTGTCCCTGAAAAAGTCCAGGGAGAAGGAGAGAAAATAATGCAGAGTTCTGGGTAGTCCAACACTCCTTGGGTCTCAGAGTACTGCAGGGGACCAAGATATTTCCTGGAGCTGAAAATAATTAAGGTGTAAGCCATTTGGATGGGTGTCAGATGCTCCGATGGGGAGACATACATCTCAGAGAATGTCAGTCAGTAAAGAAGTCAGGTCAGGCTCAGACTGATCTCTACCCTTCCTCCATTGCCTTAGAACTACATCATCACCTGGGACATAGACACCATCCTGGGGAAGGGGGTCACAGACTGGGAACTCAGAATGGACATCGAAACTCTTACGTAGGTTTGGAACATTCGAAGAGACTTCCTTTCTTCCACATCCATATTCCTATCCTGTTAGCTCTAGATTTAGCCAGCTTTTAAGGTCATGCTAAGAAAGTTAAGAGGCACAGTGCTGAGCTTGTGAAATCCTCTGTAGGCCCCCTGGGACCCAGGGCTTCAGAGTCCTCGGGTTTGGTTCTGAAAGGACTCCAGAGAGGACCTAGAATGGCCTCTCAGGTTCCTCAGAGTCGGACCCCGTTGGCCGGGCTGCTATGCTGAAGAACCTCAAATGAGTCAGCGTCCTAGGTTTTCTTCCCTCTGAAATGGACGAGCAAAAACTTGCTAGGGCAAAAGGCTTCATCCTATACACAGGGAGTTTTGACCATCATCTAAGCAGTGGGTAAAAGGCCTTTAAAGTCAGAAAATTTTATAAAAATGCTATCAAGTTGCTGACTGGATTCTTTTGTAATCTTAAGATTCTTCACCTATTTGCCATTCAAAACTGGGGCTTTCCTCTTGAAATTCAGTGTGTTGATCATGATATCCTATAAAGGCTAAGATCCAATCATGTCTGTTACTGAACCACATTCTGGTTGTCAGGATGCTCTTAGAACCATCTGTCATGTGGTTATCAAAAATATGACTGGTCTCAGTCTTCAAGGAAATAATTATGAAGTTGCGTACTGTATTACCACATAACTTCCTTCTTGTTCTCTTTTCTGTTTTCTAATTTATATGTTTTATCTTGATGTCAAATAATTCTTTTTTCTCGTCTCCTCTCTTGCTCCTGTTTTTATTTCTTCATTTTAATTTTCCCTTATCTTACACCTTTTTTTGTTCCATTGCTTAATGAATATTTTGAAGCAAGATCTCAGTATATAGGCCTGGTTGGCTTAGAATTCACAGTCCTGCCTCGGCCTCCAAAGTGCTGGGAGTAGAGGTGAGCACACCATGCTGCCTGTCAGTTCTTCCCCCAGTCTCCCTCTCCTTTCCCTCCCTCACTCTTTTTTACTCACCTTAGTCATCCTGTTTCCTAATAAATAGCATTCATTAGGTAGCTGATCTGTGTTACGTTCTCCCGTGGTTGTTTCATTTATTATCATGATGTCATATTTTAGAGGAAGAATAAGAGACTCAGAAAAATTGAGGAACTTGTCCAGGATCACACAGCTGGGAATTGGACATCCAGGATTCAGGTGAAAACGTCTGACTGCAGAACCCAGGCCCCAACTCCTCATCTCTTCTAATTGTACCCGTTCCCTCTTCCTTGCCCGAGTTCTCCCTGCCCGAGTTCTCCCTGCCCGAGTTCTCCCTGCCCGTCTCCCACCTCCCTTTTCATATCAACTCTTAACCCTATAAATCACACATGCTTAGACCAGAGCTCTACCCAAGTCCATCGTGTCCTGCCATGGTAGAGCATATGACCAGCTGAACTTCATACATGCCTGCATCCTCTGTGTCCATCAAAGGCCACTCTTAGCCAACAGCCTGCTTTCCTCCACTATAGCAAATTTGTTTCTGATGTTTAGAACTTTTTATAGTGGCATTCTTTGGTTTCTTCTCTGTGTATTATCATGTGTGTGTATGTGGCCAAGTGCATCCAATTCAATTTTTTTTTGGAAAAACATTCTTTGAAAATAAAAAAGAAACGACACCATTTGACAGTTACTAAGCTTCTCAGACTGAAGAGACTCCTTCATGCTCCATGGCCCCTGTATCCCAGCCCTTTCATTCCCCCGCTCTCCTACACTGTAATGACCCTCTTCCATCCTCAGCCCTAGTTGGTGACTTTGCTTAAATTCTTGAACAAAGGGGAAAAATCAGACAAAGGCTTCTTTGATGGACTTTCCACCAACCCTGACTACTGACCTGCCTACCTGTGTCTGGCCCACATAATATCTTATGCTTATTGTTGGGGAAGCATCACGTGGATAGATGCTCCCAGCTGATCCCACTCTTGCCTGGCACTCCAGCCCACCTTCTTCTACCTTCTCAGAGACACTGCTGCCCCACTCTTTCTGTTGAGTCCTGATTATCTTCATCTGCACTGGGTCACATGCAACATCGTTAAAATATACTGTTACAACTCCTTTCTGAAAGAAAGGAAGGGACGGAAGGAGGCGGGGAGAGGAGAGAAAAGGGAAAGACGAGAGTGCTTCTGTAATGTGCTTCTCCCTCCAGCTTCTGTCCATTTCTTTCCTTCCCTCTGAGGCAAAGCTTGCTTTGAGACTCGTTTTGTGGTCTCATCTTTCTCTCATCACCCTGTCCCTCTCTCTTAAACTTTGCTTGCCAGGCTTGTGGTCATACACACAGAACTCCATCAAACTTCACCTGACGATGCACGAGGTCCTCCACATTGGAGTTAATGTGTAGGTCTAATGGGCAGTTCTGAGAGGCATGGCACACAGAGCACACTGCTCTCTTCTGCTTGTAACACTTGCTTTGATTTCCAACACAACAGGCCTTCTGGTTTCCTTTTTGGACTGATGCTCATCATGCTTCTCAGCTCCCGAATTTTTAAACCAGTGGTTCTCAAATTTTAGTAAGCAAAAGAAACACCTAAAGGGTTTCTTTCATAAAGGTGCAGAGCCTCACCTAGGAATATCTGATTCAGTGCATGAAGATAAGCGCATAAATTTGCATATCTACGTGTTCCCAGGCGATGCTGCTGTTGCTTATCAGTAGGCTGTATTTTGAGTAATCTGCCTAAATGTTTCCATCATTACTGACTTCAGTAATGATATTATGCACCTTCACCATCTTAAATACATGTTGAAAACAAGCAATGTTCATGCCTAGGCCTAGCCTTTCCCGAAGAATTACATATCTAACTGCTTAATTGACCTCCTTGCTTGGATAGCTATTGAGCACCTCATCAACATCCTCAACCCTGAGCTCCTGAGAAGCCTTCTCCAAGCTCATCTCTTCGGTGGCTTTCCCTTTCCCAAACAAAGGCAGTTTCAACTTTTTAATTGCTCAACATTTCTATTTTACACCCCACTTAAAGCCTTCAAATAATCCTAATGGTTTCAAATCTACCCGAAATCCAACTAGCTCCCACCATCTCCATTTCTGCAGCCTTAGTCCAAGCCAGCATCACCTTTCTAGGAGATTGCTCATAACTTTTATTGACAGTCTTCTCAGTTTCCACATCGTCTACAGTCTCTTCTTAATAAATAACATGGAATGATTTGATGGCTCCAAGCTCTTTTGCTCCAAATCAGCATTGCCACATGGTGCCCACATCTGGTGGTGCCCCCCCTGCTGGGAGCACTCACGTGTCCTTACTGAAGTACGGCCAGCGACTCTGTTTGTATGTAGTGTCTATTTTCTAAAAAACACATGGATAATGTGTTAGGTATATAGAAATGACAGGCTCTATTACAAAAAGATCAACCAAGCATAGCTCCTACGTGATGGTGGTTGGGTTAGAAATAATCCCCTGAAGCTAAGTCTCTAAATTAAACTATTTCACTATTATAGAGTTGGATCTCAAGAAGAGTAGTTAAAAATGCATGTGCAGGAGACAGACTGGAGGGTTTGAATGTTTGCTTTGTCATTACTTGAGGTAACACTGCAGTCTCCTCATCTGGTTGTCAAATTGCAAGCTAATCATAGAGGATACTTAGAACAGTACCTGACACATAGCTGGCATCAAATTCAGTTGTATTTATTTATGAAGTTTAGCTAGTATGTGTGTGTGTATGTGTGTGTGTGTGTGTGTGTGTGTGTGTGTGTATAATGTATGCCTATGGGTGCAGTTGTGTTCACTAGCACATGTGCATGTAGAGGTCAGAGGTCAAAGCCAGGTTTCTTCTGCCATTCTCTCACTGAACCTAGAGCTCATCATTTCAGCTAGACTGACTAGTCAGCGAGTCCCTAGGATCCCCCGTCTGTCTCTGCTCCCTTCACTGCCAGTGTGGGGGTCACAGGTGTGCATGTGTGCTATAGTGTTGGAATTTAAACGGACGCCAGGTCCTCATGTTTGTACAACAAGCACTTTACCACCAAACCATATTCCCAGTTCCTATCTATTGTTAAGTTCAGAATATTGTGGAATGAAATCCTTATGTGTCTACTGTTTCATATCAGAACTTTTCTGGGCCGCCCTTAATTATTAACGAAATTTATAGTTGCACTTAACCATGAAACTCTCTCAGAGTCAGAGTGGGGAAGCAATAAGCTCTTTGTTAGATTCTCTTTCCATGTACAGTTGACCTTCCATATCTGTGGCTTCTGCATTCACAAAGTTAGTCATCTGTGGATTAGAAAAACTGGTCGCACTGACATGTACAGGCATTTTCCTTGTCTTTGTCCCTTAAACAATAGAGTACAACAGCTGTTCGTGTATCATTTACATTGTATTGGGTATTATAAGTAGCCTAGAGATTTAGGGGGATGTGTGCAGACAATATGCAAATAGTATAACATTATACATAAAGGACTTGATTGATAGGGGTTTGAGAAATGGCTCAGCAGTTAAGAGCAAGCACTGTTCTTGCAGAGGACCCGAATTCCGTTTTCAGCATCCATGTTGGGTGGCTCATAACTGCCTTAACTCTAGCTCCAAGGGATCTGATGCCTTCCTCCAGCATCTGTGTGCACCTGTACTCATGGGCACATACCCCCACAGAGACACAGACACACACAGAATTAAAAATAAAAATAAATCTAAAAGGGAAAAAGGCCTTGATTGGTAAAGGGGTTGGTGTCTACAAGCAGTTCTGAAATCAGGATACTGAGGACTATATTTTTAAAGGAGAACTCCTATTGTTTCAAGAACTTTTTCCTTTAAAGTTTCTTTTTTAATTTAAAAAATATTTTATGTCTTTGAGTATATTTCCTGAATGTATATAAGTGCTCCTGTGTCATACAATGCCTGTGGAGGTCAGAAGAAGGTGTTGGATTCCCCTGGAACTGGTTACAGATGGTTATTAGCTACCATGTGAGTGCTGGGAATCAAACCCAGGTTCTCTACAAGAGCCAGTGCTCTTAATCATTGAGTCATCTCTGTAGCCCCTACAGTTTCTTACTTATTCTGATTTCTAGCCTTTTCTCTGACAGTCAACACTTGGTATCTTAGATTTCTGAGCCAAGTATTCAGAAAGCTTATGCAAACACAGCCTCATATGCATGGGAATGTGCATCTGTGAGCACAAAAAAGGAGGAATCAGGCTTTCACATGAGAGCTGTGACTCAGGCAAGAAGATGTGTGCAGCGAGTGTGTCACGTTCCCAGGATTAGGAGAACCTGACTCTTCAAACAGGCCCTTACAGTGTGGGGGCTTTGATGGTGCACGATGGCACCTCACCTGGGCTCACGCTGCTTCCCGCAGCAAACTGACTGACATTTGCTTCCAAGACGAGTCTCAGCCAGTAGATGTTTGTTTTATAGATTAGCAGTTCAAAGTCATTTTGCCTGGCAATGTCGAATGAAACCGCAGACATGAATAAAAGGACGCAGAAAAAGACTGTGCCCGCTGCTGCGGTGTCTAGACGCTTGTATTGCGGCCATGTTTTTGAAGGATGATCTGAGCTTGAATTGACTTAGAAAACCCATTTTCCCCTAAAGTATACGTAGCTCTTTTTATGTTATATTTTTAACCAAATCATCCAAAATGCAGAACCTTAGCTGATTTGTTGCTAGGTCACTGTTAGGCTCTCAGCCAGTGCTGGGATTAGTCAATGACTTTCTAGAAAAAAGTGTCACAGCCTTCTGAGTGAGCATTCTTTTTGTGGTTGCTTTCCCAAACATTCATGAACATTCTGAGCTGTTCTAATGCTCCATTCCATTCCATACAGATGACCTAGTTGATAATAACATTAATGGCATACAAATGCACACTATTTTTTTTATGAATCAGGGGTTCCATGTAGCTCAGGCTGGCCTCCAACTTGCTATGTAACTAAGAATGACTTTGAACTCCTGATCCTCCTGTTTCCACCTCCCAAATGCAGGGATTCCAAGTGTGTACTACCATACCCAGCTATACATATATTCTGTAGTGCTAGGGATGGGATACAATGTAGTTTATATTTTTTACTTCTATCTCTGTCTCGAGCACTGTGCAGAAACCTTTATATGGATTATTCTTTTACAGTACTGACTTCATGGGCAACTGACTAATGCTGTTGTATGGGTTCCACTGATAGGAAGAGTCCTACATTTGGGGGTTGCATCCTTTGAAGTTCTTAATAATTATATGCTTGAAATTGTGGTGTTTTTTTTTTTTTTAATGTAAAATCCAATGGGACATGGAAGGATGCACTAGAGCCTTAGAGATTCCACTGAAATGTCCCATAGTCTCTACCATTTCCCTGCCCCTCAGTATCTTAGGCTGTGCTAAACCTCTGTACCCTCACATACAGCCACTTGAGCCCTCCATCCTTTGGCAAGAGACTTGGCACATGAGGTCAGGGTCAGAGTCATATGTCCTATAGTGTCTTGGGGGAAAGAAATGTGTCTAGGATGTGTGGACAATCCCACGAACACTTATTTGGTGAATTTGCTGAGCAGAGTTTCTTATTTATCCCCATGAAGATACGGAGTCCCTTCAAAGAGCTTATAATCCTTTGAGGATCACTTATCTGCCATGAGTTAATGCCTTTGTCTGTTTTCTGTTGCTGTAACAAAATACTTCAAACTGAGTACTTTATAAAGGAAAACAGATTCATCACCATGGCTCATAGTTTTGGAGACAGAAAGTGCAAACAACATTATACCTACTGTTATTAAGAGCCTGGGATAATCAGTTTTAATATCAACTTGTCACAAATTAGAGTCACCTGAGTAGGGGAGCCTCAAGTGAGACATGGTTCTGATTCCCTTAACTGATATGGAAAGGCACAGCCTAAATGTAGGCGGCTTCCAGGAGCAGCCCAGACAAAAAAAGAGCATGGCAGAAGGAAAATTATTTGCCTGACTTTGCTTGCTTGACCTTCCCTCTTTCTGCCTAATTAATTTAACCTGTTGTTGCTGCTACTGATTCCTTCACGGACATCAGAAGCAGTATTTCCAGGCTTCCATTATTAACTAAAGACCAGTGGCTAACCAGGAGCCCTCCATTTCTTCAATGCCAGATTGAGACTGCTGAGTTGTCCAGCTCCAAGAACTGAGCAACTACCTGGTTGTCAGTGTGTGAGACAGCCACTGTGGGAGTGAGTACTCCAACTGCTGAGACACTCAGCCTGAAGGAATAAGCAACAACTGGGTTCTTAGTCTCTCAGGTGTGGGTCAACTGTTGTTTTCATTTCATTGTAAGCTGATTTAATAAATTCTGTCTACCCATTATGTTGGTTCTCTTCCTCTATGGAACCTGCCTGGTACAGGGTCCTCCTGGCTGCTTCACCGTATGGTAAATTACCTCCTGGTTCAAGCACTTTTAAGAAGATGTTACCTAATGGCAGGATGAGAACAGAGCAACTTAGAAGACAGATTCACCATTTTGTAAGATTCGCTCCTGTGTGGTATAGTAAACATAACCAAGCCATTCTTCACACATGGCTGGAGAGGTCATAGACCCTCAGCAGAACAGACTTCTGTCACTTCCCTGCACCAATGGAATTCCCTAAATATATATATCCTTCTATTTACAGACAAGTGTACCTCTCACCAGCCATCAAGGAAGCTTCTTTTCACAACAGATGGAGACTAGTACAAAGTTCCACAAATGGTCAAAACAGAATAAGTGACTCTGAGGTGCTCAGCCCTAAGTGACACATCTACAGTGGAACCTCTACATGGAAGGATCAGGGAGCGTCATGAAACCTTACGGAAGGAATGTAAGAGCTAGAGGGACAAGACACATACTGCTAGATAATGCATCCTAGACGTGATAGGAAAGCAGCACCCAAGAAATCTCCAGAGTACGGTAATTTAACAAAGTCTGCATAATGACAAAACAGCTGACATGCCAAGGTGAATGGGAAACATTTCATGGGGTCCTGCCTGAAGATGAAGAGCTACAGGCAATCGACGGATGCCTCAGTGGATACCCAGGGAGGAAATAGCTCTCTGAGAAGTTATCTAAACCCAAGGGAGTATCCCTAAACACGGGTATGCAAAACACCACTAACTGGGCTCACTATATTATATATGCATATGTATATCCACGTAAATATATTTATACATGTAACAACGGTAATCATTGATGGCAAATGGGAAGACATGGGGGAAGTTGGAGTGGGACTAGGAGGGATGAAATAATGCAAATACAATATTCAGTTATGAAAGTCTAAAAAACAAATACTCCCTGGAGAACTGGGGTCCCACAAGAAGAGTACAATCACTTCAGAGCACAGAACCCCAATGACCTAATTACCTCCCACCAAATCCCACATTTTAAAATCCCACACCTCTCAACAGCACTATCCAAAGCACCAAGCTTCTCACATAAGACCCTTTGGGGGCCATACACCATGCCTACACCTCAGCAGCTGGACAGCAAGCTTGGGAGAAAGAGAATCTCCTGGTTCAATCTTCTTGCTTCCTGCTAATCCTTGACAGGAGGACCAACCCAGCAACCAGAGGACCGCTTGCATGTTTCCAGCTATACGGAGCAGTCCTCTGGTATCTATGCGAGTCACCTCACCTCCTATGCTCAGAATCACATGAGAAGGAGTGATGTTTGTATCTTAGTACCTTTAGTGGCCATTCACCCTACTTTCTGAGCAAGGGGCACTGTATTTTCATTTTGTGTCCATCCCTGAAAATTATGTAGCCATCGCTGGCCCTCTTCGTTTTACAGCAGCTCTGTCACAGTACAGGCAAAAGCCACAAAATCACAGTGCTAGAGTTGATATTCAAACCCAGATACACCCACTAAAACCTGTTGGTGATAACCCCACCACACTGTTCTCAATCATGGCTCATTTGTTTATGCATTAGTCCCTGCAGAGGTCTAACCCTGTCTCTTTGCACAGTCTGAAGTGTCTTCGCACTTTTACACATCATAACATCTATTCATGGTTGCTTTTATATTGGAGGCTGATAGAAGTGAGCATTTGGCAAGATGGGGTGATTGTATGGAAGTCATAATAATAGATGGGCAAATACTATGACGTGCAGAAAGCAAGGGTACAAGAAGCCCTTGGAACTGGTGGGTCTTTCGAGTTGCACCCAAGTGTATTACCGACAGTCAGCAGCACCGGCTGAGCAGATGGGCAGGCTCAAAATTGAGATGTCGAGGGCATAGGTGGTACTGTGCCAAGCTGCATTCTCCCCCATAAGGGATCCTATTCGTCTGTCAAATAGAGAATCACATTTATTAAACGTTTTAGAGATTTTCTAAACCGTTGAAAGCATTTTGATGCTGTATCTCCTAACAGATGTGAAGAATGGAGTGAATGTGTTTGTTATTGGGGATGTGTGGAAAGAGACAGCAGGAACTGGTACAGGGCAGGCGAGGTGGTGCCTGTAATCTCAGCATTCTGAGGCTGGTGGAGGAGTTTGAGGCAGGCTTGAGTTGAGCTATGGAAAGAGATCCTGTTCCAATAAAGAAGAGAGAGAGAGAGAGAGGGAGAGAGAAATACAGGTGAAAGCAGGAATCAATAAAATAACAAAGAAAGTCAACATAGCTTAGAAGCTTTGAACAAATAACAACAAATACTTTTCTAGCTAGAAGAATTAAAGAAAAAAGGGATGCAAATAAGAATCACTGTTAGGAATGACAGAAAGACTATCATTGCAGGATGTTATTTTAAAAAGAGACAACTTCGGGCTGGAGAGGCGGCTCAGCGGATAAGAGCACTGATTGCTCTCACAGAGGACCCAGGTTTGATTCCAAGTACCACATAGTGGCTAACAACCATCTGAAACTCCAGTTCTAGGGGATCTGACACCATCTTCTAACCTCTGCTGGCACTGCATGATGCTAATGCACTTACATGCATGCAAGCAATATACTCATATACATAAAAATAATAAATAAAATATAAAAAAGAGACACTATTCTAACAAATTTATCAATTTATATGAGTGGGAAATAACTTAAAAACAGAAGGTACCAAAATTGACACAAGATAAAACATAAACTAAGAATTTAGCTATATGTATTTAAGATTTTTGTTATCAAAATTTTCCTGTCAATCTCAGCACTTGAAAGGCAGAGACCAGCCTGATCTGCATAGTGAGTTCCAGGGCAGGTGGGGTTATAGAGAGACTCTGTCTCAAAAAAACAAAACAAATAAACAAAATTCCTGTCAGGAAAACTCTACAGCCAGTGGATTTTCCTGATGATATCTATCAACATTCAAGAAGGAAAAAAAAGTATGAATCTTTACACAGATTCTTTCAGAAAATAGAGGAGGACCGTTTTACGTTAGGTGGCAAATAAAACCCTAATATCAAGCCTAACAAAGACATTTCAAAAATAAAATAACATACCAATATCACCTACGCCCATAAATACAAAAATCCTTCATAAAACTTCTACAAATCAAATCTGACAATGTACAAAAAGAACAATAAAATATAGTGAAGGAGAATTAATTTTAGGTGTGCAAGTTTAGTTCCACATTAAATGATCAGCAAATGCAATTGATTCTGTTAATGGAATAAAAGAAGGAAAGAACGTAATCATTGTAGGAAAACATTTGACAAAAACAACATCTTACTGAACTAAGAACAGGTGGAAACTCAATCTTATAAAGAAATCTACCAAAAATCTAGAATTAATATCATACTTAGGAATCATGTACTGAGCTCTCCCTTCTTAGATCCAGATAAAGTCAAGAGCATCTGCCACTGTGTCTTGTATTTATCATTGTCCTAGAGAACTTAGCCAGTTCAAATCAATGATACAGGAACAAATAAAATAGCCTGTCTTTACAGGTGATGTCATTTCTTAGATAGAATATCCTAAAGAATGATGAGAAGAACTAACAAGTGATTTTAGCAGATCAACAGATGTAAGACCAAATGGAAGTATCAGTTGTGTTATGTTCTAGCAACAAATGATTACAAATGGAACATTAAAGACACTGGGGTGTGTTGGGGGTCCCAGCACTCAGGGCCAGCCCAAGGGGGACCGAAGGATCTCCACTGTGGGGGAGGGGCGAGTAGGCGCAGAGTCAACACACAGACTCTGGGAGTTGAGCAAAAAGCCAGCAGTGGTGGTCTACTGCAAACTCCTTTATTCAAGAAAGAGCAGAGAGTCTTATAGGTCTTGTTATCCAATAGACTTATGGGGTGGGGTCCTGACCACAGCCAATCGCAGTTTGTTCCCAGGTGGATTAGGTTCCCTCCAGGTGCTGGGTAGAAACTGGCTTCACAACCAACTGGTGTGGAGCACCACACCCAGGAGAGCCATTCCTCCATTCCTCCTGGCAAGTGGCCTAGCTAGGCCTACCCTGCATTATGCCCAACAGGGGTGCTCATTTAAGATCTGAACATTTTACTGTATGTAAATTATAATTCATTGCAAAAATACAATAAGACAAATGACTTACTGGTCTTTAACCTCTTCATAGTGTGGGAGTCAGAAGGATGAGAGTCCTAGAGGCTCACACAGCTGAGGATGCCTCTAAGGAAGACTGCCCCTCAGCAGCTCTTGAGGAGAGTACAGCATATTTTGTAGAATGTAGCTTACCTCTGGCTGACCACATCTGCAGCCTCCTTCATCCTCCAGCTGCAGTTAATAGGAGCAGTTAGAGCTTTGTACTTTGTGTTTAGGGACTTGCACTTCTTACCTGTGAGGGTTAAGTGACATGCTAGATGTTTTTAAATGCCACAAGGCTAGTGCTTTTTTAAAAAGATTTATTTGTCTCTGTGTGTGTATGTGTGTATGTGGCATGTGTCTGTATGTGTCTATGTGTATGTATGTGTGTATGTGTGTGTGTGTGTGTACAGTATGTGTAGGTACCCAGAGTCAGAAGAGGACTTCAGAAACTCTGGAGCTAGAGTTACAGATGATTGTAAACCATCCATCATGGGTAGTGGGAACTGAACTCTGGTCCTCAGGAAGAGCAGTATGCTCTCCTAACTACTGAGCCAGCTCTCCAGATGAGAGAGGGCAAGTACTTGTTTGATCACCTAGATCTGCTCTTGGTCTTCGACCTTCCCTTATGAGCAATGCACAAATCATTGGATTCATTATACATTTTGTATAAGTTGTGACGTCTTAACCCTGACAGTACAGCCATGAACCAGGGCGCCATAGAATATGCTCTGAGTAGCAGTGGGGACACTTGACTACACAGCAACCTAGGACCTATTTTCCAAGTTTGCTTTCTTGCAGCACCATGAAAGAGGTGAAGTTCTGAAAGCCTGTCTTGGAAGGGAGCGGCACGGGTCTGGACCGGCAGGGCTTTGCTTATACTACCACCTTTGTAGTATTCTCCTTCTGTCTTGGAAATCCCGTTCTCAGTCCACACAGAATTTCGATTGGCAATCAGGATTAGCCTCAGCCGATGCACTGGTACTTGAGATTCTTGAATAGGTATCTCCTTTGCTTTGTTCTCAGTAGTCATAGTTTCCAAGTTGGTGCCAAATGATTTGGTTTCAGAAACATCACACCTAAGGCTATACCATGAGAAACACTGAACAGAAACTGGAAACCATGTCAGAAATCCCATTTATGGAGTTGGGTATGCACCTATGAATTTTAAAGATTTTAGCATCCATCTTGTGCTTAGAACCAAAATACCATGCTCTGACAAATAAGAAAATCATTTAAAATCCACCAATTTAAATTCTGCTGGAGTATGATTGTGAATCTTTTATTAGCTTGTTATATGGGTATTGTGTCTTTCTGATAACTATGTATTAATTGAAATCATAAAGAATGTTTACATTTGCTTGGAAACCCAAGATATACAATTAGATATACATAGATATGAAAGCCAGGATATTTAAAGGCAAATATAGCTGTGAAGTCGAGATAGTAATACTAATTAATTAAATAAATGTAAATATGGTTAATTCCTTTCCTAATAAATAGACATTAGTTCAAGTTTGTTCTGGACCATGTAGAAAATTTTTAATGTGTAAATTTTAGTATTCTATGTAAATATAATATGACTTAGCAAGACTTGACTTTGACCTATATCAGGAAAATTGTGTTTATTTCTAAGAGCACAGTATTAGTATACTTTGTCCTCCTACAAAGAAGAACTTAATATAGAATTGCAAACAAAATTAAGATCACTAACAAGAAAAGTATTATCAGCTTTTTTGAACAAGTAAATAATGTAATAAGTAATAACATAATGAGTAACTAAGTAATATGAAAAAATACATAGAAATGGCTCTGGCATTTGTGGAAAGAGAAAAATTGGTTTAAGTGCATGGCTTGTTTAATACAATGGGAGATGTGTGGATGTGCCCTTGTTATATTTATAATAACACTAGATACCAAGCCAGGGTTGTGGCTCACATCTGTTATCTTAGAACTTGAAAGGCTGAAACAGAGGACCTAGCACAAATTAGAGATGAGCTCGGGCTAGGCTGATCTACAATATGAGACTCTATCTCAAAAATCTAAAAGAAAAAGGAACCCCCAAATCTATATAACCCGAAGTTTCCCTTCAGTTCTTCAGAAGCTCTGAATACTGCTAGGTAGTGTTCTTCCCTCCAGAGAGATGCCTGGAAACAGAGAGAGAGGGAAAATGCCTTTGGGGGAATAGAGTGGATTGGTCAAGTTTCATTAAAGGTGGCTAGATGCTGGTGTCCCATAAACAATGTCATTTAACTTTTGCAATAAGCCTCAGCACTGGAATCCTTTCCTTTTCTTTCTCTTCCTTCCCTTCCCCTTCATCTCCCTTCTCATTTTGTGTGTGTGTGTATGTGTGTGTGTGCGTGTGTGTGTGTGTGCGCAAGTGTGTGTGTGTGTGTGTGTGTGTGTGTGTGTGTGTGTGTGTGATAAAGATTGAGCATCAGAAAGTATAACCAATGGGTGGCAGGGATGTAGGCAGGGTTTACAGTGATGGAAAGACCTCTGCAAACATGTATGTACTGGCAGCACAGAATTCAGCTCTGTAGCACTGATTGGGATGTGTGGAATCATGATCTCTAATCATGGCCTTTCTCCCATTTCCTCTTTGCTAGTTGCCCCTAGAGTTGCTTGATCTGCATGTTACCTTCTCACTGATTTTCTTCTAGAATCTGTGTGTTCATGTGCTGGTTTCTGTGCTTGTCACTGTCACCCTTCCCATCAACCATGATCAGGTCTGGCTGCTTCAGCTCCAGGCACACCAAGGCTCTAAGACCATCTCCATTCTACCCTATGACTGTGCCACTGGACAGTTGCAAAGGGCCTGGCTTTTCAAGGACTCATCATTCAAGGATGTTATCATTTTTTGCAATATTTCCTCTCTTCAGTGAAAATTCATTATCCACTTTCAGCAGCATTGGTCTCTTAACTGGATTTTTAGGTTGTAAGGGTAAAGAATGGAGAGTCACTCAAAATGAAACCTTCAACTTGAGTCTTCAAGTGTGATGATAATTTCAAAGCTCAAATATGGAGCAAAGTTGTTCTTCTCCTGACTTCTGTACTACTGTAGGAAACAGAGGATCCCATATACCCCACTGACCACACCTTGGTCGGTCCTGAAAGAGCCTAAGAGCTGAGGGACCCTCTCAAACTGTTAGTTTGCGGGAAGGTGGAGTTCCTTTTACTCCATGTGATGTGAGGATGGCACATATGAAAGCCTGGTTGTCCTAATTAGGAAATGGTGTGTGTCTTTGGCAATTTAATTGCATTTTTACAGTGAAGTTGGGCCGTCTCTCTTCCTAAGCTCTCATGGAAAAGTCTGCTGTCTTTCACTATCAAGAAGTGTCACAGATTCAAAAGATTGCCAGGGCACTTTGCATTCCTCTTAACTCAAGGGGTGGGAGCCTGTCTGCAGCTTAGGTGCTGAGAGAGAAGAATAAGATCTTGTAAGACCGCTTCCCTGCCTGTTAGGAATTAAAATCCAAATGGCAAACCTCATACAATAGAATTAAACCACATACTTTCTAGAGTAGGGGGAGACTGGCCACTTTCAAATATGTGCATGCAAGTTATTTAGAGAAGTAGAATGTCACATGGGGTTCCAACAGCATTTTGAGAGGTTTTTACTTTTTGACTTTGTAACTAAGAATCTGTGGGCCCATTTATTCTTACTTGGTTTTTAAGAGCTCTGACCATTGGTGACTCCTAGCATTGCTTTCTAACTTCTGTCTGAAGTCTATAAGGTATCCTTAAATTTTTCTTCTATGGGTGTGGAGTTGGTAGGAGGCCTGAAAACCAGAGAGGAATTCTCTAAAAAAATGAAACACTTCTACGTTTCCCTGGTTGGAGTCCTTCTATGGAAATTCTGGTTCTACTTTCTCTAGACATATTGGAGGACAATTTATAATAGTCAGTAAGGCAGCCAACAAAATGGTCCAGGTTTTCTTTCTCCTGTGGACATGGTATGATCATTTGGATTAGTGAAACACTTTTTTCTTTCTTCCTTCCTTTCTTTCTTTCTCTCTTTCTTTTGTTTCTCTTTCTTTTTTTTTTTTTTGCTCAAATTTGAATACTTAATAACCCCGCCATGAAAAAAAATTAGTGTCCACATCAATCAGCAAAGAAAAGTAGACCTTAGGTGGCAGGTTTGCAGGCTGACCTGTATCAGCTGGAGAATATGCAGAGTAGACCAAGTGGCATCTTCCAGACTGTCCCCCAATGGCAAAAAAGAAAGAGTACACCTTTGGTCTTGTCTGAGTCTCCTAATTCTGTGTATCACAGGCATGGTTGAGGGATTACTGATAGCTGCCAGTTCTTTAAAAGTTATACATTGTGATTCTAGCTCAGAATCAATGCTTAATGCCAAACCCAATCAAATGTTCCTCTCCTTATCACACATCCCACAAAGATTTTGAAAATATTAAGCAAAACTTCATAAGACCGATCTGTATCAGGTATCAGTGTTTTTTTCCCATCAGGCCAGAGAGGTATTTTGTTCTCTTAGAAAGTATATTTATCTGAATTCAATAAACTAGCACTCACTTTTCTAGGATCTGTAGTCCCAAAACTTGAACCATTTTAGTCATTAATCAGGTCCTAGAAGGACCTGAGAAGAGTTTTCAGTAACTAAAAATTTGTATTACAAGGACTAGAGATGTAGTTCCGTTGGTAGAGAGCTTGCCTAGCATGGAATTCTGGCTTAATCTCAGCATTACCTGAAACCTGGGTCGGGGCTGTGAGACAGCTCAGTGAGTAAAGGCACTCGCCACCAATCGCCAGGGCGCACAGGGTGGAAGGAGAGAACAACTCCTGCAAGTTGTCCTCTGACTTCTATGTTTCTAGCAAGCAAGTGTATGAATGCGTGTGCTTAACCCTCCCCTCTTTCACACACACACTCGTCAAATTTAAAAGTTTGAAACAAAAAAATGAGTGTGGTGGTTTATACCTTTAATCCCACCACTAGGAGATAAAAACGGCAATCCAAGCATGAAGGTCATCTTCAGCTATTTACGGAGTTCAAAGTCCGCCTTGAATAGGAGACCCTGTACCAAAAAGAAAACTCATATGACATTGAGCATGCACCAAATATCATTATGGGTAAAACCCAAGGCCTGTGACCAGAGCTTGCGTGCTCATGGTGTACGCACACTTCTCTTTATGTTTTGTTAGAGGATGAGTTGAGGACAAGGACTAAAGAAGGTAGGCACTATATGCCAGAATGTTGGCTTAGTGAGGGTGAGTCCCCAGAGCTGGATTAGCGGGTGTAGAGGAGATGCTAAGAAATATCCATGGAGCTAACTGATGGGAGCAAGGATCAGGTTGTTGTTGATGTGAGGATGCTAAGCATATCTGCAGATCTCTAGAGTCTCTGTAGTTTTGGTTTGGTTGGCGCCTTCCTTATTGAAGGGGTCCTCTCATTTTCTTCCTATAGCCCTGAAGAAGTGGTCCCAGGAGCTCTCTGTCTTAGTTGGAGTTTTCCCAGGAGAGCAGGAGAATAGTGAGGGTAGTAGATTTGTGCAATAGTCACTGCAGACAGTGGTAAAGGAGTGAGGAGCTGGCTCAGGAGCCTGGAAGAATCTAGTACAGCCTGTGTCTTTGTACCAGCTTCCATCTCAGTCATGGAGCTCAACCCTGCTGGATGACCTGAGGATAAGGACAAAGTATGAGGCTCGAGTTAGCTACTTGAACAGCATGAGGACTTCAGTGATGGGCACCTGATCCCTGGCACTCCTGCTCTATGTGGCTCTGATGGTTAATCTTGATTGTGAACTTGATTGGACTGAAAAATGTATAGATCAGTAAACTATTCTCCTGGGTGTCTGAAAGGGTGTTTCCAAAGTGTATCAGCTAAGGAAGGAAGACCTGTCTTGAATGTGGGTAGCACCATGTGACAGACTAGGACCCACATGGAATGCAAGGGGAGGAAGAAAAGAGCCAGGGAGCATAGACATGTGACCTCCACTTCCTGGCCTTCGTAATGTGATTCTCCATGAAGTTACGTTTTCCTGGTTCATCTCAGCAATGAAATTATTGAGAGAACAGGATATCGTCCATTTGAAGGAACTTAGAAGAGTGGAACAGAGCCTTGAGTTGGGCAGGAAGGGAAAGATGTAAGGGATGGTGTATTTGCATCTTGGTGAACACATCTGCAGGCTTTGGAGACTCAGGGCAGACCCAGGCATGCTCAGTAGAGAAGATCTAGAATATGACCAGGGCTACCACCCCAAAGGCTGGCAGGACATTCCTAGTGATGACCCAAAGTGGGTGTTCACTCCCTGGTGGCTGTTTCTGTGCTAACAAGTAGAGTAGCTTTGGGAAACAGCCTAAAGATAGCATCAAACACAGGACCGCTCAAGATGGCCTGGTATGCCAGCTCCATTTCCAATCATGCCCCTAAATCCAACCACTAAACCCCTGGGAATTTTAGATGATTCTGAAACGCAGTAAGTAGTAAACCTAAATCTTTCATCAAGTTACATTAAAACAAAGATAGTAAACACTCAAAATTCACTAATGATCTTACCACCTTTTACTACAATCATTTTTCTGGAGGGTTTCTTAAATATTTTAAACTTACATGGTAGAAATATATAATGGTGTGCTATTGCTCATTTTTTCTCAACTCTGTATTTAGTGGTGCCATTGTCGGGATCTGCCAGACTATGAGGGGAAATTATAAATTATGTCTGGGCTTAATTTATAGCTTTATTAGATGTTTAGGCTTAATATGATGAAAAATGTTAATAATGAAAATTAAACTTTAAAGGGTAACATGTACCAGAAGAAAATAAGTCATCAACCTTACCCAGCTGTGAATCCTATGAGCTAAAACAACAACTGGCCAGGCCAGATGTGCCCACTGGTGCAATACAGTCACAAATGTTATGAGAGTAACCAAATACTTTCTAATTGGATCAAAGGTCCACTTTATAAGATGGAGCCCATACCTGACATAGATATAAGGCCTAAGAACCTGTGGCTAGACAGGCTACAAGGTAGAGGGGAGAGTAGCTTTCTACTAAACAGCTATAATACTAAACTGACTCCTAATGACTTATTGTTGTGCCCATAGATTAACATATCTCTCAACTCTCATCAGAAAAGCTTCGTTATGCAGCAGATTGTGATTAACACAGAAACCCACAATAGAAAACAAGAAGCTACAGAGTATCCACTCCTGAATAAGACACTTGTATCAAACTTTTGCCTCCCAAGGCTCAGGGATCATTGCAGAAGAGGGGGCAGAAAGACAGTAAAAGCCAGAAGTGGTGGATGACAAGGAAACCACACTTTTTAGATAGCTGGTCAGTCACTTATGTGAACTTATGGCAATGCACAGCATTGTACAAGACCCATGCAAGCTGAAACAGGACAAAATCCCAGCATAGACATGGGGAAGTGGGTAAGAAACCCCAGCTCTACCTGAGGAACTATTGGCAACCCATGACTGCTGGGAGGGGGAGAGTCAGTCTCTGTCAAAGATGTGACTCTTGATAGGTTAGCCAGGCTCCAGTGAATAGATGAACACTGAAGGACATTTGGGGACACAAATCAGGCTCTATCAGCCTTATTATACATACAATAGAGTACATTAAATGTGGGCAGGGGACAATAAGGAGAAGTGCAGATAAGGGAGGAGATCTAAATACCATCAAAATATATGAAAATTGCAAAAATTCAGTAAGATTTTCTTAATGAGTGGCATGTTTGTAGCCATTATACTGTCAATGGCAGAACACACGGAAGGGATATTCTTCCAGTATTATAAAACCATAATCTTATTCAGCTAAGAGGTCACTGACATTATTGACTTTCATCATATGGAACATAGACAAAGACATCAGTCAACATTCAGGGAGGAACTATACTTACTCTCCAATGGCAATTACTAGCAAGTTGAGTTCAGATACAAGAATTCAGCATAGACTCCAAAGCAAAAAGCACTTTATGCAAATGAACTGACTAAATGGAAATTAGAAAGAATATTGGATATTTTAACATCATTATTAAAATGAGTGTTACATCTCTTTTATAAGAATAGAACATGGGATAAACTTAAACGCACATGCACACACATGAGTCCCTTGTCATCTACTCTATGTAGGTCACTAGTTGGAGCACCACACCCTTCTCTATCTGGTCCTTCCAGTGAGCCAGCAAAACACCAAGAGCCGCTTGAAAAGGAAGCTCCGTTTCTTCTCCAACATTGAGGGGATGCCTTTGTAGAACACAGACAGTTAAAAATCCTCACTTCCCTGAAGACCAGGACAGGAATGAGTTCCTAGCAGATACAGGACCAATTTATAAAGGTTCACCTCACACCTACCAACATGCACATGGAATTTTTCTTTTGTATGTTTCATTCACCTCATATGTGTAATTTGAGAACCTATAAATTACAAAGGGTCTTGCAAACAATGTTACTATGTAAATATAAAATATAACATTAAATTCTCATCATTAATATTGAAGAGTAAGTCAATATTTGCTAAAAATTGTCTCAGGGGAATATGCCTTTCTGCCTGGTTCTATGCCTCACAGACTTATTCAATTATAATTTAATTACTTGGTTAAACGTCATGGTTTACAAAGCTGGGATTAGATTAATAATAGCATGAGGTTTATTTTAAAACAGTCCCAGGTTGGATAGAGCTGATTTTGTTTTACTCTCTCACAAGGCACAGAATTTACATTAGCCTTCTGCACCTGGTTCTGAAAGGAATCAGTTCTGTTTGATCTCTGCTCTCCCAACTCTCTCTCTCTCCTCTCTCTCTCTCTCCCTTCCTTCCTCCCTCCCTCCCTCTCAAGTCATTCTCCTGGATTTGTCACATTTTGCCAAACTTTCAGGTGTTCTCCACCTCATTCCTTCTTCTCTCCACTGAGAGTCTTAATTCCATAGCAAATAAAATACCTTAACAAACAATCGTGCCTGAAACACAGAAATAGGAAGTAGATGCTGGGCAGTGCAGAACTATTCATTTCAAAAGAAAGTGGGGGCACCATGCCGGCCAGTTTCCAAGCCAGCACCTTATGACTGAATGGCGTGCTGCTTAATTCAGCGCCACATGGTTGCTATAGCAACCACTCTATCAGGAAAATTTCTTGGCACCTAAATGGACTTTATTTCCCAGACATTCAGAGAGGAGGGCGATGACAATGTCTAATGAGAAAACTGAGTGACATCAAATGACTGTCTTTTCAGCTTTACCATACTGGATCAACATTTGGGTATTTTGAGTATTGTCTTTTGTCAGTCTAGAGGCCAGAGGTGCACGACGGCGTTGGAGGTGGAGAGGAGGGAGGGCGCAGACAGACCCAGGAGGCTGAGGAGAAGGCTGGAGAGCAGCTGAAGCATGGTGGGCCACGCAGGCCTTTTGTTTTCTACCATCTGCGTGCTGCGGTTTTGGGAGTGGAGCCAAAGACACGTTACCTGTATTGTGCTCCCAGAGCTGGGCGAGGCAGCCAGTCCTGCCTCAGATGCCAGGGCCTCGCATACAATAGCAAGGCCATAATAGCCTGGCAAATATACTATCTGAACATTTGGCTTTATGAATATTGAGCAAAATTCTTCAAACACATTATGAAAATGGCTCTAATTGAACAGACATCTGAATCCCATGGTGAGCTCAAGGCCACTCATTTATATGTTAGGCATGATAGTTGTATAAATGAGGAATGCTTTTCTAAATAACTGAGCCTTAAAAACGGGTGCACTTAAAGGGTCCTGTTTGACAACTGCTCTTAAAGAACACTAAGGTCATATGGCTGAAGCTGAAAGGAATATAAGCAAAGTCTATGTACCGATAGGCCTTTTCAGATAATAAAAATAAAAATAAAATTATGAAGCCTTAAAATAACATAATTTTCAAAATATCACATAGCCTTGCCCAAAGTCGGTTTGGCAAGCAACAATTAAATTCTTGAATATTTTTAATAACCTTTGATTTGGCACTTCACCTTTACTGATACCTGAAGGTCACGATGGTGATGCATGTGAAGCACTGATAGGTCAGTCGACCGTCATGCATATTATTGCTTAACTTTCGGCAGTCTTCTACATGTAAAACATAAAGAACTGGTTAAGATGAATTATGGTATATCTATGTAACAGAGTACTGCAAATTAAAAGTGGTGCTAAGTTCTATATGATAAAGTGGAAAACACGTTAATAATGTTAATAATGTGGTGCTGCTGCAGTTTGGATCTGGAACACCATCCAAAGGCACACTCATGACTGTTGGGTCCTCACCACTATTGGGAGGTGGTGGGGATCTTTAGGAGGTGGAACCTAGGGGAAGAAGGAAGGTAGTGATGAGGTGCCACTGAAGACAATGTCAAGACCCTAGCCCCTCTTCTGTCTTCTCCTTCCCGGGTGACCTCTGCTGTGATGTTCTGTCTCACCACAGGCTCTAAAACACTAGGATCAAGTGACTATGCATTGAAACCATGAGCCAAGAGCCTTTCCTTCATTTAAACTGATTATCTTAGGTATTTTTTTTTCACAGCAACAGACAGTTCACTAGAGCAAAAGGAAAAAGCAGATCACAACAGACTATAAATATCTGATCCCATCTTCATAGTCCAAACAGAAAACCTCTTCAGTCATGATACAACTTCAATGACTGATGTCTCCACAGAACAGGATTTTAGTTTTGTTTTAATTCATTGTGCTTACTTATATTTTTGGGTTTTCATCAATGAGTAGATTTTTCTACTTTATTAAAGTTTTATAAATGTGTTCTACAAAAGGAACATACTTTTTTACATTTCTGTCTAGTAATCACTTACAAAGTATATATATCCAAGTTATTTTAGGAGAAGGAAAATCCTGGGCAGATGTTCTCTACTTACATGTCTTAATAAATTCACATCTACTCTGGGAATGGATGGGACACAAATCCCCAGGTTTTCTTGACTAGAGGAGGAGGTGGGATGTGGTATCAACCTCTCTATCTGTTAAGTCTTGATTCTGGGACTTGAGGCTCAGGGTCTCTCCTGTTCTCTAGAAGACCCAAATGGCTAAAAGCAATGACCCAGGAAGATAGGGACGGGGAGAAATGGAGGCAGTTGTATAACCACAGCAGAAAGCAGGATAAATGAAGTGTGATTTTCAAATAACAAGAATGGTTCTTTAACAGCCTTGTAAAAAAAGCGAAAAAAAGTCTCTCCACAGGGTACAATATAGAAATAACCCACTGAGCTGGGCATGGCGATGCATACCTATAATGTCAGTGCTCAGGAGGCAGAGATAGGAGGACTGTTGCAAGGTCAAGGTCACCATGGTCATAATGAGTTTCAAGCCAGCCAGGGATATATAACAAAACCTTGTCTCAAAAAGAAGTGAGGAGCTAGGGAGAATAGCTCAGTCAGTAAAGTGATTGACACAAAAGCATATAGACCTGAGTTCAATTCCCTAGAAGCCATGTAAAACAAACAACCCAAAAGCCAGGCGTGGTGGCATACTTATAATCCCAGAGCTAGAGAAGTAGAGACAGGTAGAGCCCTGGGGTTCACTGGCCAAACAGTCTAGCCTAGTCGTGGAGCTTTAGGACAATGAGAGACCCTGTCTCAAAAAACCATGGAGGACAACGTCTGAGCAAGAACAACCAAGGTTGCCCTCTGGCCTATACATGCATGTATACATGCATATACATAAACCCGACCTATGCGTACATACATGCACCTGCACATACAAAGACTTATGCAAGAACACATACACAAAGAGAAAAAAGAAAATATCCTACCAAAGCTCTTCAAGGCCTACCTTTGGGGCAGGAAGCCTATCCAGGGGTGATAACACTCCACTCTTCTGAACCTCCCAAGGAATCACGAATATTATAGAGGATGTTGGTTTTTTTCTCTTCCTCACACTAGCAAAGATGCTGACAGTCAATCAACCAATGAACCAATCAACTGGAGTTTGCCTTGAGCTGGGATTCTTTTGCCATCCTTGATCAGACAGAATCTTCCCAATCAACATTACAAAAGACTATGATTTAATCTACTAAGCTTGCTCTGTGCTAGGGAATGTAATACACAAAGACTAAATAAAAGACCTTTGTTTGAAATTAGATATTGTAGAACTCAAAATAAAGGCTAAGAATGGAAAGTCACATAATAGGTTTATTCTAACTTCTTTCAAGGAAAATAATATATATCATCAGATTATTTTACTTTAATAAATTATGTGGAGTATTTTTAATGGATGCTATAGTTTGTTACATGTGCCTTTGTTAATCTTGGCAGCACTTGCATAAACTTATTGCATTAACGAATTTGATTTAAGAAAAAATAATCCATCCTTGGAAGGAAAGTGTCATCGCTTTCATGTAAACAATATTCCTCAGCAAACAATGCCCTTTATTTTGGCAACGTGTCCTTCCTGCCATCTGCCTTGCAAAGCACTTGCCAGGGTTGCAATAATAATTGAGTTAGAGAGGGAATTAGACGTAATGGAGGGGAAGAAAATTGATTGCTTCGTTTTTATTAGTAGAATGCAAGAAAATTGTGAAGCCCTGCTGTGAATCCAAATGAAGCAAGAGGGAGGCTGGAGAGGGATGGCTCCAGGTGGCAGGAATGTGCCTGCAACACAAGCCTCTAGGAAGGCTGAGAAAAGGCCAATGACAGTTGAGCAGAGGACACCGGATGGGAATCAAGAAGGCAAAAGAAGCCCAGAGCAAAGAGCGGTGACTGCAGAGAAAGGACACACACACCTAGAACTCAAGAGCCCCTGTTGGGAAGGGAGGCTGAGCTCCGGCAGCCTCCCAGGCAGAGCTCATATCCTTGCCAGGTTGAGATTGAAGTATGGGAGAGGGGCAGTCCATAGATGTAAAATGCAAACCTTTTGACCCCGTGTACTAGAGGTAGCTCTCCTCCTTCGAGGGCCTTGAAGACCCATAAAGAATTCTACAGAGGCTAGGGATGAAACTCAAGTTAATAGAGTGCTTGCCTAGCAGGCATGAAACCCTGGGTTTGATCCCCAGCACCACATAAACTGAGTGTGGAGGTACATGCCTGTGATCTCAAGACACAGGAAGTGAAAGCATAAGGTTCGGAAATTCAAAGTTGATGGGGAAATGGCTCAGTACATAAGAGAGCTTGTGGTGAAAGCATAAGATTGGAGTTCAGATCCCCAGAACCTATGTACAAAGCTTGGCACGGCCATATTTGCCTGTAACCTAGGCCTATAAGGACAGAGAAAAGAGGATCATCCGGGTTTGAGGGCCACAAGACTAACTTTTAGCTCAGTGAGAGACCCTGTCTTGAGGTAATAAAGCAGATAAAATAGGACATCTAACATCCTCCTCTGGCATACGCACATGCACGCCCCCCGACACACAGGTGTGCATATACCAGGCATGTACAACACACACACACACACAATTTCTTAGTTAAAAAGTAATAAAAAGAAGTTCAAAGTCATCCCTGGGTACACAGCAAGTTTGAGGCCACCCTGGGCTGAGAGTTGGTCTCAAAATCAAAACAAAACGAAGGTCACACTTAACAAGACTCAGTAGCATCCACAGAGGAGTTGTGTTTGTTCCTGGCCAGGAATCAGCATAAGGCAGCTGTACCTCCTGCTTCTTATGAAAAGAGACCCACTGTCCTTCCTGTGATGCCAGTTTCTTTCTTCTCTTAGAGAGACCAGTGTGACTACCACAATCGGCTTCTGAGTCTCTGGAACCTAAGCTATTGTGGATAGCCTTGTCACGTGTGTGGTCTGCCGACATCTGAAGGACCCAGATCTTTGAGAAGTCCAGTGAGAGGAGCAATGGGCTCAGGAAAACAGCTTCAGATGATGTTACCACTGTACTACTGCAGGCTCCTTTAGAGCAGCTGCATGCTTCCAGCTGCACCCAGGAAGTGGCAGTGTCTGACTCCCTCTGTGAGGGCTGTGCAGGCTTGAGTGTGGTGAGATCAGAGGCACTGCCCGGAGGTGTTGAGGATTCAGTCTCTTGAACTCCCTATTGGTGGGCATCTAGATTCTGGGGATCTAGTTCAAAGGTTTCTCAGAGGAGAATCAGGCAAAACAGATTCTCACAAATGTGACGTGTTTGCTAAAGAAAAAGCCGGTGTCACAATTTGGCCCTCTCCGAGAGCAAGGAAGAAGGTAGGAAGCCAGGTTCTGTGTTAGCTAGTGAGAATAATCTGCAAAGGTCTAAATTACAATTTAACTGATGAAGAAGAATCCAGCAATCCATGAGGGATGGTAGATAATATAATTACCTCTAAAACAGGCTGAGAGAAAAAGAAACTTGACACTCTCATATGATCCTTTATTAGACAGACAGAAAATGAAACTCTGAAGTCTATCTAAAAATATATGAAATTTTTTGAATTATTAAAGTTACGGAGAAGATTTAAATTTAGCTAAGCATGATGGCACATTCCTGGTCCCAGCACGCTGAAAATACAGGTGGGAGGATCACTTGCTCCAGGCTAGTCTGGGCTGCAGGTTGAACAAATGAAAAACAAATGAAACAAGCTGCTTACTCTACATGGTAATGAGCTAGTTACTCCCTCCCCCCCCCCCAAAAAAAGGAAAAATAGAAGTTTAGATAAAAATCAAAAAGCCTGAGGAAGTTTAACAATGTAAACAGACAAAAATGGAAGTAATGAGTGTTCCTTTCCTCTTTGTAGATTTCTGATTTTCTAATTTTACGAAAATAATCATAGCTCCTTAAGAGTCAGAAAGCAAATGTTTAATGTTCTTATGAGATCAGAAAAGAAATAATATATTATCATTTTTCAAAAGTAGTTGGGGACATCAGTGAGGAAATGTTAATTTATTAAACTATAACAAACAACTTTTGACAGATGGAGTTTAGGCCCCCATAAACCCACTGTCAGTTAAAAATGTTGATGGGGCTATGTCCTAATAAACCCAACATATGTTGAGGATATTAAAAAATGCATTAAATAGGTGAACATAGTGGCCTCCACCTGTGAGCCAGCACTTGAGAGACTGGGGCAGTAGAATCATCAGTCAAGGGTCAAACCCCTGTCTCCAAAAAGTGCACTTAATGCATCACAGTTTAGGAATACACTGTACTTCCGAGGATCCTTTGTTTCTGAGCTGGCTGGGAACTGCCACTCACAGCTGCTGCCTGCATCAGAAGGACGTATGCCAGAGCATATTACTAGCCTGGGGAAAGATCAAAATTCAAAATTAGAAATACTGAATGCCTACTGCTTTCACACCACAGTAAAGACAAACAACTGGAAGCGGAACCATCATGAATCAGGAACTGTCTATGGTTTGAAATGTGTGGTTCTTCTTTGGGGAGTGATGTACGTGACTCAGGGTTATTAGACTTCGCAAGGCCTCAGGTTAGAGCGCTCCTCCCCAGCTTCTGTTTGATATCAGAATCTCTGACTCAGCTGACTTCATTTTCCTTTTCTGAGCATGGCTGAGTATGTAATTGAATATTTTCCAAATTACTAATGACCTTTAGATCACCCTTTTCTTTTTTAAAATTATGTGTATATGTGTGTTTCAGGGGGGCAGTTATGTGCACATGTGTGCAGGTGCTCTCTGAGGCCAGGGTATTGGATCTCCTAGAGCGGGAGTTACAGGAGACTGAGCCCCCTGGTGTGGGTGCTGGAAACTGAACTTGGGTCCTTTGGAAGAATAGTATACACTCTTAATGAATGAGCCATTTCTCCAGCCCTGCTCATGTAGTTCTGACAAGTTATGCTGTAACCTAAAATACATAGTTTAAAGAGCTGGCCACTCAAGTTGCCCACACACCTCAAGCTTTCCCTGAAATGTTCACTGCAAAGAACAGCACTGAATGTGTGGTGACAGTTTCGTCTCCAAATGTCATCTACAACCTCAAGATCACCCACTTCCAACTCTACCATGAAATTTGAGTAATCTGGGCCATTCATTGTAATGTTCCTAATTCTCTCAAAGAGTTCTCATTCTAACAGTACCTTCTCTGCAGAGCAGAAGCAGAATTTGGGGCCTTTAGTGTATATTGTTCTCCTAGGATATTTTGGTATGTGTTGTATGCTTATTTATCCTCATACTGTTCTTACAAAGCATAAAACAATAAATAGACGTGTGGTGCTAGAGGCCAGAATGGCGATCATCTTTGTGGATGAAAGGAAAAGATGGGCTTCTGGGTGTGATTAATGCTTTACTTCTCTGTCTCAGTATTGGTTAGTACTTGTACGTTGTTTTTTTAAGGGTTCTCAAACTACATACATAGGATGTGTGGGCTTGGATGTATATGTCTATTTGTATGCATAATACTTCAATAAAAGAATCTATAATACAATATGTGCACTCGGGATATGTGCACTTTTGTTTCCAGGTATTTGCATGTATAATACTCCAATAAAAGACTATGTAATACTTATATAATATATATAGTCCAATAAAAAGTCATTTGAAACAAACTTTGAAGATCTGTGAGAATATTTGAAAGTAAAGAAGTAGAGGTGGGCCAAGCAGGTACAGGGAATCTGGTTAACCTTCCCCTAGGGCCTGACTCTTAACTCCTCAGGGTGTCCCTGCGGCTGGCCGGGACCCACCTTGGATGACGAAGGACCACTTTCTGTAAGTTTAGGAGCTTCATTTACTGACACCCATGTTCCCCACATAGAGCAAGGCCCCTGATCCTTCAACTTGGTGGGAACTTGGTAAGTACTTGTAGATGCCCCAGGTGAATGAAAGAACAGAAGAAAGGGCTCTAACATGGCCTGGGTAAGGGCAATGAATGCCTGAAAAGGAGACTCTGGTCTCCTGGCCTCAAGAGTTATGTGCCTGGGAAACAGCAGCTCTACCACCAGTCTCTTCCCTCCTGGCTTCCTTTTTTCACCTTAATTAAAATTCCAGTTTTGCAGTATGCCTATAGGAGATGTGTTACATCTTCAAGATGGTGGTAATAACAGGAAATCTTAACCCAGAAGCTGCTCAGCCTGCCCGATGCTCAGATGAGGACAACTCTTAGTGATGTTCTCTTTCTCACTCTTTTCTGCCATTAGAGTGATATTTCCAGTTCAAAAAAATAAGTGATTGACCTTAGAGGTAAGCCAGCTGTTGGAAGACTGGAGATCACAATCCTTTTGAAGAGAACTATAAGTAAAAATCGCCCAGTCTTTAAAATCCATGCAGAATTACCTGGGACTTCTCCCCTAGAAAACCAAGTACAGAGAAGACGGCAGACAGTGGATACAGACTTCTTGAATGACTGGCTTTCTTGAGCATCTCCCTTATGGGATATATTCATGAGAAATAGGGGCACATTAACATATGCAGCTTTAAGATAACCAAGGCGTTGTTTTGGTGTGCTGTGTGAGCCAGGATGGGGCTCCCACACTTTCAGAGTGCAGTTAAGTGATTATCCTACAGTTTGATGCTCCTGAAGCCAGCTGTACATGAGTCTGGAGGAAAATAGAGCAAGGCCTTTACAGAAAAGAGATCTCAGAGCAGAGTGCTGGGCCAGACAGCAGTGCCATGAGCTCACTATCTTTGGCAGCAAATAGAAACAGGGATCCAAGAACAGCAGCTGCCAGGAAGTGTGGCAGAAAGTATCACCACCCACAGCATCAGGACAAAGAAAAAGGGGTCAGGTGGGCTCAGGGCAGGATCTTCAGTGGCCTTGGGGCCAAGAGACCTGCCTACTCCTGACCTTCTAGTGCCTTCGGGTCTGAAGCACAGTTCACTGTGACTTGCCTAATATTACTTAATGATGAAAAAAGTTCTTAAGGTAAGATTTCATCAATTAATAAGATTTTTAGGGTCATTCATAGGAGACACTTTCCTTCCCCCAACCTTGACTTGTGGAGTGTTTGCATTGGAAGGAGACTTGAGAGTTGTGCCCAGGTGGCCCTGCACTCAGATGTGGGAGAGCTGACAAGGTTGTCCAACTAACTGCACACAGTTACATAGAGGACAGGGAAGGGACTAAAATCCAAAGTGAGTACTGATCCGATTCATACTCTTTTATCCTCTTTCCCATCAAATCAGACACCTATAACTAAAACATTGATCTGAGAGATGCAAAGTCTTCAGTATAATTGGAACCTTCAATTCTGGTGGGCCCAAGGAGAAGCAGAGCTGAGTTACCCACTGCATTTCTGTCCCAGGTAGGCAATGATCTCTCACTTCTTGGTGCTTCCCCTAGAAAGCAAATATACCCTTCATCCCCAGGGGAATAAGTGGGAGATTAATAAGCTAATGCAGAAGGTCGTGACTGCTTTGGGGCGGTGTGCGGCTTTGTAAGTGAGCTAAGTCAACACCAGCAGCTCAGGCAAGGGCAGAACATGAACTTGAATGAGATCATTTCCTTCTTTAGGACATAGCCCTCCAACGCAATGAAAAGCTCAAATCCCTCTTGCTTGAATACTTAGAAAATTCGCAATGACTCCGCATACACCGGCTAAGAACATCCGGCCTCCACTCCTTGGAATGACACATCCTGTTTACTAAGCACTATTATGTGTCAGGCACTGTCCTAAGAGGCTTGCTGCATCATCTCATTTTATTCTCCCAACAGTCCCGTTAAGGAGGTATTATTTTTATTTTCATTATACAAATAATCGAATGGCAGTTTAGGAAGAAAGAGCATCTTGCCAAGGCCATAGAGCTGCCTGACCTCCCAACTGTGAAATTCTATTTCCTGCTATCGAATGCCCTTCTGATATGACACTGTGATGGAATCAAGGCTCTGGCAAAATGTAGTCCTGCTGCGATGTAGAGACACCGTGGCTTTGAATCCTGCAGCAAAGGTTTGCAAACCACCTTCCGGCTTTTATAATTTAGTAAAAGGCTCAAAATGGGGGAGGAGGGAAGATCAACTTAAACAATGTCAGAACATAAGTACAGGGAGTTTTGAAATGCATATCCTGTTGAAAACCAATATACTTCAAGCACATTTTGTGGAATTAGTTATAGAACATAAAATTCAGTCGCTCCCATGGACAATTGGATGAAATGAAGACAAACACAGCATAGTCCCTGAACAAACATTCCCCACATGGTACGGGTCCTGTGGAAACAATAAAAATAATCCAATTTAGTTATGCAGTGTTCACCTTCCCCTGCCTGCAATTAGTGCTGCTGCAGTGAAGGAAACAGAGAAAGAAAACCATATAAAGTTCCAGCACAAAACTGTATCAGGTCCCCAATGAGGACCAAGCATCTCCCTCATCTGTGATTTCCCACTCCATCTCTTATTATGGATGTTTAACCTCTGTTGATCTACCCAAACCCCTCATTACAAATCCTGTGATTCTTTCCTGCTTACATTCTGAAATCTTGTGTATGAAATAGCTACTCTGAAAACTTCCTGATGATTAATATGGCCTAGTTTTATATGTGTGTTAATTCGTTAAAGGACTCTGATTGCTCAGGAATAATGGCCAAGACTTAAATGTGAAAACAAGGTGCTAAGTAAGGATGTCTATATCCTGGTGAGATTGTCCACATGGGTAGGCAGTTCTCTACAGGTACTAGTAAGAGCTGGCAGAGGGAATTATCCCGGCACTGGTCAAAATCTCTCTTCTTCTTCTACCTATAAGAGAGTAAAGAGAGAGAGAGAGAGAGAGAGAGAGAGAGAGAGAGAGAACTACTACAACCCTTAAATTTGTGGGACATGAATGTTTAATAGGAGAATGAGTTCCCTTCCTTAATTCAAAGAACCCCAAGAGAATTTTTTTTTTTTGAGACAGAGTCTCACTATTAGTCCTGGCTAGTCTGGAACTCACAATGTAGACCAAGCTGGCCTCAAACTCACAGAAATTCATCTGCCTCAGCCTCCTCAGTATTAGGATTGAAGGTATGAGCCACCCCACTTAGCCAAAGATTGATCTACTTTTCTTTTATGTATGTTTGCCTACCTGTATGTATGTGTACCACAATGTGTCCACAGAGGTCAGAAGAGGGTGCCAGTTCCCCTATAATTGAATCCAACCTGGGACCTCTGTAAGAGCCTTGAGTACTCTTAACCACTGAGCCATCCCTCCAGTTTCAAGAGAATTATTTTTTAAAAGCTTTGGGAGACTTACAGAAAACAGAGACTGCCATTACACACCTCAGATCGGACATCTATCTAGCCAGAAGACCAGATGGCATGCCTTTGTATCATCCTGTTAGAGAAAAAGACTTGGGGGGGAGGATACTAAGAGGGGCTGGCATAACGCTCCACCTCTCATTGATATGTGTGGTTTCTCCAGGTCTCCGGAATACATGGACGGGACCTGGATTTGTTCTATGCTGTCAAGCAGCTTGCTGACTGAACACTCTGCAGTCTCTCTGAAACAGGGGATTTGTGTGGTCTGTGGGAGGTCCAGGGGCTTACACTTGCACTTTCTCTTTCAAGGCCCTCATGGCCTTCCTTAGGGGTTAGAGCTTTGAAGTAGTTACATAATTCTCCTCTCCCTTCTGATTGGTCTATTTCTTTAGCACTCATCAGCTCCAGTTCTGTAGGGGTTTAATCTGATTGTCCTTGACTGATAACCAGTGCTTCTAGAAACAGAGTGCCTTGTTGGTGATCCAATCAGGGCCCTTCCTATCAAGAGCAGATGATGCTTCTTTCAGCTCAAAAACAGAGCCTTTGGCCTTGTAATGATTTTTCGGTTCCTGATATACTAGCTGATATCATAGGATAATGTGAAGTTCAAACACTGTCAAGAACAGGAGAGCTGGCATGCAGTTGTGCTTTTCTATACTCACTGGCAAGATTTAGAGGGATGCAAAGTTTCTATGTAATCAGCTTTTAATGTATATATTGTATATTATCTCTGGGAGACATGCATTAGTCTTTTGCGTTTGTACACATAGTGCAACTTTGGGTTTGAACTACTATTTCAAGGATGAAGGTGCCCACTATCAAGCCCTGGAGATCTAGTGCCTCTTTCTAGAGTAGGGGGCAATTGTTTTTTTCAGTCCACTACAAAGATTCAGGTTTGCTCTCTTGTATTACAAACTCCATGCAGGTATCACCAGTCTCTTGTCACTTTTTCCCAAGAATTGATACAAGAAAATAAAAAGATCCAGGTGTGGTGGCACACGCCTTTAATCCCAGCACTAGGGAGGCAGAGACAGGCAGATCTCTACGAGATCGAGGCCAGCTTGGTCTACATAGGAAGTTCATGCCAGCTCCTGTCTCAAAAAAAAGAAACCCCTCCCAAATAATAATGATACTATAAGCCATAACCATAAATCTTGCTGTAAGAAAATGTCTTTTGTCTCTGAACCAAACCTATGCCAGTATCCAAGAGACTGTGGCAGGCTCACTTGGTAGCTGGAAAGTAGGATAAAATCTCAGATCCTTCACTGCTTTTTGTGAGTACATGTATCTCTCTCTCTCTCTCTCTCTCTCTCTCTCTCTCTCTCTCTCTGTCCCTCTCTGTGTGTAGAGGAGGAGCTTTGGGGTAGTTACATCATTATTTTCTTGTATCAGTTCTCATGGGATAAAGTGACAAGGGACCGGTGGTAACTGCATGAAGTTTGTGAGACAGGAGAGCAAACCTGAATCTTTGTAGTGGACTGAAAAAACAATTGCCCGCTACTCTAGAAAGAGGCACTAGATGTGTGTGGTGTGTGTGTGTGTGTGTGTGTGTGTGTGTTACAAACATGTATGTTTCTGGGTGTGCAGGCCTTGCATACACAGGCAGAGGCCAGAGGAGAAGGCCCATGTCCTGCTCCTTCACTCCACTCAGCCCGGAAGCCCTAGTGATTTCTTTTCTCTGTCCCCCAGCACTGGGTTCTAAATGGTCATACCTGGCATTTTACATGGGTGCTAGGGGTTTGAACTCAGGTCCTCATGCTTGTGCAGCAAGAACTTTTGTCCTGAGCCACCTTCCCATCCTTTGGTATCTCATTTCCAGATGTACCTGTTTGAAAGCCAATATGCTACATATTTTCATTTTCCTCTGTATGTCAATACCTTGAACATCTTTTCTTCAAACTCTTTTTCATGCCAATTGTTTCATGAGCTCACCTCACTTCCGGGTGAGGCCTACACAACCAAAGTCCAATCCACCCCACCAAACTTTTCACACACAGTGGCCAGAGCTGGCATATCCTGCCACTCGCAAGGCTCAGCTGATCATTTCCATCCATTTTCATTCTTTCCTGCTGCTGTGCTGTAGATCTGATGTTCTCGCCTTCGTTAACCTTGTACATTCTGTCTGTCACTTCAGTTAATCAGTCAGGCCCCCTTCTCTAATTTGTTGAACTCAAGCTACATTTAACCTAACCTTTCGCTGTACAGACTTTTCTCTTTACAACTTCCTGTGGAAAGGCTTGCTGGGTTCTTAGTCTAGTTCAAGTTAATTTGGGAGAATGGCGTTCACAGGACTTTTGTAGGCTGCCACTTACCTCTCTCCCCTCCAGTGGATAATAGATACCTAACTTTTCCTGACCATTTTTAACTTCTAGTCATGTGTTTTCATTTCTGTATGATATTGTCACAAGAACGGAGAACCACTTGATTCGCACTCCTTATGATAACCACTGTGCAGTTCTTTTTCTTCTGACGTCAAGGATCAAGTCCAGGCCTTGTGCCCACTAGACAAGTGCTCTACCCCAGTCACCACTGTGCAGTTCTGACAATGGAAAGAGTGTTTTCCACAAGCTCTTGACTCCTCCCTTTCTCTATGGTGTTTCCTAACAGTAAGTCTGTAGTATATTTTAGGGTATCTGGAGTTCTTTTCCTTGTGCATGGCTTTTGTTCCTACTCTAATTCTACTCCAACATTTCCCATGACTTAATAAAGTTAACAATTCCAGGATGATAACTTAATTTATTCTCAATCAAATGAATAATTAATCTAATTATGCTTAATATGGACTAACCTAATGCTTCTGAAATAGTTTTAGGTTGAACTTTTTTTTTTGACCAAGTCATAAAAATAATTCTTAGTTAGCAGCTGTTCCCAGCAAAGGATAAAGGGTAATATAATTTCCATGTCTTGGACTTGCCTTATGCCTTGTGGGAAATAAATAAATAATAGATTTACAAAATTATAAATTATATCTGAGATTTTGGAGTTAATATAACCCCTTTCTTCCCTACCATATCGTAGTGTTTCCACTGATGTCTGTTACATAACCTATGTCTATTTGAAATTCTTTCTTCAGGAAGTCAGCTTAATTAGCCTGTGGGCTTAAGAGACCTAGCTGCAGTACGTAGTGGGGTTCAGGCAAACCAAGTCTGAGCTGAGCTCTTCTGTCCTCGAAGCCAGCATGCTGGACTAATTTATACTCAAGGGTAAAACGTAAGTGTACCTCTTGGCAGGCGGCCAGACTGCTGCACAGGGTTAAAGCCGGGGTGCGGACCGCAAACCTGCAATCTGCTTACTGCGCTCCACCTGCTCATGCTGTGTGGTGTGCAATTTGCTTCTCACTTGCACCTTGTCTTTGTAATTTTTTTTTATATGTCTGAGGGTTTTGCTGGTATGCGTGTGTGTGTGTGTGTGTGTGTGTGTGTGTGTGCAATTGTGTGCAGTGTCCACAGAGTCCAGAAGAGGGCATCAGATTCCTTTACTGGTGTTATAGACAGTTGTTAGCCTCCATGTGAGTGCTGGGAACCAAACATTGGTCTTCTGCAAGAGCAGCCAGCATTGAACCACTGAGCCATCTCTCCAGCCTCTGCACCTTTGTCTCAAAGACATTTACCATATGACTTATCAGAAGATACATTTATGTATATAGGTGTAAATATCTTACATTTAAGCTTCAAATTAATAAACACTTATTTTTTTACTCATTTATAAGCTTGTTTGAAGGTATTTGAGTTTCCCATTTCTCTGTAAAGCTTGTTTTTAGCAAGCCATTTGTAACTGGCTTTCACTATGACCTTGTGGTACATCATGTCCCATTACAACACACTAAATCTCAAACTCTTCTTGTGTATAAAATCCTTTGTGAGTTTCTTTCTTTCCATTGGTCACTTTAGTTATAAAAAGACCCAGAAAGATGGTTTGGTTAGAAAGCCATATGGATGTACAAAAAGCTATGTTAGGATTAGGCTCTATAAATCTAAATTACTGAGGAGGCTGAGTCCCATACACCAGAACCCCTCCAAGATGTCTCCACCATTCCGGGGCCACCATTCCAGTGGCCCCATGCCACCTTATCTGAGTCCTCAGCTGGTAGCTCCACTGGTCAGAACTTTTTGTCCTATATAAATCCTTCTGCAAAAATGGATGACTCTGATAGTGTTTGGGAAACTGGCAATGAAAACACCACCTCTGAAATACACCAGGTCTGCATCATGAATTCATTATGACAAAGTAACAAATTTTGAGGTTTGGATGGAACAAAGGATTTAAAATAACAAAGTAATGACCTTGTTTCTCCATTATGAAACAAGGCACTCATCAGAAATATTTCCACTGGGGGTGGTATGGGCTCAGCTGGTAGAGTGCTTGTACAAAGCTCGGGGTGGGATTATGTAATCTGGGTATGGTGGCTAATAACTGCAATCCCAACACTCAGTAGATGATGCAAGAGAATCAAAAGTTCAAGGTCATTATTGTGTATAGATCTACTATAGGGCAAGGAAAACTACACTAGACCCTGTCAAAAAAAAAAAAAGAAAAAAGAAAGAAAGAAAGGAAAGAGGAGGAGCTGGAGAGATGGCTCAGTGGTTAAGGGCACTGGCCGCTCTTGCAGAGGACCCAGGTTTGATTCCCATCAGTAACTCCAATTCCAGGGGAATCGAACACCCTCTCCTGACCTCTGTGGACATTGCACGATGCAGGTGCACTTACACACATGCAAACAATACATTCATACACATAAAATAAAATATTTTTTTAAAAAGGAAGAAGAGAGGATTCTTACTACATGTATTCAACTGACTAGAGAGAAAAAGAACATCCAAATGCTGATTTGATTTCCATCTATGATATGTCCTTGTCAAAAATCTTCAGAAAAAGAAAAAATAAAACAATATTACACAGTTTTAAGTTGGTGAATGTGATATGAATAAGTGTGAAAAATGTATGGGCAACAATGAGAAAGTGAATTATGTGAAAAATAATGTATTTGCTAGACTAGAGTAAAGCATTCCTTTCCATTATACAGGTATCAACAAATAGTTCATTGAGTTAAAAGCCATCGTTCTAGAACTATGTCTGACCTGAGATACCTAGTCAATGACATAGTTTTGAATACATATAGAATTCTGAAGTAACTAGGTGTCCTCAATTACAACAGCAAATCATAATTTCTGGTTTCCTCTGAGATTGGTAAGCATACCTGTCTTTGTTCCACGACCATAGAACTGTCACTGAGGGACCCCAGGGAAGGGAGGTCCCACAGCTGAGCTCTGTACAAGGAGAGAAGGAATGTTTCTAAGTTTTCTGAGGAGCAGTAATGGTGACATCTGAGTCCAAGAAGGGTCGAGAAGAATTACACAGATGGAGCCAACGGTTTTATTCATATGGTGGCTGTGAGGATGAGCCTTGTCTGGGTCAATTTTCATTCAGATGAAGTGGTTTGTGACCAAATACTGATCATGTTAAGAAAGAGGGGTTCAGAAGGAAAGGAAGGAGTTAATAGAAGGCAAGGAGGTGAATATAGTCATAACATATATTATATATACTTATGAAACTGTCAAATATTTGAAGTGAATTTTGGCAGATTTCGGGCATCAACATTTGTTTTTTGCACTGTTAGTCTTCATAAAACTAATCACTGGTCACATCGACCTACATGCCGTAACTCCTAACCCTACATTATATGGCATGACGCTAGGATGTAGCTAGAGACTGCCTTACTACACATTAAGTTATTTGTTATATAGACAGCTATTTTCCTTATATTATGGTTAGAAAGGGTGTATAAATAATCAAATTCCATCCTACAACAATACTTTTTCTGCTTACAACTGTACTGCCAGCTATTTCCTCACAAGAATGATGGTTTTTTATAATGAGTTGGGAACATTTTTCAACTTTTTTTCTCTTATGACAGTCTGCTTATGCAAGGTGACTGACTTGGTTTAGGATACTCATGGTATCATCTATGACTGGTCCATACTATACTTGATCCCATTATCTTGTCTTCCATAGAACTAGCTAGAATTAATTGCTACTCTGTATTCACACAAGGACTCCAGGCAACAGTTTAAAAGCCCAGTGAATTATGCAGCTCTCAAAACAAAAAGAATCTGGAAAATGACTTGTCTTCATTAACTGTTACAATTAATTCTGTAATTCATTTTTATTTTCAAGGGTCATCTCTTTCAGCTGTTGTATCAACAACTAAAGTATTTATTAGAGATGTGGCCCCTTGTGATCCCTGCCCCCCTTTAGCAAAGGGTCTAAAACAATAAGCTAGGGGAGCTGTTGGAGTGACAGCAGAACAAAGAGTTTACACTTGGGAATTGCTCAGCCCTTGAACTACCCAGAGTTGACTATCTTCTTGAAGAAGGATGCAGTCTTCTGGGAGTGTTGTAGTCTGCTTCTCTTCTTCAGTATGAATCATACACTGGAAGCCTAGCAAGTGGGGCAGGTGCTGTGAATGGTGGAAGTAGACTGGAGCCAGCCAGAGAACCCACAGCTCCCTGAAGAGGCAGCCTCACTCTCAGCTCCTGCTGGGGCCACCATGCGGCTGCTGGGTTTTGAATGCAGCTAGCTCCACTTAAGAAAAGTTAGGAATGGTAACCGGGGCTAGAGAGATGGCTCAGCAGTTAAGAGCACCAGCTGCTTTTGCAGAGAACACAGGTTCGATTCCCAGCACCCACATGGCAGTTTAACAACCATCTGTAATTCCAAGGGATCTGGTACTTTCTTCTGACTTCTCTCTGACAACAAAATAAAAGAATAAAAGAAAGAAAAGCTAGGAATTGAAACTTTTCAAGTAAATCACCCAAGTTTTAAATCCAAGTAAATCATTTTTTCTCCAGTGTTCTTTAAGCCAAATCGAACCTGTGTACAGCAAAGACTCGGTACACAGGCAACCAACTTGCAGCCTGTGCCTTAACAAGTTCTTGTGATTTCTACTGACACCCACACTTCAGACTCTGTATTTTTCATTGTTGTAATAAATTCGTATTTAGTGCAAAAAATGAATTGTCCTGTTACCATAGTAGCCTTTGCATTTTTGATAATGAACAAAGATGATCAGCTGGAGAATAACTCAGTGATTAAAAGAATACATTGCTCTTGTAGAGTACCTGAGGTCTGTTCCCACCACCCATATAGGGCAGCTCACAACCATTTGTAACTCCAGTTCCAGGGAATTTGACAGCCTCTTTTGAACTTTGCAGCCATCCAACCTGTGCACATAGACACACATATACATATAATTTTAAAATAAAAATAAAATCTTAAAAAAACAGTGCCAACTAGTATGGGGCTTTGTAATTTAAAAGACACATTCAGTTATCATATTTTATGTGTATGAGTATATTGCCTGCATGTATATAAGTACGCCGGTGTCGTGCAATGCCTACAGAGGACAAAAAGGGCGACAAACTCCTGGAATTACAGATGGTTGTTAGCTGCCATGTGGGTGCTGGAATTCAAACCTGTGTCTTCTGGAAAGGCAGCCAGTGCCCTTAACTGTTAAGTCATCTCTCTAGCCCCAGTTACCATGTTTTTTTAAAAAGCAAGGTATTCTGCTTTAATTCTGTCCAGCATAGACTCAGTCTTAGAAGAAGTTTTGGTTCAGTAAACTCAGAAATCTTATCTGTAAGCATCTCCCCCTTTAATTTAAAACCTGTGTACATCTAAAGAAAAATGCAGTATGTCCATTTCTGGTTCATTTATTTTAAATCATTAAAATGTTTTATAGAACACTTTTATATCTAAGATGCTTTTGGAAGTCACTCAAAAAAATTTAATCCTCTCCTCTGTAGTCACATTTTGACTGACATAAACAAGTCCAAACACTAAAGGACTTTATTTCTAGGCTACAGCCCAAAAATTGGAGTCTGAATTCTACAGGAGACATAAATGAATCATTCGTTCCCTAATTATCACTATCTTTATTGATTTTCTCCTAAAGAATTCACATTTTATAATCACAAGTCATAGAATCTGTTCATTTTAAGTATGATTGTGAGCTGAGGTTGACTTAGATTTTTAAAACAACATAAACTCGGTCCTAGAGCTTGAAGCTTCTGTGAGCTGTTACTCTAAATGCACAGAGAATGTGGACTGAAAAGATGTGCCAGATGGGAAAAGAATATATATTTATGAGATGATTCTTTATGCAGGGAAGACACATGCAACTTCTTGTTCATATTCAACCAGACAATGGGGCTCTCCCCACATTACCAAGAGCTGTCACTTAAAATACAATTTTGATTAATATCACTTGCAAATTGAATAGTGACTTGGTTCCTTTCTTTCCAACAGGAAATGCAGATCTGTAGGGTTACAGGCAAAGAACACATGTAAACCCTTGGGAACGAACGCTGATGAAATGACCCAAAACATGATTATTCCTTGCTACTTCCTGAAATCTATTCCTCAAATCCCCAAACCAACAGTTCTTTGAATTTATGGTTCACAAAAGTGTTCAAGGGTTTTCAGACCCTTTGCCTGACTCCCCAGAAAGTGCGGAAGGGAGGGATTTCAAAGATGTGCACGAGTGGGTCAGCCAAGGTTCACTCCTTGAGATCTTGCAGATATTTATTAGGAGTTCATGGGAGGGGATGCTCATTTCTGTAGACATGGGATGGATTTTCCAAAACAGAAAGTTCAGGTACTTTTAAGTCTATGGCTAGACTCAGCTAAGCTTGTCTGCTGGTGATAGGATTATTCAAATGTATCATGTCTAGTTTACCCAGAGGCCACCAAGCACAGCAGGATAGGAAGTGGGAAGCATGCCAGGGAGGTTTTTTTTACAGGGAAAGGACTTTCCCAGGCAGGAGAGGCAACAGTCAGGTGACCCTATGGTCTCTATAAGGAGTCCCTCCGCTGACAAACATGACAGTGCAGGAGAGTGGCATTCTGAGCCCAGCATCTGGCCATGTAGTGAGGGGAAGAGTCCTCTATCATCCACTTGTGAAAGAATGTACGCATTGATGTCCTGTACTTGTTTCCTTTGGTGTTAATGGGACGAGTGTGTTTATAAAGATGGGATTGGAGCATCAGCAAATGTCTATCTGTGATGCTATATGTAAAGCATTATGCTAAGCATTGGTCTATGCAGGGCAGCCTCTTGGTTGGTTCTTCTGTCTTCTTATCACCTGTCCTCGTACACACTGTTCATACTCACCTTATAGTACATGAAAACAAAATGCATGTTTTTTTGCTTTTCAGACTCGCTGTAACAATCAAAGCTATGTGTTTCCTGGAGAAGAATTTAAATGTATACAAGAAGAAACTAAATTTGATGCTTATTTCTCAAAATTTTCCCTAATAAAATCATGTGTAGGTACAAGGTTTGGGTTATCAGTAGACCCTGTATATGACAGTGGTCCCAAGATTATGATTATGATGGAGCTGAACAATTACTATCACATAATGTAGTCATTTGAGTAAGTGTCTCTCACAGACTCCAAGTATTTAGAAGCATGGTCCCCAGTTTGTGGCACTGCTTGGGGAGGGCCATGGAACCTTTAAGAGGTGTGGCCATGCTGGAGGAAACACCTCACTGGGGGTGGGCTCTGAGAGTTCAAAACCACATCCCACTTCCAGTCTGTCCCACTCTGCTTCCTGTGCCTGCTTGGAGACATGAGTGCTCAGCTTTGAGCTCCAGCTGCCTCGGCCACCATGCCTCCCTCCCATGATGGACTCTCACCCTCTAGAATAGTAAACCAGACAAACTCTTCCTTTTATAAGTTGACTCATTTTTTCTCAGCAATAGAAAAGTAACTACTTCACAGAGTGACACTGCTCAGTGTGATGCTCACATGTTTGTGGTGATGTTGCTGTAGACAAACATACTGTGCTCAGTCATGGAAAACATAGCACATATGATGATATATAGTACATAATACCTGATAATGACAGCAGATGACAGTCAGTGGCTTATTTTTTACTATAATGTGCTTTTATTGTCATTTTAGAATATACTCTTTTACTTATGAGAAAAGTTAACTATAAAATAGTGTGTGAGGCCTAAAAAGAAGATTGAGGGGGGCAGGTAAAGGCACTTGCTATGCAAGCCTGTCAAATCTGAGTTCAATTCTCAGAACAAACATAAAAGGGTAAGGAGAGAATGGACTCTGCAAAGTTGTCCTTTTATTCCCACACATACACCTTGGCATGTGTGCCCACATGTACACGTCATGCACACAACACACAACAATAAGTAATAAAAATTTTAAAGTATATCTTACAATGACTACAGCAACCTCATATCTCTCTTGTGTTTTCTCGACTCTTGATTGCATCAAGAAAGCACGCTGCTTGATTGGCTCATAGCATCTAAGTTTGTCAAAATTGTTTTATGGTGTTCACACAACCACAAAATCCTTTAATGATGCAGTTTTCAGACTTCCTCCTATCTATTCATGTATAACTACAGCCTCTTTCCCCTTCTGCCAAATAACACGCCTACTGTGGACTCATTTTAAGTATTGATTTTGTAGCGTTTTACAAGCATATATGCCCATGTAATTACCTCCTAGATCAAGGTGTAAATGATCTCAAAAAACTCCAAAAGTTTCTCTTTGTGTTATCCAAGTCAACACCCAACCACTGTCAATAATAATTTGACTCCAACTTCTGTGACCGCACAGTAGTTTTGAATTCTGAACCTCATATGTATGTGGTCTTCCAGGATATACTTTTTTTTTTTAAATCAGACTACTCTCTTTGAGGTTTATGTATTCTCTGATAGATCAGCAGTTACTGTTTTAAAATTGATGTCTAGTACTTATTGGTTGAATATATCACAATTTCTTTATCCTTTGTAGCACTGATTAATATTTGTGTTTTTTTCCAGCCTCAGAAGATAGTAAATGAAGTTTCTGTGGACATTTTTGCAAATGTTTTTGTTGGATACAAACATTCTTTCCTTTTGGGCATATATCTAGAAAAGCAAAATATATTTAGCTATGTTGATATCGCTAGGCAGTTTTCCAAAGTGATTGTACCATTGCATGTTGACACCAGCACTGTATAAGTGTTTCACTTGCTTACAGCCGTGTCAATACTTGGTTTTATCTATTTCTTGCATATTTTCACATTCTGATAAACTGGAAATGTTATTTCACTGCAGTTTTAATCTGTATTATCCTAATGACTAATAATGTCAAGCACTCTCCATATAGTAATTAGCTATCTATACATTCTCCTTTATTATTGTGCCTGTTCAAGGTTTTCTCCCTATGGTTTAAATTTAATGATGGTTATTGTCTTTTATTTATTTTCTTTTGTGATTATTACTCTTTGTGTCTTGATGTTTTTAAATTATTTCCTGTTCCAAGATTATGAAGATTCTCTTCTGTGTTTTCTTTTAGAATATTTAATCCTTTTTTCCATTTAAGGTCATTGTCTACCTTGACTTATTATTTAGATATAGTGGAGGTGGTGGTCAAAATTAATTTTTTCCTTATAGATATGTAAAGACTCCAGCACAATGTGAAAAAGGTCATTCTTTCCTCATGTGCCACTGTCAAAAATCAGCTGCACCTGTGTGTTCAGTATACTTGCATGGGTCTGTTTCTAGAAATATCTCTAGAAAGAAATATTTAACATACACTTTTTGTCTTTCAAGTAAGTTCTTGTGACCCAAATTAGAAGCAGTTATTTTAGAAGCCAATAATTTCTACATTTGTTAGAACCAGTTTTTTCAAAACTAGAATAAAAGCCTTTGAGCTCACAAAGGAAATGAGATGTTATAGTAACAGAATTGGAAAGAAGGTAAAGGAAGCCGGTAACTAATAGTCCCCATTCAGTGGGGAGGTGGAGCGAGGGGATTAGATGGGCTGCATGTGCCTGAAGACTAGAAAATTGGACATCATGTGGGGTAAAAAAGCCCTGTACCAAGAGAGAGACAAGAATGAACCCCAGGGGATAAGGTGCTCGTTTCTAGATTGCCATTCATGGAAATAGGATTCACAACCAATGCTGAAAACACACATGAGCAAGGCATAATTAAGGACTTTCTCTTGACTATTCTTTGCAAATTACTCACAGACTTATCACAATTAATATCCAAGCCTCAAGCTATAACTGAATGAGATTGACATTCTCTTTTAGATGGGCTCAACATATGGAGACAGTGTTACAAAGGAATATTTTTGTGGGAGTCTTAATGTCATGAAGATGGTGATAAAGAGAAACTTTCAGCTCTTTTCCTTAAATGGAGCCAAGCAGTGACAGCTATCTCCATTAAGCAATATTTAGACTCTAGGACCTGAGGCAGTGTTCTATAGCAATTTCTACCCAGATAAAGTCTTCCAGAGAAGCTCATTAAGACACAGGAAACTCTAAGGGAAATATTCCATCCTGCAGGGAAGCTTGTTAAGACACAGGATGTTCTACCTAAGGTGAAACATTTCATCCTCAGGGAAGTTCCTTAAGTTCAGGAAGCAAACCACTAAAAGGCCTTAGCTGGTCCCCGAAGCTGACAGGAACTACTAGGCCCCTCCCTCGGTAATCATATATAAACAGTAAGGACCACTGACTGACACTCTCAGACCAATCAATCAAGCTTCCTAGAAGACTCTCAGACCTGCAGAACTGCCTGGAAGAGGCTCCCATCAACTGGCTGCCTGAGAGGAGACTATGTAATATCCCTGACTTTCTAAGCTCATTCCCTTATATCACAGTTCTGGTGCCTAGAAACTACATTTCCCAGATCTTTGGCTAGCAGAGTTCCTGTTCAGATCTACTCAATGAAAGGCACAGATGGCAGGCTGAGATGGCAGAAGAGAAAACCCCTCAGATGGCAAGAGACAGACTTGTAGAAGATGTGAAGTAGGCAGTGGCTCCCAAGGGAGGTCCCACAGTGTGCCTGGGTCAGAGTTGCTCAAGGCATTGCCTGATTTCTTCCTTCAAAGGCGGTAAAATGTCTCTGTGACTTATGCTTTCTTGTTCTTCTAATGGTTTTATGGGCAAATAATTCCTTGCATTGAATCCCCTCCTGATAAAATATTTCAAACAATTTTTTAATTTTCTGGGCAAACTCCGGCTGACTGGGGGTAAGGGTTGCATTAGTTAATTTGTGGCTGTGATAAACACCAGGACCACAGCAACTTAGAAAAGGAAGAGTTTATTTGGCTTGTAGCTCCAGAGGGGTAAGAGCCCATCACGGGGGCTGGGGAAGGGTTAGCAGCAGAAGGCAGATGGAACAGAAAGCCGAGAGCGCACATCTTCAAGCAGGCACAGAAGCAGAGGGGGAAAATTGGAAGGAGGACAATGATGTACTTCCTGCAGCAAAGGGGCACTTCCTAAATTACCTCAGCAGACTGCTGCCAGCTGGGACTAAATACTGAAATACTTGCAGCCTATAGGGGACATTTTTCATTCAAACTACCACAGGAGGACACATCCTAAAAGAGTTTCTCTGAGTACTGAGCTGATGCAATCTCAACTTCAAGCAACTGAATTTTTTTCATATTGAATTTTTAATGCATACATTCATTGTAGATGGTGTTTCATAAGATGCTTTCACACAACTATATGACATACACTGTGCACGTAAAGCAGCTCCATGTGTACAGAACACAGCTTTAGGTTAAGTGGCCTTAAGTCGTCCTGCTACTGGAGCCACCTTGGGAGCTCTTTCTTCTTCACACCCAATTTCATTCCACCTCTTCTAATACCAAGGCAACCTTCAACAAATATTGATTGAACAAACCAATATAAGTTCAAGGCAGCTTGATGTAGCAAAGAACAGAACAGAATTTTATATGGAGACAAAGTTTCAATTTCATTTCTTAAAACTCAATGAGATCTTAGGCAAATTATTAAAACTTACACATTAGGTACAGCAACTTTCAACTTTATCTATTTCACAAACTTGATGGAAAAAAGTGAATGTGTTGCTTTATGTTTTAATGAGATAACTAATAACTGTGGAGATAGTAAACACCTCCTAGGAATGATAGAATTTTAGTTGTATCATGAAACATTGTGGAATGAATTAATAATAAAAGCTATAATAACTACAACATTGCATATAGGTCATGCAAAATTCTAAAGTAATATGATAAGAATATTATTTCCTTTTAATAGATGAAGAAACCAAGGCTCAGAGAGGTTAAGTTATCTACTCAGTATCACATGGCTTATAAAGTGGTGGGGCCAGGATTCAAAGACTGTTTTCTTGGCTGTGGAGTCTCTGCTCTCCACTGAGCTGGTTTAGTTCCCTGCTAATGTGTTTCATTGGACCCAAAGGCAAAGAACCAGTTAGTGTGAGCTGCCAATCCACATTCTCTCTCCATAGTGGTGTCAAAAGACACCACAGAGAACAGGCTGTGAGCAGTTGCAGTGACAGTCTCCCAATCTGGGGTAAATGGATTGGAGAAGCAGTGTGTCCTGGGCACAGAATGTGCTCAAAGATTTCAACTGAATGTGCTCAGTCCCAGCCAGGGACAATGTTGGGCCTAAGCCAGACTGGGTGCAAAGCCCCAAAGCAGTTACTGCAACAGCTGTGCAGGGTGATGTCATTAGCATTCTTAGTGCCCATCTGCATGGGGTATGCTAGCTGGAGACAGTGGTGTCTAGCAGAAGTGCCACACCCAACTCCTCCTCCCCTGGGATGCTGGGAAGGCAGGAGGAAAGGCTCCTGGACACTGACCTCATTCCAAAATGGCATCTGGAGCTGGAATCCTTTAGAGCTCGGTTCCCTTCTCACCTTCCTTTCCTTTTACTCCTAAAGCCAGCCACCATAATTTTCTGGGATGATTCAGTGTTGTTGAACCTTCCCTTAAAAAAAGCAGTAAGAAAGGGTTGGCCAGAGGGCTCATTAAGGGCACTTGCTGCCAAGCCTGAAGAACTGAGTTCAATCCCACATAGTAGAAGAAGAGACCAACTCCTGCAAGTTGTCTTCTGACCTCCATATGGGATGCAATGACACACTTGTGCTCACCTAATAATAAAGAAATAAATGATTTTTGTAAAGCAATAAGAGAAAGGGCAATACTTTAACTTTGGGGCTAGGGAATAAACAAGTTTTTAAAAAGCCTCTCAGTTCTCTGAAAAATATTCACCAAGTTTATGCAGTAATTAAAATTACAAAATAAAATGATTTCTGAAATGGAAAATACTGGAGATAGATCTGGTTTTGAGGGAAAGGGTTGAGTGAATCTGCTTCACACGTTGATTTCTGGATGGAGGGTAGCCACTGGATGTGGTGTAGATTTGCCACATACCTAAGGTTTAGCATAGGTCAAGGCTGGAGAGACAGATTTGAACTCCATTTTTATAAGTTGAAAGCATAGGATAAAATTATACTTAAAGTGAAATTACAGCTGACAAAACCAAGAACAAAGACAAAATCTAGGTAACTCTCCTGTCTCCCCAAGCACTCTAAGGAAGCTCTTCACCTCGTGGGAGCTGGAAAGTGGTACTCGATTTCTAATATTCTAGTCGTCTATGAATTGTTTTCCCATAGCTCTCTTGAAATGCTATGGAAATAAAGATCTAAAATTTTTTGTTTCTAAAATATTGGAGTAAACTTGGAATTAAGAACTTCTGAGAAAATGTATAAAGATGTTGTATTGTTATGTGTATTGGGGTCTTTTGGAATTGCTCATACTAAACAGTAATTTCTCATGCATTTGAGTTGCCTCTGCTAGTGCTCTCGGATTAGAATGTAAAATGAACTCCTAAAGTGCATAACTTCAAAGATGTAGACTAATTGAAGAGTATGCTAGTGTGAATGCACAGACAGTAAGGGTTTAGGATAAAATCTAAGATTAACCTGTGAGATATGTTGAGAACCAGTCTAGACTTTTCTGCTCAATGTCCTGCTTTACACTTATCCCCAAATCTACTGGTGACAATGGATTGACATGGAGGTGCCTGAAACATGTTCTCAATGGGATTCAAATGTGTACCTACATGCTGGGAAAGGCTAGAATGAAAAGATAAAATAGGATCTCTACATCACACCCTTTACCCCTGAGGCTCAGGGATCATCACAGAAGAGGAAGTGGAAAGATTGTTAAGAGCCAGAGGTAGTGGATGATTACAGTGAAAACTGTAAAAAAAAAACTGTTTTTCAGATATGACAAAGCTGTTGCACACATGAACTCACAGCAGCTGTGACTACATGTGTAAGACCTGTATAAGATCAAGGCAGTAAAACTCTCAACATGGGTGGAGAAAGGCTCATGGAGTTCCACCTCTAGCTGAGGAACTATTGGCAATTTACTGCTACTGGGAGAAAGACAGTCATTTTTCTCCAGGAATGCAGCTCCTGAGAGGCTACCCATGTTCCAGTAGATGGCCCTACATCGATGCACATACTGCCATCAGTGATCATGTTTCAGGCAAGGCACCAGAAGTATACCAGAAACAGGTATTTTTATTTAGGCAGTAGCCTGATCCTGAGGGTTCAAGCCTCAAAACCTGAACCCCAAAGGGAAGTAGCACATATCTTAGCCATTTGATTACCGTGAGAAGGAAACTTACATGTTTATCGGCTTTCAGTACAGTCTCAAAATTAGGCAAATTATTACAAATTTAGACAGAAAATAAAGGTTAAACAATATCCTCTCTGAAAGTCATTGCAGAAATCTCCATCTAAGACAAATAGAATTAAAGAAGTCCCATCAGGACACAAGGCAAGTGGTTCCAGCTTGCTGTGCCAATGTTCTAACCACAAACTTGTCAGCTGAACTTTGCCAACAGACACAGAGAGAAAACAAAGATTAAAATCGATATTTTCCTTAATATTCCAGAATGCTCCACATCAAGCGGATTCTAGGCTTAAGGAGAGCGCATGGAGTTGGGAGGGAAACCGAGGGTACAGGGGAAGAACTGGAGGGGAGGGCATGTGTGCGGATTTGCCCAAAGCACATGTATGCTTGTGTCAAATTCTCAAACAAATGTTTTATATGGTAAAAAAAATTTTTTTAAGACAACTGTGGGTCTGCTAGTCAGGTCCAGTGTAGAATCCACAGTGGTACTGAGGTTTCTGAAACACACAGCGTAGCATCTGGGTATGGAATCCTTCCCGTGTTGCTGTCCCGGTGACATTTGTCCAGCCCTGGAAAAATAAGAGCCGAGTGTATAAACTAACAGGTGTGGCAATAAACCCTGTAATAACCTTGAGGCCCGAGGAGCCATGCTGTGGGACCCTCATCTGAAGCTGGTGTGGAGGGAGGGAGGCATTTCCTTTCTAATTTACAAGACACTGAAGCTGTCAGGATGCCAGTGGTGACGGATAGCACTGGTAGCCTGGGCAAATTAGCTGAACCTTAACCAGGCAGAGAGCCACTGGGAAGAGTCCAGGTCAAAGCAGGAATGTGGCTGAGGGAGGAAGGATCTGCAGGAAACTGCAGCTGCAAACCCAAAGGTCGAGGTGGGGTGGCTGAGGTCGGTGGTGGGACAGTGAGAAGCAGAGGCCCCAGGAGGCTGCATGTGGGCAGGGAAAAGCCATGGCTCCAAACTGACTCACAGACAGATGGATGTCACTTTTCTGAAAATTCCATATACATGTGAGAACCATGCAAAATACTAGGTGAAACTTCTCAAAATATGGACAGTAATAGCCATATCATTTCATTCAAACCTATAAACGGGTGTGCTGAGGGTGTTTAAAATACAAATAAAACTCATGGATTGCAGAACAGTTGAAAAGCAGTTGGTTTCTTATTTTATACATACACATATACATGTGTGTGTGCAGATATACAAAGCATGGCCTGGAAGACCACATTTGCAATTAATTTAAAATTACTAAGTATTAATGGCTGATTTTAAGATGCGTGCACAGTTTGTTCTCCAGCATTTTCATATTTGAACTCACTCTTTACCTCCCTCTAATCTTATTTGCATTGTTCATTTGCTTAGCAAATATTCTGTAGCTAATGTCATATTTGTAAGTGCTCCTGACTTATGCAACTGTAGAGACTCAAGCTCTGCTCCAGAGTAAACACAAACACCTGGAGTCCAGAAGAACAGGGTCAGATAGCTTCCTGGAGGTCAGAGTCTTAGAAGGGACAGGATGTCCATTGTCTTAACTGGGGTTCTCAAAAGAAACAGAAATGGTTGAAGAATCTAAACACACATAAACACACTCATGCACAAATTCATACTTACAGTGCATTCTCTGTCACACACACATATACACACACACACACACACACACACACACACACACACACACACACAGAGTCATAACCAAAAATGTCCCTAGACCTTGACGAATGTCCTCTGGGTGTTAAAAATCTCCCTGGATGAGGACTACTGGTTTAGATCCTTGGTACTCTATAAACAGCATAAACATCTCTAGAAGACTTTAAAATCTTAGGAACCGTCTAGACCTTATGTGTTTTAAAAGGATTCCCATGCAACTTGTCTGCATACAAGATTCTGAGAAGGACTCTTAAATTTGTGAAAGCACTGTTAAACCTCTCTCATGAGAAAAACAGTATGGCCCACTCTAGGGATAAACTGATAAATAAAATAGACATAATCTTAGGTCTCATCAAACCCCAGTCTACATGTGTTCAATTAGGATAAATGATATAGTACTGTATGATTATCCCCACACTTATATACACAAGCAAATAATACAGAGTCAAAAATATCTGATGCAGGTATATACTTAATGTATTTGTAAATAGCATATCTTGTCAAGTGAAAAAGCGGATTCCAAAATGGTATAGACTAGGCAAGGTGACCTGTTTTGCCAACTCAAATTAATTTAAATGATATGTGCATAAGTATCATCTGAGTACATATGCAAGAGAAAGTTTAGAATCTCTTAGGAAAAGGGATTATGAGTGAATTTTGTCTTCTCCCTTAAAAGATTTTCAGCATTTTCCCACAATATTTAACAATAAGCACATATTATTTTAATAATTAGATAAGACAAGAATCCTTTTTTCAGTTTTGCAGAAGATGACCTTTCTGGCTGCGTCTGCTCTTCCTCGGTCTGTTCTTGCAATAGGAGGTCCAAGATTCATGAAACATGACTACAGGAGTCTCCTTCTGGCTGAAATTCACCCATTCATTAATCTGGAGACAGGATCAGGACTAAAGGCAGATGTGACTCCTCCAAGCACTTGTGTTGGGGACCTTCATAATCTCTAGGACTGGGTAGGAGTCAGAGCACTGCAGCCCCAAGTCTACACTAGTGTTCAGTTGGAGCTGAGGGAGCCAACGCCAGGCATTGGTTCAACCTTCCCACGTGTTCGTCCTCCTGGTCACATGGCTAGATGGCACTTCCAGACTTTGTAGTTCAGTTTGTTCTTGAGACGATACAAATGTAAGCAGAAGTGACACGGGATGCCTGAGCCTGGCCCTACTTGGCTCTTCATGTGCATTGTCCCTGCCTTTTTTTTTTATGCTGAGTTGATGTCCACAGGCCCCAAGAGACAGATGGCAGAGCCAGAGGATGACAGTGCCAGAGCCAGAGGTGGAGATCTTTCATATGAAGCAGAGCAGGCTGCAAACGAGGAACATATTTTAGGTGTGATATAAGTCAGAAATGCTAAACCTTGATCTCATTTGAGCCATGAAGAATGGGGAGGAAGTGTTTGTTTTGGACCATTAGTATTAGGTTTTGAACAAGGTATTGTTGATGTGCAGAGAAAAGGGGAACAGAAAGTAATTAATTTGGAGAGCAGGAGTTTCCTTAAAGAAGACTAATTTGAACAACTGAATTACTGTGAATTTGAGTCTCACATCAAGGCTTTTGGGGATACTTTACTAGCACAGAGGATGTGAGCAGAGGTAGCCAGACATTTGATACAAATTGAGAAAGCCCTGTTTCCAGTCTTTGTGGTTTCCTTTCTTTTACTATGTATATTAGTTGCTTTCCACCTTGATGGGAGAAAATTCCTTAAAGAAACCATTTAAGGAAGGAAAGAGTTATTTGGGCTCACAGTTTGAGGGGACAGTCTATCATGACAGGGATGAGACAGCTGGTCACATTGCATCTGTAGTCCCAAAGCTCCAGCTTACTTCAGTCTTTTTATTTAGTCAGGAACCCCAGCCAACAGACTGCTGCCACCCATAATTCCAATGGATCCTTCTACCTCAATTAACCCAGTCTAGAAACTCCCTCACAGACATGTCCAGAGGTTTGTTTCCTAGATGATTCTAGATCTTACCAAGCTGACAATCATTGTTAGCCACCAGATTTGGCAGACAAGATGAGTGATATGCATGATATCAGGACCAGTAAACAGTGAGTTCAGAAGCAGTTCTCTAGAAAGATGGTCTGCAACAGAACTCTGAATTCTCCTGTCCCTCAACACAGCGATTCTGTCATTTTAGCAGCAGCAATGGATAAAGTTCTAACAAGCAGTTCCTTTAGAGTGCCTGGGTTTCCTGCTTGCTTGAGTATAACAGCTTTTCCATTTGAAATGACATTAAGTTGAAACTTGGCACAAGGCTTGTCAGCCAGATGTGAAATTTTATGGCAAACAAATAAACCAAAACAACAAAAAAAGTTAAAAATGTTTTTGAGATCTCTAGTTGTTGTGATACAATACTTGTTCATTGAAAAACTGAGCTAAGAGATAAAAGTTTTGATTTAAGATATAAAATTTTGCAAAAAGTTACTATAAAATATGATTCTCTCTATATATACATATATATTCAAGGGTCTTTGAAATAATAGCCAATAACCAATGAAAAAGACTATGCACATTAATAAACTGTTTGGGTGGGCCTGAGAATGTTCTTTTTCTTCTTCACAAAAATGAGACCTTGATGTTGAATAACAAACCTTGACCTACAAACAATTTCTCTATTTTTGATGGTTTCCTTTCTAGGCCTTTTCCTAGGCAAGTAAGGCACACAATCTGGATGATATCTTAACAACTGATACTTCCTGTTGGATGAGAGAAAAGATTGTTATTGCAAGAGGGATTGTTTCTCTGCTAACACTTTGAATAAAGGCATGTTTCATGATAGTCTGAAACACAGTTTACAGAGTACCATGTCAGTCCAAAGCCAGGATGAACCAGGGAATCAGGCATTTGGAGTGAAAGGCTACTTTGTCAGAGACGGAGAAACTACAATGACTTAGAAATGTGAAAAATGAAGGGACAGGGTAGACATGGGCAACGTCCCAAGGAGAAAAAACAAGAAAAATGGAATTTTAAAAGTCTGGCAAACTATCAAGAGGCATAACACAAGTAAATTACAAATCCCTCCAGGAGCATGAGCAGAGACGGTGCCACTGATGGAGCCTGACTCTTCCAGGACGCCAACTGCAGCCAGCCCCTAGAAGCCTGCTGAAGACCACCAGGGAAGCTGGGACCACCCCTGAGGCCCTCTCAGCTGGTGGGTAACTCTGGGAGCCCAGAGGTAACACTCTCTGTGGCCACAGCTCCTTTTATTGCCTGAGAGACACAAGGATACTTATACCTCATTCGAGGAGTCTGTGGGGCCTAATAAGTTCAAGTGCATAGGCACCGAGAAGCTTGGATAAAAGACTAGAATCATATTATTTCTGGCTGGGAACGTTCCCTTTAAAAGGCCTCCTAATCACAGTGTCACCCTTGTAGATACAGACCTCACGAGGTCCCGGGCTGTATTGTAAACTTATTACCACCTAATAAACCTCTTTTCTGGCATTTTTCTCCCTGAAGCGTTTTCTTTTACCCCACAGCTTTCTAACTCAGGACTGTCAACCTCAGGAGATGTCTCCACGGGCTGAAACTGGATGAAGGCCCATGGAACTGCAAGTCTAACCCCTCCATGTCAAGAGGAGGGCCCAGAGTGATGTCACACAGATTTCAACTGCTAACAGAACTCTATCTGAGTGGCGCTCAGACTCAGTTACTTTCTAGTCTGTCTGACATGTACAGGACCCACCCCCCCTCCTTTTTCTCCTCTCTCTTTCTGTTTCTCTTTCTCTCTCACACACACATGCACACACAATGTTAGAGAGTTCAATTTCCTCAGTTGTAAGGGGTTTGATTGTATTTATGGTGAATGTGCTTATCTTTTGGTGTTTTGTAACACTCATCAGGATAAGCATTCAACAACTAACTATTCCTCAGCAAAACCATAGTACTGATTTATTTTAAGCTAAATGCATCAGTGACTCATGGTGGAAAAGAATGTCATGTTCCAGGTGCTATGCTACCTGAACAAGTGTAGGAGTCTCTGCACCCACTCAGTCTTGCTTTCCCAGGTTTTGGCAGAGAGAAAGAGAACTTGATGTGAAGGAGAGACATTGTGAGACTCGGGACACCTGAGGACTGCTTTAGGAGCAGGTCAGGTCATTTTGGCTCTGGAGCCACTCTCCAGAGCTTATCACAGAAGACAGCTCCACCTGGAGCTGGAAGCTTTGGGAGAAATGACAGCTATCATCTTATTTTCCTGGAAGCCTTCTTTGCCAGCATCTGCAGGGCACCCCTCCCCCCCAGCAGAGTATATGGGCAAATGTGATGGAGGTGGGGGAGACAGAGTGGCTGGCTTTGTGGAAGGAAAGACAGAATAGTATGCAGTTGGGAGCCAATTCAAGAGCTTTGGGCTTCTCATGTTAACCGTAGCTCACTAGTGGTTGCTGGCTGGGCTGGTGAAGCCTGGGGCATGTGGATTCTCAGCACCCACATAAAATGATAAGAAGCTGGGTGTGGTGGCACTTGCCTGTAATCCTAGCACTGGAGGGCTGGAGACAAGAGGAGCTGTAAGGCTGGCTGGCTGATCTTGCTGAAAGGCTGAGCTCTGGGTTCAGCAAAAGACCCTGTCTCAACAAATAAAGCAGAAAGTGATAGAGGAAGACACGTAATATCACCCCTGATCTTCACATGCACACACACATGTGTACTTACATGAACACACACACATACACACACATATTCACTGAGAAAAACTTAGCCCAAGAAGTAGAGATAAAATAATGAATAAAAATACATAGTCTTAGGCAGGTATGGTGGCATGCAACTGTAATCCCAGTGCTCTGGAGGCTGAGACAGAAGGATTACAAATTTGAAACCAGTCTAAATTACTTAGTGATTTCCAGGGCATCTTCGGATACTGTAGGATGATTCTGGCAAGGTCAGGCAGGCTCCCAGCCTGCTGGCCTAGCACGAGCTAGAACCGATATTGAGCATGCGTGCGCAGTGAACACTTCCTGGGATCGAACCTGGGGCAGCTCTCAGGCTAGCAGCCATCCAGGACCAATGGGAGCGATGAACTTCAGATTGTCAGGTGTTCAGGACCTACCAGAATGAAGCACATCAAATGACTTGATAAAGACTTCCCCTAAGCCTGACAAAAAATATAAATCCTGTTCCTTTCTAAAATTAAATGAGATTGTGGTTCCACTGTCTCCCAGGGTCTGTGACGTTGACTCTGTGCCTTCTTACCCCCTCCCCCAAGGGATCCGGCCATGTCAGCCAACACCTGGTGCCCACGGCAGCCAACGGGATACTGTCTGTTTCCAGACTCTGTCTCAAAAAACTAAGAGATGCAGTCCCTTCACTTACAGAAGTTAACTTCTTCTAGAACATGTGACATAATGTATAAAACCCCCTTTGGTACAATACTCTGGAAAAGTACTAAACAGACAGTAATTTTGCTTCTATTTTCCATGGCTACCATTTCATTAGAACTTTCTTGCCTATGACACAGACTCTCAATAATGTCAATGTTTTCATTTTGTGCTCTGCTGAGTAGCACACAGTAGGTATTTGGAAATATTTACTGAATGAAAGTCCAAATATCCCACATAGCTTTTAACCAACTTCCTTGGATTCTGTACCAATAAATATATTTGTTGAAAAGGTCTGTATTTCCATGCTGCATAGGTGACTTGATATTTGCCTCTAAAATATTCTTCTCAAAATGTTTTCTCCATAGAGACACTTACTTACATAGTTACATTTAACCCGGTTTAGTAATTGATATATGTCAGTATATCCCCTATGCTCTGAATAAATTTCTGTAAGAAGGAAGAACCCCTAGCCTGGACTTCTGCATGCTGTCTGCAGTGGGCATGCTCTGGGTGTTCTGTGATGCCCGCCATTTACATCACTGTGACCCCTCTCCTAGACACTCATCTTGTGTTCTGGAGGAAGTGTTTGATCCAAGGTAAGTGACGAATGATGCACAAGAGCTGGAAACATGGCTGCCAAGTCGAAGCAAGTACATTCTACTGAGAATAAAGTGTAAAGGTTCACAGGAGCCCAAGCTACCTTCAAGGAGTGGGAGGTAGACGTGGAAAGAAAAGAGCAGATGGCTGTTGGATTGTGTCATCCTTAGACATTTTGCAGCTGGGGGCAGCCAGAGCTATGTGCCTAGGAGCTTCAGAGATACAGCCAGGCCATACCAGCGTTCAAGGCATCTGAAGCGATGGAAGAGTTATTACTGATGACCAGAAAAAATACCTCTCCAGTGGGATGGTGTTCTTTCTCTATTGAGTGTGGAGTCCTCAGAGCTCTGTCTCTTGGGTGTGCTAGGAGCTAAGAAATGAGTCATTAGCTTAAGTAGGAAAGAATTTATTCCATATTGCTTTAAAATAAGCTCAAGGGAGCAGAACACAGTAGCACAAGCCTTTAATTCCAATATTTGGGAAGCAGAGGCAGGTGAAGTTCTGTGGGTTCAAGGCCAGCCTTGTCTACATCACTAGTTCCAGCCCAGCCAGGATTCCACAGCAAAACGTTATCTCAACAACAACAACAACAACAAAAAATAATCAGGGGCAAAAGTGTAGTGGATTTCAAAATAAACTAGAATCTAAGAAACAAAAGCCATAAAGAATCTGCCTCTCTTTCAACCCTGGCATGACTTCCCTGACTTGGAATATCACTCCTGCAAACAACCACAAACAATGCCTACCTATCTGAGAATGAGGCGAATTCTCTCTCCCTTCCCCTCTATCATCCTCTAAAGGGCTGTTTCTTCTGGCCCAACCTAGGCCTGGTGATCACTACTAGACCTGTGGCCACAGGTTGATTCACAGACAACAAAACAATGGTCTTCTGGAGCCATGGGAGGGGAACAGTGCATTTCCCCAAAAGGTTGGGGGTGGGGGATGGATTGCTGATTTCCACTCCAGTTCCTGCTCTAATACATGGTTTATGAGATGTACAGACTAGACATCTGAGAGCATGCCTTAAAGTTCTTAGTTGGATAGATACAGGCTCAAGTAGATGAAGTAGCCCTCAGGGTTGGAGACCTGGGTTCTTGTTTCTGCTTAGCAGCCCAAAGGAAAGTGCCCTCTCTGAGCATGTGGTTTCTTTGAGAACAGAAAAATGTTATCAGACCAGTTCTACGTAAATCACTATATCAAAAAATCTTTTAATACTGGGACTGTTTATAACTCATTGACAGTAAGACTGCTCTTTACTTTTTACTGGAGATGCAAACACTTACGGGAGCATAGTAATGCTTCTAAATACTAGAAGATAGGAGAAGGAAATGTGTTACTCATTCACAAAGTTTTCTTGACAAACCCCTTCTATAAAACAAAACCCATTTGGGGTAAATCATAATAACAGTAACAATGATCATTACTAGTTCCCTAGAAACTAGCTCCCATTCAACACCTCGCAGACTCTGAGCTAAGACTTCATTTAATTTGTTATTGTTGTCACACTGATATAACACAGTACATACAATTTTAAATCCCCATTTTACAGCTAAAGGAACTGAGCTCTGGTTTAGAAAGCTCACCTGGTGGGAATGCGGTAGAACTGGATTACAAGTCGCTCTGCTGTAAAAGATTGAAAAAGATTGCATTAGTTGATCTCTGCCCTTTCAATGAAATGAAATTAATTAATAACTTTTATAACTATACCATATAAGGTGGTTTGTATAGCATGTACCTTTCCTTTCATCTCGTATTCTATGTAGTTAATGCACATGTCAGAAAGAAATAGATGCATCTTTAGGTTTAGATGTTTCATTGAAACCTCCTCATCCCTTACCTGAATGCCATTACAGTATTTCTGACACAGAGGCAGGCGCATGGGGAGACCGAGCACAAGCTCAACTCTCTGTGAGGGCATGGAGTGAAGTTTTTATTGGCCTGAGTGTGGTGATTCTGGCCTTGATGTTTTAGCATTTGGGCCATGTGTTTGGGAGGTGCTATTCGAGGCTGTTTGGGTTTGGGAATTGCTCACGTGTGCACACGTCTGTGTGTGTGTGCAGGGTTGGGTGTTTTCCAGAGTGGAACAAGAAGGATTAACTTTCAGTGTTTGGCTCACCCTAACCTATAGCAGATGGGCACTGGCTTTAAGTTCTCATAAAGACAACCCCCGGAGACTTGTTAAATAATTTATCCTCAACTTTGGAAGAGCAAAGGAATAAGGTGATTAAGAAAAATGGAAAGCCACATGATAATGTGCCATTGATGGAGTGGGGTTGTCTCTCACCGTGGTACCTGGTGAGTGTAATACTGAATGGATTTTCAGAGGGTGGGGGAGTTAAGTCTGGGGGTGGGGAACCCTTGCAGCAGAGAGCTCCTGACTTTATCCCTAGCAGCTGTAGCAGAGAAAGTGAGAAAGCCCCCATTCTCTATCCAGGGAACAGCCTCAGCTTTAAGAAATATCAGACCATGCTAATTTAAAGGCTTCTCAATATAGTCATTTTATTTCATCCAGCTGTGGGGCCTGACTTTGAGCAGGAAAGGAGAGCCAGAAAGAGAGAGAGGGCAGAACTGGAAAAATAAATCCACGGGATGCCTGTCAGTACCTGCTTTTAAACTGGAGGTGCTGGAGCTGCAAGGAAGTCACACAGGTGATTTGACACACACTGCCACCTCCTGCTGGCTTTGAATGGCCTGCTTTCCTTTTTCCCCTACCAATAGCTAAAGAGTGAGAAGCCCTCCAAGCTGCGGTCACTAGCTCTGCAGCTCTCAGTGCCCCTCAATAAGATGCCCATGACCAGTCTTGAAACCCTGCAGGGAGGCAGAGCTGAACAGCACCAGTGACCACAAATGACAAAAAGTATTTTAGTTGACTTGAGCAGAAAAAGACTTCATTAGAAGGAGATTGGAACAAGAGAGAGCTGAGGAGTGCATTGGAGGAGCTGACAGGGGCTGAGAGGGGTGAAAGTAATGCAAATACAATGTTCATGTATGAAATTCTCCAAAAGAGAAATAAATAAGAAAATAAATAATAAAGAACTGGTCAGAATACTGCATCAGAGAGGTTTGGATAATGCAGAGGTGGCAAAGGGTTCCTGCTGTGAACATCGGCCAACATCATGCCACAGAAAGATCTAAATGTTGTCACACTTCCCCTGAAGTCTCCATTATTAACTTTATGCATTGTAGGCCCTGCTGCATTTAATCCTTGGATACACCATATTCCCCTGAAAAATGTGAGTTCTGGGGCATTTGCATTCAACTCCACACACCAAACTGCAATGACTACATTGCTGAAAGAGGGACTCTGACCTGCTTCTGCTCCGAAGAAGCAAGATTTACCTCCCAAGATATCCTGGGAGGTTCTGTTGTTGGGAAGACAAAATCACCATGGCAGGGCCTTCTCCGACACTGAAAACTCCCTCTATCTAAAGAGGAATAAAGGAGGAGTTCTCAGTATCACAATGGGTCCAGTGACTGCTGTAGATGATATATATTTCATACATTCTGGAGGTTTAGGCTTCTCCGACCTAGTCTGAAGGAGAACTGGTTATGATGTTGTTTGAGCAAAGAAAGTTAACATGGAGATCTTTGTGACATACCTACAACAGCTGTGGGTCATGTTGCTATTCCTTGGAATCAGGGAAGGGAGCAAGAGCTGCAGATGTCCTCTACCTATAAAACGACAGTCTACTCTTTACAAGCAGCTGGAGTGATATGATCCTAAGAAAAAAAATCAAAAGCAAATGTTTACTGAAACACCTCACCAGACATGGCCTGTCTGGTTAGGGTGGAGATTTAAAGAACAGAGCCCAGGGTTGGATCTGTTTGGCCTCTGTACTCACCAAGTATTTATACTGAATCCATGTCCATCCAGGCAGGTCCCCAGAATCAATCCTTACACTACTTTGGAAGGCAATAATTGCCAGGTGTTTGTCAGGTCCTCTTCATCCACTGCTGTCCTATGGATAGGAGGGGGCGTGGCCTGAGGATCTAGAGAAAGAAAACAGCTGAAGGATTTGGAGACTCAGCCTCAGGGGAGCAATGTGATCTCTGGCACATCACCAGACCTTTCTGAACCTTTAATTTAAGACATGAGGGGAAAAAAGCCCTTCCAGTATTAAAATTAATCAAAGGAGTACAGATTCAAAATGTAGCGGCTGAAAGTTTTGGTAGCCCTAAAAGGAACGAGAATAACACAAACACCAGTAGCATTGCCCTTCTTGAAATCCAAAGCTTCCCTTGGCTCAGTTAAATGCAGATTTTCTTTCTGCTGTTGAAGCACGTCTGTTGTGACAAGTAACCTACTGCCCTCACCTGAGAGACTCACTAATGTTGAGGGGGCATGCCTTCTACCCCTCCCGCCTCTCCCTCTGTTCCTGAGCTGAAGAACTTGCAGGAGATTAGATGCTTCTTATACAATGAGCATGCAAATGCAATCCTGATTTAATAGCAAGGCTGGAAATCTCATAGGAAAGATAATTTTAAAAATAGTTCATACCGACAGTAAGCTCTGTGTTTAACTGGAAAATAAGCTCCAATCAGCGACAGTCTGAGAGCAGGGAGAACGTTCAGCATGGGCCATTCTCCTCCCTTACCATCTGTTCTGCCTCACCACCACCATGCCTCCTGTGTTAGACAGTTTTATTGTCACAAAATACCCAACAGAAACAACTTAAGGGAGGAAAGATTTATTTCGTTCACAGATTCAGAGGTTCCAACCTAGCCTGTGGACAGACAGCTGTGCCAGAGCAGTTCACATCATGGAGGACTGGAAGCAGTATGAGGCAGACAAGAAGGAGCCAAGGCAAGATATAACTCCCAAGAAAATACATGTGACCTCCCTTCAACCCGGCCCTACCTTTCAATACTGTCTCCCAATACTCTGTCCATGTTTCGAATCTATCAAAACATTCATTAGGTCAGAGGGCTTAGAGTCTAGTCACAGACACACCAAGAAGTATGCTTTCCCAGTCTCCTAGGCAGCTCAGTCCAAACAAATTGGCAATCAAGACTACCCCAGACAACATCCAAGTCAGACCATTGACTTAGACAGAAATATTCCTGGGATTGATGGAATGCTTTATATTTAGTAGAGACTCTTTTATTGATGATTAAGATAAAATAATTGGGTGTTCGACTCCAATGTTCAATTTATGTGTCTAATAAAACCCATTTCTTTTAGTCCTTCTCCAACCTGATTTAAGAAAAAAGTGTGGGACAGAAATTATTGAATACTTTAATCTGTCATATGTCTTTGTAGATCCTGTGCTTTGAGGAAATCAGTGTTCTCCATGGCAGAGACTTTTCCTGGGGAAAGAAATAGGGACTTCTGTCTGGCCCGGTATGGTCTGCTAAATTATTTAATTATTTTCTGTGTATGTGTATGAGTGTCTTGCCTGCATGTACCATGTGTTCAATGCACATGGAGAACAGAAGAGTATGTCAGATCCCCTGGAACTGAAATTATGGACGGTTGTTAGTTACCATGTGGGGCTGGGAACTAAAGCCAGGTCCTATGCAAGAGCTGACTGCTCTCTAGCCCCCCTTTTACCTCTGAAGACTAGATAGTGGAGGCATCCAGGAAGCAAGTGCTAGTTTCACCCTCCTGTGTGTCTTGGAGACACGTTCTCCTCAACTTAAGTGTTCAAGGCTTGGCAGTGATTCTACCTCTTCTCCATCCATGGATCTCTCAGGCCAGTTCTTATTTAAAACTCTCTGTCCCTTGAATGTAAGAGAAATGTGGAGTTGTAAGCCCTGACTTCTAATTTGGAGAACAGGACCACTGTTGCTTTTGGGTGGCTCACTCCTTTTTCCTTTTCCTCTTTTCACACTAATGGCATCTTTTATTGGTATAAAAATATAGGAGGGGTTCTGTTCCTACCAACACTACATATTCTAAAAGCTCCCTTATTAAAAAATACCAAGACATGCTAGTAATGTAACAAACACTGGAGCCAAGAAACTCTCAGGGCTCTGAAATGGAAGAGTTAAAATACAGAGTGCAAGCAACTGAAGTCAGACCGACCTGAAGGTGTTGTGTAGTTTTGGTGCCCTTAGGTTTTAACTATCCAGAGTACAGGGTCTGTGCCCAATCAGAATTGAGACTCCTGTCTAAACGTAGGACTCTATAGTTGAAGTGTTGATGAAAGGAGAAACCGGCAAAGGGCAATGACAAAGAAACCCGCGGGGTTGATTTGGGTTTGGACGGTGAAAAACCCTACAATTTATTGGGGGTTGTCATTCTTGTGCTTGTCATTCTTCAGGCTTAGAACATACACCAGCTGTGCATTTGAGAAATACCTTGGTAGAGAAATTAACTTAAAGGCCTCTAAATGAGATTGCTTTGAGACATTGACTGGAACCAATGTAAATCCTCTTTGGAAGATGGAATTGCCCCTGGGCCTTGGCAGATTCCCAGAAAAGAGAAAGCAGAATTGATGTTAGTGAAAGCAAGGGATATAGATTGTCATTTGATCTGGACTAGGTGAAAGTGTGATGGAATAAGAAATATGTATTTGTTTTCTGCCGGTTTCCTGGCACAGAGTCCCTACAACTTTCACAATTTCCTGAGCACGGGATGCTAGGTACATCTTTCATTTATATCTAGTATTTGGCTTCAGTTCCTGGCAAAGCTTCTGAGTAATAGGAGCATCTCCTGTTCTACTGAGCTAACTCATGGTGGGCTTTTAGTTTGGGCTGATCACCAGAAAAGCCAAGTTGTGAGCAGATACTTGGAACTTCCCAGTTTCACTATTTTTCTTCCACAAAGGCAAGTTGACTTGGAAATCTACTTAAATTGAACATGCCTGTGTGGTGAAACCTTTATTAAAAACCCTGAACTATGAGGTTCAGAGAATTCTGGGTTTCTGAACCTGGTAGAGATGCCTAACGGTTGGTCCCCAGAGAGCTCACAGAAGCTCTATGTGTCTTTCCTCACAGGTGGCTGAATACATCTCTTCCATTTAGTATTTATATCTTTTGCAGTGTCTTCTAAACTAAATGAGTAAATAATAAATTGTTCCTCTGAGTTCTCTATGCAAGTTAGCAGATTATCAAAACAGAGAAGAGAGTGATGGGATCAATGACTTATGGCCAGTCAGACAAAAACAGGTCCTAACTTGCCCATGGCAGGATGAGTTGTTGCCTGAATTTCTAAATACTAAAAGAGGTGAGATCAGAGAGGAAACGTGGTAAGAATCTGGAAAGGAAGAATCAGGTGAAGATGGAAGACATAACTTCCCCACACCTTCTTCTCTTACATCAGACTCTCCATGCAGGACAACGGGCCATGGTATCAGGCTGTAATCTGTGCTCTGATTGGAGAAAAGGTGAAAGCTTTCAAAGTAAAAAGAATATTTCTCGAGTGACTTATTTCTTCCTTGTTTGGATCAGGTCCCTGTTCTCAGCACCTCATCCCTCCCACTGTGCACCAAGTGGGGATATTTTGCAGACAGAGAGGTTAGGGCCATCCTAGGGGGGACTAGGAGGATAAAGCCTCGGTGAGGGGAGGGAAAGCGGGAACTTAAGACAGAAAGGGACTCAGCCCTTTTCTCTGCTGATCTTAGTTCCTGTCACTCCAGGTCTAGCTTCTTCGGACTTCAGATTCCTTTCAGAACCTAACTCTAGGAGATCCAGAGATGAACCTACAAAATAAAGTTGTTTGCTTTGTGATTTCAAAGTGTAAAGTTATACATATACTATGTAACTAGGGTGTAATTTAAATTAAATATTTTTTAAAGATTTTCTTTCTTTTTAAAGTTTATTTTTCTTTGTGTGCAGGTGTGTGCATGTGCATGTGAGTGCAGTGCTCACAGAGGAAATCAGATCTCCTGGAGCTGAATTTAAGGCTGTTGTGACCTACCTGATCTGGGTGCTGGGTAGTGAACCCTGGTCCCCTGTAAGAGTAGCAGGTGTTCTTAACTATTTGGCTATCTTTCCATTCCCTACAGTAAATTTTCTTAAACTTCTTAAAAAGAATTTATTATTTATTTTAATAATGTATATGTGTATATGTATGTGTCTCTGTATGTGCGTTCAAGTACTGAAACCCATGGAGATCAGAGACATTGGATCCCCTGGAACTGGAGTTACAGATAGTTTTCAGCTGCCTGATGTAGGTGCCAAGAATCAAACTGAGGTCCTCTGGAAGAGTAGTAGATGCTCTTAATCGCTGAGCCATCTCTTCAGCCCCAGAGTAAATATTTTATTAAAACATTTTAAATGGATTTCAGTGTTTAATTTTAAATAATCTCTTATAACTAAATTTAGGTAATAAAACTATCATAGTACCAAGTCCTTCAAATTTTCCTAAGCCTAATTTCTTGCAAGGCTACAAAGTTTTACATTACAGGATGTTCTTAATACTGCTTAGAGTTTGAATCCAGTTTAATTTTACAGCTTAAAAAAGTATTCATGTAATAAATATTCTTCTCTAAAAATCTATGAACTGAATGTTAAAAATGGTAAGTGTGGAGACTGTAGAGATGGTTCAGTGGTTAAGAGTGTTTCTACTCTTAGAGACAACTAGAGTTCAGTTCCCATGTCAAGGCAGCTGACAACCACCTGTAACTCTAGCTATAGGGGCTCTAACACCCTCTTCCGGGCTCCGCAGGCACCTGCATTCACATGTGTACATAACTACATACAGACACACATATATACACATACTATTAAAAATAGAATCTTTTTAAAAAATAGGTATAAAGGGAAAGCGGGGAAGGAGGAAGTGTAAATGAGATACAAATATTCCTGTGCACATCCGAAAAAAGGTGATACAAACTTTAGGGGTACTGATGAGTCTTCTGAGGAAAGTCTCAAGTGTCTAGAGGAAAGAAGCCAAGTACAGCTGGTTGGACACAAGCAGACTCTCAGGCATCCTTATATAAGGCAATGCTGTGGACTGTGTTGAGTCTGTCATCACTGCCTCCTGGTACAGCCCCATCAGACTCAAGATGGGAGAACAGCACAAGCAGAAAGTGAGAATAAGTCTTCTTTTGGAACTCTAGAAAATACAGGTGTTCAAGCTGTCCTGCTAGGCGAATTCTCCAACTGGATGTGATATAGAATGTAAAATGACACACAATATGGCATTGCTGAGTGTGCTGGTGGTACCCAAAGTGTGGTCTGGCACAACAAGATGGTGGCACCCGGGGGGAGCTGGCAGAGCAGTAGCAATGCCCACTGATATAGAACAAGATATTGGAGGGGCCTTTAAAAGAGAATAAGTGGAAGAAAAAGTGGTCACATTGGAACAACCTTGTTAATATGCTCTTAGGCTTGGGGACCAGTGGAGATCTGCGTTAAACTTCTGAATGCTGAACTGTACCCCAAGCTCCTCTGTCTAGACTTCTATTCATGTTTGTCTCTCTCATCAGTTTATCATTCAAGGAGACAGTCTCTCTCTCTCTCTCTCTCTCTCTCTCTCTCTCACACACACACACACACACACACAAACACACACACTGCATAAACATAGGTCATATTTGACTAAAAGTTCTCTCCCCACAATAGGTAGAGGCAGAACACATCCACATAGAGCTTTGAAGCTGCTTTAAACCTCTGTCACACAGGCGTCTCACTGGGTCTGCATAACAAGCTGGTGAGGTAAGCACCCAGTGAGAAAGTCTGATGTAAAACCCAACATAAGTACAGCTGGGTGGTTAGAAATCCCTCCTTGGGGCAGGCTCCCACTAACAACTACCAGCTTCTTAGAAGAGCCAGGTCTAGTTCCTCCTGTGAGCCAGACTGATGTAGTTATTTGAGATCTTATCGGTTCTGGAAAGGAAAGAAGTTAAATTCGTGTGGCCTTCTGGAAAGGATCAAACATTTTGCCTTTTACCTGGAGATTCGACTCTTCTTGACAAGGGAATGAACTTGATGAGCTAATGTAAGGAACCAGTTCTTACAGACTCCGTTTGTTTTAAATTGTATTTTGAGGTTTGTTTTAAGACGTGTCTACTTGTCACAGTGACATATGCCAGGGCGTCTGTGCTGAGGCAGCCCTTTTAAGAACCCTTTCCCCAAAGGGCCTTAAAACCTGGTAGTTAACCTTTCTCCTTCTTAAGAAGACACTCCTACCTCCAACCAGGATCCCTCCTTCTAACACAGACGCATTTAGTACACGTCCTTGCACTTTCAATGGGCTAGCATGAGGTACCCGTACATAGTTTGGTATCTCTGTTTCAGTTGACAGGCTTGGCTGCATCATCTGTTTATTCACCCATGTGCTCACTTGGTACACATTTCTTTTATGTGTACCACGTACCATGTACCAACTTCTATTACATTAACTAAATATAACCAAATGTGCTTTGATGTCACAGCTACTACGCTAAGCATTTTACACATGCTGTCCTGTCCTCCTCCTGGCCATCTGTGAGGAAGTTACTGTAAATATTCCCATTTGATAGGTGAGAAAAATGGAGGGAAGTTGGAGGAAGTACTGGAGCAGACATCCAAGGAGACAAAGGTTGATCTTGACACTCTGTTGCCTCTGGGAAATTCAAGGGTGAGTCAGGCATGGTCCATGCCTTCATGAACTCAGGATTCACTAAAGGACACAGAATTGTATAATAAGTACTATGAAATAGAAATGTTATCCTAAAGGAATATGCTGTAGATTTGTGGGGGCACAAGGATCAAAAGCATCTCAGACTGCCTGGTTAGGAGGGATGAGAGTCTGGGGATCTTCACCGGGTCAAAGGAAGCTGCTTCTATGAGGAAATGCAAACTTCAAAGGACAGAATTGCTCTGACAGAGTCATAAAATAAAGCCTAAAGCATCATCTCTTACCAGACTCATGTCCTTTGTAGAAGAAGTGAGCCTTCATTAACTAGAGAGATACAGGTTGCTCCTGAGGAACACAGACATGGGGAAATCTGTAAAACCTTTCCTTCAGAGAGTTAAAGTGTCAGAAGAAGAACCCAGAAAGAAATATTCAATGTCCGTATCACTCTGGCTCTTTCATAGGGCAAAGCGTATCTAAAAGTGTTAATGTGGATAAATATGATATCCTTAAACCAGGAGAACGGGTCAGGCACATTTATGAACTTAGATAAGGAGAGATTCAGAGCTAAAGATTAGAATTACCATCTCATGATAGTTATGAGAAAACATACCACTTTAGACTAAAGCTAGTATCCAATATACTCACCCCAAACTGCTGTTCATTTCAGATGACAGTAAGTGTTCTCTTCATTGAATAAACTTTCCTATTTCTGATAATATAACTTTGCTTCCTAAGGCTTTGTCTGTAAGGAGAGAATCTTTTGACCAGACAATTTGTATACATACTTGAGCTTTACAAGAATATTCCTCAGTATAAAACAATAGATGGGTATTAATTTTTGTATGTGATATTAAAAATCAGACTCAGGACCTCACAAACAATAGGCAAACACTCTATCACTGGACCACATACTCAGGCCAAGAGTTATTATTTTTATATCACATCAACTATATGAGAAGAAATGTTAGAGATGTTCAAGAATTCCCTTTGCAAACCTTCATAAGTTATTCTCCCCAAAGTAAGATTATCACAGGCAAGACCCTTTTTCCTATTACGATGCATACGACTCCTATTTATACAAGCAATTTGAAATTAAAATATTTAATCTCAAATTTAACAAATAGGCTCATCTGATGTACTATGATTTATTAATGAGATGTGGAATGGTAGGGATAAGGAGGGTCACTTCTGCACCTGCTTATTTAAGTGCAGATGTTCAGTCACTGTCTCTTCTGTTCAAATCCAGAAACTAAATCAGCATCTTCTATTCGTTATTGTCAAGTGCACTGAACAGGTTGATTTCATATCTGTTACCCAGAGAGAAAGGTAGCAATACCATGATTGCCGACAATATCCTGACTTTTTAGAACCTGTTCATATTGAAACAACCTGGATCTGCTTTTTGCTTTTCTTTGTAGCTCCCTCACATTGTTGATTTAATACCAGTTAGTCCTGTGTCCGTGACACTGCATCATTAATTAGGCTGTCTGTGAATATTGGCTTCTGGTGACAGTCTCAAATATTGTTTCTGAGCTTTACAGATGATAAATGCAAGCCTCAATTTGCATTTGCAAGCCACAAATGCAAGCCTCACCTGGGGACAAAGGTAAAGGTGAACAATAATTTATTTTCAGGTCATCTTAAATTTGCAGTTGAGATTCTTACAGCTTAAACATAGACTAGCATAGCTTCTGAGCACCTTTCCTTGAAAGCTTTAGGCTACAATCAGAGCCTTCTTAGAATGTGGAGGTCAGGTGACCCTTCTGATGCTGGCTGCATGCCTTCCTTTCACCTGCTTCCATTGGTACAGAGCACGAGCAGGGGGTCCTGGGCTTCTGGAAGTGTAGTCCATTCTGGGGAAATCGAGTATGCAAATAAAAGCTTTCTGGTCATATTCATCTACCATCGCGTCAAGAGGCCAGGTAGGAAAATGTTCAACATCACAAACAATAGTTCCAGGAACTGCAGAGCTGGTCCAATTCCAGAAAAGCAGCCCACCTTATCTTTAATACTATATTTTTTTCTTGTTAGCAACTGTGGAAAGAAGTGCCAACATTGACCCCCAAACTAGCTGTGCAGAATCGTTACTGCTCCACTGCCAGAGCTTGTCAGCGTCTTTGAGCACCGGAAGAGCCAATGAACTGGCTTTTTTAAAACTTGCATTGATTTCTCTATCTTAATAAAACTCTCAACCTTTTCTTTGTTTCCTGAATGTACCAAGGTCACCTAACTTGTAAATGTGTATCCCAGCTGGCAGACTTTTCCCCAAACACATTTCCTTATAAATATTCATCTCTATATTTTTGTTTGATAATTCAAGCAAAAATGTCTATCATTTATTTGGCAGGAATGAAAACAACATGGTGTCACCATATCAAAAGATAGAGACAAGAGAATATATTAACTGGAAAGGTCTGTTAGCACCATAAAGCAAAGGACTTGCAGGCTTTTGTGAAACCCAAGTAACTACCCCTGAGAATAAGCTGACAGGTGGCCCAGTGCCTGTGGAGAGGCTGATGATTGTCCTGGGTGTCTTGCTGCCACCTTCCACTGCATCCTGTTTTTTATCACTTTAATTCTCCCAATCCAACAGCCATTGACAGTTTTATAAATCCAACATTTCTTCTACACTTATTAGTAGAATTCTGATCAATAATTTTCCCATCTTGCCAACTTACATTTTACATATAAATATATATTAGAATCAGAGTTTTTATTCTAATCAGTGAGTTAAAATGTACTACAATCATTTCTCCTGAGCTTGAATTGTCCCAGATTTAGAAGCATGGATTTTAAAACATTTCAAACTCTAAGAAGCTAGATGACCTGGCGTAAGTCACTTCGATTTTTTAAAATTCCAATTTCTCATTTTGTATAACAAAAGAGTTACACGAGAAAAATCCTTCATTTCTTTTTCTATGTGTACATCTGAAGAACCAAGACATATAATTTTCCTTTTCTTCTCTTTCTAAAATGGTTATTTTTGTTTTGAGGGAAGTTTCTAAAAAATTCAATTCACATTTAAAAAAATCATTTAACTATGTGATAATAGCAGTTAGTTTAAAGCAGCACATGATTGGTTAGGCCATTTATTTCTTCACACAGAGAGAAGGAGGGCTAGGGTACATAGCCTTTTGTGTCTAAAGGGCTGGAATAATTTGAAATCCCCTGACCCTCAGCAGGACATATTAGCTGCTTCCTCTAACAATGGCAGTGCTTCTTGGATGGTCTATTGTTCTTGCCACTAATGTCCTGAGAAAAAGCAATTCTTGCCCACCTCCTCATCTTCCCTCACTCCCCACCATTCCCCCACCCACTGAAATGCCCAACACCAAAAGCCCTAAGGGTCTCTTTTTCCCTTACAAGCTTTCATGGCCTAGGATTTGATCATGTTAATGAGAACTGCCAAGGTGATTTGGAGAGGAAGTTGCATTCGATTCCCATATTGTGTTTTCCACTGACTCATTACAGGCAGGCACAGCTGTGCTGTGTCGCTGTTCGGTATGTTATGTGTGAACAAGAACATCCCCTTACATCTCTGAAAGAAGCGTCATTTACTGCCTCCAATTTTATTTCTTTTTTTTTAAAGTATTATTTCAAATATTCTTCAATTTGAATTGATAGTTCATTGAGTTATAATTTTACTCTTTCTTTGCAATGCACAGGAAACCATTAGAAACATTTTTTAATTAGATTAAGGGTATGAGACAAAGGTAAAAAAATTAAAAAATGAGGAGCATTTATGTAGTCCACTTAAAAATGTTCATTTAGGTCATGAACTAGCAAAGACGTCTGGTGATTTTTGCATTTCCTTTTGTGTGTGTGTGTGTGTGTGTGTGTGTGTGTGTGTGTTAACAGCCAGGTCAACAATGGAGCAGGAGAAATGGAAAGGGTTTGTTTTTTGTTTGTTTTAAATATTCCCATCAACTTCCTCCAGTGCGATAGTAATCTCATTGTCATAACAGCTCAAGTCAAAGACTGTGGTTTGGACTGGGGGCCATGAACAGGGGATTTTTAAATAGAACATTAACAATATTTTCTAAGGAAAAAAAGTCATCCCCGTACAAACTTTCCTTCAGCCAGATACCCTGATGTTTGAGAATGCTGACTTTTATTTTTTTATTTTAATTTTTATTTTTTATTTGCTCGCGTCTCTGGTTGGCAACTTCTTTGGGGAATTCCATGGAGAAACAGATGTTGCCCTAAATATAGATTGTGCACAAGAGTTTAGACTGACCCCACTACTAATCAGAAACCAAACAATATCTTCAAGGGTTAAGACGAGGGCAAGCACAGCGTCTCCATTCCATTTACTCAGCATGTTGGTGCCCCAGATCTTTTAGCTGCAGAGGACTTTTTGAATGGAGAAGCTTCTGGAGTCTAATGACTCTGAGGAAATGAGTTATTCTTGTCACTGACCGGAGACAGTTGCCATTCATACTAGAGAAGAAAGCAGATCTACTACAGGGCATGAAATTAAATTTTCCAGGTAGCAGCAAGTAATTGACACTGTGGGGTGACCTTTGCCTGTGGCAGCCCATTTCAATCTGTGGGGCACAGCCATCGGGCCAGCTCCCCCTGGTGACCCCATAAGCTGAGCCTGGAGAACAGTGTGCCCGAGTTCTTCTATGTCTTTCTCCTAAGTGTTCCCCGTTTTTGTTACCTTTGTTCTCTCAGCCTGTTTTCTCTTTCAGATGCCCCCAATGGACTCATACATTTTTTATGAAATTATTAATCCATCCACCTGCGACACTAAATAGAAATCAGATTCATCAACTCACTCTGTGGCTCAGAGCCTAATAGTTTTCTTTGGTTTGGGACATGTAATGTTACTTTTTATGGATTTTTAGGTCCAACTTTAAAAAGTATATTCATCAGAAAGGTTTTTGAAAAACAGAAAAAGAACAGCTTAGAGAAGACCAATCAGCTTTCTCCTACTGACTACTCCTTTATATATTCAAAATTAATTGGTTTCTTCTGGATTGTGGCAGACCATCTATCACCAAGAGTGAGCTACAAGGTGAATATTGAATATATTTAAATAACAGGTTAGGCTAAGAAAGGCAACCAATAGGAGGAAATTGCATGCCTGTCTTTTGGAATTGCTCAAGAATTAAATCATTTTGGAAATTCACTCCATAACCTATTACTAGTCTTGAAATTATTGACATTGAGCATGTGATGGCTTCCAAATTGGGATTATTTGGTTCAAAGCTCCAGACTTTTCTAAATGCCTTAGGTAAGGAAAATGGACTTTCAGTCCTAACGGAGCAATTTGGTATATAAATTATGTAACTGCAAAGAACAGACCAAAAGATCACAGCTCCTAAAGCCAATTTAGATTTTAATCAGATTTTTCATTCCAGTTTTAATTAAAGCATTTGACTTAGAAAAATGACTATTAGTAAAACTGACTGCTGGTAAAGCAAAAGAAAATAATTAATTGGAAAAAAATGTGCCCTGACTGCTGTGAAGATTCATAGCACATGCTAGAATAAGGAGAATGCTTTAATGAACTCTAAGAACATACAGTAGTATTTCTCTTTTGAGACATGTAGAAATTCTGTTTGTCAGATTTTTCCCTTTGGATGCTGACAGTAGTGAAAACCACACACACAAAAAAGCCCTTTTTTAAAAAATTTAAAATCTAACAGTAACTTCAAAATTATGGGCTGTAGTTTTTCATGAACTTTTTCCACCTGGATTGATCAGGCTGATCTCTGTAGCTATGAATCAGTCAGTTGATATTTGTGGAATCTTTGCTTGTCCAGACACTGGGAAGATGACTGAAGAAGTATCAGATCTAGTTCCTGCTCTTGGAAAGCTTGCAGTCTATTAAGCAAATGAATGTGGGGAGAGGAAGCTAGAAGTGACTGGCATAGCTCTGATGGTATAAAGTGACGGTGAGGGGACATCTGCCTGATTTAGACTCGACCAGGTCCAACGAGGTAGGAGATTGGAAGGGGCACAGGATCTGCAGAGACTCAGGGGCATCAAGAGTGACACCAAGGAAAAAGATGAAAGGGGGTTGTTGGAGGACAGGAATCAGGTATCTACATTCTTTCTACACTATTCTACTGCTTCTCTGTAGGCACTAGAAGATGCAGTTCTGAACTAGAATCTGGATTGAGACAGCAAAGAATGTATAGTCATTCTGTGGACCAAGTGAAGGAGAGACGAAAATAGTAGGAACCTGTGTAATTAAATTTATGACCTCTCCCATGAGACTGGAACTGTGGTCACCTCCCAAGAATCTGAAGCTGTGGCCCCCTTCCATGAACCTGGGTTGTGGTCCCTTTCTGTGAGCGTGGAACTATATTTCCCTCCCATGAATCTGAAGCTATAGCTGTCTTCCAAGAGCTGGAGCTGCGGTTGTTTCCCATGATCCTGGAGCTCTGGGTTTACCTCCTTTGAACCTGGAGCTGTGGTCCCCTCCTGTGAGCTGACATCAAGACCTTTCCCATTCCCCAACATCACTTTTCACTTTCTCTTCTACAGCCCCAGTGTACCTTCACCTGTGCCCTACAGAAAGTGTAAATCACCTAATCGAACGTCATAAAAATCACAGTCTGGGAAGTTTCAAAAAACAAAACAAGAGCTGGGGCTATAGGTCAGAGGTACAGTATTTGATAAGCTCAAGGTCCCGGGTGTAATCACCAGTGGGGAGTGGGGATGGGATGGGAGAAAATTAAAGTATTTCAAGGACTTGGGTTTGCAGTTCAGCTTGTCCAAGGCCCTGGGTTTTGCCACAAAAAAAGAAATAATGTAACTTTGCAAAATATTATCATTTGGAGGGGAACACTGGCTAAAATGTAGGGAGAAGTGTTTTCTTACTTAGGATTCCCTGTATGTCCACGATTATCTAGAAATGTTTCAAAAAAAATGAAACCAACCAACCAACCAACCAACAACAACAAAAACCCTTAGTTAGAAGGTGGGGTGATATGATCAAGATATCTTGTATTCAACTCTCAGGGAATCAATAAAAATATATCTTTTAAAAAAATTCAATGAAAGAGCTGCTAGTATCTTCTTTAATATATAGGCTTTGCCAAAGGGAAAAGTCAAAAAAAGGATTAAATATCTTACCAAACACCAAGATATTTATAAGATAAAGAAAAATTATGTGGAACTGTCATGAAAAATTTCAGGAGCTGGGGAGATGATGCAAGTTTGAGGATTGGAGTTCAAACCCCCAGCACCCACCAAAAATGCTAGGCAGGTGTGGCATCTGTAACAGCAGCACTTAGGAGGCAGAGACGGAGTGTTCTACTTACTTTCTATTGCTGTGACAAAACACCATGACTAAAACCAAGTAGATACAGTCTATCTTTGAGAGAAACACAGTAAGAACCTGGAGGTAGATGAAGCAGAGACCATGGAGACAGGTTGTCTACCGACTTGCCCCCAGCCTGTGCTCAGCCTGCTTTCTTATACAACCAGGACCACCTGCCCAGGGGTGGCACCACCCACAGTGGGCTGAGCCCTCCCACATCACACAACAATCAAGAAAATGCCTCACAGACTTGTGATAAAGGAAATTTCTCAATTGGGGTTCCTTTTCACAGGTATGTCAGGTTGACAAGCAAAGCCAACTATGACATGGGATCCCCAGGGCTATTTGCTATTGGCTAGCTAGACTAGCTGGAATTAATGACACTCTGGGCTCAATAAAAGATTCTACCTCAGTAAATAAAATGGAGAGTGATGAAGGAAGACACCTACTATCAGCTTCAGACCCCCACAAGCACACACACACACACACACATTTGCACCTGCACATATATGTGCTCAGATACATGTGAACATGCATATATACACATGAATACTATGAATGCATGCAAAGGAAAAAAATATGGATATATCATAGAAAAAATGTACACACATACACTCACATACACACACTCACATGCAAACACACAAAAAATGGAAAGAGAGAAAAAGGGAAGAAGGAAGGAAGGAAGGACAGGCCTGAGTGTGTTAGTTTTCTTGTCCCTACAACACTCAGTCAAAGTAGTCAGCCCCTGTACAAGGAAACAGGAAGTAGGTGGCCACACTGAGGTAGGCAGGAAGTAGATAGTGCGATCTGAAGCAGGACCAAGCTACCTCTTTCAAACCCACCCCCAATGAGCCACTGCCACCAGCCAGGCCTCACCTCCCAAAGGTCCTACAAGCTCCCAAGACAGTACCACAAGCTGTGAACCAAATATTCAAACACATGAGCCTGTGTGGAACATTTCACAGTCAAACCACAGCACTGGACAAGGTCTATGAGTTCATGCTCTATTGGGAAATATAAACAAAAGAAAGCAAGAACGAGAGGGGAGTGAAGGGAGGATGGGAGTGGGAAGAACAGAAGGATGTGCATGACAGCCTTGGCTACTATGTCACAAGAAGCCACCAAGCGGCTCCCCAGGACAAGCTGTGGAAAACTTACCTCAGACCTACATACGTATGGATGGTGAGAACGTCCTCCATGCAGTGCTCTCTGGTCACATCCATCAAAAGGAGTCCTGTAGAAGTGAGCCACCCTATACTTCTTGGTTAAGTCTAGTCATTTGGCCCATTCTGGAGACTTGTTTCTTTCAGAGAAGCAGATGCTGAAACCTTTGGAAGAGCTGAAGACAGCACTGGGGACTCTTAAAATCCTGCATGGCGTCCCTCCCCTCAGTTGTCAGTCACAGAGCTGACAATCGAAGAGACCAGGTGAGACTGGAAGATTCTGAGGAGGCCTGACCACACATGTAACCACGGCCAGTCCTTCTCGGCTGCCTCTTTGATTTCTCCCATATTCAGTCTAGGAATTTTGATCATCCACAAGGGCAGTGTGAAGCTAGGAAAGCACAACTCGCAGTGTTTAATGCTGTCACTTAAAAGTTCTCTAGCAAACTGGTTAAACAAGGTGGGGATGAATGAGAACAGCTGGCACTAAACTGAAGGATGGGGAAATAGTAAGCTCCTGACCATTCTTGAAATTTGGCTTTTCAGCAAAATCTTTTTCACTTTAAATGTGGGTGAGGGGGAGGGAGAGTTGTGTCTAGTTTCTTAAAACTTGATGCTCATCTAAGGAGGCAAAAGGAAGAGGATGTAAGATGGACAGGGAAGAAGAGACAAAAAGACAGTTGAAACACAGGGCCTCTGGGAAATGAAGCCTAAGTCTGCCCGGAGATGTGTGGCGCTGGAAAAGCAGGGGTCTCCATCACTGCGCATCCGACAGATGCACAAATCAGAAAACCACTTCAGGATCAACGCCTGTGATAAGCAAGGTAAAACGAGCAAAACAAAATCATATTCTGAATTTGTAGGCATAAGCCATGGTCCAGGAGGCCACCAAGCCCTGGAAATTATCCCAGGCCTCCCCTGGAAGATTATTCTTAAACTTGAAAATGCTGATAATATCAGCAATTGACTGTAAGCTTTGGGTCCATGTGAACTTCTTCTCAGCCGGTGGCTCCTAATTAACCTCTGTCCTGCTGGCTGTATAATTCTGGAGGACCCCTGAATGTCCTCTGCTTTTAAGTCAATTGAGGCCATCTGCTGGGTCAAACTAATTCTGACCGAACTTTACAAAAAACGTAAAGGAAAAGACTAGCTGTTCTTAAAGCTACAAATGAGGAGGCTGTGTGGGCAGAAAAAATGAAGGCGTTTTCCCCTCTTCTTTGCTTGAAGCTCCTGTTTTCCAAGATCTCCGATATAACTCATTAGAAGAGAATATTCAGAATATTATCATAGGAGGCAATTTGATTAATTTTGCATAAACAGTTTTGGTAGTGTGTAAAATTTCTACATGAAGTGTATATACCTTTTTCAAAATCCAATCATTTTTTTTCATAACATCTTTATACTTTCTACTATGACTGGATCACATTTAAACCGGCTTATTTTTGTGAAAGGAAATAGCTACTTTAGCCTTGTCTAAGAAACACTATTATGAAATTGAAATTGTGATGCTCTCTGTAGGTACTTACACAATGTTTCTAGAATGTTGTGTTGTATCATACAAATTTTCTAGCCCTCGGAGTATAGTAACGTGTAGAAGTGATACTCTTCAATTATAGTCAGAAAACAATAAAGTGGAAAGAAAAATCACGTCAGAGAGAACAGTCCTGAAAAATATGCATGGGAGCCTAAACTGGCTTGTTCATTTGTTTTTACTATTATTATTATTTTATGTGTACACATATATTGCTTGTATGTAGGTGGGTGCACCCATGTCATGCAATGCCCAAAGAGGTCAGAAGAGAGTTCTGACCTCAGAACTGGAGCTATGGACAGTTATTAGCCACCATGTGGGTGGTAGGAATTGAACCCAGTTCCTCTGGAGGAATAGCCAATTTCCTTAACCACTGAGTCATCTCTCCAGCCCTGTTTATTTGTTTTTAAGAAAGAAGCATTATAGTACTCCTCAGTTATAATGGATCTTTATTTTTTCATGTCCTAAGAAGTCTTGTCTGTATGCATCTATAGCCACATTCACATTTTTCAGTTTGAAAAATATTTCTGTGTGTGTGTGTGTGTGTGTGTGTATGTGTGTGTGTGCCTACGGAGGCCAGAAGTCAGCCTCAGGTATCATTCCTCAGATGGTCCACCTTGTCTTTTGAGACAGGATGTCACTGAACCTGGAGCTTACCAATTTGGCCAGACTGACCAGAAACTCCCAGGGGATCTTCCTGTCTCTCCTTAGCACTGGGATTACAAGCATACACCACCACACTTGGCTTTTTATGTGGGTGCTCTCTGGTTCAAACTCAGGTCCTTATTATGCAGAACAAGCACTTTACCAACTGAGTGTCTTCCCAGCCTCTCACAAGTATTTTTTTTCACTATAATTTCCTTATTCTGGTATGCCTAAAATAAGCAATCAAAACAAATTCATTTTATATTATATAACACCAGACTTTGTGTTCCATGATTTATGACAATGCAATTGAATTTGCTTGGTTAATTGGCAGAGAGCTCTTTGATGTGTGTCTTTAGTCCAATAGTTTATCACTGAATTCTTAGCCTAACTGCTCCTCGTTTCTGGAGATCCCACACACGGAGCATAGTACAGTGGGGTTACTAACAGATAAACCAGAGCAACCTAGGTAGACACAAGGCACCAGAACTCACATCTCCCTCTACCTCTCCCTGTCAGTAAGTTTCACAATCCCAAGATTCTGTCAAGCAGAAAACATGAGCTTATGTCAAGTGAATAGACACTTAAACACAAAGGAGTTCTTGAGAATAAGCTATGGCTGAGACTCAGGATAAGAACAAGGAGAAATCCCCTTGAGCGTGGTGGCATGAGGAGCTCCATGGAACGCTCTTCAACAAAACCACTAAGAATTTCCTTCAGGAGCCTCTGGAAATTTCCCTGAGAATGGACTCAAGAAATTCCAGGAAATCTTGGTAGGAACAGCCAGAGTCTGGCACACGAGCCCCAGCCCACTCTCCTCCTCCCTAGCACCTTACAGGACAGACACCCAGAAGCTCCACACTAGATAGGAGCATCCAAGAAGGAGTTCCCTCACCCCTCACTTCCCAGTGCAGAGACCCAGTGCCTCTCTGAGCAGGAACAGTCACATCATTTCTCATCCTCTTCAGCTCCAAGTCGCAGAGAGTACATCCCTGCTAAGTGCAAAAAGGAGGCATTCCCATCTTCTCCCAAGTCCACACTGGTTCGGTAGAGACTGTCCTCCAGCATACCTGATGCCATCAGCCACCAATCACTGGGAACTCTTTCAGTTGACTTCTGTGTCCCTTTGACATGGCACCATGAATATGGATTTGGTGCTTTAGGCCTCTTATTAATTCTTCCATTTTTAAGTTCCTCTTTACTTGCTGAGTGGCACTCTAGTCATACTTGTGGATTTCCATCTTCAGTCCCAGAATTAGCCATTTTTCAAAGAAACCCTACATTCTTTCATTGGAAAATGATCTTAGAAATTGAGAATCTGGGTGCTAGATTTTTTTTAGAGTAACACAAACGTTTTAAAACGGATGGTGTTGATGATTGTATATTTAAGAATTGTTAAACTAGCCAGGCGTGGCACATGCTTTTAATCCTAGCACTCAGGAGGCAGAGGCAGGTAGATCTCTGTGAGTTCAAGGCCAGCCTGGTCTACAAGGTGAGTTCCAGGATAGTTGAAGCTACAGGGATGCCCTGTCTCAAAAAGACAAAAAAAAAAAATTATTATTATTATTAAGTTTCTCATTTTATTTTGTTTGTATATGTGTTAACCTGTATGCACATACATGTATGTATGAATACTTTTACATATGTACACATGCATGTGAAGACCAGAGGACACCTCAGGTGTCACTCCTTCCCAGGTGCCTTCCATGTTGTTGTGTTGTTGTTGGAACTTGCCTGATTAGGCTGGCCCAGGCAGCCAGTGAGTCACAGGGACCTGCCCATCTCTGTCCCCCAGTGCTGGTATCACAAATGCGCGCCGCTGTGCTTGTCATTCATATATGAGTTCTTTGGATCGAACTCGTGACTTCAAACTTGTGTGTAAAACATTTTAGAGACTGAGTTATCTGTCCCTCGAGCTCAAATTGTCCACTTTAAATAAGTAAATTACAGAGAAGTGAATATCAATATATTAGAAAAATAAAATTAGTTTGGGGGAGTACTATACTTCATAGAGCAAAGAAGGGCTATGCAGATGAAAACCTAATGACAAGTCCTTTGCCAGTTAGAACCAACCATTGAGTCTCAAGGTGACCAGCAGGAAAGAATATATTTGGAACAGTATCTATACATCAACTAGTGCCTACAAATGAAAAAGTCTTAAAAACTAGTAACAACCTTTTAAAGAAAATTAGGCTGCTACAGATCATCCCAGCTCTAGCTTCCTTCCTGCCTTGGGGACAGTGCATGTGGCATTATTTAATTTAGAGCTTTGAAACAATAGGATGGAAAGAATAACAGATCAAACCCGCCTGCATTCCTGGAAATACTTGGGAGTCTAAACAACTTCATTTGTCCTTCATGGGAAACATTGCAGTAGGTTCTGGGCAGCTGCAATGTACTTTTAATGCATGTTGGCAAGATGTCCCTTCAAACACTCACTGTACTGAAACTAAGGCCTGGGGCCATGCCATTCCTCTAGAACAGTCAGAAAACACAAGGTGTGCATGTGGTTTGTTTTCCGGATGCACTCAGAGGCCCAAGGCTCCTTAACTTTACTTCCATGTGTGAGAGAATATTTATTGGTGTGGAAAAGTGAAAGAAAAGAAAAGAGGATGAGATTCAGACCATCCAGATAGACATCTCTACAGCTTATTTCCTAGTTCTAGGGAGGGGTGTCCTGTTGGTCTTCATTCTTGCCTTCGCTTTATGGTTTGTTCAAGGGCCAATACACTTGAACACGTACAGATGTGAGCACAAATGTGTATAAAGAGTTAAAGAAGGACACACATGGCCCTCCATATCCATCATCCATATGCATATCCATCATTCATATATTCGATCAATCACAGATCAGAAATCTTTGGGGGTAAAGATTGCATCTGTTCAGAACATGTGTAGTCTTTTTTTTTTTTCTCATCACTATTCTTGAAATAGCACGGTATTCCTTAAACTATTTATAATCATAGTGTTTACATTGTGTCATATACTATAAGTAATCTGGAAATTATTTGAAGTATGCAGGAAGATGTGCAAAGGTTAGATGCAAATGTTTTATATGTCATTTTGTATGAGAAACTTGAGCATTCCCAGATTTTAGAATTCATGGGTGGTCCTGGAACCAACTCCTTACAAATGCTGAAGGCGACTATATATGGTGAGACTGTAAAGCAGCAGTTAAAGACACCTCTGAAGAGTTAGACTTAGCGCGTCCAAACCCTTGCTCTGTTGTTCATCAGCTTAGGGCCATGAGTGCCTCCTTTATGATCACTATGACTACTAGAGGTGATAACAAGTAAAGCTGCTTACATATAGCAAACACACGCTGTTATCTGCTTATTCCTTATTCCTTGGCGACAGAATCAGCAGTATTCATTTCCAACCATGTACAGTATGCCCAGAGAGAAACACTTCCCACTGAGATAATCTCTTAATTGCTTCTTATTTTGTCTACTTTGAAAATTATTTTTAAGTAAATATTTGTTATAATACAAACATTTTTATGTTCAACAAGGACATTTGGGAATAAAAGGATTAGGGAGGAACTTAAAAAAAAATCACCCCATCATGGAGAATAAGGAATAAAATTTCACATTTTCCTTCCTGTATTTTTTCTGTGCATTTAACCTGCTTGAGATCACACTGTTTATACAGCTTTATGACTATTTTATATTAAGGATTACAAAATTAGCTATGTTATCAAAATTATTTATAGGCTTCTTGTTAAATATGGCATATTGACTGTATGTGTTTATATAGTCTCCTCATAAAGCCCATTTAAAATGAGAATAAAGGAATTTAAAATGTACACAATCACAGGGACTCAGGGAATGTGAGACAGGCAAGAGAAAATATGAGGCTGTAGAAAAGTCTCAAAGGCAGTGGAGGCACAGAACAGAGACTTCTCAGGGCAGGTAGGGCTGCAGCCCAGAGGTTTGGAGTGAGAGGTAGATAGCCCACCCATTTCACCTGGCAGCACTCTGGCAGCTGTGGACATGCTGTCAGCGCTCAATGAAGGTCAGGAGGAGATGCTAAGCAGAAAACAGGAGTCCTGACTGAGGTCACAAGGAAGCTGAGTTCCCAGCCCCTCCTCTCTCTTCTACAAGAAACCCAAATTTCAGTCCCTGGATAAATTGAACCAGAGCAAATCTGGAATAAAAGATGTTAGACAGAGCAAGGATGAAGGAGAAATACCAGGATCCACTCAGTAGGACTAAGAGAAATGTCGAATATGAACCAAGAGTATTCCCTTCCCTTCAAAAACGGCAACAACTGGACTGGGAAGGTGGCTCAAAATGAACAGAACCTGAGGTTTTTAACAGGAATGTCCTCTGGCTTTTGAGCTAAGAAACTTTCCCAGAAAGTGGAATTGAAAGGCAAATGGATAGAAACATAGGAAATAGAAGAAAGTTCAAGAATTAACCAAGGAAGACCAGTGCTGTATTAATTGTGCCTCCAGAGAGAGCAGAAAAATCAGGGGCAGGGGATTTTTCCAAGAAATAATTTACAAAATAAGTCCTTAACTTCAAGGGGATCATGAAATTTCCAGCAAGATGAAAGTAAACACACCCAACAGAGTAATATTCTTTTGAAATTTGAGCGTGCCAGAGAGAAACAGAAAATCTTAAAGTGTCTATGAAGATCAGGAATGAGATTATGTCAGACTTCTTTTTAAGGTTTTTTTTTTTAAGTTTTTGCATTTATGTGTTTAGTGTGTGTGCATGTACATGCATGGGTCTACACGTGGAGAACAGAGAACAACTTTGGGAGTCGGTTACCTCCTTCTACCATGTGGATTCCAGGGATAGAACTCAGATGGTCAGGTTTGACAGTTGCCAAGCTGCCCTCTTTACCTGTTGATCTGTCTCGATGGCCCGGTATCCAACCTCTTAGCATAAATATCTGAGGTAGAAAATACTGAGGAAGGGTTTCAAAAATCTTAGAGAAAGTTATTTTCTACATGGAATTCCATAACAAGGTGTGAGAGTTAAAGACGCTTTTCAGACCAGGAATTTCACTTTCACCATTTCTGCCTAACATATTAGTCGAGACCACAGTCAAAGTAATGAGTCAAGAGGAAGAAATAAAAGGACAGCCAGATTGGAAGGTAGAAAGCAAAACTGTCCCTGCTTGCAGATGACGTGAATTTTTAACATAGAAAATCCTTTTATTAAAAAAAAATAAAAAAACTACTAGAACTATTAAACAAATTTGCTGAAGTTGCAAGATAGGAAATCAACATATAAAAGCCATAGTGTTTTTATGTGCTGATAGTAGGCTAACTGAAAAAGATATCAAGTAAACAGTTCTACTTAGTATACGCAAATAAAACACACATTGACAAATGTAACCAAGGAGGTAAAGAATCTCTACAACAAAATCAACAAAACATTAATAAAGGAAACTGAAGAAATGTTATGGGTGTTTATGGATAGAAGAATTAACACTTATTATACTAGTTCAAGTAATCTATAGTTTCAATGAAATTTCAATCAAAATACCAGCGACATTCTCTCAGAAACAGAAAAACAACCTGACATTTATATAGAGTCATAAAAGATTCCAATAGCTATGGCAAGCCTGAGTTGAAAGACCCATGCTGGAACTACCTACTTTCCTAAAGTAGGAAGAACACTTCTTCAAAATACATGACAAAGCTGTGTAAACCAAAACAGTGTGGCACTGGTATAAAACCAGATGCATAGACAAGTGAAATAGAACTGAGATCCCAAAAGAAATCCAAACACTGAGAGCAAATAAGTTCCAATTTAAAAAATGTCAAGACCACACAGTGGGGTCCCTACAACACGAGAGAAAATACGCACTAAGTCTGCATGTGGCAAATGGTTAATATTTAAAACATGTAAGACATTCAGACAACTCAATAGCAAAAAAAAGATAATCCACTTTCAAAATGGATAAAGACATGAAGAGATATTGTTGGAAAGAAGATATACAGATGGCCAGCACAGTTACAGTGCTCTGCATCACTGGGGGAAATGAGATACCACCCGCTCCAGTTACAATGACTATTACCCAAGAAGGGGGAGATAAATTAGGGCAAGGATATTCAGAAAGGGCAGCTCTTGGCTGGTGTTGTGGGAATGTAAATTAGTGGGAGCATTGCGAATCACCTATGGAGTTTCCTCAAAAGATAATAATAAAACAAGCTTAGGATCCGGCAACCCCATGATGGGTTATGTACCCAAAGAAAAAATAAGACAGTATGCCAAAGAGGTGACATGCACACCCACGTTTATTGAAGCACTGCTCACAATATCCAGAGTAGGGATGTACAGCATGGCTAAAGCAGGAGAATGACTTTGAGTTCAAGGCCAGTTTGGGCTAAAAGTGTGTTTCAGTCTAACCTGGACTACATAGTTAAACACCTCAGAAAGCTACAATAAAGAGAATTCTATACATACATAACAGAATGTTGATCAGCCATAAAAGAGCATCTGTCACACACAGATGGTAAGTTAAAAAAAAGTCAGGCAAAAATGGACACGGATCAGTACTACATGAAAATATTTCCTGGATTTTAAAACGTGTTGCTCTTATATCAATAGAAAGAATATTGGTTACCAAAGTCTGGATGGTAAAGGAAAGGAAGGATAAAGAGAAATTGATAAAGTGGTAGGAAGTTACAATTAAACAGTGAGTTCTAGTGTTCTACAGCAGGCTAGAGTGACTAGTTAACAAGGATGTATCGGACATTTAGATGCCAGCTGGATGAGTGGGTTTTGAATAGTCTCACTATAAAGAAGTGGTGTTTGAGATGAATGACAAGATAATTATTGTGACTTGACCCATACACAGTGCACATATGTATGGTAACATCACACTGTGACTCAGAAATATATACAAATATCATGCCAAAAGAAAAAAATTTAAGTAGTAATCATTATTTTCTTGGTGTATTCTTTATACTTAAATAACCAGTTCCTTAAAAAGGAAACTGAAGTTCAATTTTTAAAATGTTATTCAAATTCAATACCATATTGCATGCATGAATTAAAACTTTTATTTGTATTTATCTAAGCAAAACCTTTTTACCTTCTAGCTTCTACTGTGTATCTATTTAAAATTTCAAACATAAATGAAAACTCCATATGGTCACATAGAATGACAGGATTAAAACAATTTCAGGAGGCTGGAGAGATGGCTCAGCAGTTCAGAGCTCCTACTGCTCTTGGAGAAGATCTAAATTGATTTCCCAGCACCCACATCAGGCAGTTCACAACCACGTGTCACTCCAGGTCCAGAGGGCCCAGCACCTCTTCTGTTGGATCCTCATGCACAGAAAATTTAAAAGTCTGTTCTGGTTCTCTCACTTTACATGATCACTACGTTTCATTGCTAACTTCAAATCTGGTATCAAAACACAGCCTATATGTCATGTGTGGGACTGAAACAAAACTGCTCTGAAAGCAGCTGAAAAGGTTCCAGATGACGAGGGACTTTCCCTAAGTACATGTAGCTGACTGTGACAGACTAATTGTATAACCCACTGGGAGGGGTCAGACTTATCTATGGAATACACAGTGTTTAGCAAAGGATAGCTAATGAGTTTATATTTACATTATTATATCTCAAGAATAATTTCAGTAATCACTTAGCAATTAGATCAATGAAAGCTTTGTTCAGATAATATTTTATAATATTGTTTAGAACTGGCAGCATACATTGATAATAAAAAGCAAGGACTGGGGGATTGGGTATAGCTCAACAGCACATGCCCAATGTGTGAAGTCCTGGGTTCTGTCCCCAACCTGTCCTTTCCCCCCCCAAGACCAGAACGAATTACTTTTGGTCTTCTGATCATTTTAAAACTCTCTGAAGACAACATATCCACCCCTAACAGTCTGCATAGGGGTGGTCAAACACTCTGCCTTACCCATGACTCATCGCTTTCTAGGTGTTCTTAGTCGAGGTTCTTTTAAATTGTAGGTATTTTAGGGTTGGGTGATGTGTCGTTGCGGTTTTAGTTTTTCACTTCCCAGTGATTAAGTGTTTTAAACATTTTTCCATATACTTCCTGGTTGTTCATATTAGTATTCTCCTGTGCTCTGTTTCTGTGTGTTTAGTCATTATTGCTCCCTCACAGAGTGGAATCCTGCGGTATTTGCCCTTCTATACCTGGCTTTTTCACTTACATAAAGCTTTCCAGGTTCTCTCATGCAGACATTCTTTCTCTAGTAAGTGGAATAATATTTTATTGTACTTATAGACAATATTTTATTTATCTACTCATCTCCCAGCAGATACTTTGGTTGTTTCTATGTCTGGGGTTTTATGACTAATGAAGAGTATGGAGCATTCAGATATCTCTTCAAGATTCCAATTCCAATTTACTTTTGAACATATCCACAAAAGTAGGATTGTTGGATCACACCGTAATTCTGTGAGAAACAATGATCCTCACTTCATAATAAGAACACTCTTTTTTCACAATAAGAGCACTACAGACTTAATGAGATCAAGGCAGTTCATTTTGCAGCTTTGCAAAGTTTGGGCACCAGGCTAGAATGCCAGGCATGTTGGTTGAGTGCAGAGAACAGTTCATAAATCCTAACACATGTCCTTTCTTCCTCCAGTTTTTAATAACCAGAAGGGTATAAGCTTAAACTTAGTCTAGGTCTTATCTTTCCTTCCACTGCTTACCTTTTCTTTTTCTTGACAAAAAACCATACATGGGTTCATCTCTAGTTTTCCATCCCGTATATTTTAAAGCTTATCAGAGACATGATCTTGTCTTATTAGATCATGATATTATCATGAGATCTTATCAGAGACATTATCAGGCAAAAATTATTAGCAGAAATTGGGTAGATGGGCACGGCTAGACTAATAGGCATTAGCAGGAAACAGGACGTCTAATGTTTTCTGTTCATTTGTACCTGGAGCTAAGCCAGCTGGAGGCACCTTTGAAAATGAACCACTAGATGTGATTTGCAACAAATCCTTTCCAAGTTTTAAGGCCAGCATCCTTGCTTTCCTGATACCAACTGCATTTGATCAAATTACTTTTTATACACATACTTTTATCTAGAAAATTTTGCATTCACATTCACAAGTTAAATGACCATATAATTTTTCTGTGATGTTCTTACTAGTCTTAAGAAATAATATTATATTAGGTTTATAAGAAATGGTAGACAAAAGAAAAATAAGGCTTTAGCATCTTACAGTACTAGAAAAGTAAGGAAGTACTTGGAAGGGAACAGAGACATTGTAAAGAACACAGGAACTAAACTGAGAACCACAGGTGACAAAGCCAAAACAATAAGATTAAAATTGGATTACAATCCATAGAATAAATACCTGCCAAGTCAGCTGATATCAATTTGTAGGAGGAAGAGGGGGTGCCTTTTCCTTATAGAATTCCAATTAAAATTGAGAAGGATAGAGAAATAGAATATCACCATCAGAATAGCAAATAATAATTGCTCCAGGCAAGATTAATCAGTGAATGATAAAATCAGTAGGCAACACATTTGCGTCGCCTCAAAGTATCTTCTCCCAGATCTTTAATAATCACAAAAAGAAATCACAGTGGCTTTGTGATGAAGAGATCCAGTAGACACCGCCTTAACCAGAAGGTCAAGGCTTCCATCACCAGGCAGAGGATATGCCAGTCTCATATGTCCCGTAACAGGAAGCGCAGAGGACCTGGGTCTGGCAGTATTCTGGGCAAAAATGTGTACAGTCATTCTGAGCTCCAGAAAACAGCAGTCCAACCCAGAACAAAAGGAGTCTACAAAATATCTCCTCAGTAATCTTCAATGTCAAGGTCGTGAAAGACAAGGAGAGACAAACTGGAGACTGACACGACTCTTGAAGGCAATGTAAGATTCCAAAACAGAACTTGGATATTAGCAGAAAAACAGGTAGAGCCAAAATGAAATTTGTAATGAATTAATAGTATTGCACCATGTTATTTTAAGTTACCTTTCACAATTCTATCATGATCAAGCAAGACTTTCACATTTGGAAGAACTAGATGAAGAGAACTTTGTGTTCTATTTTTGTAAACTTGTGTCTAAAATTACTTCAAAACAATAATCCCATTAAAATTATAAAATGAAAACAAATCATTATTCATGTGTATTTGTTTAGCTTGGGAAATGTTTGCTCTCTGTACACTTTCCAAATACTTTTTGGAACAACTTGTGTCAATTAGGATTTTAATGATTTTTAAAGTTTGATAGATGTCGATTGCCCAGTTCTCTTGGTTGGGGGTTTAAAAGGAAGGGACTTAACTGACCATTTTTAATTATTACTTTAGTATTAAAGTCCTTTAGATTTATTGTTCTTAAAGATTTCTTTTTTGTGATTTTGATATTTTATAAGGTAAGAAGTTCTATGTGTTTCACTGAGTTCAAGTATAGTGTATAATTCCACCTTTACCTTCTGTGCTTGAGTTGCTTGTATATTTTTCTTGAGTATTTACTCTGTGTATGCAAAGATATCCATATATACAGATAGATACTTGGGACGTTGGAAAACATTCACCTTGGTCTTGGTTCACCTCTATTTCTCATTTGCCGGTGTGTAAGAATAGTTGCGTGTACCGTTTTATTCATTTCTGCATTTGTCTTTTCTTTCCTTCCTTTTTATTTAGTTGAATGTCCATTATCTTATTCTCTGTGAGTTCAATGCTTACCTCTTTGTGCTTCTACCCACTTGCCCTGATCAGTATATTTTTAAGCTCTTTCTACTTGATTTGTACTGTACCTGGGCCCCTTTCAGCTTTTAGAAAGAAGAAAATTACAAGAAGACTTTTACTTTAAATATGAAAATTCACCAAATTTGCAGGTTTATAAAACAAGAGAGGGAAGAGAATGATGTCTTCATTAGCTGCTGCTCCCAATAGGGTTTTTCTGCCCAGATATTCCCAATATATCAGAGCCTGAGCTGCAGAGCTCGTTTATATGGTCTTGGGGCAGATGAGAGTGACAAAAAGCTGCACAGGAAAGCATCCATCCTCTGTGACTGCCACATGCTACCATGTGCCCCAACTCTGCCCTGCAGCCCTTACTACCTTCCCTAGCCCTCCGCAGCCAACACATACACACACACACACACACACACACACCCCACACACACCACACACACACCACATACCATACACCACATACCACGAACACACCACACGCACACCAGACACACCACACACACAGCACACACACCACAGACACCACACACACACACCACACACACATACCACACACCGTACACACACCACATACCATACACCACATACCACACACACACCACACACACACAGCACACACACGACACACATACCACACACACCACACACACACCACACACCACATACCACACACACACCACACACATACCACACACACACACCACATACCACACACCACAGACACCACACACACACACTACTACCCAACACCACATACCACACACACACACCACACACACACCACAGACACCACACACACACACCACTACCCAACACCACATACCACACACATAGCATAGACACCACACACACACACACACACCACACACACATACCACATACCACATACACACCACACACACCATATACCACACACACACCACACACACAGCACACACACCACACACACCACATACCATACACCACATACCACACACATAGCATAGACACCACACACACACACACACACCACACACACATACCACATACCACATACACACCACACACACCACACACCACACACACCACAGACACCACACACACACACACCACACACATTACACACACACACACACACACACACACACACACCACATACCACACATACCACACACACCACACATACCACACATACCACACACACACACCACACACACACACACCACATACCCTACACACCACACATCACATACATACATATACACAAAACATATACACCGACACATACACAGGGGGAGAGATAGAGTTCAGTCCCTCTAGGGGTCTCACTTTTTATTTATTTGTGGTTTGTTGAGTGGTCGTTTCCAATTTTTGGAATTCTTTGCTTTCCTCTTCTGAGCTGATACTTGGAGAGGGAACAGCAGCCATGGCAACCGTTCATCTCGGCAGGAGCCACCAGAAATGGTCTTCAGTGTCCGCACTGGCTTAGCTGCTCTTTGCTCTCATACCTGCAGATCATAAAAAAATTATTTTTTCCAGTTTCTTTCCCCAAACCTCACGAGGTTGTTAATCTTTCCTGCTGTACCATTATGAGTCAATTTGCAAATAACTGACATATTTATGGTAGGCACTGTTTCCACATGGGTATCTAGTTATGTGACTTGGGATATTAAATTTTTATTTTATATCCTTCAATAAAGTTTTATCCCTTTATCAACAGAGGTCTCACACTTTTCTTGTTGTTAGCTATTTTATGGCTTTTGCTTCTATTGTGTAGAGATGCATTCTACTTGGCTTTGGAACTGGTTATTTCTGATCTAGAGAAAGGTTTATTGATATTTATAGATATATTTCTATTTGGTGACTCTTCAATCTTTTTCTGTAAATTCCAATAATAATAGGAAAGTGTGTTTCTAAATACCCTCTAAGACAAGTAAAAATAAAAGTAACTTTCTTTTAATTGTAAGGAGAATGAAAACTTATGCTTGTCTTTATTTGACATTTTACAGCATTCTTCAAGGGTATGTGTCCAATATCTTTAATACATTTTCCTCATCATAAAGGAATGCATGGTAGAAACTACACAATACAATTTTAAAGATCCGTTAAGTTACAGTATTCAGGAATATCTGGTGTTGATATTTTTATGTAAACATACAAAGATACTTCTATACGTTAAGAGATTGGTTTATACGTGGAAAGTGGCCACAACTAAGTTTCAGGCATGACTAGATATGTCCAGCAGCCTAGTAAACAACCCACATGTTTGCTTGTTTTCTTGCTTGTTGAGGCATAGTTGGAAGGCAAGTTCTAAGGAGTTTTCTTGAGTCTTAACAAATATCTCTCAGGGACAAAGAAGCCAGACGTGATTATGTATATCAGGTCGGGCCCTGTTCTATGTTATTCCATATTGTCTAAAAGTATGGTTTTCCAGGATGTGCTTTTCCAGAAAAGACTCTATTTTACAGGAATCTTTTGACCCTGTTTTGAGTGCAAACTCAGAGGCATGATGCTTCTGTAGCTTATTGCACATACAAACACCACCATCCACCTGGCACCATCCACAGGGCACAAACTGATAAGTAACTTACTCCTGAAAGTAAAAAGAATACCACCTTCTAAATTCAGTGAAGTAATTTGGGACCAAATAAGTACGCACTCATATTAAAACAAAGCCTGAGAACTTGTTCGACCTACCAGGCTAAAGAATGAGTCAAACATCCTCACCTGAACCCCATGAAAAGGAGGACACATAATGCTGTGATGATGATGACCCCACCAACTTGTCACTTGTCCACCAACTGAGAGAGAGAGAGAGAGAGAGAGAGAGAGAGAGAGAGAGAGAGAGAGAAGAGATGGGTAGGCGGAGAACTTCCAAGTAACCCAGGGTTTCCGCTTGTCTTAGTCACCACTGTTGATACAGCCTGCTTGAATTGCTATCTGTCCATCCACCTGCTCAACCATCTGAGCCTTGTCCTGCCCTTCACCTCCATGGCTTCCACCATCATGTACCTCACTCTGTAGACCAATTTGACTCTGTGGGTTGGCTCAAATTTGTGATCCTGTGACTTGGGTCGTGTTAACCTCTCCAGCAGACCTCCAAAAGGGTTCATTATCTTCTTCCTTCAGAAACTCTTTAATATTCCTGTCCCTTCCTGCTTCTACCTCTCAGTTAGACTTGGGTTTTTCTGTGATTGGTTGGTTGGTTGGTTCATTTGTCCATTCGTTCATTTATTTGTTGGTTTGTTTTGAGACAAGGTCTCCTGTATCTCACTCTAGCCTGGAACTCATTATGTAGCAGAGGATGGCTTTGAACTTGTGATCTTCCTGTTTCCACCTCCTAAACTTCTTGAGCTTTGCTGCAGCCTCTCCAACCCTTTGGGCTTTTTAGCCATTCATATATGAATGTGTGAATGTATTCATACATTCACAGAATGTATAGTATATATTGTATCATGAATTTCTCATGGTGAGGCTTGGCCTTCAGCCCCACCCCACCACCCAGGTTTGAACCGACAGAGCAGACAGAGAGTGCTCTTTGGAAAAGTGGATTTATTCCAGGGTACTTATAAAGGATCCATCTCCGGGGCAAGAGGGAGATGGAGGTGTTGTATGGCAGGGGGGCTGCAATCTCATAAGGACCTCCTGACCCAGGAACACGCGTGCAAGCATGGCACCCTCGCTCTGTGCATGCCTCTCTCCTTCCCAGCCTTCCCTGTGTTTCCCCTAAACCTCCCCGCTTAAGTCATTGGTTAGTTGGCTGTCAATCACATTTGGAAGTCCTTCCCTCGTAGCTGACAGAGAGAAAACTGCTTTTCTATGCAACATATATATGTATATATTTGTGTATATATATATATATATGATATATATATATATATACACATTGTGTGATGTGTAATGTACAGTTTCAGTGTTAATAGTAGTTAACTTTTTAATAAGAATATGCATTTTCCATGGCTGCCTATCAAGGGAATTAGGACTACATGACAAATTGCTGCCAAGAAAACTGTTGTGCCTTGTGAATTTATTGTTAGTCAATAAATTCTGACATTGAAGTAGACAAAAATGTATTTGTCTGAGTTTCTGACATAGTCAGCTCATGACAGTGATCAATGTACCTAGTAACAAACACCCAGAAAGAATCTGAGTGGAAAATAATGGAAGTCACTCAAATCTGCCCCAGTCCCATCCCTTGGGTGCATCTGTAGGCTCTTTGAAGAGAAAGAAACATGCAGGTCTATATGTAAGATCCAAATACATGTATATGTGTATATGCACATATATACATCATGGAGAAAGAGAGAAAGTGGGGATTGTGAAGCAAATTGAAACTGCTTGACATCTACCTCAGAACCAGATCTTTGTTTTAGTACATATTTACATTCTATTGTTCCCCATTTTTCTCAGATTCTCTGTTTGTAAGCTTACCTGTCAGCTAAAATGATGCCCCCCATGGCATGTCGTGAAGACAAACCTGAAGACCAGTCTTTTGTGCAGAGGCCACCACAGTCCCTGCTCAGGAGAGGAAAGATAACTTGACCCAACATATCAGAGTAATGGCAAAACTATATTTCACTTCAAAGAATATTTTTGAATCAGGTTAGCAAAGCCAGGTTTCCGGCTGCCTTCCATGCATGACCTCAAGCCACTCTGTGTCACCTGTCTTACACTTCACACCTGTATTGTGCCTTTCCTTGGGCCCACTTCCTCACCTCTGTTTCCCAGGGCTCACAGATGAGAAACAATTGGTGAGTCTAAGACTTTTCACGTTCTAATGTTGCTTATCAAAGCTTAGCTATAACCAAGAGCTTGTCCCCAGTAAGCTGCCCAGCCCTGTGGAGGGAAAATGACATTCTTTTTTCACACTTATGTAATCCTCAATTCCAGTAACTCTTCACATGTATGTATGTAAAAAAGAAATCAGATTATTTTACCACCTACTTGACTTAAGAATGTCTTAGAATTTATGAGCAAGCTGTCTTGGAAGATAGTAAACGAGTTGGAAAGGGGACAACAGAGCGCGGGAAACCTCGACGGACAGAAAGTTCCTTTCCTGTTAGCCCCTTCTCTTCCATAGTGCGAGGTGCTGGGGCAGATTGTGAAGAAAAGACTACTCTCCTGTGCCAAGGTGTGTGTGTGTGTGGAGAGAGAGAGAGAGAGAGAGAGAGAGAGAGAGAGAGAGAGAGATTGGAGAGAGGAGAGAGGAGAGAGGAGAGAAGAGAGAGAATGCTCACCGTCTCACAGAAAGGCACCATCTGGGATGCCGCCCTGTGTCAGGAGGTGTCTGGAGAGACACAGCCCTTGTCTCCCAGAGTCAATCACCCTAGCCCTCCCATAGCCTCTCTTTGAAAACTCTTATTTATGGCCCGTGTGGAAACAATAAACATGGGTGCACGTCGGGGTCTGGGAGTGTGGGAGCCAGAGAGCCCCGGAAAGGGGCTTCCCAGCTTTGTGTCAGAAGAGTAAAAGAAGCAGCTTTGGAAGGCCAGTTCGAGCCCTTTGCTCCTGCCAGAGTGCCGGTGCCAGCTGAGGCCCTGCACCTTGTTTTATTGTGTGAAGTCAGGAAAGAGATCTCTCAATTATCTTCAAATTAACTGCCTCTTGCATTTATCTGCTCCCCGAGGACCAATCAGAGAGTGTGTTTGTGGAGCTGGGCGTCAGCCTACCACTTCATCCACTCTCTGGGATCCCTTCCCAGCCACCCCCTCCCAGGCACGCACCCAGCCAAAGTCATCTGCCGCTGCCATTTCTCATGACAAACTTTAATGCTTTAATTAGGAAGCATCTGCGTGTCCACTCTTCACAAACACCATATGGTGCTCAGTGAGAAATATGTTTCATTTTCATGAAGGCGAAGCCCTAGGAAAGGGCAGCATTTTGAATATCAATTGTTGTTCCCACATTGGGTGAGGAATAAATTTGCCGTGCTTCAAAAGAGACCAGTGTTGAAAGAACGGTCAGGTTTGTTCTCTACCTGGCAAAAATTTGGAGAAAAAGTGTCTCATGTGAGAAGAAAGCGCAGTTCTGTTTTTTTAGGATCAGAAATTCAAAGCCCTTAGAAGTGTATTCCAAAAATCTTCTAAGCATTCTAAAGATTTAAGATAAGAGATGTCCTCTGCTAACTTTTCCAGTTTTTAACAGAATGATGAAACACCACCCCTTAAAGAAAACAGCTAGTATTTAGACAATCTGGAGCTATTGAGAAATGTTGAAAAGACACACACACACACACACACACACACACACACACACACAACACATACTCATCTCCACCACCAAAGCCTTCTGCCTATACCTGCTCAGAAGCCTGACTTTTCACGGTGCATACGTGGGGGGAAAATGATCCAATGGAATACAGTCTTTGGACTTATTTTCTTTTCAAATATTGTGTCCTTGAAATAACAAATCCAAGTATTCCAAAGTCCACATTTCTCTAAAAGTCAAGAGCTTAACTGAGGCCACATCCAGAATCTTTTCTCCAGTGAGGAACAGAGGGGAGATACAGGCCAAATTCCAACAGGGGCCTTTTCCTGCCTTTATGCAAATCACTCAACATGCAAATGATTAAATAATCAAACCATTACAGGGTTTAAATAAGCCATTTCTATTTTCTTCCTTGCTCAGGTCAGTTACTATTCTTCTGTTGGAGTCCATGGGACAGGGTTAGGAACAGTCCCTGTGGAGCGTGAGGGATTGAGCCAGAGGACTGTAATTAGTCATTTCCATTTTAAAATAAACAAAGCAGTTGTCACTGCGGAGTGAACATCAACTCTCTGTCCCGTTTGAGGGGACTGTTCTTTCTTCCTCATCACCCAGGGCTTCACTCCAGCTCAGGCATCAGTCACCTCCATGTCCCTTTCCTCTGGACTACATAATTATAAACTATCACATGTGGCTTTTGAGACACAACTTTAATTATCCAAGCTGGAGCACACAACAGACCCTGAATTGAGTGAACAAAAGCCTATTAGAAGGTGATCCCCTGTGGTCACACTGTAATTATTGTCAGGGGCCGTAGCGGCTGTGGAATTATCTCTGCAATATCTCACTAACCTTCTATGCTAGAGTCACGTGAGTGGTGATTTGTGCCATAATCTCATTTCCTTTAATGGTGTGACCCTGAAAATAAAGAGTCGGGGGATGGGTTTGCTGCCTAGGTCCGGCTGAAACTCAACTCAGGAGGCCACCGCAGATGTGCAAACACAGACCAGGCAGCAATTATTGCAATGAGAACCTCTGGCCTTGCACTCAGCAAGCCAGACCCTGGATACAGAGGGTGTCACTGTTCACAAAGCCACTGAGACACCTAGCTAGCATGGCACATAGCCCCTGAGAATGAAAATAAATAGAAACCTCCCAGCCCAGGGACTCTGTGTGTCTTCTCCTGAGAGTCTCCCTGCAATGGAAAGGCTTGGACTAGAAATTATAAATCTGGTGCTCAGGAGCCTTGCTGTAACTAAGCACGCTTTATTCCCACAAGATGCTCATATTTTATCCTTTGGCCTCTCAGAATAGTACCTAGTATAATTCTATACAGATTTTTCACTTCTTAACCCTGGGAAGTGGGCAGTCCAGTTTCTATCCAGAACCTTCAGAATATCTTGATCATATAACTTTTCATGTAACATAGTGTTCAGTTCAGGGACTGGAGAGATGGCTCAGTGGTTAAGTGTACTTGCTGCTCTTGCAAAGGATCTGAGTTTGCCCAGCACCCAAGTTAGGCAGCTCATTGCCACCTGGAACTCCAGCTCCAGGGGATTCAGTGCCATCTTCTGCCTCCTTGGGCATTTGCACTCATGGGTAGATATATACACACAAATATACATATAATTAAGAATAAATATTTTAAAGAGTATTAGACCCATAAGCCCTATTATTTTCTCTCATTTGTTGCACAAAACTGGTTTGAAGGCTTTTTAAACAGTTTATTGACTGAACTGACAATAATGATTTTATCACAACACACGTAACAAACAGGAAGATTCTCATTTCTCATCATGGAAAAGAAAAGTTATATCATCCTCTCATCACATGTCTTTTTAAAAAAATTTCTTGCAGTTCTAATCTTTTCCTGGACCTATTAAGTTTTTAGAAGATGTGCTTGAAAAAGTCTATACCCATCCTAAACTGGTTTCTTCTTGTGATTTATCTGTGTCTGCTATTTCCAATTATCACACAAAGGCATTGAAAGACATGTATCCTGCCAGTGTAGACACCTTGTCAGCTCCCCCTACTTGCCTCCACATACTGTGTGAGCCATTTAGACTAACCCTTCAGAGTGGTCCTGATTTTCCATCTTGCTGCACTGGTCCACACTGTTCCCTTGGGCTTCAGTGTCCTTCCTCGATTCACATCCCTGATTAGGACATCTTATCCGTTCTTCCCAGACAGTCTCAAGAACCACTTACCTCTTCCTATTTTCCAAGGCATTACAACTCTCCATTTCCTTGAACCTACACATCACACTCTTCAGCATGTTCATACAGTTTATTTCCTCCTTCTACCATGTATTGTAATCACTTGTGTCAGCTCCTCTGTGCTTCTTACCAAAATATAATTTCCTCATGACAGTGACTAAGAACAACTTACTCTCTGGAAAGTGGTGGAGCATTAAAGTGGAATCATTTGGGTGTGCTCCCATGGCAGGACCTGGCCCTCTCCTCCCTCACTGGCTCCTAATAACAGTGGTTTTGCTTTACTCCGCTCTCCCACCATGGCGTACTGCTTTACCTCAGGCCAACAGACCCTGGATGGGAACTTCTAAAGCTATGATCTAGCTATGTATTTCATCTTTGTAAATTAACGTTCTCAGATGTTTCTTAGAGTAATGTGGTTAACACACTTAGCATTCATCTAACCACCTACACATTTGTTAGTTATTTTTCTTTTCTTTTTCTCACACTTATTGAATATCAACCAGGTAGAAGGGATTGTTTCAAGCCTTGAGGCTCTAAGTGTGAGAAAGACTAAATGCAGTTCTTATAGTCTCTATTACCTGGGGACTAAGAGAGCAATGGATACACTCCACTTGTCAGTGTTTCGAAAGGAGACCCTCTGAGGGGAAACACGCACAGGTTATATGACAGTTGCTCAAGTGATAGTTTTTAAATTTAGTCAGAAGTAATTTGAGTAAAACTAATTTCTGTTTAACTCATTTTAAAATATCAATACTTTACTTACATGTGCTAATATGTGTAGTCTCGGATGATTCCTAAACTGAACATCTTTGAAGATGCATAGTTTCCTTCCAATAACTCAAAAGGAAAAGGATCCAACACACACTCTTCATGCACGAAGCAATCAGAGATTTTTGGGGGGTTAAGAGATGGCAAGGAAGAGGAGAGAAAAGCTGTAATAATTGCTCCTTGAAAATACTTTGGTCTCTTTCTGTCATTCAGCTGGCATTTGGATGTCTTGAAATAACTGGGTATGTATGCAGAAAGGTTTGGTTGTCCATTGTAAACACAACTGGTAAAAGATCAGGGGTGTGTCACAGAAGAGGTATCCTTTGATCTGAATCTGAACAATAGAAGTACACCCACGTGTCCATGCTGGGAAAGTAAGTTCCTGGGTTAATGCATTAGTTGCTTTTTTGTTTGCTATAACAAAGCAGCTTAAGGAGGGTTTATTGGGGCTCAGGGTTTGAGGGGACAGGTCCATTGTGGTGGGGAAGTCATGGCAGCAGGAGATGAGGCACCTGGTCAGCTTTTGTCTAAAGTCAGGAAGCAGGAAGATGAATGCTGATATTCAGCTCCCTTTATTCTTTATATTTGGTCTATGATGCTAGCTCATAGCATAGGGATGTCCACATTCAGTTTTGGTCTCCTCTGCTCGGTGAAACCTCTCTGGAAACACCCTCACTGACACATCCAGAAGTGTGTTTCCTAGGTAATTCTAAATCCAGTCAAGTTGACACTGAAGATTAACTACCACAGTTGATATCACAACCTTGTCTCTTGCATCTTTCTCTCCTATTCTCCTCCTCTACAAGATTAGAACACTCAGTTTTTTAAATTAAAATCCATAGGTACTTTGATTTTTTTAATGTAGTTTTTGTGGTGATACTCAAAAGTTACTACTGGAAAAAATGGCAGTCAACATTAAATCTGGAATTCGGTAAACAGGATATTTTACGAATGTTGATTTCTTAGTTTTGACAAATTTAAGGGAAAATTGGATGAAACATGCATAGGAATTTGTTCTACCTTTGTAACTTTTCTATAAATCTAAAATTATTCCAAATTTTTTAAAAAACATATTTAAACAGTAAAAAAAAAAACAAAAAACAAAAAAAAAACAAACAAAAAAAACCCTCCAGAATGACTAGGAATATTTGGAACCAGAAAGTATATATGGCCCACCCCTGCCCATATCAACCTCCATTTATGTTTTCATAAGTCATTTGGCTGAGGCAGAACCCAGATCACACCCCGTCTGCAACCAATTGAGCCCTTGAACCCTCTAAATACAATTATGGGTCAAAGTCTTCTTGACTGGATTGAAGAAGGTGGCTCAAAGTGACATCTTGCCTTGAGGTGCTAATGGTGACATAGGCTGTCCCTGGGGTTTTGACCACAGTCTGTCATTAGCTTGCTACCATTGTTTTGTTAATCTAATGAACGGTTCCATAGGAAATAACAGAGTAAAAGCTTATTAAAGGTGAAGGCTTCATCCATTAAGATGTTCTTTGTCCTTAATGAAGGTCAGGGAAAGGCTGATTATAGGAGGAAATCTTGCTTTATCCTCACCCATATGTCTTAATTAATCATTGTGTCAGGCAAGTCCGCAGTCTGAGTTTGTGTTTGCCCTTATTCTTTGAGTTGTTGGGGAGAGGACTGCTAAAACAATCATGTTGTACTCTGCCAGCAGAGAACTGTGAGTAACATACATCTTCCAGCAGACTTGAATTTCTTTTCTAAAACAAAATATCTTCAAGTATATGTTTTTCCTTTAATCTCTAATCACAGAAAACTTCTGTCTACATGCGGCAGCACTAGTCATAGTTAAAATGTAGCTAGTATGGATTGAAATGGAAGTGTAAAACGCGCACCATGGATTTCAGAGACATTCCAAAATGTACACTATTCCCTTTGTAATTTTACACTGATGATGTGCTGAAATAATATTTTAATGTGTTGGTTAAATAAAACATACTAGTAAATGGTATTTAACTTGATTATTTTTCCATTTGTTTTTAAATGACTAGTAGAAAATTGAAATTGCATGCATGGCTCAAATTATATTACTGTCAGACAGTGCTATAGAGGACTCAGAAAATATGTTCCATGATTTCTTGGGCCAACTTTCTTCACAAATTTATGTTAGATCTGACTTCCAGGCAATGGGACATGATGGAAGATATGACTTTTTTTCTTCACAATGTAATAAAATTATCAAATGAGACCTACATCATTATATATATAAATATATATAATAAAATATATTTGAGAATATTCATGCCATTAACATCTCACCAAGGACCTGAAACTGACTGTCTTGACACTGGGGACATATACACAAGATACCAGCCTGCTTTCAGAAGCCATTTGTTACTATTCCCTGCTTGATCCTATCTCCACAGTTACTGACCATCCACTTCGACACTTCCTGCATCTTCTCAAATTATCTTTATCTTTGCCTGGCGGACAAAAAGCCCCTGTCTCAGATCTTCCAAGGACAAGCAAGGCTCATAGCCATTTCTCCATTTGTATGTATCAAATGAATAATAAGAGTAATAATTTTGCTGTCTTCTGAATGTTAATAATATGACTGGTTTTTTTTCTAAGTATGTTCTCTGTTATTCTCTCATCGAACATACTTAGCAATCCTAAGTGGCAGATAACAAAATCGTCTATATTTTATATTTTATACCTGAGGAAACCACGGCACAAAGAGGCTTCATAGCTCACTTGTTCTCACCTGGGAAGCAAGTGATAGCGCTAGACCTAAATCCGGCAATGAAGTTATATACAATGAACGTGGTGGAGAGGGACTGGGAGGGAGGAGACATTAACAGTTTAATATTGACTTGGTAAGACTTAGATTACATGCTCAGCCTGCGCCAGAGTCCCTGGAGCAGGGACCAAGAGTCCTGGACCCTAGAAACAATAAGCCATGTTCAGCCTTCCCATCTGCTACCCTAAACCTGAAAAGATGATTGGGTGAACACAAAATTTCTTTAATTAAGGTAACAATCTGTCCCATACAGCAGAAATCACACATTGTTGCCATGTGAACTCAAACCTCATCAGTAACCTTGACTGGGAAGATCCATGTCAGTGCTTGTCAGGGAATCTCAGGACTTGGGCCTTTCCTGGCCGCGAGACTGATGCTGCCATAAACCCACTACATAACTTGGACATTTTGGGAACAGATGATAATAGATACATGGCATTACAGAAACACTCCCCTTCTCCTGTGTTTTAGTTATAGGAAAAGGTATGTTTGGATGTAGGTAGATGGAGAGAAGGCCAGGGTAAGGGGCAGATGGGGAACATCAAGGTAAAAATGGAAAAACTCCCACAGGTGCTGTGTTTCTAGTTCTAACTGGGATATTCATTCATTTCATGACCTTAAACAATTCATTTTACCTCAGGTTCTCAGAGTGTTTATTGTTAAGCGAATGAGGTGATTTTATCCTTAGAGTTCATCAATCAAAATATATTGACATATCAAATAGTATTATAAATATGTTTCCATCCCCCTCCAAAATGGTCAAATGCATGAAATGAATTCATCTCTGCCAATTCTTTTGCCTATAAAAGGTGCATGAGGCAAATTATTGCCAGGAAATTCTGTGAGATCTTAGAATAATATGTGTTCATGCTTCAACTAACCAACATGAGACATTATCACAATGGTTGGTCCAGTCTTCTAAGCTATGAGAATGATGTCCTGATTGCTCTTGAACTGCAATGTGGAACTGTTTTCTAAATGACACTAGACTTGTTGGAGGCTTACTTATTATTTGCAGCATGAGCTTTGGGAAACTTCTTCCTTCAGTTAGCAAATAATGTATACTGTGCCTCATTCACATGGACTTTCTGAACAGTGTACATTTCTAGGAGAACAATAGCACAGAGCACGGCCTCCCTAGTCTGGGATTTTCAGTTCTCTCACAAAGCATTGCTATTTATAGTGTCAGCTTCTGTCTAATTTTAGACTTGTCTGTCTAATTTTAAATAGTAAGAGCTTCGGGCACTGACTATGACTAATTGTATGTTTTAGAGAGTACTTAGCGCATGGTTGGTGCTCAAAAAATGTTAAATAATTGAAAATGTTAACAATAATCACATTTGTAAGCACATTGAGCAGAGACTGTTCCTAAATATGTTTCAGTGAAGAGCTCAGTGCGTTGTTGGCAGGCAAACAACATGGAATGATAATAACACCAAATGGTCCTTTTTTCCCAGAAATTTCCAGGAATTTATGATACAATGATTTTAGGGTCCCTGTAGGCTGATAATGTCTTCTTAAGGATGTCAGTGTCCAGTCTCTAAAACCTTTAAGTATATGAGGTTAGATGGCAGAGAGGAATTAAGATGTAGGTTATTTGTCAGCTGGGTTTGTTATGGGAAAATTCAGCCTGGCTTGTCCAGGTTGGGGAATGCAATCATAAACATTCTTGCAAATAAAATTTGATGCTAAAAAAGTCAAAGATAGATTTGAAGATGCTTCCTCAAATGAGGGAAGATGAGGGAAGGGACCCTGAGCCAGGAATGCAGGTGTCCCTAGAAGCTGTGAAGGGATGAGAAGCTGCTTCTGCCTGGGAGCCTCTGGAGGGAGCACAGTCATGATGATCCCTTCGTTATAGGACTTCTGATCTCTGGAGCCCTGAGATTAGGCTACGTTGTTTTAAGCCCCTGGTTCTATGATCATTTGTGACAAGAATGCAAGACCAAGAGAGGGTCTCAGAGGCATAGATCCATTGATTGACTGTTGTTGATGAGTTTTTGGGTATGGCCTGGAATATTACCCAGCATTACCCACAAAAAATAGAAACAGAAAAAATCAAGCCTCAAATGTCTGGCTTTACCTCAGTCAGCATTATGTAGGAGGATGCTCATGAACCATGGAGCTGAGCAAGGAATGTGGGCAGCAGGCTGTATACAGCCAGTAAAACTGTCCCTTCTTTTCTTCCTTTTCATCCTTCCTTCCTTCCTTCTTTCCTTCCTTCCTTCCTTCCTTTCTTCCTTCCTTCCTTCCTTCCTTCCTTCCTTCCTTCCTTCCTTCCTTCCTTCCTTCCTTCCTTCCTTCCTTCCCTTTGTTCCTTCCCTTTATTTCATTTAATTCTGCCTTAATAGTTTTAATAAAACATTTTAAAAAGGAAAATAACACAAAGCACAAGATTCAGTTTTTCGAGGCAAACATGTAGACCAGTATCTTCAAGGTTTATACATTTTTTCAAAGTCTTGTGCTTTCTTGTATTAGAAAAATTTTCTTTCCAGGTCTTCAGCTTCTGTTCGTACTTTTTCCAAAAATTAATCTGTCCTCAAAGAATTTCTATCATTCTTGTAAAAGAAAGCTGAATTTCTTGCTCATCTCATTTAGTTTGCTACAGCAAAGGCAGGTCTTTACTACACATCAGATAAACACTGTGTTCTTTATGCATTAGAACCACGGTTCTTATTGGCCCAGTAGACTTAAATTGGTGGAATAGCCCAGGATTTTTTGTTTGAATGGTTGGGATTTGGTTTTTTGGGTTTTTTTTTAACCTTCTTTTTATCACCTTTGTTCTTTTATCTATTAGTTTTTCCCACAATACTTAATTTTCAAAGCGAGCTCTACCACGGCAAACCAAAGAAAGCGGAGAAACACTGAACTCCCTAAACAGCTTTTACTGGGGCTGGAGTGATGGCCCAATGCTTAAGAACACTCGCTGCTCTTCCAGAGGGCCCAAATTGGATTCTTAGCACCCACACTGGTAGCTCACTCCACCTGTAACTCCAGCTCCAAGGGATCCAACACCTTCTGGCTCCATTGATAGATGCACACATGTGGCTTACACACACACAGACACATACACATAAACAAAAAATAAAAATAAGCCTTTAAATAGCTTTACCTAGATATTTAAATAAAAGTACAATCTTCAACTATTTTTCCAAAAGAGTTATTTGTAACATTGCACTGCCTGGAGAGAAAAACACAAAATAGTGCAAATTTCTACTTATTTTCTCAAACATAGGTAGGTTATGTTCAGGGATTATCACAGTTTTCAAGGTTCATTATGATAAACCTCTTGAATAACAATTTAAAGCAATTGTCTTTCATTTGGTATGTGTTATTGATAATACATCTAAAATCTATCTTAACAAATTATATTATATGTATATATGTATATATCCCGACTACACTCACTTATCCTTTTATTTCTTCTAATAAAATTCTTAATATTTCTGCTTCCAGTTTTCAGAAGTATAATTACATGCTCACTGCCAAATAATTCATTTTTATTGCTGTATAACATTGTCTTTTATTAAATGTACAGAAGAATGTTCAGTGAAATTAATGGAGTTGTCTTTATTTTTGTACATGATTCTACTATTTTATCTTCTAAACCAAGACAGTTTGATCGACACAGAGGCACAAAAGTCTACCAAATCTTCATCAAGACAATTATCAGTTACCAGTAAATTCATTGGACTTCTTTCTTCACATATAACTTTTTAAACTTCACATTACCTTGCATAATTAAAATTATAAGAAAACATTCATTTCTGATTATATATTTACAACATTATAAAAATGAACTAATTATATTTAAATGTCATCCTTTCAATCTTGACCTGTTCTAAGATATATTTCATAATTTATTTCTCTTTAGATATTATAATATTTCTCAAAACATGTACCAACATGTTTATTTCTACTGAAGAAGACATGATCTTTAGAGAAGTACTTCTAAGTTGGTTAATTTGATTGAAAATTAATCTGAATGGTTCTTGCAAGTTGGATTCATGTCCATATTTCCTAAAGTTAAGTTATATCATCTTCAGCTTATGAAAATATGTATTAAAAGCCTGTGATAAAGAAAAATTACTAGCAAAAAAAAATCAGAGTCATTATATTGGCAAAGGTATAATAAAATTAGCAATATATTCCTACTTTAAAAAATATACTACTTAGGGTCTGGAGAGATGGCTCAGCTGTCACTGGTTGCTCTTGCAGAGGACCTGGGTTCAATTCCCAGCACATAGTAGCTAACAACCACCTGTAACTCCAGTTCCAGGGGATGCAATGCCCTCCTCTGACTGCAGGCATTACGTGACACGAGTGCGCTTACCTACATACACATAAAAAATAAATAAATAAATATTTTCAAAAATACACAACATTGGGCCAGCAAGATAGTTCAGTGGGTGTTAAGTGCCAGCCTGACAACCTGAGTTTGATTCCTGAACGCTACAACAAGCTGAACGTTGTGGCTCACATCTGCAATCCCAGCACTCATATAGCAAGATGACAGGTAAAGACAGGAGAATCACTAGAAGCGTGCTGGTCAGTTAGGCTGGAATACACAGTGCAGCAGCAGAAGCAGTAAGAGAGACCCTGCCTCAACAAGCTGGAAGGAAAGGACACCAAAAGTTGTCCTCTGACTTCCTCACGCACTCTGTGGTACACACACACACACACACACACACACACACAAACTTAAAAAAATTAAATTAAAAAAACCCAAGTGGACATGGTATTTTAAAATACATGCTTTTAATCCCAGTACTCAGGAGGCAGAGTCAGGTGGATCTCTGTGAGATCAAGGCCAGCCTGGTTTACATAGTGAGTTCCAGGTCAACTGGGACCAGAGAGAAGCCATGTCCAGAAAAAAAATACAAATAATATACCAGGTAAATACCGACTTCTTAGTAAAATAGACGTTTGCTATTCATTTAATATGTCTTTTGTGTGTTTTTGGTTTACTTCCCAGAAGTTGAGAAAATAAATGAAAATAATGCCAATTTATTTTGCAAACCAAGTGATTTCCAGTTCTTTGATTTCAACAGAATTGAAGTGTCTGATAAAGCTGCCAACTAAATGATCCATAAATAGGAATTTTAATGATTATGCATCATCTCCATTTTTTTATTGAAATTCAAAGAAATTAAAAGAATGGAGTGAACTATTGAAAACCAAACTTCCCATTTTTATTTCTTCATTTAAAAAGAAATGTGTGTATGTGTGTATGCATGTTGGTCCTCATTCTTTAAAAAATTACTTATTACTTTTATGTGTTTAAGTGTATTGCCTGTATGTATGTAATTTATGTGCAATGTCCTTAGAGAGCAGAAGGGGTGTTAAATTCTCCTAGAACTGGGATTACAGGCAGTTGTTAGTCACCATCTGAGTGCTGGGAATTGAACCTGGGTCCTCTGCAACAGTAACCAGTGCTCTTAACTGCTGAGCCACCTCTCCATCCCCATCCTCATTTGTTTTCAGCAAGCAATGAATCAATGTAGCAAAACAGCTGACTGACATGTCTGCCTTGGTGACCTATACCTCCCATCCTGGCTCAGTCCTGATCCACGCCACCTGCGGCTTCACAGTCTCGTAGGATTGTGTAAGTCAAAGAATTTCCTGCAGATTCTCATCTGGAGGTGAGCCTTCACCACAGGGTGTTTTTCTTTTTCTTCTTTATTAGTTTTTTTCATTTGTATGTGGTATACATACCTATACATATCTGTGTAAGTGTGCACATGTACATGCAAGTGCATATACATGTGTGTCGCCTGTGGAAGCCAGAGGTTGATGTCAAGTGTCTTTCTCAATTGATCTCCATTTTATTTTTATCTATTTGATTTTTTTCAATGCATATTTTTATTGAGTTTTTGTGACTTTCATACAATACATTTCGATCATATTCAAGCCTCCCCTTCCTGTCCCCATCTTACATAACCCGCCCAAAGCATTTCATGTAAATTATCCATTAAAATCTGTAGGATCAAGTTTGTGTCCTAGACCGTCTCTTGGTCTGAGTTCATCCACTGGGGTCTAGTCAGCCTATCTAGTGTCACTCCCTTAAAGAAGATCGACTCTTGCTCACCTGGCAGTATAATCATCTGCTAATAGTTCAGCTAAGGTTGGGACCTCCTGCCCATCTCTCCAGTTCTACGCTGATTGAGTTTGCATGGTTCTTGTGCATGCTGGCACCATTGCTGTAAGTTCATAGGAGCAAGTTCCCGGGAAGCTGTGAGACTCTGTTTCCCATATAGTCTTGCACCAGCCCTGGTTCTTACAATCATTCTATTTCCTCTTCTGTAATGGTCCCTCAGCTCTGGGTGGGTGAGATTTAATATAGGCGTCCAACCCAGGGACACACATGCCTCAGTCTCTTACTCTTTACATTTTGGCCAGCTGTGGCCTTCTGTGTTCATCGCCCTCTGTTGCATAAGGGAGCATCACTGGTGAGAGTTGAGAGATGCATTAATATCTTCTCTACCTCTTGGTCCACTATGTTCTATAAGCCTTAGGTGTAGAGGTTCCATCTAGAAGTGTCACTTAGAGTTGAGCAACTCACAGACACCTATTCTCTATGTATGACCAGTTGTGGACCTCTGTACTAGACTCCATCCATTGCAAAAGAAAGCTCTTTGATGAGTGGTGGTGACTGGTATACTTGTCTGTAAATACAAGAATCTATATTTAGCATATAGTAAGAAATTATGTCTGTCTAGGGATGTGGCAGATGTAGGGTTTTCCCTGAAATCTGTGACCTCTTCAGCCATGAGTATTTTACTATGTCTACAAGTGCCACACATGAGTTTCTTCCCATTGAGTGGGCTTTAAGTCCCGTTAGATAGCTGGTGATTACTCCAGGGATAAAAGTATCACTTACTGCACTGATAGTTTGCTGTGCCAGTCATTGTTGTTGTTATTAGGCTTTAAAACTGGGGTTGGACCATCAATTGATGTTTTCCCTTAGCAGCTTGCATAGATAGTGTCCTCCGCAACTATGAGAGCCTGCCTTCCAGGTCAGCTGCAACACCATCGCTTCAAGTTCTATGTTTGTATGACCTGTCTTCAGCAATAGTGTCTTACCTTCAATTTCTGGGAGGCAACCAAGAGCTGTGGTAATAGCCTGTGTAATTTTTGGAGTCTCTTGGACCACCCTGACCAACAATTTGAAGGGAGGGTTCTCCTGTCAGGCACTGTGTTTCTTGTTGTGTAGCTTTCAGCTATGTGCATGCAGTTATGTATGGATATTGCAGGTGCATTTTTCAGTGGGTTCTTGAGCTATTACCTTTTGCTCTGGTTTTTCACACCACCCGAGCATTATTTATCTGTAGTCTCTGTCCCTGCATCGCCCCCTGTTTCCCTCCCGGTTAAAGTCCCTCGCTCTTTTCTCCCTTTCCCTTTAAAATACCCCTCTCCTGTTATCCCTGTCTCCTGAGCGCCTTCGTCCCCTTTACCCTCATGATTCCTGTGTGTCCTTCCCGTCTTCCTTTTCTGTTAAATACCCCCATTTCCCAATTTCCCCCCTGATGACGTCTGTCTCCTTCCTACTGCCCCCCTCTTTTGAGTTCTTTCTTTCCCTTTACCCCGACCCTGGTTCCTTTCCGTCTTCCTGGTCCCTGCAGTTACATCAGGATACATTCTCACATATGAGGATTTGATGCTAAGGATCCACAAATGAGGGGAACATATGTCATTTGTTTGTCTGAGTCTGTGCTGCTTCACTTAGCATAACAGTTTCTGGTTCCATCCATTCACCTGCACATTTCATAATATTGTCTTTGTTTACTGGTGCGCAGAACTCCGTTGTGTAATGTACCATGTTTTCATTATCCATTCATCAGCTGAGGGACATTTAGATTGTTTCCAGTTCTTATTCCTGGAGGTTGAATCAGGCACTCTCCATTTTATTTTTTGAGACAGGGTGTCTCACTGACCCTCATTGATTTGACTAGATTGTTTAACCATCAAGCTCTGGGGATCTGTCTGTCTCCTCCCAGCACCAATGCTGGGGTTGGCCATACATGCTGCCTGCCTAACTTTTTCATAGGTCCTGAAGATCCAAACTTGGGTCCTAATATTTGTGTTTCACACCCTTTAAGACCAATTGAGTCATTTCTCCAGTCTCCACCAGGTGTTTTTCTTGTGTTGCCTCTTGTAGTGATTTCTGGTGGTCCGGTGAAGCACTCCTTTCATACTGAGATTCTCTCCTTTGCTTTTCTGATAAGCTGGTACCTTTTCAGGGCCTTCAGCTTATAGTTGGTCAGGATAATTCTATTTTCATGAAACACATGTCCCATATAGGAAGTCTTTCTGGTACCTTTAAAAGCCAAGGCCACAGGCCAGCTTCCAGACAGACTTGCTCCTTAGCTGCAGGAGTGAACTGTAGGGAGTTTGGAGCGGGAGCACACACAATGCTCCACACAGAATCCTGTCACCACGTGAATGAAACCCCTTGCCAACCCTTAACATAAACCACTTCCCCCTGAAGCATCTTTGCATGCTCAGAGCAGGGGATTGCTTAAGCTCTTCTAAGAGGGGTTAGAAACTGGCGGGTGATTAATAAGTGTCTGGAGATCTGGACTCAATGTAAGCAGACTTCTCAGCTAAGGCTAGTTTCAGGAATTGGAGCATTCATCTTCCAAGACTCTCACCATTTCTTATGGGCCAAGTGGGCTCTTTCCTCTGGTTTTCTCTCATATCTTCCCCAACTTGTATGCTTATCTTAGTAGAAAAGTGTTCTCTATTCCTGAATCAAGGTCATGATAATGGCTTCAGATCTGAGTGTATCTAACCTTTCAGCTCAGTAGTCTACAGTTCACTGATCCAGGCTCTCTGCTCTCTAAAACCAAGTGGAGTCTGCTAATTTTTCCAGCTCAGTAAAGCTGTCTACTTTTGAACTAAACAGCTGTGACTCGAATACACGAACATTTGTATAATGTAATCACACTAGAGGCCTGAGGTCGGGGCAGAAAGGCTAAAATGAGGCAGCTCCCAAAGAGGAGAAGACAGACAGACAGCCACAAACACATCAGTCAGGGTCAATAATTACAGTAACAGTTCTTGTGATGGCACTAATTCATTTCAGCCTCAGCACAATCCTAGGCAGAAATATTCATAACCACATTTCACAGAAAAGTAGACCGAGGCACAGAGAGCTTAGGTAATCATATATTTGAAACCTGGCAGAGCCTGCCTTTAAATGCACTGATTGAATCACCTTGGGCAGTTTCACTTCTCTGTGTCTCAACTTGCTATGACAATAGTACTCTGCACGAGAAAATACTGACTGGCAGAGATGATGGTAGTAGCTGGCATCAGGTGACTAAAGTCCTTAGATATTTTGAAAGTTTGGAATCAATGAGAGATAAAAAAACAGCATTTTCAATATTTACTTCACTCTAAGCACTTTGAGCATACTATATATACTATATATATGTGTGTATATATATCATAATAGAAAGAAATATCAAGACCTCATTTTACTACCAGAGAAACTGAAGTTAAGAGGATTGAGTAACTTGCCCAAGGTCCTACAAGGAAAGACAAACATGCCAGAGTTCCGACTCAAGGCTGACGCTGAAGCCTATATATCCCTCAGCCAGATTAGTGTCAAGATAAATAAGGCAGTACCCAGTGTGGAAGATAATTCTGCTAATCACAAGACAAACCAAAGGAAGCTAGGGTCAGCTTCCTCAAAGCAAAGTCACTTTTTAAAATTCACCTAATTATAGATGTGTACTTGATTCATCTGATTAAATATACTTAACCTCTCTGTCCTTTACAAACATTAATCTAGCTGTTGACAAACTCTGCTGCACCTCTACTCATTTCTACCAGAACAAGGAAACGTTTAGAACAATTCCCATCTGAGATCCAGCTGTATGAAAGAATTTGCTTTTGCTCTACACTTCCTAGTTGTGAAGTGTTTGCTTGTTGATTTAAAATGAATTTTTAGGGGCTCATAAAGAAGAATTTTCAGTTTTGAAACTAAACCCTAAAGAGAGAAGCAACACTCTTTAAAGTCTCTTGTTTTATATTATTTCCCTTTGGGGGGTTGACAGATAATGACAGATACCTCCAGCTCTTAGGAGTGCTGAGAAACCATCTTGACACACACAGCCTAGTATTCATAGAAGATATATCAGGTTACCCCTGAATGGAAAAAGCACAAACCATTTAAGCTTAAGGCACTGAAAAGCATCTCTTAAATTTACTCATCTGGGGTTTTGATTCCTATGATCTTGAATTTACTCAGCCCCTGGCATAGTTGAAAAGGATATATCTTTTTCAATAAAAGAGGAGGTAGATGGCAGATCTGAATGAAAACTTGCAAAGGAGTTGGAGTAATTCTTTGAAAGAGCTAGAAAGACTGTTCCTGATCAGCTGGTATCTTCTATCAGTTGCTTTTGTGGGAGTGACTTTTAGAAAAAGTTTATGCATCTACTAAGTCCTAGATGCTATGCAGGTCTTTATTTATCATTCCATTAAATACCCTCCTCAAGACAACTCTTTGAGGGGGCCTGTTGTGGTTTGAATGAGGATTGTCCTCCATAGGCTTATGTATCTGAACACTTGGTCCCCAGTTGCTGGTGCTATTTGGGGAGGTTATGGTACCTTTAGGAGGCAGAGCCTTGCTAGAAGTGTCTCACTGGGAGCCAGCTTTGAGAGTTTACAGCTTCACCTCACTTCTTGTCAGTTTTCTCTGCTTCCTGAATGTGGATGGAAATGTGATCAGCCAGCTTCCTGCTCCTGTTGCCTCTCTTACCTTTGAGCCATTATAGATCCTGTCCCTCTGGAACCGTAAACCAAAATAAACTCCTTCTTCTTTAAGTTCTTTGGATCTTGATATTTTATCACAGCAACAGAAAAGTAACTAATATAAAGCCTCAGTAAGGGATGTGTTCCAGATGAGGGAACTGAATCTAAGAGAAGATAAGTCAGCTGCTGGGGTGACCCAAGGAGAAAGTGGCTTGGTTGAGATCACTACCAGTCTTCAACAGTTCCAATAACCACATCCATTTCGCCATTAAACCTTTGACCAATAAAAGCCTTGTGAGCTGTACAGAGGGGCAAGCAATCAGGAATTTCTAATTAGAATGTCCCAGGACCCTGCTTAGGGTATGTTAAGTTGTATTCCTTGGCTTAGCTGCATCTCCTTCCTAGATCCCCGGCTTCCAGTCTGGGTTCTGCCAACCCATCTACTACAGTCACCTGACTGTTTACTCCCAAAGGCCACCACCACTGTGCTACTGCCCTATTGTTTACATGAAAATATCCCAAGGCCTTCTCTTATATAGGAGAGAGTTTGAAGAGACTTTAGGAGAGACTGAGAGGGCAAGATTCTGTAAGAGGTCAAGAAAGGTCAAGTTGAAATACAAATCAAAACCACACTGAGATTCCATCTCACTCCAACCAAAATGGCTATCGTCAAGAAAACAAATGATGCCCAATGTGGTAGCACACATCTTTAATCCCCAGGACTCAGGAGGCAGAGGCAGGTGAATCTCTGTAAGATTGAAGCTATTCTGGTCTACATAGTGAATTCCAGGGCAGCTGGGGCTACAGGGAGATTCTGTCTCAAAAAAGACCAAAAAACAAAAAAAAATGACAACAAATGTTGGTGAGGACAGCAAGTGGGAAAGGAACCCTTATACACCGCTGTTGGGAATGTAACTTTGTAAGTTAGTGCAGCTGTTACATAGCAGGCATAGCAAGAAGTTCCCTGGGAGAAGGTTCTCCAGGTCAGAAAAGTAAGAATGTCTGGCCTAGTTGGAATCTTAACTTTTCAGTTTTTCCAGGTCAATCACCTGGTCAGGACCACCCTAGGAAGACCAGTTCACTGCACGTGCTGTTAAAGAGATATGCAGAATACCTAGTGTATTAATAAGATGGTGAATTCTTCCTGCCTGTTGCTGAGGTTCTTAGGAACCTGGTTACAAACATGAGGTCTCTGTAAGTCTTGCCAGCTTTTCTGAATTCTTCAGAAAAGTATAACATCTCCCTTTCTTCTTCATATCTCTTTTTAAGCCGTGCTTTCTCTTATTCTTTGGGCTGCCCCAACATCTTGTATTTCTTTGCTGTTTCTCTGAAGCTCCCTTCTCTCTGCCCCACGTGGCTGTTAGTCTCCCACATGTCTGTGTGACCTCCATGGTGGCTCTAAACAGGTATGGCTCCATGGCTTTTCATCTTTCTCCCTTCCATTCTCCTTAAGGCAGCTTCTCAGATTTATAGCTTGCTTGCCCAAGGATATTTCTTTAAATTCTAATAAAATTGTCCTAAAGTTTCTGTTTGAGTCCATTCTAAATTTCTTTCTGCCCTATATCACAGGCGCTATGGAAATCAGTATAAAAGTTCCAAAAAGAAAAGAAAAGAAAAATAGATCTATTATATGATCCAACAATGGCTTTCCTAGAGACTGTCCCTAAAGGAATCTAATCAGCATACCACAGAGATACTTGAACATCGATACCCATAGTTGCATTACTTATAACAGCCAAGATAAGGAACCAGCCTGGATTCTCATAATCAGATGATAGATAAAGAAAATACTGGAAAAAATATTGAAAACATATTCAGTCATAAAGAAGAATGAAATGTTATTTTCAGGAACATGGGTAGAACTGGAAAACCATCATGTTAAATAAAATAAGCCAGTCTCAGAAATGTAATGTCAAATGTTTCTCTCATATGTGGAATCTAGATTTAAAATATGTATGTATTATTTATACACATGCATACATATATACATGCATGTGTGTATGACATGAAGTGTGAGGAGGACTCTTTGGGGAGAAGAAAGAAACTAAAGGAACTTTCTTTGGGGAGAAGAAAGGAACTAAAGGGGTTGGTGGTGGAGGAGAAAGTGGGTAATGGGGAGGTGAAGAAAGACGAGCAGCATCTTCTGTGGAACCTGGAGAGGACATAATCAGATAGGACAGTGGAGAGTGGAGGGAAGGGTGAAAGGGGTCAGGAGTGAGGGAACAAACAAGGGTCAGGGCAGAAGGGGTCAGGAGGAGGGAGGGAACAAGGGGCAGGGCTGAAGGGGTCAGGAGGGGGAAACAAGCAAAGAATGTGTCGTTTATTTACAGAAAATGGTGAAGAGGAGAAGTCTTCCCAATAAGAAGGCATCTCCAACTAAGGGAAGACACCTTGAGTTTTTCTATGAAAGCTACTAAACACGGCTGTAGGTGTTACCTCAGTGCCAGGGTCTGTTGTCCTTGGGTATTTTTTTAAGGCAGGAGAGACAGCTATCTTAGGGCACTAAAGGAGATAGATTGGTTCCATAAACAATCTGCCTCAGACCAGGAAGTGACCAGTTAGTTGACAAGGCTTGAGCAAGGCCAGCCTGCCAATTTAGGGCAAGTTGACCACTCTAAATTTATGACTTTATGGCTTCCTTAATAAAGCTATGGCTCTCCACTATTCATGCATTCTGTCAGAGACTAGACTGAAAATGGGGAGGGAACAGTTTTCCTTTGAGATGTGAAAGAAAGATGAGAAAATAGATTTGACCACTGGAAGTAGAATGTCCACAGAAGGGAATCTCACACAAAAGATGATTACATATATATATATACATATATATATATATATTATATATATATATAATATGAAATCTCCTAGAGTTATAAAAGAACATCTAGCTCAAGAGATGCAAGTACCATTGTGTAATAATGAGACTGTTCTCAATGCTGGGCTCCTGTACTACCAAAACACTCTACTGGAAGCAATGCTTCTGCAGAGGGCACCGTGGCACACTAACCAGCTGTTAAGGACTTACTATCTCAGCTGCCAACCCTATCAGTGGCCACCTAACTCAAGACCATATCATTCCAGGCAGCCCAATGTCTAGTGATTGAATATTGCTGGGTAAGAAGATCTGGTCATCTAGTTAAAGACAAACAATTTTAGCTCGAGACCTCAGGAGGTTGGCCAAGGCCATCTCTGAGCCTGAAGCACATCTTAGCTTCTTGGATCCAGTCCTGCTTCAGTATTCTCTGCTCTGCAGGTAAGGACCCCAGGGACTCTCTTGAATAAACATCCTTCATCTTAATTCTATCTCAGACCTTGCTACCTCAGCAACCAACCTGCAGCAGCACTAAAGGACACATAGAAAAATAGAAGTTTGTATACACCACCACCACCCAAACTCATTCTGAAATAAGATAGCACAAAATTCCTGGGTCTGGGCTGCTTCTGGGAGTTAAGCAGATCTGTTGGTTAAGCTATTATCAAAACAATCTCCAATGATGAAATACTCTCTGAAGAACTTACATCAAAACAAAGCAGATTTATGAGCTGGGGATGTGACTCAATTAATACAATTGCCCAGCATGTACAAAGTCTTATGCTCAATTCTTAGCACTCATAAAGCAGACATGGTGGTGCATGCCTATAATCCCAGCACTTAGGAGGTAAAAGTAGGAGGATCAGTGATTCAAGGTCATCCTCAGATCCTCAGCTACATAATGAGGTCAACACCATCGTGAGACCTGTCTGCAGGGAGAGAGAAGAGAGAGAGAGATTGATTGATTTAATACCTACCCAGGTACCACATAGGAGCCAAGGATTAGGATTTGGAAAAATGTTCCAACCATTATGAGGCTCCCTTTGAATAGAAGGTAAGACCCCCAAAACATAGGAAAAGAGCTGCCATGGAAGCAGGGACAGTCTTCTATGAGCCCTCAGTGGGCGTGAAGAGGAAGGTTGGAAGAGAAGGGGACAGGGCGCATGGAAACTATGGCCTTCGTTGACCGTGGTAGTGAGGAACACAGAACCTGGAGCTCAATTGTATGAGTGAGTTTGATCATGCCTCAGCCCTTCTTTAAGTCATTTAGTTTCTCTGGATCTCAATTTCCTCCTCTATAAGGTAGCAGCTATATAAGTCAGCTTGGGATACTGCAACCAAATAATACAAACCAAGTGGAGTTCTGGAAGCTGTGCAATCCATCATGAAGATGCTGGCTGATTAGGATCCCTGTTGGGGGCTTTCCTGGTGAAAGAAGAGAGAGTTGGAAACAAGCTCTATATAGAATCTCTTCTGATAAAGGCCCCAATGGGAGGGGCCACCCTTGAGTCTTTAGCCAAACCCAATCTTAAAGCCTCTCCCCATGCACCATCACACTGGAGGATAGGGCTTCAGTGTATGAGTTCACAATCTATTGCAGCAACACAAAGCATGCTTTCCTCATAGGAGAGTTATGAAGATTAAACACACCAATACACGAAGTGAACAGAGAGCAGAGGCTGCTGCATAGACGATGCACCTTGTATAAGTGTTCTTTCTTATTAAAGTCATGTGATGAATCCCAAACTGGGAAATGCCAAGCATGCCAAGACCTCCCTTATTGGAGCTCAGTTTCTTGGGGTCCTTTTGTTTCTCAAAAGAAGGAGAGAAATGAGCTTATTCTTGAGAATTATGAACAGACCTTTTTCATGTCAATATTGGCTTGGAGAGTCCCTTTGCAATCAATTACCAAGGTGAAAACCATAAACTTCTTACTATCTTCACTTTCTACCCTCTCTTGGCTTTCCCTTCTTTCCTTTGAGATCAAATACCTAACAGTCTTAGAACCATGTCCACTTAGGGGATTATTCTTGTTAGTGAGTATTTAGCTTTTAATCCCACAAGGCACAAGCAGGCTGAAATGTAAGATGTCATAGAAAAAGAAGAATTTAGCAGGTTTATATGAGAGGTGAGAGGTGAATGGGGTGAAATGAATCCAAAGTAAACCCACGTCAATGAAAATACTATCTGGTTTTAAGAATAGTTCTGGAGTTGTGGACAAAATAATATCTTTATTCAAATTCCACCACTTCTTTACCAAGGGGGGCTTCCTTGCATTTCCTACCAAAGGCAGCTGTGGATTCCATTCTTCCTCCAGGGGCTTTAGCATAATGTCCATGGTTAAATAAGCAAGGGAGAGTCCAGAATCCTCTAGGCTTGAAGAGATGAATCTCTCCCCTCTTTTTGGAAACCTTTGTTTTATTTAGACTACTGAATTAATTGGCGATTGTCGACAACTTCACCATTTTGACTGTTGCTCTTAGTCACTTCCACTGTTGTTAGGCTATGAAGTTGACAGGCTAAATCCTAAAATCCCCACTTGGCTTTTTTGATCATTCTGTTTATTTCCTGCTGAGTCATCCCTCTTTAAGAAGAATGGACAAAGGCAATTGCAATTAAAATGGTAATGATTAAAAAGTGTGAGCATATACTGCCTTAGTTGAGAGGAAAACTAAAAAATTAACACCTTGGGGGCTGGAGAGATGGCTCTGCAGTTAAAAGCACTGGCTACGCTTGCCCAGGACCCAGGTTCAATTCCCAGCACCAACATGGCAGCTAACAGCCATCCATAACTCCAGTTCCAGGGGATCCTACATGAGCTCCCAGAGCATCATGACCCTGGTGCACTTAAACACACACAGACAATACATTCATACACATAAAATAAAAACAATAAATAAAATATTTTTTTAAATAGCAACTTGATCATGGGAAATGGTTCAGTCTTTAAGTGCTTACTAAGCAAGCATGAGGACCTGAGCTTGTTCCCTAGAACCTGAGTAAAAACCCACGCATGATGGTGTGCATCTCCCATCCCAGAGCTGGGGATGCAGAGATGGGAGGACGCCCGGGGCTTACTGGCTAGTCAGTCTAACTGAATTGGTGAGCTCCAGGTTCAACGGAGACTCTGTCTGAAAAATAAAGCATAGAGTGACTGAGGGAGACACCCGCACATGTGTACCCACACATACACATGCACACGCACACAAACACACACATATAAACATACACATATAAATAACACTTTATTAAGAGAGAAGTCACATAACATAAAATTGATTCTTTAAAAAATACGTAATCAATGGAGTTTAGCTAATCATACTAGTAAGTGAATTCAGAGCATTTCATCATCTCAAAATAAAACGCCGCACCCTCAGCAGTCACTCCCTCTCTGCGGCCCTGACAACGAATGAGCTACAGATCTACTCGCTATGCATTTGCCTGTTCTGGATGCCACATTTACATAGGGGTCATATACAATGTGGCTTTTGTGACTTGGTTCATTCAGATAGCATAGTATTTTCAAGGTCTCATGCAGTCTTCATTGTAGCAAGACAATTTATTGTCAAGGATGTAGACTAGCTTGATATTTGAGTCAATATCCATGATGTGTGTACCACCTGTGAGATGGCACATCCACAATGAATACTTCAGAAATAGACCCACACCCATAGAGACAGCTATAGAAATAATAGCAGGGAGAACAAGGTCCCCCCGAGGGTTCTTAGTCTCCTTCATAAAAGAATTTAAGAATGGACTCAAATGGAAGCTTTAGGACAATTTTATTAGAATTTAAGGAAAAATTCTCAGGGCAGGCAAGTTGTAAATCGCAGCAGCTGCCTTGAGGAGGAGAATGGAGGGTAGAAGAAGAACAGCCATGAAGCCATGCCTGTTTAGAGCCGCCCAGGAGGTCAGACAGACATAAGCAGCCACTTGGCAGGGAGGAGGACACTTCAGAGAAAAAGGAAAGAAATACAAGATGTTGGGGCAGCCCAAAAAGTCAGGGAAAGTATGGGTAGGAAAGAGAAATGAAGAAGAAAAGGAAAGGTTACACTTTTCCAAAGAATTCTGAAGAATTCAGAAAAATGGGCAAAACTTATGGAACCTTCATGTCTGTAACCAGGTCCGTAAGAAGCGCACTAAGGGCAGGAATTCCAGGCAAGAGAAGCTTACCGTATCGTTAACGCACTAAGTATTCTGCCCGTGTTCTTTAGCATGACTTCAGGTGAACCCACCTTCCTGTGGTGGTCCTGTGACTAGGTGATCTGGCAAAACTGGAGTGTTGAATCTTTATCCAGGCCAGAGATTGTATTTTCTTTGACCAGTCGATCTTATGGGAAATTTTTTGATAGTCTAATAGGACATTCACTACGGCATTGATAGACTGGAAAAAACCCAAAGTCCATCAGTGAGAGGCCTGATGGAACACATTATGTCTCAGTCCTACAGTGGAAGTCTATGCGGCCATTCACTGAGTCAGTCCTGGATAGAAGGGATGTGATATTCTCCAGACACCATTGATAAGTGAATATAAGAGAACACGGCCAAGTGCAGAACAATGACTTCCTTTCTTTTTTATTTGCTTATTTTTGTTGTTGTTATTTGTTTTGAGATAGGGTCTATATAGTGTAGGTTTGTCTCAAATTCATTATGTAGCCAAGGAAGACCTTGAACTCTGGAGCCTCCTATCTCTAACTAACAAGTGCCATATTTACAGGCATGTGCCACTGTAAATAAATCTGACTTCTGACTTCTTCTGTGAAAAGTATGTATAAATATATATATGCATCTATATGAATGAATGAATGACTGAATGAGTTTGCAAATGTGCATGTAGTTCCACATAAGGCTCTTTTAAATTTAAGATGATATGAAAGCTATATGTAGCCAGTAGAAGATATGCTTTGAGTTTAGAGTTGGATCTTTCCCTAGGCTAGCAATGTGGAAAACTATGATACAATTTGAGGTTCTGGGTAGCAGCAGAGAGCTGAGCTCCCAGTCAACCCTTCGATCACCAGTAGAAAGAGTGAATCTCTATGGTTCGGTATAAGCTAAACCCTGATGTTTGTAGGTTAGTTGTATTAACGGAATTTGACATATTCCAACTCAAGATTTATTTATCAGGGCACAATCCTATTGTAAGTCAAGTCAAGGGGTATTTAGGGGACAGAGCCAGACAGGATGGGAAGAAGAGAGCATACAAGCATGACTATCTGTGGTGGTTTGAATGAAGATTGTACCCCATAGTTTCCAGTGTTTGGTCTCCAGTTGCCAGTGCTGTTTGGGGAGGCTTTGGGAGGTGGGGCCATGCCAGAGGAAGCAGGTTACTGGGCGGGGGGTGGGGGGTGGGAAGGATGGCGCAGGCTTCGAGAGTTCTTAAGCCTTGCTGGATTTCCACTTGCTCTGTTTCCTGTGCCTGCCTGATGAAGATGTGAGTGCTCCACTTTCTGCTCTGGCCACCTCTTACTACCGTGACACCCACCATGATGGACTCTGATTCTTCTGGAACCTTAAGCTCAAATAAACTCTTCCTTCTATAAGTTCCCCTTGGTCATGGTGTTTTATCAAATCAACAGAAAAGTAGCTAGTACACTATGCCTGGTAGTGTATCAAAAAAGTCCGCCAGCCTTCAGGGCAGGGGAATGCAGGTCTGGGAGAGCAGCAAGGAAGCCTTGCTCTTACTCAGTATGTTTTGGCTTTGTTTGAATTTTATTTACCAAGTATGAGTAAATCCTGAAAAATGTAAATGGAGATAATGTTTCTTAAATAGTTCTGTGAGCATTTAGAGTCTGGGGAACTACATCAGTAATCCCATAGCCTCTGCCCTGCGGGGTTTTATGGTGGGTCACAACCTTAGACTGACAACCCAGGTAGAGAGGACCAGCTGCAGTGAAACACAAAGATCTTGGCTCTGAAGCTCAAAGTTTTCTATTCTTATCTTCCCAGAGACCTGCTGACACCTGCCCAGCATTTTTTTTAACCTGCCAATTAAAGGTGAAGGCATCATGCACTTTGATGTCAAGGAGCAGCTGGAAAGGAAGCTTCAGAGGCACCTCCTCCCTGCTCAGTCTGCCTTCCACAATGCTCAGTGGCCTTTGTGCCTTTTGAGAGTTCTGGGTCTGTATTTTTACCACTGAGGTCATTTGAAGAGAACCCTGAGCATTTGGTTTGGGACCAGGTTATTAACCGAATGCACCCCCCAGACCTTTGGTAAAAGTGTCATTTCCTATCACATTTCCCCAGGATATGGAGAATCTTTGCAAGGTATCTGACACTCACCCCAAGGGACACAAGGGGTGAAGAGAGTCAAGGTCTCTGCCTCAACCTGCAAAGTCAAAGTCACTTTCAGTTTTGATTGTAGCCAGAGTTTATTTCCTCCCACTGGTGTTGGGATAAAGTCAAAGACAAGTGAAAGACAGATTGTGTAACTTTTATTTTTAAAGGGGTGTTTAATTATGGAAGTTATGATTGATATTTTGATACAGCTTATAATGGCTTCATTTATTTTTTTTTCTCAGCCAATAAGAAGTGAGAATTTCCAGCCTCACAGCCAAAATCTGATACAAGTCCTTCCCAGCTATACAAAGTCCCTCTGTTACTATCTAGACTAGAAATGTCAGTGAAAACCATATATTAAAATTCACCTGTATTTACCTGACACCTTTTAAGATCTCTTTCCAAATTACCTCAGCCACCTCTGGCATCAAAGTCTGCTGAGAGTATATAGCGTTTCCCTTCCTGTTTGAGTAACACCTATTAAGACAGGTAGCAATTAAAAGCAAATCATAATTTTTAAACCTTAAGGGAAGCGAATGCAGTGTTGCTGAAAACACTCAGTTATTGGAATGTCAGATCCCACCTACACAGCTTCAGTAGTCTTAAAGCCAAAGTCTCCTACAAAGGCGTGTAGTGGAAGCTACCATCTTGCTTACATACCATTTTTTCTTGGCATTATTACACCTCCCTTCCTTGAAGTGCTACCACTGAGCACTAACTCCTTCACAGAACTTCTTCCGTTAATATTTTATTTTTATTATTATTATTTTTATGTATATAAGCGTATTGTCTGCATGTATGTAAGTGTACCTGTGTCATGCAATACCTGTAGAGGTCAGAAAGGGGCATAAGATCCTCTGGAACTGGAGTTATGGTCAGTTGTTAGCTGCCATCTGGGTCCTGGGACCCGAACCTGGATCCTCTGCAAGAGCAGCTAGTGCTTGTAATCACTGAGCCATCTCTCCAGCCCTCCCACAGAGGGCTGAGGGGATACACGCTGTAGCATTCTTGAACTCTGAATGTTCTAGAATAGAGGTATTCCCAATGCATCAGTGTAGCCCATCCACAGAAGCCATTGCCCAGCGACGGCTTAGCTTTGAGAGCCACACCTACTGAAAGGAAACTTGCCAAAGCTAATTTTATGGGTATATGCTTTAGTTTCCTTTCTGTTACTGTGATAAAACACTGGCCAAAAGCAACTTGGGGATGAAAGGGTTTATTTAGTTTTTACTTACAGGTCAGTGTTTATCATTGAGAGAAGTCAGGGCAGGAACACAAGGCAGGAACCTGGAACCAAAACCATGGAGAAACATTTCTTCCTTGTTCACTCTCTGGCTTGCTATCAGGCTCATGCTTACCTAGCTTTCTTACCAGCCCAGGAAATGGAGCTGCTAACAATGGGCAAGGTCCTCCTACATCAATTAAAATAATCAAGACAATCCTTCACAGACATGGCCACAGACCAAGACAAAGACAATTACTCAATTAAGACTCATTTTCAGGTGTTCTAGGTTATGTGAAGTTCAGTTCATACTAACTAGGACAGTATTTTAACATTAATACTCTCTTCAGAAATCCCACCCTCAAAACACAATTTATGTCCAAAACCTCCTCCCCTCTACAGTGACCTCTGCTCTCTACAGTGGTGGACATGTGACTGGCTGCTCATATTAGACTCACCTGCAAGATGGCCAGGCAGACAAATTACACCAGCACCAAAGCCTCACCTGGACTCACGAGCCTAAATTGAACCTGGAATTAACACCTTCTGGTACCTCTGTAGGTGTTTCTATGTACAGCCAGAAACAGAAGCCACAGAGTCCATCACAAGCTTTTTCTTTCTCACCTAGCTTATGGTTATTGTTGTAAGATTTGGTTCCAAGACCCAGCAGAAATGGACTAGAGCCTCCACAGGAGAGTTAACTGAACTGATTTATTATAAAAGGGCATGGGGCTAGTTTCCCAGATCAGGAAATGAGGAAAGCTAGCTGAGGCTAGCCTCCTCAGATCTCGGGAGGAAAACAAGCAAAGCCTAGGTGCCCAGTAGGCCTTTTTATGGGGAGGGGATTCCCATAACATCTGATTGATGTTCAGAGGAGACCTGATATCAGGAAGCTGATTTTGTCAGGAAGCTGCAAAAGTCAGTCCCTTTTCACAGATGCTTGTGAATTCTGGAAGTCTGGCTGGTGTCTCCAAGGTGTCCTGTCAGTCCTGAGTCCTGGAGTTACTGAAGGTTGTTAGCTGCCATGTGGGTGTTGGGAACCAAATCCAGGTCTCAGCAAGATCAACCAGTGCAATTAACTGCTGAGCCATCTGTTTTACTTTTTTTTAACTGTAAGTTTTTAATATCTTTATTTTTTATCATTTGAATGTATCCTTCGGGGAGCGTCTTATCATGTTCTTGGCCCATTTCCTATGAGATGTTCTTTTCCTTATTTGTCTAGAAGAGTCATTTGTATATCAAGGCTATTAAATTTCCCCTTTAAAAAACTTTAAATTACATTTATTTCTTCCTTTTTTTGTTTATTTATTTATGTGTTGGGGAAACAGTGGCCCCTATGTGGAGATCAGAGGACACCTTGCAGGAACTGGTTTTCTTTTTCAAACATGTGGGTTCTGGGTGAGGGGGAGGGGATTCTTGGTGACCAGCACTTTTACTCATTGAATCATCTAATTGTCTCCAGTTGGTCATCTTTAAAAAACTTTTAAAAATTTGTAAATGTTTTGCTTTGAATAGCAATTTCTGGTATGCTTTTCTTAAGTTGTTATTTAGTTTTTCGACTTTTATTAGTTAAATGCTTTTTACAGTTTCATGCATGTGTAGAGGACATTCTATTCACCCGTCCTCCCACACTCTTACCTCCTTCCCACCTTGTCACCCTCCCCTCCTTCCTACAAGTCCTTTCTCCACATTCATGTCTTTTTGTTTTGTTTTTGTCTTGTGATTTCTTTTTAACCAGGACTAAATCTTTACATATTCAATTCTGGTGGTCTTGTTTTCTCTATGATTTTAAAGTTTTGGTTTTATATAATGAAAACTTTTCTCTAAGACACATACTTGCCTATTTTTCCTGGTCCTTTCTTGGTTTCACTTTTATATAATTAAATTTTTGTGGCTAATTAACTTTTAAAACACACAAAGATCATGCCACTCCCTTTCTTAAATCCCTGCCTACCTCTCTATTGCCTGCAGGATTGAGTTCAAGTTCCTGCAGGTTCCTCACTTTATCCAATCACCTTTTAGCCTTTTCATCCCTTTTATTTAGGCTCATGAGATTCTTCTCCCCCTCCTGGAATGTACTAGGAGTCTTCTTCTCCCGATCTGAGAACCTAGTCACTTCAAATTCTTTGAGAATAGAGACCCAAATGGATCAATACACACTCATCATTGTGTGTTCAAAGAATGAATGAAATGTTACATCCCCTGGGAACTCTCTTCCCAGGCTTCTGTAGAATGCTCCTAAAAACATAGTATGGAGGATCACTGTCATAATATATTGTAATGCAATTGCATTGTGTTAAAAACCATTGGACCCACACAGACTGAATCTCCCAGTCGAGCACAAAGCCTATCTTCCCTTGCTCCCCAGCAAGGGTAGGACACTAACAGCCACTCAATATGCTGCTGATTTCAGATGACTGGATTCTTTTGTTTGCTTGGTTTTTATTTTTTGATTTATTTTTATTTTATGTGTATGAGTATTGTGCCTGCATGTATGTAAGTGTGCCCACGGTGCCCAATGACTGCAGAGGCCAGAAGAGGGCTTTGGATCCCCTAGAAATGGAGTTATAGACTGCTGCTAGGTGCTGGGAATCGAACCCAGGTCTTCTGCCAGAAAAGCCAGTGCTCTTAACCTCTGAACCATCTCTCCAGCCCCCAGATGACTGAATTCTAATGAGGGCTTTTTGATGTGCCCTGACATGTTCTTGTACTTAGAAGCAAGGACCATGACAGTCTCTAAACAGACAACTAAATTATTAGGTGACAATGTATGTGCCCAAGTAAAACTTAGAATGGGTGTGAGGTCAAAGAGCGCACTATTTTTAGTGTCTCAGAGTAATGTCTTCTGACGCCCACTGCTGGACACCATCATTATATCATTCAGGGTCAGAGCACCACCCCTCGCCCTGTGCTTGGGTAGATTAAAAACCTGTCAGAAAATGGGTAGAAACTAACAAAAATGCTTCCCCCCTGAATGTTGTGCCCTATATATGTGTTCTTCTAAGGCTAATGATAATTAAGTTACACTGTCCCCTTGGCTGTTTTCAAGCTAGTGTAGTAGATTTCTTTCCCTGTCTTCCCTTGTGGTTTTCCTTTGTGTGCTTTAACAGATTTACGCTAACAAATTTCCCCTCTCTGTGCCACCTTTTCATTACAAACCACCTGAAATCCTTTTAGTTAGGAGATTAGCCATTATAAGCAATCATTTAAACCATTTCCTCTGCTTCGATTCCTTCTGCCCAGTGTTCAATGTGTGAACATTTTAAATTGAGACTTCAACAAGAAATAGCGTTAAGCCCTTTAAGACAGCTGTACTACAAACCGGCTCCTCTTAGAAGCTTGAGGCAGAGGCAGAGTTGGATTCCTTTGGATGACATCAGCAATCATAATCTAGCTGATCTTGGGCATGTACTCTTACTATTCCAAGGTTCAGTTCCCTTATCAGCAAAACAACAGTAACGCTGGGCCTATGATCTGGAAGTTTCTTTCCCACTCAGTATCTAATCATCTTTTCCAGGAGGACAGGCACAAAGACCACCCAGGCAGCCAGAGAGAGGCATCTCTTCTGCTATCTGGCCCTGTAATCCCACCTCCCAGTCAGTGCCCCTGCTACAGATAAGGAGTAGGTGAGTGGTTCCTGCTGGTATCTCAGCTCACAGGACTGCTGAGGACCTCACTGTGAACTCACATAGGCTTCCCAACAGCCAAGCCGATGAGTGAGTTAACCAAGTTCTCCCAAGCAAAAGGGAGTATGCAGTGGAACTCAAGGCAAGGACACCACAGGTTGCCCTACCTGAGAGGCCGTGAGACATGGTTTGGTTTGGCATGATCCGCCAGGGAAGGCCTTTTGTTTTGCTTTCTAAAGTGTCTCTGGAGTTTCTAAGAGTCAGAAGTGGATCTTGAAGTAAGAGTGTTTTTGTCCTGGGAGCCTGTCAGTCCTCACTTGCCAAAGGCAGTTTTCTGCTTCTATGGGACCAAGCCTACTCTTGACACAAGTGCCTGTTTGCTCCAAGACCACGAAGGGGCCTGCAGAGAGTCGGGGGAGACCATAGATATGAATTCCTTCTTGGGATTCTTAGTCTTATTAATAAAAAAAAATGGGCTCCTATAACAAAAATTAAGAATGTGCTCAAACAAAAGCTGAAGGACAGTTTTATTTGAGTTTAAAAGAAAAATCCTCAGAGCAGACAAACTGTAAATCTCAGCAGATTCCTGGAGGAGAAGAACGGAGAAGAAAAGAAAAAAGCCAGGCTGTTTAAAGTCAGTTTGGAGGTCAGGCAGAAGCAGCCGAGCGGGGGAAGCACGGAAACCAGTCCCCTCATGGCTCCTGCACTCACCTACCACAGGGGCCTCATCCGGTGTCAGACACTGTGAGAGTCTGGGGAACCAGGACACCTCGTCAGGCTGTGCTCAGTCAGAACCAGAAGATACTCAAGCAAGCAAAGTGAGCCTTATGGTTTAGCACTGGGCTGTGGTCCCAGACCGTCTGGTTTTGCAGCCTGCTGTGTGAACTTGACTACACTGTATAACCTCTCCTGGCTCAGTTTCCTCATCAGAGAAAGGGGGCTATTGTGATAACTAAGTGAGTATGTGAGGAGTAGTGAGTACAGAAGATGTCCTCTCAAAGTGAATGGTTTACGCACATCAGCTGGGACTGTACCACAACCGCTAGCCTCCGAGACAAAGCTAAGGAAGGAGTCATACTGACACTCATGTTCTGCTCTCATTTTTTGTTCTGCTGCTGCTCAAGTAACAATACTGATGATTGGTGAGATTTGGACAGTGGATCATAAGGGATGTGGAAACAATAGTAGTGGAGGCTAGAGAGATGATTCGGTGGTTAAGAGCACTAGCTGCTTTTGCAGAAGACCTGGGTTCGAATCCCAGCACCCACATGGCAGCTAACAATCATCCATAACTCCAGTTCCAGGGGCTCTGATGCCCTCTTCTGACCTCCACAGGCACTGCACCACATGGGTGCACTTCCATAATGCAGGCTAACACTTACGCACATAAAATAAAAATAAATGTAAAAAAAGAAATAATAGTAGCTGCCCCAGAGATATCTCTGAAAGAACACATTGATATTGAATAATGAGTAGATTTCACTAACAAGTCACACAAAGTATCACCTCTACCTTCCTTGCATGCAGATAAAGTTGAATTAAAATACCAAGGACATGAGGGAACCTAAATCATACTCTATAGGCCATATTATATATAAGAAAATCGTTAAACTGGGCGAGGAGGAGGTGGGGGGAGATGTGAAGAAGAGAGCTGATCTGAATGCCCTCAAACTATGTGGTATGAAAAAAATCACAAAAATTCAATTGAAAATTTGCTGTGATGAGTTCTCTAGATTTAAAAAATAAATAACTAAGATTTGAGAGTGAACTCTTGATCAGACACTGCAGGGTGTTGAATTTCATTTGCTTATTTCTTAGAAGCTAATCCAGCTCTTGTGCTAAATTTGCATATGTTTATCAATTGAATAACATCATTATGCAAAACTAAAGCATTTTTTTTCCTTGAGAGAACAAAGCAGGCCATTGATAAAGCCTAATAAAAAAAAATTTAAGTCAAGAGATTTGCTTAGCTTAGTGGCTTAGAAGGGTTGACATATGACCCCCGATGCTTAACTGGGTCTAGAGCCAGGAGCCCATGAACTTCAGCTTGCAAACTACCTCTCCATGGTTAGCGCAGTTCTGAAAGAAGGATGAGTAAAATCCCATGCTAATAAGGGGGAAAGACTTTTACAAAGGCTGCTAATTAGATGATTAACCATTGTGGCGCTCTTCCTGGCTCCCGGTCTGAGAGATTAAGGCCCCTTCATACAGCTGTCTGCCCCTTTCCTTTGCCTGGAGTTGACCCATTCAATAGGTGCGTAGAGTATCCAGCTCTGTGAACAGAGCAAGTACTGCTGAGGACCTGGACTCTTAATGTAATTCTAATTAGTTTAAAATTCAGATAGCATATGTGGCTAGTGGCCACTGTATTACACAGTACAAATATAGGAGCATTTCCTACTTAAACTATCCTGGATAGTAGAAAAGACAAAAATTGCAAATCCTATAGACTATATTTCCCTCCCACAATTTTTGTCAGATATTTTTAAAGACATTGTTAAGCCTATTGCCCAAGATAATTTTGATTTTCAGTTACTCCTCCTCCTTTTCTTCAAGGCCATAAAAATGTTGAAGAAAGAAATGCATGAGAGAATTTTTCCTTCCCTTTCAAGCACCCACTATTCTTACATGGTAAGCGGGCTGTGTCTAATGACTGACTGTCTTTTACATCAAAGCATCCTAAAATGAATATGCAAATTCTTTGTCAAGGATTTCAGTTCAGGAAGAAGCACTGACATGACAGACTCTCATTCCTCTGGATGGTAGGTTAGAGTCCTGTGCACGCTGTCCATTTCCTATCTCACTGCCTTCTGCTGTGAGAGCTGTGAATCCCATCAGCAGATTTTTCCTCAGCTCCCGGAACAATCTGAGTGACTCACACTTTTGAGCATCTTTCCTGCTGAGCTACTTTGAAGGGCAGAAGATGGGACCTTTGCGGGGACAGGTTGGCGATGGGAGGGGACAGGCTGGAGATGGGAGCAATAGAGAACATGTGCCTCATTTGCAACTTTTTATTGCAGTAGTTTATAAAACAATTAAGGAAAGAAATGAGGTCCTGATTATATAGAATTCAGTTCCCCCCTTTAATGGATTCAGAGGATGAAGAAACATAAATGTAATCCATCATTGCATTACTGCCCTGCCCAGAGTTGTCTATATTTCAGAGAGTATTTATTTCCTCCACGGGAGGACACAGATCTCTGTGTGTTGATTTGGGTGTCAAGACATCCAACAATGATGAAAGGCGAGAACCAGAAGCTGCAACGGTCAGATCACAGCCAAAAAGGCCTGTTCTGTCTTCTGTAGCTCTTTGCTTCTTGTGAGTCCCGACACCTGTCACTAAGCTATGTGACTGTGGGTGGCCCAATTGGTAGGATTTCCAAGCTCATCTGACCCTAGATAAACCTTGATACTTTTTAAGGGCTAGCTTAAGTGCTAGACCATACAGTGAAAAATTGCTTTCTGACTAATTAATTATCCAGGGTCCTTTGATATTACAAGAATGTAGTTGAAACTTAATGCAATTGTATCATGAACAAGACTGTATTATCAACAGGATGTGACAAACCACTCAAGAGCTACTTACTGACAGCCAAGCTATCAGTAACCAGAAGAATTTGAAATTGAGGCCATTGATGAGGATGAGCACCTAGAGGCTGGCACTGCCTGTGGTACATTTTCCATGCATTGTATCTCACTTTTACAACCGCTTTTAATGAGTCTACTGAGGTTCAGAGAGGCTACACAGTCACACAGATACAAAAATCACAGAGTCAGATTGGATCTTAGGTAGGTCCTATTGGGAATGATGGTACATGCCTAGAATCTGAGCTCTCAAGAGGCTGAGGCAAGAGGACTAAGAGTTTGAGGCCAGCCTGGGTTATAAAACATGAGCCAGCCTCAAAAACAGAAACTGTAAAAAACTAACCTTCAGGTTTTACTGACCCCAAAGCTTTCTCTATTTGACTGAGGGAGGGTACAGAGGGATGTGAGTTTAGACTCTGTTTTTCAGTATGATGGGTCCAAAGGACAAGAAGAAGAATTTCAGGCACATAATCACCTTCCCTAGCATTTGCCTCTCAGAAAGGAAAGAGAACTGAAAGCTAAAGAAGAGCATCCTAGAGACACGGGCTACGATGAATGGCCACCAGTTAAAGCAATGCTTCCTTCATGAAAGGGGCTGATCTGAGGTCCTTACCTAGGTGTGTCCTTTGCAAACCAACTGTTAAGGGGTTTGAAAGTAGTACCTCAACTAGTATGAGCATGAGTGATGAAGGTGCTTTGCATCTAAGTTTTTGCTTTATCAGAATTTCTGGCAGTTGTCCACAGAAGTTACAAACACATGGACATTTTAATCAGCAAAACTAATATACTTTCAAAAATTTAATCTACATCTGTAATTTCATAATGCTAAATGATGAATGTGCAAGATTATTCCTTGTAGTATCTTGTAATAGTAAAAGAAAAAAGGAAAAACCCAATTTTCATCAATAAGGGAATGATTCCGTAAATTACAGAACATTCATGAAATGGAATACTAGACAACTATAAAAAAGATCCAAGAAGCTCTTTATAAAATTATACAGAAAAACTGAGCATGGTAGCTTACATCTATAGTCCTAGCAATCAAGAGGCTATGATAGGAGGGTGTCACGAGTTCAAGATTACCATAGACTACATAGTTCCAAACCAGCCTGAATGATAGTCTGAGACCCTGTATCAAAAAAAATTTTAAAGTAGGAAGAAAGAAAAAGGAAAAGAGAAATTCCAAAACCCACATGACATTACACGTCTGTAATCCCAGTGCTAGGAGTTCAAGGTCATCCTCACCTACGTAGCAAGCGTGAGGCTAGCCTGAGTTACAAGAGACCCTTTCTCAAAAAAATGTTTTAAATGATATTAAAGGATATCTAGAATGTATATAATTGAGAAAGGAAGGTGCTGAGTGCTGCTCATAATGGGACTTTTGTATAAAAACAATAATCTCATATTTCCAGATGGAAATAGACTATGGAAGAAATCCAAACCAAAGTCACCTATGCAGCTGAGAAGAATGTGGCCAGTCAAAATACAGTCAGAGAAGAGCACCTTTTTCTGTTGTTGTAACACAGACTGGGTAATTTTTAAAGAACAGAGATTTATTTGACTCACAGTTCTAAGGCTGAAATGCCCAAGAGAACAGAACCAGCACTGGCCTAGGGCCTACATGCTGCACCAACCCATGACAGAGAGAAAGTGTCGCAAGGTAACAGACATGAGAGGGAGGGAGGAAGAGGATTAAACTTTTCTCTTCTATTCTCTTCTGTAACTAATCCACTCCTACTATGATGATCTTAGTCCATTCATGAGAGTGGACTTTGTCTCCTGATCACTTCTTAAGCATCACCAATAGAATAGATCAACTAGAAGGCAAAATGTCAGGCTCCAAAGACAAGGTAGAGGATTTAGAACACTTAGAGGGCGATAAACAATTCTAAACAATTAAGTCTCCAGGTTATATACCTAATCTAGACAAAAAAAAAAAAAAAAGGTTTAAAAAAATCCTTAATCATTGCTAACATTCACCACGTGACTATCAGGTGCCAAGCACCATTTGAAGTAGTCCTAGTTTCAGCTCACGTTCCTAGCACAGCCTGAGAGAGGGCTTCCTGGGCAAGCAGAGGAGTGCTTTCAGAGGAAAAAGCAGTGAGCGAGAACAGTGGTAGGTAAGGAGAGGGCCCTGGCACAACGTGACTTCAGAAGGGTGGCCCAGCTTGGTTTCATGAGATCTCAAGATTCTGAACTGCTGGGTATGGTGCCAAAGGCCTTTAACCTCAGCACTCAAGAGGCAGAGACAGGCAGATCTCTGTGAGACTGAGCCAGCTGGGTCTACCTAGCAAATTCCAGAAGTCCCAGGCCAGCCGGGGCTACAGGAGAGCCTGTGTCAAAAGAGAATTTGTACAAAAAGATTCTGAACTGTATCGTCATTTACTCCTCCCAGCAACACAGGTTCTGGCCCTTAAAACCCTCTGTGCCAGAGGTCCAACAGAGTAGCCTCAGGGGCGAGAGGAGGGTCATAACAGGCATGGTCAGCAAGACAGCACCTGTCACTGGAGAACACGCCTCAAAGAAGGGTGCAGGGGTGAACCTTTAGCAGTCCAAAGGTCCAGCAGTTGCAGGTGGGTGTAGGCACCCTGTAAAAGACATGCAAGGGGAGTACACACATCTGCTACCACACACTATGAGATATTTAATCTTGGATATTTTGACTGATTACATAGATAAATATTACTATAATCATGTTACAGGAGAGGAACTGAGACATTAGGAAAGCAGGTAAGTTGATGAAGGTCACATAGAATCATAAATTAAACTGGGATCTTCTAGTTCTGTCATTGGTGCCCAGCTCCATACGAACCTGCTGTTTACACTGAAGATTTAAAACATCCTCACTGGGTCATGTAGCAGTCACCACTCTGACAAAATGCCTACATTTCATGAACAGATGTTAAATGGTTTGCATTAGTGTGACATAAAAATAAGACCAATATTTTGGAAAATAAGAGAATAAAGTCTTGGTAGCAATGTTATTACACATAAAAATACATACTACACATATAAAACATTTCTAATATTTACTCTGTTTCTAGCTTAAAAGTGCAGAGTACACTCTGTATTTAACTAAACATGTTTAACTTTTATGACTATCTCTTTTTTTGCCATTTAGTGTGTGTGTGTGTGTGTTTGTCATAGTGCATGTGTGGAGGTCAGAGGACAATGTTGCAGGAGTGGTTCTCTCCTTCCACCATATGAGTTCCAGGGATCAAACTCAGGCTTAGCAGCAAGTGCTTTTACCAACTGAGCCATCACAAATGCTATGGCTCTCTTTTAAAGGCCCCAATCAAAATTAAAAACAGTAAGGAGTAAACTCCTCTTATATGTCATTACATTACATTACATTAATACATTAATATGTCAAGACATATTACATATATGTCTTATATATGTCATTACAAAATTTTGAAAATGTCACAGGACAGAAGTTTGTGTCTCACCTGACACCTTTATAGTCACATCTAGCCATCCTCTTCTCCTGCTATCTCTAATTTAACCTGAAAGATGAGACAGTTATGACGTCTAGGCATATGGATGGAACAGAGCTTGATGTGCAAGAAAATGTCTTAAGAGACGAGATTAACGAACTTTTATGAGTTCCCAGGTTTTAGGGGTGTATTTTCCTGTTGCCCAAATCAATGATGTGCCCTTAAAAGCTTTAACATGTGGACCAATGCCAAGGTGTGAGGAGGTCACTCCCTGTAAGCAAAACAAAGGGGAAATGGCCCTTGCCTCAACGGCCTTTTGGGAATAGCTCTATGCTTGTCTTGTTGATAAGGCCACAAACTACCTGGAAAGAGCATAATCTAGGAAGTGAGCACATTGCGGCTACTCCCCACTCTGGGTCACAGACCTGCTCCTTTCCCAAATAAAGATTCAGGAAATAAAGGGTACTTTGTAAATAAAAACCCCAAGTTTTCTATTCTAACGGCTTTGTCCTCTTTCTGTTTAACATTAAGACTGCCTTTGAGATACAGGCAGTCTCTCTGGGAACACAGATCACATGTTTCCTGTGAAGTCTTGGCTGAGTTCAGCAAAGCCTAGGATTTCACTAGGTGTTAGGTAGTAAGATCTACTGTGACAGTGTGGACTTCCCCTCCAGGGACCTATTTGCAGGTCAGTATACCTAACAAAGCTCCCTAAAAGTGGCCCCCAGAGTCTGGAGAAGGTTAACCCAAAGTCAGAATGGCTAGAGGAGACCAGCTGAAATAAATCAGTTGAAAAGTCCTGAGAGGCCCTTAGCATAGATAAGGGAAAGCTGGGAAGGGAAGGAAAGCAACAAGGCCTGCTTTCTAACTCTCTGAGGGGAAGGAGGAAGTTGGCTAATTAAATTTGGGAACCCAGGTGAGGGAAAAGACTCCCTGATTTGGCTAGCCCAGAAAGGAAATAAATTTGTTGGAAAATTAGAATATTGAAACTCTAACTTCAACTCTGGTCTATCTTGAATGTTTGAAAGGAGAAACAATGGTGTTGAAGGAAAAGCAAACACCTGTGTTTGAGATGGAGGCTGCTGCATCAGCATGCTGTCGGCCCTAGTGAAAGGCAAGTACTGCTTGGATTCTATCCAAACACTGTCATTACCCTAAGGCCCAGGGGACCTCAGTCATTCAAAAGGGGACTTTCAGTCTCTGAGCCTTCTACTCTCCTCCCATCTCCTCCCAGAACCTGTACATCCATCATCTCTCTCTTTAATCTTCCCTTCCACGGACTCCTTCCCTTCAGCCTGTACACACACAGGTCCCCAGATCCTTGAACAATAACACCACACTCTCTCTTGAGTTACTGTCCCATTTCTTTCCTATCGCCACTCAACACTGGCTTGCTCTGCTTTCTCACTTCCCTTTATTCCCAGACTCTGAAGCCAGTATCCCGAACCAGTTTGGAAAAGAAACGTGCTCCTGAAGGTCCCAATGGACACATCCAGAAGCTTCTTTCTCCTCCCAGCTTCTGGAGCAGTTACAAAATGTTACAAATTGTTCCCATGTCAAAGTCTCCTCTCTCTGCCTTTACTGACATGGGGTTGACCTGCCTCCTGTTGCCTCCTATGACATTCTTCAAGAGTCTTCTCTGCTGGCTCTTTCTCTATCAGTTACCAAAGTGAAGACCTTCTCTAGTACTTGGTTGCTTCTTTTCTCTTTATGTGTTCTCGCTGATGATGTCATCCACTCCCATAGTTCCAAGATCATTTCCATGTGATGCAGTCACAGGTGCCCAGCCAGCCTCTCTACGGAACCCAGGCTTACAAGGCAAGCTGCTAGATAGCTAGCTGGTAAGTACCTCATCCCCAGCAGGTTGGGAATCAAGTTCATGATCTTCCTGTTTAATCTTCCCTCCTCAAACCCTTCCTTTCTCCTGGCCTCAGGACACAGCCTGTATTCCCTAAGGATGTCTTTGATTGCTGCTCTCATCTACTATGTGCAATTTAGTTTGAAAATCTGGATTTAAATCAAGATGACCAAATCTGTGGCTAATCTGTATTCCCATCTCAACACCACCTCATCTTCCATGTCCAAGGCCTTCTTCTACCACTGCTCAGCTTAGGTTCTCAGGCCACATCCTATCACTTAAAGAACTTCAGAAGTCAGTGAGCCCACTGGTCTTCCCATTTCCCATCACTTCCTCTAAAGTCTTTCACACAAACTCATAACTATCAGGTCAGTGAGTTGAAACATTATCCCCTCCTTAGAAACATGTGGTGGTCCCCTGTCATCTACAGAATTAGTCCAGCCCCCTCACTTTGCTGCGCCCCTCTGTGCCCTCGCTAGCACTGAATACGCTCAGGCCACAACAGTACTCTCTTGCCAGTTTTCAGTAGACTGGAGGTAAAGTCCATTATCACCTGGGTAGAGCCGCCCTCCTGCTGTCAGACAGCAGTGAGAAGAGATGCTCTGGAACCTATTAAACCTGCCTAGAGCATGCTGAGTCAGGAGCCTGTGAGTCACAGAGACAGCACAGCCGTTGGTTTTTACAGCAATGGACTCAGTGCTCCCAGAGTACTTTTAATTAGCCTTTTAAGGCCTTGCAGATCTCCAGTCTTGGCATGATGTTAGTTATTCATAATTGTCCCCAAGATAGAGGGAGTCAGACTCCAGACAAAACTTGTGGTCAGAAAGCTTCTGTCTGCCCAAAGCACCAAGGCCACACCCCTGTCTAGTGTTATGGGCCAGGTTTTATAGCCTTGGACTTGAGAGCTGAATAAAAGAAAGGTCAGAATCACAGACATCTATGAGCTTTTCTCAGGCACAGGCTAACCAAAGCACAAAGGAGTAGACACATGTTTGGAACTGCAGTTCAGAAAGCAGATTGGACTCCGAATCTAGTCCCAGGCTGCCTGTTATTACAGGAGGGAGGGGGAAGGAGATGGAGATGGGGAAGAGTGACACAGATTATTCTATTTTAACACATACTTTCACCCAGTATTTAGAAAGAAAAACTAAGTGTTGGGTTGGCCAACTTACAAACACGTTTATCATACTGTTTACAAGCAAATGAAGGCGTGGAAACAGCAGTGTCTTTATTCTTCATTCATTCATTCATTCATTCACCATTCATTCAATCCATTCATCGGATTGTTCAATATATCCATTCACTGTCCATTGAGCATCCCGTGTGTGGGGGACTGAGGTACAAAGATGATTCCATAGGCCATGCCCTCAAGGAATTCCATTCAAATAATGCACTTTCTAACTGCCATCTCCTAAGTCTCTTAGTGTCCTCCGCTACCACACCCCTGACTCACCATCCCCAGGATGTGTAGGAAGGAAACATCTTTGTAGCCTTGGGCCCAGGAGGCTCCTGGCTGCTTTCCCATACAGGCAGGTCTGGGCACCTGCTCCTGACACCTGCCCTCCTTGGCCCACAGGAGCCCCTCTGGTTTCCTAGCCTGTCAGTCACAGCCTCCTTTGCCCTAGGCTCTTCCTGACGCCACTGTCAGTCTCAATCAAAAGAATTTTTTTCCCTTCCTCTGGTGAGTCTCCTGCCTGCTCATTCCACCAGAATCCTCCCCACCCCCATTCTTGCTGGAAAAACAGAAGAACATAAATCCTTGAGAGGTGCCATTCAGCATCCCAGATTCCAAGTTTAACCACAAGCTTAAGGTACTAGAAAGTTCAAAAGTGACTGGGGTCAGCCCATCCTAATTTTGAAACTCTTTCTGCAGATGATATTAAACATGGCTGAGTGGGTAAAGATGCTTGCTGCCCAGCCTGATGACCTGAGTTCAATCCCCAGGACCCACATGATGAAAGAAGAGAACTGACTCTGGAAAACTGTCCTCTGACCTCCACACAAATACACCATGGCATGCACACTCACACACACACACACACACACACACACACACACACACACACACAGTAAATATAAATATAATAAAAATAAATTTTTGAAAATCACAGGGTGTTTCATGAATTTGTCCTCTGCCTGGCAAGCTGGACTGACAAGCTACAGACAAAGCATTCATCCCAAGACTGGGACACCTGCTTGCCCAGGATTAGAAACTTGTTGACCTTCCACAAGAAAAGGGAGAGTCAGCTACCTCTCCTAACCAACCAGTGACCTGAGTTATACGTGGGGGGAGGGACTAAGAATATGAGCAGGTCCCACAATGTAGAATTTTCTGTATGGCCTCAGTATGGGAATCCCCCCCCCCATTGTTTTTAAGTAGGCCCAAATAGACTCTGGTTTCCCAAACTGCAGTTTGGTGAAATTGCATCTTGCTTTGTCATTAGGACCTAGGGAGGAGGGCAGGGCTAGATGCCACTTGTGTCTCCTAGAAAGAATTTTACAACACAGGGGGATCACATCTACCCCTACTCCATTGTCTCTACTCCCTACATTGTCATCTTTCAGATGTGCAAAGAACCACGAGAGAAGCACAGGATTGGCAGTGGCAGCCAGGCTGTGGAGAGATGGTAGATTTCAAGCAAAAGAAGGCCACTGGCACATCCTCTGAAGGGATGCTTCTCTAGCTCCTATGTGACTCCGTGCATAAGGAAGTCAGGTCAGTCAAGAAAGGACTTGTAGCCCAGACAGATAAGAAGAAGAAGGGGTGTGAGGTGGGCACCCCTCCTGGCTCCCCCAGAGCAGCACAAAAGCCAAGTTGTCCCTTAAGGCCACATGCCAAGAGCTCTCTGTGTGTTCTGCATCTCTGCAGTATGCAAATCTCCAAGGATTGTTCCTCACCCCTTAGTGGCGGGTAACAAGGTCTTAGGCTGAGGCGACCAGTGGACCTTAAACTTTTTGGTCCATAGAGTAATAAGTTATGCATAGGAATAGAGAGCTGGGGTATAACCTATGTTCGGGCAGGCGATCTGAGAATGAGAATACTTTATAAACACTGAGGTGATGTGGGAGGTGGAAGGGGGCAAGAAACAGGTGCCAACAGTTGTGGGGCCTGGAGAAATAATGTAACTTTTGTAGAAATGGGGGATAATTATCTCTCAAAAATGATGGTCAGGAATCAGAAGGTAAAGGCCAAAATTCCTGCATATCAGTTTGGTGCACAGTAGCAGCTTGATGACATAGAAACATTTTTCTGTTTTACATAATGAGCTAGTTATAATCTGAGAAAAAGTTGATCGTTTTTCACTTCGGATAAGACTAGTAGAACTACTTTGAACAGCATATTATGCGTATGGCATATTCACGACAGCCGATTACCACTCTGCCTCACCGCGTTACACCATCACCCAGTTCACTGTGCTTGTTTCCTGCCAAACCTTTCTCCTGAGATACCAGAACTTTTCTCCACCTAGCTCTGAACTGGGTCAGGAGGTCTAATCTGTATGTCTTACAATGCTGAGCTCCTTTGCTTCTGGCTTTGGGCCGACAAAAGGCCCAGGCCGGTGACTGGAGAGCAAGAAGAGAGGTGTCCAAGTATTTCTTCCTGAACCCCACCTCCTCCAGTACCATTCTGGAGGTACAGACTACCCTCTAGAGCTACAGTCTCCATTGGATAGCCCTTCTGGGTGGGCTCAGTGGTTAAGGAACATGACTTCGCCTCTGCTTTTTGCCAGAGGGATAACAGGTCCCTTTGTTGTTAGTTCCTGGGTGCCCCAAATTCACAGTGGGTTCCATCCATCCTGTACTCTCTTCTGCAAATAGTTCTTACCATAAGTTGTCTCCAAATAGAGATTTGGAGTGTGCCCTCCGGCTCTTCCTAGGATCCTGTGTGATACTCCCAGTTCTGTGCTGCAGTCCTCCTGACCCAACAGCCAGGCTAGCCAACAGTTAATCTAGTTTCTTATCAAGCTTTCAGTGGGAACTGAGAACGTACATTTCAAACAAGAATCTGACTGAACTTCAAGGCATCTGTGTTGGTAACTTTTCTTATCATTGTGCCTAAACACTGACACATAGACAACTGAGGAGGGGAAGGATTTATTTTGATTTAAAGCATCACAGTGGCAAAGGAAATGGTGGCTGGAGCTTCATGTACAGTGCCAGGAGCTTGCCGTGTGACCTCATTTTGGTAGATATTGGAGCAGAGACCTCAGGCCAGAACTTGGCCAGCTATAACCCTCTAGCCTCGCTCCCATGACCCTTCTTCTGTCAGCTAGGCCTCATGCCCCAAAGGTTCCACAGCCTCCCAAAGCAGGGTCACCAGCTAGGAATCAAATGTTCAAACACATGAGTCTGTGGGGGGCATTTCATATTCAAACCATAACGGCATCTTTGTAGTTACCGAGAGAAGAAGCCAGGAGATATAAGGCAAACAGTAAGGTTGGGGCAGACATTCTGCTGTGCGAAAATATTAACACTTTACCACTGTTTTCCTGAAGGCATCATGCACTGGACACTGTCCTAGGTCCTGGGGCTGCTGAGATGCCCATGACACATCTCTTCCCTCAAGGAACTCACAGTTTACTGAGTGAGGAAAAAGAATATGAGGAATCATTGTAAGGTAGATGGAAGAGCTGTACAGCGGCCTGAACTGGGTGAGAAGAGAGCTGCTAACAAAATCGGGGAGGCTTCCTAGAGAAGGTGACTGCCAATGAGAGCCTTGGGTTGAGAGGGGCTTAGCTAGGAGAGAGGATTATGGAGAAGTTTCCAAAAAAGGAACATTTCTGGCAGAGCTGTACAGATTACCAACTGTTTTCACACCCAGACTCCAAATTCAAAATCTACCCCATGATTCCTGTTCTGGAACGTCCATGTTGGAGCTTCTTAGAAAGCCATAGTCATGCTTGGGCACCCATAGACTTACTCTGAAGTAGTCATTAGCTCTCGGGGTCATTCATTGCATAGACCCCCTCCATGGCTCTGGAAAGGAAGGGCACTGGCAATGCAGTCACATCAGGATCTTAGAAATTTCCCTGAGTAAGATCTTGCTTTGTTCTTCTTGAGAAGAGCCTTGAACATATTCTTTGGGACCCAGGAGCCTGGATCAGGCACTGGACCTAGGTCCCTGGACGTCAACCACATTAGCACACTTTGAAAGTCATTCAGGTGAGTTTAATGTGGGACCAGAGTTCGAAACATTACATTTTTGAGAGATAGAAAAGATGTTGGCATCCTGGTACAGTCTTCTCACTTTAAAGCTGATGTAACCATAACTCAGAGAAGAAACGTGACGGGATGAAGGTCATTACCAAAGACTAAGATTTAGACCTAGTTCTTCAGCTCCAGTCCATGCCCTCCTGCTCAGACACTTGGCTATTTACAGGAATACGTGCTGTGTACCAAAACACAGAGGTTAAGACTTGCCCTCTTGTCCTTCAAAGCCTGGGTGTCACAGCTTCAGTCAATTAGCATCTTGTAGGGCTCAATAAATCAAGGAGGCCCAGGGTGACTAGGTGGGTGGGCGACTGTAAGGGCAGGAGAGTTGAGGTGAGTGATGAGGGCCCTCTAAGGTAGGAACTGACAGGGATCACCAACCCAGTTAAAAGTTTGAAAGGTCAGAGAAGGGGATCAAAATTATAATTATTTAAGCCAAAATATCACATGAGAAGCTTTTCCTGAGCTGGCTTTTACCACATCACAGTCTGTGTAATTATCACCTGGGCAGAACCTCTCCTTCCCAGACAACTCTGCAATGTGAGGAATCCATGAAGGCCATGGACATGTGCCCAAGGGCCCCACTGAGTCATGTGAACCTCTTTACCCTAGTTCTGCAAGGCCCAATGTATTCATAATTAATCTTTAAAGACTTCAAAATGCCTTTTAAAAAGTACACTTGTGGGGCTGTAGAAATGACTCAGAGGTTAAGAGCACTGACTGCTCTTGCAGAGGACCAGGGCTTGAATCCCAACATCCATATGGTGACTAAGAACCCTTCCTAATTCCAGTTCCAGGCATTGCATGGCACAGGTGCACTTACATACATGCAGGCAAAATACATATACATATAAAATAAAAATAAAATATTTTTTAAAGTACACTTGTATTAAAGATATCACCATGGAAAATAGAAACAATGAGGCAAATTGGGGGAAGCTGAATAACTACCTCTTGCCTGGGAACAGTGGTAGCCCAGGCACTGTCAGAGACAGCACAACAAGAGAGAGGACTCCAGCTTGGACTCCAGGTGGAGGGGTGAGGCTGTTAAGAGGGAGGCTGTTTAAAAAACCCATCTCTTCAAAGACATAGAAGTTATGAACTGATGGAGAAAGAGAGAGAGAGAGAGAGAGAGAGAGAGAGAGAGAGAGAGAGAAGGGACCATACCTGTACATGATAGAAAGCATGTTCCCCCCTCAATTTATAAGCAGTGGGACAGCTGGAGACTGTGGGGCTAACGTACTAAGAAAGGATCTTGTTGGTCTTGCTGCCCCAGCACTGATGAGACGAGGATATCAGGTGACTATCCTTCTCAGTAGCTGCACCTTCTGTTTCTTCGAAGTCTTCACATCCATGCATCCTCTGACTGCCCCTAACAGCCTTGTGGGTGACTTGGGCACTCCCCAGGCAGGGATCCAACCCTGATTCTCAGCTCCTGTGGTATGAGACTTTCATTCAGGAGAACAAATGATTGCTTGTATGTGGAGAAAGGAAAAGCACTTGCTTTCCCATAAAGATATTTTGGGTAGTTTTTTTTTTTCTATTCAATGAATAGTTGATTAAAGCTTTAAAGAGAGGATTTCAGTCGTGAATGTATCTGACCTACTGCCAAAAATGATTGATTTGATGTGCATTCGTAAAATTATTGCTACAGAGAATTGAGATAGAATAAAGATGGATTTGAGGAGAAACCTTGAACCCCTTAGTTTCAGAAAATTCCGGTTTGGTGTGGGAATAAATCAGTTCTAGGAGCATCTAAATCACGTTTGCTGTGTTCTCTTAACTGATCAACTCTGCACCTTAGTTGAAAAGCTTCCATATGGAGATTAAATCACAGTATTTGTTTTTAAGAAATGTCAGTCTAGACCGTGAGAAATATAAACTCATGGGAAACAACAGAGAACCTAGCTCCTGGACAGAGGGCCACCATCCTGATGAACTCAGAGAGGAGGCAGGGCCCTGGCTCCACCTTTCAGGGATGGAAAAGGAAGGGGATGGATGTGTCTAGGGAAACATGAGCCTCTCAACTTTTTTTTTTTTTCATTTTTACTCATTCTGATTTTCTGCTTAAGAAAGACATTTGCAAGCAAATGTATTCACTTTCAGCATATTCAAAATTAAACATGATGATCTTTTATTTGTCCTCCTCCTATGATAAAGTCAATGTCAGTTATGTCATTTTAAACCAATGTTCATATCTTCAGTTGTGTAAATTTCCATAACAAGTTTTGAATAATGTTCAATCATTAATATAAGCTAATCAAAGTTTAGAAGTCTATCAAGAGGGGCTAGAGAGATGACTCAGTAGTTAAGAGCATAGTACTGGTTGCTCTTACAAAGGACCTGGGTTCAGTTCCCAGCACTCACATGGTGACTAACAACCATTTTTAAACTCTGGTTTCCATGGGCACTGCGCGACACTGGTTCACTAACATACATGAAGACAAAACACTCATACACATTTTTTTAAAAAGTATATCATGAGTCTTTCAAGTAGTGACTCACACTTATGGAAAGCTTACTCTGTGCCAGGTACTCTAACAACTATCATCTTCTTGATCTTCACTGCACTCCACTATATAAATATTATTATTAGCACCTAACACATACATGGAAATGGAAACAGAGGCCCAAGCAGGTTAGGAAATCTAAATTCAGAGAATTTAAACCCAGGGCATCAAAACCCCAGAGTGATAACATCATGGGAACTTATGGAGATTGACCACCAAAAGGTCCCTTCCAGGAAAGATGTGCTTTCCAGCGTGGGAAGTACTTTTTGGTCTCTAGCTCTCAGCAATTTCAGAGGCTGTGTAGTTGCATTCTCCTGCCTTGTTGGGTGTTGTACCTTAGGGATGTAAATGGAAGCTATCTCCAGTGTCTTGAATAACTATCATAGGTGTAGCCCGCTCCAGATTGGCCAAGACTTGGTCAGACCCGAATGCCAGAATGTCCTTTTCCTCTTCCCATTCTTTTTTGTTTTGAGACAGGGTCTCCCTGTAGTCCTGACTGGCCAGGGATTTGCTATATAGACCAGGCTGGCCTTGAACTCATAGAAATCTACCTGCCTCTGTTTCTAGAGTGCTGGGATTAAAAGTGTGTGTATCCATGCCTGGCTCCTCTTCTTACCCTTGCTTCCTCTCTTCCTTTCCCATCTTGCTCCAGAGAACCCAAACATCAGCAATCTCTCTCTCTCTCTCCCTCTGTATATATGTAGGTATATATACAAAAGCCTACATATACATACATGATATCCTGTTTCCCAGGTCATATCTTTGCCATAAGATCCTCAAACAACCTTTCAAGTTCTCTGGTTACCTGGGAAGGCAGTAGAAGTGAATGTCAAGAACATTTGTTTAGAGTCAAATATGACTTGAAATTTTAACCTACCCTTGTTTATGAGAGTTGAATTTGATCATGTGAGTGAAAATCTCCAACTGTGTGTGGCCCACAGTGAGCCTTCCATGGTTGGCAGCTACTATTAATGCCTTCCAAGGTTTCCAAGCCTCAAGTCCAGGCCAAAGACACCCTTGGGAACTAGCTGTGCCTCTCGTGGTCAGACAATCTCTACCCAAGCTTCTTCCTTATAAGTGATAATTCAACCCTAACATCCACTTACTTCACACTTTCATTCTCTTTCTCCTAGATTGTTACAATAGATTGCAAGCTAGTTTCATTCTCTTTCTCCTAGATTGTTACAATAGATTGCAAGCTAGTTTCCAACCTCTAGGGCCAGGTTCGCAACTTCTAACCCATTCTTCACTTTCTCCAGACAGTGATACTTCTAAAGTAAAAATGATCTTTGTGTGGAAACCTCAAATAACTTCCATTTCTGGAAAAGAAATCATCTGTGTAAAATATGTCAGCTACTGAACAGTTTTAACTCTGATGTCCTGAACTTTATATATGATAAAAAAAAAACTTGTCATTTCCTAAATTTGCTGTGTTATGCAATGTGTTCTATGGTTTCCTGTCTTTGAATGACAATCTTTTTGCTCTTCCTTTCCACTTTGAATTCTCAGACTTTCTTGGAAGATCTTGTTTATTTTTCAAACTCCTTGCTCTGGACTGGAGGCTTGTGTCTCACCAAAATCCACATGTTGACCTTTGACAGCTCCCTCCCCGACAAGCATAAGAATTATATTTGGAAGTGGGGCCTTTGGAAGTAGTTAGGTTAGGATGAGGACCCAAAGGTAGAGCCCCCAGATTTCTCCCTGTCTCTGTCTGTCTGTCTCTCAACCATGAAAGGAAACTCAAGAAGGTAGCCAAGTGCAAACCAGGAAGAGAGCCCTTGCTAGACATTCAGTCTGCCAGCACCTTGAGTTTAGGCTCCCCAGTCTCAAGAACTGTAATAAGGAAACTCTTAAGCTACCCAATCTATGAGTCTTTGTCATAGCAGCCCAAGCAGATGAAGACAGTCCTCCCAAGTAACATCTCAAAACTTTGTCTTTCCTTCCTTCCTCCTCCCGCCTTCCTTCCTTCTCTTCGTTCCTCCCTCCGGCTCTCCTTCCCTTCTTTCATTTATTATAACTCAACTTGAGAACCAAGCATGCAGGGGTAAATTCTGCATTACATCTTAGAGATCTATAAACTACCTCTCTCCCCATAGAGAGACAAATTAGGCTACAATTGCAAAATAATAGAGTCCAGGTAGGGACATCTGAGTAGACTAATGGCTTAGAGAAGGGTTCCCCTGCAGTGATGCTTCATCCTGCCTCTGCCTCAAATCCTACCTCACACCCTCCATTGGCTAATCACTCTTCTTGTTAGCTTATTTCATTTTTCTTTAGTTGAGTGGTAATTTAACTATATGTCTATGTTCCTACCAAAATGAACATTTAGAAGAAAAAAAATACCTTATCCACTTCATAATTTTCTGATTCTTTTAGAATATCCGATTCACCATTGATATTAATGGGTAATGGACAGCGGATGGGTGTGGGAACAGATGAGTGGACAAATGCACAATGAGCACTTTGAATGTTTTTATTATATGAGCACAACTGGAACTTGGGAAAAGAGATTTTAAGTAAATGTGCTTAAACTGTGGATGACAAAGAAAAAAATTCAACTTGATCTTTGTATTTAAAATGAAAGTAAGCTGTGGGTGGAGGTATATACCTTTAATTCCAGCACTCAGGAGGCAGAGACAAGCAGATCTCTGTGAGTCTGAGGCCATCTTAGTCTACACAGTGAGTTCCAAGACAGCCAGGGCTGCATAATGAGACCTGTCTACAAACATTTGAATGAAATTAAAATTATTAAAATAACCTCTTCCGTGTTGAAATACTAATTTCACTCCTGTGTATCTAGTCAGGCTCTGTGTCTTAAGTCTAATAGTATGCATATAATTTTTTTCAAAAATAGTGTCTAACAACATCAATGGGCACATTCTAATTTCATCTTGAACTATTTGGCCTGCTTTGGTTTGATTGGGTGCCCATAAACATGTATTGAAACTTAATCCGCAATGCAACTGTGTGAGGAAGAAGGTAGTTGAGCTATGAAACTCCGTTCCTGTGAGTAGATTAAGGTTGATTATAAAAGGGCCTCACGCTCCACGTTCAGTCTCTCACTCATGCTCTGTCTGGCCCTTTTATCTTCTACCATGGGATGACGTAGCAAGAAGAACCTCACAGATGTCAGCTTTCAATCATGAGCATCCCAGTTTCCAGAAACATGAGTCAGTAGGTGTATTTTTATTGTAAACCACTTAATCTATGATATTCTTCAATAGTCATACAAAACAGACTCAGCTAATGATGCAACTAAGACTAGCACTTTTTCTAAAAATCAAGGTTGCGGTATTTCTTACTAGGATCTTCGATATTTGCATATGAAATTTGTCATTGCGTCTAAGTGTGCATTTGATTTATTACCCTCCTTCAGTTGACGAATGATCAAACTGTCTTGCACATCTTTGTCAGTAATTATGTGTTTTAAATGGAGTCTGACATGACTTTCATTAATGTCAAAAAGCATCTTTCCCCAGATATAGACTTATCTAGTTCTTTATTTTCACAACTTCTATTTTTTTCAAGAGTCTATCTCTTTGTGAGTTTTCCTTCATTAACATTAGGAGCCTGTTTCCTAATTTTGTTCAGCCATCTGAAATCTTGTAATTCTCACTGACTTTCCTTCTAAGCACTCTGTTAAACTCTGTATCAGACATTTTGTCAGTGTTGTTTTCTTTGGAATCTGTTGCTAGACCATTATTGTGTTCCTTTGGAGGCATCACGTTACCTTACTTTTTATGATTAATACACTTCTTGTAATCCTATATTAAGATTGCTGCACCTGGTGTGTCCATTATCTCTACTACTTTTGTAAGTGACTTTCATAATAAACAGTTTGGTGTGTTGGGCTGGCTTTGGCTCCAGCTAAGTACCACAGTGTAATCTCCTATAGTTGATTTTGCTTTGGGCAGGATGTGTGACAGCAAGGTGAGAGGGACGCACTGTCTCCAGGGGCCATGCGAGGTAGGGAAACTTTACTAGCCCTGGCACACTGGATTCTCAGAGCAAGGTGGAGGAGGCTGCTCACTGTACAGCTACTTCAACAGTGTGAATGCTGACACTGGGAGTAGTCATGCACTGCTGGGCAAACTGTATTGTTAACAAGTGCTCCTAGTCCTCACAGACCCAGCAGCAGGGGGGCCTGCAGCATTTCCCCTAGCACAATGCCAACAGTGCCAGTGTGGGCCCACGGTGGCTGCCCATGCCTGAAGTCCAGAGAGCAAGCATGTGATTCTCTGTGATCTTGAACGTGGAAGCCCTCATTGCCCTCGAAACTGAACTACCTGTACCATGAATGGCAGATCACTGTGCAGGCTTGGGTACCAGCCTGTAGGTGGCCTTCTGAGTCCAAATGAGTTCCGGAGACTGAAATCATTGTACTAGTATAGTAGAATATCTGTAGAGTCAAAGAATGGGGCTATCCAGGAGTTTCTGACCCCCAGGACAGTATGAATTTGAATAACAGCCCCCTTCTCAAGATGGTGGTGAGTTTACACAGCCTGGACTCTGGAGATGGCAGTCAGGGGGGAAGGTGAGTTTCTTCTCTAGAGAAAAGCTACTGGAAAGACCAGGATGCAATCTATGATACCTGGGAAACTTTCCAAGAGCTAGGCTTCCTGGTGTCCGCACAGGTAGGGCTTGCTGACACACTGCTGTTCAGCCTGTGCACTAAGAGGAGACCTCACAGCTGGGGAGCCAGAGCTCTGGTTGCCAGCGCACTCCGTCCCCCTTCCTCTGCTGCTGAGTCTTGTAGGGTTCCAGTCTCTGCCTTGCTGAGTTCCACCATCCATCATTTGCCTCAAAATGCAGCTACTTGCCTATTTCTTTGGTTCTTTATGAAGAAGCCAAGCACTTGACATCTCTAAGTAAGCATCATTTACTAGTTTGTAGGGTACTCCAATGCTCTCAACGCCTGAAGGTCACAGGGCAGCAGATGTTTTGGCAGAGTCACAGGAGTCTCCCATAGCAGAGGAGTCAGAGCTAGAGATGGATCTTGAGCTGGGTTGATCAATCAAGGCATAAAGACGTGCAAGGCTGCCGTGTATGTGTGTGTGTGTGTGTGTGTGTGTGTGTGTGTGTGCATGTGTGTGTGTTCATGTGGGTATAGGTGTGCAAGTACATGTGGGTATGCACATGTGCAAGCCAGAGCTCAACCTATGGTGCTATTCCTCACGTGTCATCCATCTTAGGTTTTGAAACAAGATCTCTGGCCTGGAACTCACCAATCAGGCTAACAGGAGGGATCCACCTGTCTCTGCCTCCCCTGCACTAAGATAATAAGTACACACCACTATACCTGACTTTTTATGTGGGTTCTGGGAATCAAGTTTAGGTCCTTATGGCCCATCATTGTTATTCATTCAGTGGGCATGAATATGTTCAGTGATTTCTATTAGATATTCCTAGAAAACCCAACAGGTCTAATTTATATTGTGCTTGCCAATTACCATGACCAGTTCCGAGCTCCCAATGTGATGTCACTAAACACTGAATGAGGAAAAAAGGGAAAAGTGTGCATTGCCCCTGACTCCTGAGGAAGCACACCACTACACAGACAGCTAGCGTGCAGCAGGAAGTGACGTTTGAGTACTCACTCATCTTTAAATTGGTTGATTTAGGGGTGGGTATGTCTATGTTATTATAACTTTTGTTTTCCAAGTAAAACTTGTAACTTACAAGATTCAAAGATTCAGAAGCCCATGAGCATCATAAAGCTTCTATGAGGTTCCTTAGGTAAATTAAACCTTCCTGATCTCAGTCTTTCTTGAGGCTTACATTCACACTCACTGATTTTCCTTACTTGTTGGTTCTTTTGTTCCCAATGATAATTCTTCTCTCTGACTCATTGCCGACTTTCATATTTAGAGGTTGAAAATCAAGACTCACTTTCTCAGTAATGTTCTTATTGGAAACACCAGGAGACTTAGTAACAAACCTAAATTCTTCTATATTTCTTCTACCTTCCCCCCAATACAGGAGCCTTTTTGCAAATTACTATGGACTAAATTGCCACTGTAAAATTTATATGCTGAAGCTCTAATCTCCAATGTAACTTTATTTGAAATAGAGCTTTTGAAGAGATAATTAAGGTTAAATGGCCTTATAAGAGACTCAGGTCCAATGTCCTTAGGGAAAAACAAGATCTATGGGAGGCACAGGTACAGAGAAAAGGCCATGCAAGGACACAGCACAGAGGCTGTCATCTGCAAACCAAGGAGAGAGGCCTCCAGAGGAATCAGCAACTACTGGCATCTTGATCTCTAGACTTGAGAGCTGTGATAATATAAAATTATGTTCTTTAAGCCTCCTTGGCAGGGCATCTTGTTAATGGCATCCTGAGGAGGAGAAGGTACAAAGGAAAGTAAAACGATCTTGAACATCTCCTGGCTCTTCATGGTAAATGCACCAACTAATAACGAATGGCCCTGGTATATGTATGAATATGTTTGTATGCTTATAATTAGTCTGACCTTACAATTAGCTATACAGAGCACTTACTTACATATTACTGAGAAGATTGATATTGGACAGTCTGCAGAATATTATAACTTGATTTGCCAAACAAAAATAAACATAATGTCTGTTTTACTTAAAAATATTTATTCATTTTGGAAATTTTCATCAGTAGTATAAAAAGTTCGTTTACATACTATATTAGATTAAATATACTCAAAATTAACAAGAACATTTCAAGTTTGTTAAAGTAAACCTAGAATTTTAGATAACTTTTTCTCTACGTACTTTTAATTTGCTTCTGAAACAGGATGGTGAGGAAGTTAACTAAATTCTAAAGTTATTTTTCCCCAACAAAATGAGCCAAAGAATGAATAGGTTTCTGTTTTAAATGGGGAGTATTATTTGGCCCAAGCAGACATTACAGACCAGGGTCTGACTAATCTTAGATCTGACCAACACAGCTCTATTTGCCAAAATCCCCCAATCACTTCCACAAAGTTGCCAACAAATCCAGATCTCCAGCTACCACCTGCAATCACATACAGGCAGTTCAGTGTTGGAAGGAGCTATGAGCAGACTTTGGTTCTTAATTACAGTTCTGTTTGTGACTGACAAAGAGCTAGCTAGTTTGTGTTCTGAGTTAGGTAATAGGCTCTCTCTGGCTTTCAGAGCACCTCGGCTTGGCACCTCCAGCCCATTCTCCCCGCCTTCTTGCTGTAAAGTCTCCTAGCACACAGAGTAGCTTTCTGGAACAGGAATCCCAAGTGTTGGCCGACGTCTTTCCCCTTGGTGCTGACTCAGGCCCTGTGAGTGTTTCTTGAAACTAATAAACATGTCATAAAGACTATGAACAGGCAAGACCACCAAGGAGGAACTCCACATGACTGACGAGGGATGAAAGTGCATTATGTTTCATTGGGGACTCGAAGAATGAGATGTGGTTTTTTGTCACCATGAAAATCCCTGATAGAAACAACTTAAAAGAAGACTCAAACCTCTAAAACCAGAGGCTCTGGTTTCAGAGGTCTTTATCCATAGTCAGCTGGCTCTGTTGTTTGTGGACCTGAAGAAGGGCTGAATACTTCATCTGGGAGCCTGCAGGGACGCCAAGCCGTTCACTGCTCCCCCGGCAGGCAGGAAGTACAGAATGAGAAAGGAAGTGGTCTGGGGCAGGCCTGTTTTCCCAGGGCATGTCCCAGTGACTTACTTCATTCAGTGGAGTCCCAACCATCTCCCACCAATGTCAACATGTTGTGAATTCATCCAGGGATTAGTTCATTGATTAGGCCAGTGATTTAACCATCTCTTGTGACTGAGACTGTAGCTCAGTAGTTACACACTTACCTAGGATGTGTAACACCTGGGTTTGATCCTCAACACCACACCCACATACAGAGAAAAGGGAAAGGAAGTAAAGAACAGCAACCACGTCTCAATAAGATCCACAGAGGGGATGGGGCAAGGGGCAAAGCTTCCAGCAATGAGTCTTCTGGATAGTCAGTTCACCACCAAACTGTACCGGCATGTTTTTTAAAAATGCTATTTATCATTTATCAAATTGAAATATTTAATAAAACAATGACCATTGATGATAATACTCTTGGAGTCTATCATTTCTAAATTGATCATACTGGAGAGCAGGTTGGAGGTAGATGTCAGGACCTTTTAAAATATTCTTGTGTTTTCTGCACCAGCCAAGGTGGAGTAAAAGTTACTAAATTTCCTTCCCTTAATTGCCAAAAAACAAAGGAAAAAAATTAAACAATGATCGTTCAAGATGTTAGACTTCAGACATCACAAGTATCCCTGAAAGATAAGAAACAAATTGGATGAGTCTTAAGATTACTGAGCTTACCTTAAGCATCATGCTGCAGTGAGGAGGTGGCAACATGGAATCTGGAGGCTTCCCAGAGTTGGACAGAGGAAGCTGAATGTGTGGAGACCACAGCCACTGTGAATGAAATTCTAGATAAATAAGAACTTAGCCAGAGACGTTCTGAAGACCCTACCACCACCACTGCTAGAGCAGAAACTTCCAGAGGCTGTGAAAGAATCAGTAAATGGGATTACAGGTCAAAATGCCTGGCGCTCACATAGGGCTGTACATGGGGCATGTTCCCATAATAAACAAGGGAAACTTCATGATTCACAGGCACATGGAAGGATAAGAAGTAAGCCTCAGAATAAACACTCTTCCAGGCTAATTTCAAAACATATTCAATACACACTGTTTCAGACTAATTATACATATATAGACCTTTGACATACATTTAAGATAGAAATGTCGTTACCTAACTGTCCTTAATAGGGGCTAGACAGATGGCTCAGCAGTTAAGAGCACTGACTGCTCTTGCAGAGAACTTGGATTCGATTCCTAGGATCCACGTGGTGGCTAGCAACCATCCATAACTCCAGTTCCAGGGGATCTGACACCGTCTTCTGACTTCCTTGGGCACTGCATGACATAGGTGCACTTACACACTTACATTCAGGCAGCATACACATACACATAAAATAAATATAATAAACAAAAACTTAAAACATTAAATAATAATTCACTGTTTAAACAAAAATAGTAACAATGAAGTTTGGAGTTCGTAATGGATATATAAGTAAATTGTATAAAAACAATATCGCAAAGTCTGAGAGCTGTGAAATGGAAATAGCTAGGCATGGTGACACATACCTTTAATTCCAGTACTCAGGAGGCAGAGGCAGAGACAGATGGATCACTGAATCTGAGGCCAGTCAAGTCTATATGGTAAGACCCTGTCTCAAGTAAAAAACAAAAATAAAGCAAGAAAAGAAATGGAAATATACTATTGTGAGATTCTTATACAATATCACTTGAAAGTAGAATGTTGTAAGTTACAATATACCCTAAAGAATATATAACTGCTAAACAAACACAGGACATAAAACAGAATCAATGGAAATATTCAATTAATAAACATAAGGATGTGAACATGAGAAGAGGAACCAAGCTAAGACTGAACAAATAGAAAGTAAGAACAAGACAGATTTAAATATGCTCTGCGAACATTAATCAAAGAGTTGCCAAGAATCAAGAAATTCAATGCAGAGTGACACAGTTTATACACCTAGTAAGAGCTTTAAGCTACACGAAGCAAAAATGTGTAGAAAAAAAGGCTCCTTTTGGCCGCCCACCCACCCATGGCGATATGTCTTTAAGCAACTGGTCTTGGCTTCTTGTCACTTGTCACCATGGAACTTGCATATTTTCAGGCTCCCTTTTGTCTGCTTGTGTGCTAATGCACATGTGTAAGTTTCTTTTCTCCTGGCTGACATGGCATAAAGCGGTTCCCACCATAGTACTGGATACTTCCTCTTGTTCAGAGGTGTCCAAGAAACCCCCAAAATAATATAGCCTCTTGCCATTGTGCCTGAATACCCTCCAGAACTTGATAGTAAAGGCACTACGGTAAAAATAACACATAAAAATGAATCCATACACCTGGAGAAATCAAATTGATACTGACAGGAAGCGTCTTCCTTGCTGGCTAGCTCTCATAGTACTGGATGGTGTTATGCAGGCTGCTAGAAGAAAAAGTTCTCAAAAGTCTTACCCAACTTGAACCCTGTGAGCTGCAATAATGACCAGCATGGCAAGAGATGCACATTGTTGCCATAGTGGCACCAATGTTATGGAGCAACCATTCAATTTCTGACTGGCTCCTTTCACAGGAAGCAGCACATGCCTGGCCAAGAATCCAGTGGTTGTGGAGCTCAAATGCACCAATGGGTGAACCTATTACTATTATTCTACTCAAAGGACATGGTATCAAATAGCTCTCTAAATTCACATCTCTCTACCCATACATTAGTGAACCTCTCAGACCTCATCAGAGAGGTTTCTTTGTACAATGAATGGTGGCCAATGGAGAAACTCACAACTGGTCGAAGTGTAGAGAATAAGAGACAGCAGAGTGCTCCACCACTAATGAGTCATGTGCATCACACCCCTCCACAAACAGGAGACCCACCCCACCTTCTGCTCCTCCAACTCATTCATGACCTCGTTTCAAAAAATCTAATAACACATCAACTCCCAACTCCCATTTGTTCTGTCCGTATTTTTCTGGGTGTGGAGTCATCTGCTGAAGAGTGGTCAGCCTACCAGGAGTCACCCCCTTAAAGAAAACTGATCCTTCTTCCGCCATGTAAGTATTATTTTAAAATCTTATGAATAGAAATGAAAGCTGACTGGATATATAACTGTTCACAAGAATATTTGGCTGTCTGGAATTTCACTTCTTATAAAATGAGGTTAGACTTAATACGTTTTAAAGCTTTTCAACTACAAGATTTACTCAGTCTTGAAATTTTCTGAGACTGCATTGTAAAGAACTTTGATAGTCTTCTGTGTGCGCTTAAAAATAAAGATAAGTAATAAAGAGAGGTTTTTTTAATTTCTCCCAAGCCGTTCCCCTTCCTCAAATTGTCAGCTGAGCTGGGCATTCTGCCCTAGATTTTCTTCTTTGAAACCCAGCCTCTTATTGGCTCTGATGAGATTAATCTTGAAGTTCAAGATTGCTGGGCCTTCATGTTTATTTATAAGCTCTTTATTGGAGCACATAACTTGTACTTGCTCAGAAACTGATGCAGCCGTTCCAGTGCCATGCTGCTCATAAATTATCCAAATACTGAGCTTCCAGATTGATTTTTTTTCCCTCATTCCCCCATTAAATCATCATATTAATCACTGCAACATTTTCCTTCACTGAGACTGTTGACGGATGGGAAGTAAATTATCTGTCAATTGCATAGTTACCAAAGTATGTAAGATTATTCCAGACTTCTTAAAAAGTAGCTGTCCAAAACTGCCCACTAGAAATACCAGGAGTCTGATTTCTTGTGAGTTACAGCAACAGATGTGCTGGACTCTCCTGGAAGGGCTGGCACTCAAGCAATCATTTTGGTGCACATGAATCTGATTTTATGAGTTGCCATTATTATTTATGGTTTGCTGAGCAGCAGTGATGCGTAACTGGCTTACCATGGCAATACTGGGCCCAGGATATATTTTTCCTCTATAGATATGTATTCCTTAAAGACACTGGTTCCCAAATTCAAGTCAATTGCATACACACTCCCAAAAGCTATTCTGAAGAACCATAGGATAAGAGGAAACATGTCTGTTCCTCTTATGGCTCATGACCTCCTTTTGGGGAGACAAATTTTTATCACTTGTGCAACACTAGGACCCTAGAGGCTATGGAAGATAGATAGCCCACATTGATGTGGGAGGCATTATGGCTTTGTGATTGCAAATGCGATCTTGGGAGTCATGTAGGTCTGGATTAAATTCTGGTTCTGCCACTTAATAACCATCATTTTCAGAAAGTTACTTTGCCTTTGAGAGCTTCGCTTACTCAACTAACCAACGCAACTAATAATAATATCTACTATAAAGGTTATTAATCCCTCTAGGAGAATGCAAAGCTAAAATCTAATAGTTTTAGCATGTATTACTAGAAGATAATGACCATGGGTTGTTGGAAGGGTCCCAGTGAATTGTGATCTTCTTTTACCAGTTCGAGAGAAATTGCCTGACTACTCCGAGCAGCTGTTTCAGTATTTTGTATCCACTGTTGCTTCCTCTCTAGGCAGGCAGTTTTCATCACTTACTATGCCTTCTGTTACGGATTGAACTCTGGATCTCCTCAGTTGCTTTGTGTTCTGTTTTTACTGCCTGCTCCACGTTTCTCTATACCGATATCTTTCTAGAGTCAAACTACCTTGAGTTTGAGATCAAATGATTTATCTTAATGCAATAAGCTCTAATAGCAGCTATTTCATTTCCAAATATTTTTAAAGTGCATTTTTAAAGGTTAACACAAGGGAAAAGTCATCTATTTTACCTGTGTTAGTGGCAGGAAAAAATCTGCATATGTTTATGACTGAAAAGAAAGTCACGATGATTTTTACATATCCTTTCCCAAGTACTTTATAAAAATTATTTTCATTTATAAAATCACTTTATTATAATGAAATCACAAAGAGATAACTTGGGGCTGAGTGTGATGGCATATGCCTGTAATCCACATACTCAGGAGGCTGAGGCAAAAAGCCGCACATGGCAAGACTCTGTATCCAGAAAGAGGCAGGGAGAGGGAGCAGGAAAGGGATGGGAAGAGAGGAAAAGGAAGAGAGAAAGGAGAGAGGAAAGAGGGGAGAGTGAGAAGGAGGGGAGGAGGGGAGGAATACTCATTTTGTCAAGTAGGAGATTAAGCAATAAATCTCCTGTTGCAAATGGTCAGCTATTCAAAAACCAGTAGCTCATGGTAGCATGAAGTACCTTCTAATGAGATAGCCTCTGCCTCTTCAGAGTGACCAGAAGGTTCTGTTTGCAGTATACTGGACCTTTTCTGATCATCACATCTCCATCGTGACCATCATCATAACAATCTTTTTTCTCTTCTCCCTCCCCCTCTTCCTCCTCCTCCTTCTTCAGCATTATTGAGTTCCCATCATATTCCAGATGCTATCCTGAGCTTTCCCCAACTCATTTCAACTCATTTAGTCCAACAATCCTTTGAGACAAGCACAACAATGCTTAAATCCCTTATATAAGATGCTGCACTGTCTGTATATATCTGCATGTTCCCATATACTCAACATCTTTTCTAGGTTACTGGTTATCTGGTACAACATAGATGTTTTGCAAATATTTATACTATATTACATAAGGAATAACGACAAGAGGAAAACATCTACACAGATTTAGTACAGATGCAATTTTAAAATATATTTTCAATTTGTGCTTGGTTGAATCTGTGATTGTGAAATGGGAACACTGAAGGTTGAATGTGTTTTTTCAGGGGTACGCAGCTGGGGTATAGTATAGCATTGCGGTTTGGAGAATGAGACTGTCAAAGGTTATATCGATGAGATAGAGGACAGAATGGCTCTAATTCATGGGTAGTCACAGATTGAGAGCTAATTGAAATTTGTGAGTGATTATCAAACCTCAAGGCTTGATATGCAATAAGTGAGCCCACTCTGAGAAGGGCTCTTTTAAGTCTCTTGAAGCAGAAAACATCATGTTCTTGAAAAAAATCAAACCTAAACGTAATTTGCCTTAGAACAAGTCCCTACCTAAATGAAGACCTGGTTGATTCTGAGAGCAGTGGATAGAGTGGGATGCTCCGTGGCCATCAGAGCAGCCAGGGGCTCACTGGACCCCCAATAATTTTGTAGCAGGAAAAAAGTGACTGTTGAGAAAGAGACTAAGTGACTAAGAAATCCACCATTGGAAAGTTGCTCATGTGCCCTAATCCCCTGGACCACAGCACCCCAAGTTCTACTGCTATGTACGTCCTATGATACTTCCCTGTAGTGTGTTTTGTATGTGACATAAAAAATATTGAAGGATAAAGTGATGCCAAGAAACTGACTTTAAGGTCTGTTGAGGATTTGGGTTTTCTTGGATCAGTCATTTGAGCATGATATCCGGTTCTGTCAGATTGATGGGGGGTGTGTATTGCTTCTTTCCCAGGAGTAGTCTAAGTTAATGTGGAGACCTGACAAAAGGAGCTCTATACATTTAAAATGCTCTATAACTAAATAAAATTGTGGGAAATAACTGTATCCCACCTCTACAGAAACAGACTTTATTTTCCTCTATAAGAATTCCACATCTTAATACTGTCTAGAAGATCAGTCACCCCCAGAGGTCATGAGTTGCCTATAGAGGCAGAAGAGCCATTGGCACAAAGTGGAGAATGTTCCAGTCAGGACAGAGCTGGGCAGGGAGAAGACCCAGGGACCATTGTGTGCTGGACACTTAGTATTGCTAACATGCATAGCATGTCTCGTCACCTGCCTCATGGTTTTCACACTGTCCCTCTAGTCATGGGTTAGTGGATGTTCTCCGGGCATTTTCTCATTCAGAACGTACAAAGACTCTAACAAATGCATGGAAAACTCATGTAGAAAATTTATAAAATACCAAGCACCAAAAATTCAAATGACAATTACGTGAGATAGCGTTTCTTACTTCCAAGATTAGCAAAGAGTTTTGGTTTCATTTTTAAAACAATATAAATGCTCATTTCTGGCAAGAATATATTAGAAGGAACCCTTTCCTGAGGATGATAGAATTTCATGAGAGGACCTGTTAGAGCCCCAGGACCCAGTCAGAGCTTAGTAAAGAGTTGTTGAACAAATGAATAAATACATGAGAAGTTCAAGAAACTCTACCTTTCATTTCTCCTTGCACTTTCCTGGCCCACCCATGCTTGTGGCTTGTGATGAATTGTTCCTACAGGACAGCTAAGATGCAGCCAAACCTTCACCTGACAACCATCTTTTAAGGTCCTATCTGCTCTGGAAGAGTTTGTCATTTTGACAAAAGACTCCAGAGTAAATGTGTCTTCCTCAGTGTTGAAAAATAATCCTGGCCCGAGTGCAAAATGTGATTTTTGCAATAGATTTTGGAGTTCAAGATGTAATTTATGGTTTTTAGAGTAATCTGTCAAAAGAACATTTAAAGGTAGAAACCATTCTTCCCAGGAATGCTTGGCTAATGGTGTGATAATTAAATACAAAACCACAATACAGGTGAGTCCCAGAAACAGTAGTTAATTATTATGTGTTCATCTTGGACTAAATCATTAGATTGAGTCTCTAAAAAGAATCTTCAGAACACATTTTAGGGCTAAAAGAGATAAACAAGAGAAAGCACTTATATAGGAAATTCAAGATTCTAGAACCTTTAGTACCAACTTTCTTTTATTACAGATAAGAAAAATACAGCCATTAAAAATGTCCAAAGTTAGCCAGGTGTGGTGGCACACACCTTTAATCCTAGCAGAGGCAGGTAGATCTCTGTGAGATAAAGGCCAGTTTGGTCTATACAGTGAGTTCCAGGCCAGCTGTGGCTACAGGGAGACCCTGTCTCAAAAAGACCCTGTCCCCAAAAAAGTGCCTGAAGTTAGACAATCAGACCTACAACTCAGAAACGAATTCCCATCCTGTTGTTTCCTTCTTAATCAGTATAGGCCAGAAAACATTTCATAAAACACAATTTCTAAAGGCTTTTCCAGGCAAAGAGGTCAGGAGGATCTATGGTGAAGCTTTGGAACAGCACATGCATTATAATTAATTCATTCAAGCTGCCTCTCTTCCCCACGTCCACCTAGGGATTTAGTGCACTGCACTCAATGGCATTTTATAGAGCCTATGTTCATCAGAATAGTTTGGGAAACTCTTCTCTTCTTGTCTGAAACCTGTCTCACATAGGCAGTGCAAAGAATGGCAAGACCAAAGATGAGTAACGGACCAAAGATCCATTCCCCAGGGAATCTCTTGGTCTGGAGTACTGGGAAAGACTACCCAACATTCCCCTCTATCCCAGAATAATCATTTGAACACAGTTCATTTATTTTGTAAAAAACTATTTATTCACCTGTTGCAAAAGAAGCGTCTTGGATGAGTGGTAACTGGGATACTTACCTGTAAATATAAGGATACATATTTTGCATATAGTAAGAAATTACATTAGTTTAGGGATGTGACATTCTTGGAGTTTTCTCTAAGATCTGTGACCTCTCCAGACTTGTGTATTTGACTAAGTTTACAGTAGCACACATGAGTTTCCTCCCATTGAGAGGGCTTTACGTCCAATTAGGTAGCTGTTGATTGCCTCCAAAATAAAAGTGCCACTACTGCACCAATGTCATATGCTGTACTAATCATTGACGTGGTTATTTGGCTGGGGTTGGACCATTGACTGGTGCTTCCCCTTAGCAGCTGCCATAGTGCTTTCCAAAGTTATGAGAGCTACCCTTTAGTGGGGAAGTGGCTTCCAGATTAGTTCCAGCTCCATTACTCCAAATCCTGTGTCCAGAGTCCAGAGTATGTTCTGTTTTCAGCAATATGGTCTTATATTCAAGTTCTTGGAGCCAATCAAGGACTGTGGCAATAGCCTGTATAATTTTGGGAATCTCTTGGACTACCCTAGTCATCAACTCAAAGGAAGGTTTCTCCTGTCTGGCATGTTTGTTATTATGTAGCCTTCAGCTCTACACATGGACCCATGCAGAGATACTGTATGTGTAATTTGTCATTAAGTGCTTGTATTACTATGATTCTTTCTGGTTTTTACACTAGCTAGACATTGTTCATCTCTCCTCACCCTCTCCCTGTCTGACCCCTACCAGGCCGTCCCCGTTTAAAGTGTCCCATTTCCCCCATTGCTCCCTTAATAAAACCCATCTCCTATGGTCCCACACCTCTTGAGCTCCTTCTTTCCCTTTATGCCCAAAGTTACTTGTATGACCCTCCTCCCTCCTCCCATTTAAATGCCCCCATTTTATCTGTTTCTCCCTTTGTAACACCTGCCTCCTACTGTTCTTCTCTCTCAGGTTCCTTCTTTCCTTTCACCTCCCTGGTTCCTTTCCATTTTCCTGGTTCCTGCAGTTACATCAGAACACATATTCAAATATAAGGATTTGGTGCATGGGAGAGAACATACATCGTTGCACCAAAGTAGCACAAACTGGTCACACACAGATATTGTCTGCTAACTTCCCAAACTTAAGTGGCACATCTACAATGCAACCTCGACACCTAAGGCTCATGGAACATAGAACAAAGGGTAAACAGGACACTAACTTGACACAATAGACCTTAACACAGATGAAAGAATGTACGGATTCCAGTTGGGGGGCTACGGGGGATGCCAGTGGGGGAGGGGTTATAAACATGGTTAAGATAGATTGAGATATTCTATATGAAATACACGATGATTCAATAAAAAAGAGAATCTTTGTCTGGTGTCCCCAGACGTTCCCCAGTGCAAGTTCATCTACTGAAGTCTAGTCATCCTCTCTAGAATCCTTTGCTTTAAGAAGATCAGTTCTTCCTCATCTAGCAGTAATTAGCTGCCAATATTTCCTCAGCTAAGACTGGGGTCTGCTGCTGGACGGCATGTCTACTTCCTGATTCCTGTCCAGAAAGGTGGCCCTTCTTAATAACTTAATCAATATATGTATGTTTTTAATTTTTCCATTTTCCTGTGTGGAAACTTTCCCATAGCTTTAATTAGAGCATGAATGACAAAGTAACTTGCCAATTTATTGGCATCAGCTATCTTGGGAAAGAATCTGAAACCTCCTAAAATGGTGTCTTCCAACAACAGAGAATCAAAGATGACCAGTTTTCTTTTCTTTTTCTTTTCTCCCCTCCGCTTCATGAGTCTCCTTTGTTTCCCAGAGTCTTTCTTTACTTTCATGTCACATACATAGCAAACAATATTCATGTGTCTATATAAAATCAGGGTCCACAAATGAGAGAAAACATGTAATATTTGTCTGAGTCTCCCTTATTTTGCTTAATATGATGACCTCTAGTTGTATTCGTCTTCCTGAAAATGACATAATTTCAAGCTTCTCTATGGCTGCATAAAGCTCCATATATAGATGACATTTTCTTTAGCCATTCACCTGTTGACAGAGATCTAGACTCGTTCTATAGCTTGGCTATTGTGAATAGTGCTGTAATAAGCACAATGTTCAGTATCTCTGTGGTATGTTGACTTAGAGGCCTTCAGTGGATACTCAGGTGTAATATAGGTGCATTACTCAGAAGTAATATAGGTAATATAGCATCAGGAGTAATATAGCAGTTTTATTTTCTGTTTTCTTGGGAAACTTCAACACTGATTTCCCTAGTGGCTGAACTAAGCTGCATTTCTACCAACACACATAGGTTCCCCTCCCCCATGTCCTCACTTATTTATGACTGTATGATCACCTGCTTCTTGCTTTAGGAGGTCCCCTGCTCCTTATCTGGGCAGCACTGAGGTCCCTCTGACTTCTCACACTATGTGACCCACCTAGAGAAGCTGTGCAGAGCTACCTACTCACAGGAGCACAATCACATGAGGCCACTGAGCGTGGGCATCTTGTCCTTGCTTCAGAGAAACCTCTGTACCTGCAGAGGAAGAGTAGCCAGTCAGAAGCCCAGAGTTTGCACCCTGAAAGGGCTTCAGAGCTTCTCTCAGAAGACCCAGACTGCAGTATTTGACCAAAGCTTAGGTGATGGCAGGTGCAAAGGTGTAGGGCACAATGCAGGATGGACCTTAGCCAGGTCACCTACTATGAGAATTAAGGGAGTGGCCCCTGTGTATGATGCAGTGTGGACCTTAGCCAGGTCACCTGCTATGAGGATTAAGGGAGTGGCTTCTGTGGGCATGGTGCTCCGCTCCAGGAGTGACACCAGCTTCTGCCCTGTGTCTGGAGAGAGCCTGCACAGAGATGAACCACCCCATGGGGTTGGCTAACCAAACTTATAAAACCCCCTGAACCTCCTTGAATAAACACGTTTGCTGCTGCTTGCCCATGGCATGCTTCTCATTCAGCTCCTGGAGTCTGTGTGTTGATTCTGTACCTACTCATCCCCTTTCGGCAGACACCCTGCATTCCCCTCAGGCTGGTACTAAGCAGAGGGACCCCAACACAAAGGGATTAGGGATACAAGAGGGTGATTTATGTTTCAAACATATCATCCAAATGTAACAGCTTCTTGCAAATATTTTGTGCATGTATAAGCATGCAGGGAATAATTCACAGGCATGAATATGCAATTACATCACCAGTGGACAGACTGTGGGACAGAGGAGCTGAAAGCATGGAGCCTTCTGATATGTTCTGTATCCTTGAACTGAAGACATATAGCTCCACCTGCCAAGTCCACATCAGAAGCATAAAGGATATTTTCTTTGTTGCCTGATCACTCTGAATGGAAATGTTTATTTTAGAGTTACACAGCCCTTGAATGTCTAAAGTCACAAGAAGAAATCCTCTGCCCCTAACACTTGCCTTGAGATCCATCTCTGCTCTGTAAAATCAAAGCAGAATCTTGGTCTGGACCTGGGTTCCAAGATGGACACCTGAGAAACAAGGTATTCCAGTTTGCTTTCTACTGCTGTGATAAAACACTGACCCAGAGAAACTGTGGGAGGAAAAGGTTTGTCTTACATTTCATGTCCCAGTGCATCATAAAAGAAAGTCAGAGAAGGAACTCAAGACGGGAACCTGGAGGCACAAGCTGAAGCAGAAACCATGGAGGAATGCTGCTTACTGGCTTGCTAATTCCCCAAGACCAGATGTCTCCGCAGCCCCAGTCTGGACCTGTAAAGCTGCTGGTCTTCAGCCTGTACAGCAACCCAAAAATGTTGGTTCTAACATCAGTGATGGGATGTCACAACAACAAGACAGATAAACTCACCAGCAAGAGTGAAGACAAGCAGACAATAGCAAAAGCTCCTTTCTGCCATGTCCTTTTACATGGGTTGCCACCACATTTAGGGTGGGTCTTAGACTTAAAATAATCTAATCAAAAAAATCCCTCTCAAGAGAGCTCAGTTGCTTGTGTTTTAGTTGATTCCAAATCCATTCAAGTTGGCAACCAAGATTTACCATCACACAAGGTGTTATGAGAGTGTGAAAGACTGTTTGGAGTGACCAGGAAGAAAGGCTAAGCCCTCAATCCCAGCCCTCACAGGCAGAGGCAGAAGGATCTTTGTGCATTCAACGCCAGCCTGTTCTACAGAGGGAGCTACCAGTCAGCCAGGACTACACTGTGAACTCTTGCCTTAAAAAAACCAGACCAGCACAACCAAGAGGGAGGTTCAAAGAGTCATAAATATTCTAAATAGATAATGAAAAATTACCTGGGAAGGTTCACTGGCCTCTCTCAGGAACATTAAATCAACATCTGAGCCAGAATTTTAGCTTAGGGATGAGGCAGAGGGGAGTGAGGATCTAGACAGGAGTGATTTCTGTTCCAAGTGTACTGTCCGAAACTGTCATGCTGTTCTGTGAGTGGGGCACACGGTAACAAGACAGCATTAAAATCTCCTACTCTTGCAAGTTGCTGCTTCTGTGAAATCAGACATGAAGAAAGTCAGGAGAAGACAGAAACTGTCCCTGTATTCTTTGACATTGTAACACTTTAGTGGCCTTTGTTGCTTGCTGTCTGGAGCCAGAAAGCTAGATGTGCATCTCATGGTTTCATCTGAGAACTGTGGAATGTTCCAGAAAGGGCTTCTGCTGACTTTGGTGTGTTCCTGCCTTAAGGATCAATAACTGGCTGCCATTCTTACCCACAGCTTTATATGTCTCAGAAACCACACAGCATTCTAATATATTGTTGAAGGTACGCAGACTTTCATAATAAAGGTCTAGGCAGGAGAAGAGAAAACCTCTAAGTCTGCTCAGATCAGAATGCAGGGTCTCTGGGATGTTGTAAGGACATTGCTGGAAAAGATGGGTGAAGCAGAAATAAACCACAAAGCCAGGAGATTCTGGAGCCAAGCCAGACAAGCATTAAGAAAAGTACCACCTTGCCAAACTCTTGAGTTTATCACGCAATTTTTGAAGAATTGTACGTAAAAAATTATTTTGGTGGGGCTGGAGAGATGGCTCAGTGGTTAAGAGCACTGGATGCTCTTATAGAGGACCCAAGTTCCATCCCCAACACCCACATGGCAGCTAACAACCATGTCTGAATCCAGTTCTAGGGGATCCAATGCCCTCTTCTAACCTCTGTGGCCATTGCACAAAATGGGTACACTTATACACATGCACATAAACTCATACACATAAAATAAAAATAATAAAAAAGCTTTAAAATATATTTTTCCAAAGTAATATGTATTCATAAAAGGAAAAGTCGACATAAAAGGAGAAATTAGCAAACTCATCTAAGTTGTGGTAGATTATTCATTAGTGTTCTGTGTTGGTTACTTTTCTATTCCTGTGAGAAACACCATGACCAAAAGCAACTTGGGGAAGAAAGGGCTTATTTCAGCACAGTACAGTCCACCATGGAGGGAAACCAAGGCAACAACACCCCAAGACAGGAACCCGGAGGAAGGAACTGAAGCAGAGACACGGCGGAGCACTGCTTACTGCCGGTTCTCTCTGGCTTGCTCGGTTACCTTTCTTACACAGCCCAGGCCCGCCTGCCCAGGGAGGGGACTGATCACAGTGGCCTGGCCCTCCCACATCAATTAGCAATGAAGAAAATGTCTCACAGGCATGGCCAAGGTCCATCTCCAAGCAAACAGCTTTTCATCTGAGGTTCCCTCTTCCTAAGCGTCTCTAGTTTACATAAGGTTGGCAAAAACTAACCAGCAGAAGGTCCCAAAGCACTGGCTATATCCATACCCTTTGCCTTATGTTTTTGCAGATCTTTCCACTAGAAACAAAGTCCATCTCCCTCTCCCACCATTGAGGCTTATCCATGAGGGTACAGTGGACAGTATGCCAACCCCAGACCAAAGCCTGAAGGATGGCATGGGTGCCACTCACCTTCTTGCAGTCTACCATCACTACAAGAATAACATGCGGTGGTTGGCTCACTGGCCCAAGAACTATGAGATATACAGAGAACACTGGGACCCAACCTAGAGTTTGAAGGTAAGCTAGAAGGGCGCAACATAGTCTGGCTGACTCATAGACACATACTGTAGGCAGAGTGGTTGTTGTTTTCAGGCACTGAGTTTTAGAGTGGTTTGTTACATAGCATTATTGTGACACTAATCTTTTAAAATATATATTATTTATTATTTTATGTGTATGAGTGTATTACCTGCATATACGCAAGTGTACCCATGTCATACAATGCCCATGGAGGTTAGAAGAAGGTGTTGGATCCCCTGGAACTGGAGTTACAAATAGTTGTTAGCCACTATATGGATGCTGGGAACCAAACCTGGGTCCTCTGCAAGAGCAGTCAGTATTCTTCACCTCCAAGTCATTTCTCTAGTCCCAAATCTTTGTAAAGGATGCTTTGAAAATTTGTGCTTTCTTGAAATTTTCACTTACTGGGGGATATTTTTCCAAAGTAAAAGAAGGCAAATCTTAAAACATTTTGGCACATTTTAATGACAATAAAGTGGTTTGTAATATTGATACAGCATATATTTTGCTTTTGTTCAGGAGATCAAACCCAGGACTCTGCTGATGCTAGGCAAGCTCTCTATCACTAAGCTACATCCCTTGACATTTAAAATTATTTTAACAGATAGAAACAACTTACAAACTGTATATATCAATGGCATACCATATACTGTTTAAATACACATATGCATTATCTATAATTTAAACCAAGTTAAACATCTTTATTTCCTCAAATATTTACCATTTCTGGAGGCTGGAGAGATGGCTCAGCAGTTAATAGCACTGACTGTTCTTGCAGAGGACCTGGCTTCAATTCCCAGCACCCGTATAATAGCTAACAGCCATTCTGTAACTCCAGTTCCAAGGGATCTGACGCCCTCTTCTCACCTCTGTAGTCACTGCACAACACAAATGCATCTACACACATGCAGACAATACATTCACACACATAAGATAAAAATAATAAAATGAAAAAAATTACCATGTCTTTATAGTCCTAATTTTATCTATCTGAAATGTACAGTGCATCATTATTATCTATAGTCACCCTATTGTGCAGAAGTACACCAGAACCATTTATTAACATTCCCCTCTTCCTCTCCCCCACACCACACTGCTCTCCCCAGCCCCTGCAAAACATCATTCTACTCTCAACTTCTGAGATCCACGTTTTTAGGAACTACCTATGAGGGAGAATATGCAATACTTGTCTTTCTGTGCCTGGCTTATTTCATTTAACACATGATCTCCAGCTCTGTCCACATTCTTGCAAATGGCAGGCTGTAATTCTTTTATGACTTAATAGTATTGGATTGTGTATATGTTTTCCTTATGCATTTACCAATCAGGTTGCTTCGATTCCTTAGCTATTGTGAATAGTGCTGCAATGAATGTAAGCGTGCAGGTGATTCTTAGCATACTGATTTCACCTCATATTCAGTGGTGATATTGTTTGATCCTGTGGGCATTCTTTTATATGCAGAATATATATTATATAATATAATATATAATATATGATATATATTATAAAATATATATTTATATTATATACTATACTATATAGCATATTATCTATTTATTATATATTATATATAATTATATTTTGCATATTTTATGAAATATATTACATATATTTATTATATATAATTATATAATATTTTTTAAATATATTTTTTCTTTGTAAACAATATAAGAGTATGAAAATATAAACAAGTTTTACTTACCTTCTTTCTCATTTTCTCTTTTCAGAGATAACAATTATTAAACTTTTGATTTGTCTCCTTCCAGATCTTTTTTGTGCATTAATCTACATACATAAGATTTTCAGAGTTAGTTATTAATATATTTATGACATAACTTTTCATTAGCCAGCTTCTTTTACAGTTAGTAGCAAGCTAGTCATATAGGTTTATCTCATGTTGGAATGCTGAAAAAAATACCACAGTGTGGACATGTCAGTGCTTAGAATGCTCAAAAATTCTATCATTAGTGGATATGTGAGTTGTATCCACATTTCGTAGTTTTTAGCACATATAATTCTTCATGCCTCTTTGATTACAAATGCCTATGCTGCTCCATGATCCGTACCTTCAGGAGAAATTAACAATTGCAACAAATGCAGGCAACGTATCCTTCAGAAAGCCTATGTCCAATTTGTCTTCCCATAACAGCACTCCAGCAGACTACACTTGCCAAAGCCTCTGTGCTCATTTTTCAGTTTGCCTCTGAACTTCAGCTTTCTAATCTTCAGGACATCTGCGATAGAGGCTGAAGACATAGCTCAGCAGTTAAGAGCACTAGCTGCTCTTACAGAGTCTCTGGGTTTGATTCCCAGCACCCACATGGCACCTAACAACTATCTGTAACTTCAGTTCCAGGAGATTTCACACCCTCTTCTAATCTCAGTGGGTATTACACAACATGTATACACTTACATACATTCAGGCAATACACTTATAAAATAAAATAAAATTAATAATTAAAAAATTTTTAATCCATGGTAATGCTTACCTTATATTATAAAGCAAAGAACTTACCTTCTTAGTAGTAGTATGGCTCTTGTTTTTCTTATTACCGTCAGCTATCATATCTTTAGTGAATCTTGTATTTCATCCATCCCAACCCACTGTGTTCCTGTCCTGCCTCTTGTCTCCAGCCCCAAGTTGGTTCATACAGTTCCCTAGACCTCCTCCATTCTCCTGCTTCTCAACAGCCCAGATTTCACTCTGATTCATGGCTAATTTTAGGTCCCTCCCTCACCACACATTTCACCAGCCATTCTCTGAGCTTTCATACACATCCTTTACTGTGCCATTTTGTTTTTATTGTACTTAGATCAGCCATATAATAATAATATGAAAATAGCTACTATTTATGGGTTCTTAACCCTTACCATTGTGTTATTTGGTTTTGTACACATGGTGTCATTCATCTATAACTGTTTCAGTCTTACAAAAGAAAAATCAGAGGCTCAAGAGTTGAAACCATCGGCTCAAGGCCACACATAAGTGGCAGATCCTTCTGTTGCACCATCAACCAGCCTATGATGCCGACTTTCCCTGTCTATGAGGACTATGGTCTCGGCACTTGGGATTCTACCTCAAAATTCATTTGATGAAACAGAATTCATATTAAAATGCATGGTTCTTGAATGGTGATATGTCCAACCCTTATTAATAGAATTACTGTCCTTATAAAAGAGGTTTGAGGAACCTTATTTGTGCCTTGCACCATGAAAGGATGCAGCAAGTAAACAAAACAAACTTGCCTTTGCCAGACACTGAATCCAGTGATGTCTTAATCCTAGATGTCCTAGTTTCCAGAACTGTAATAAGTTTCTGTGATTCACAAGCTACTTTGTATTTTGTTGTAGCAACCTCCAAAGACCAAGACAACAAGAATGAAAGTCCCTGAAGACTTAAACCAAAAATGAACCTTTCTTTGCATCCTCCCTACAATGTAACACGATGTGATAGATGCTCAATGACTGCAGGGATGGCAGGATCATTCTAGGTGTGAATTACTAATCATTGCTAGTGGCAGATCCCATCATCTAAATAAAAAGGAAAGACGGGTCTGAGATTTTTATGAAATAAACAGTATGTCCACCATCCCTGAGACACCACCCTTTTGCAAGAGCAATTTGGGACAAACCCAAATTTGGACAAACCCCTGGCTTAAGGAATTCCTACTAAGAATGGAAATAAAAGACAATTGAAATATTAAATTCTCCTCAATTGAAATGTCCCAAAACGCCTATCTAGAAAACAAAGACACGCACTAAGCCAAGACTAATATGGCATGCAACGTGTGGTTAAGGAAAGAAAGTTTCTGTAAAGAGGAGGCTCTATGACGTAGCCTTTGAAGATGGGGGAGCTAGGGCCGGGTCACGGAGGCAGCACCATGGTGAGGAACAGCTTGAATTCAGGCATGGGGCCGGTTCCAGCTCTGCTGCTTTCCCATCCTCAAGGTTCCCTCATTCTTCTCTAGACAGCAAGGGTAATGATATAGCACATCACTCAGACTTAACAAAAATAATGAAGTCTAATTAGGCTGTTCCTGTAAAACACTTTGAACTCTGTTACAGAAGGGAAGTGACCATGAAGAAGCTATCATTAGTGGGAATGAGAACTAGACCCTTCTTAAACACTGGAGCCAATTTCCTCTCAGAACTAACTTCATCCCTGTGAAGCACTAGCTCTCGGATCACAGTATAGAATGTTTTCTCTATTTCTGGCCTGCAAAGACATTAGACTAGAAAAGGAAACTATATCCTGAATATGGGACTAGTCAAAGATGATCAGGCCCTACTGGTATCAAAAAAATTTCATTACAAGAAACAAAACAAATAAGCCAGGTGATACGGTGATCGGTAACTAGTGCTTTCATTGCAAGACTGAAATGTGGCCAGTCTGGCCTTGGGCTGAAATGACCAAATTTCATCCTGTGGCCTATTAGAACATGTTTGCACAGAACTATTAAGCAATGCATGTTGTTTGTGTCCAAAAACATAGTCCACACAGTAAGAGCATTGTTTTCAACATAATACTGAGGCTTGTTTCCCAAGATTGGAGCACTTTCCCCCAGAAAACAAACTTTGAAGAGGAATAAATTGCCAGCAACCTGAAGGATGGGTCTGGGCACTATGTCCCTCCTGTGGGACGGGGTGGGGTTGTGCATCATGCAGCCAAGAACGCAGGACTGAGGCCAATCTGTAAATGTTGTTAGAGGCAGATTTTAGATTGAACCAGAGATGGACTCTGTAGCACTAAGAACATGTAGAAAGTGACACAAGATTCCTGTGGCGGCTGAGAATGCCAGAATTGAGGTGTTCAAATACCAAGACTGGAAGACTGTTGAAACAGATACAGAGAGACTGTCAGTGGAGGGGTGACTATGGAAGGCTGTGATCAAGGTGCCTTCTCATAACCCAACGTGGGGCTGCTGCACACAAAATGAACAAGGCCCTGGAATGGGTACCCCACTGTAAACTTCCTTAGTAGCAAATACTCAACACAATGTGGGTATTGAGCACAGCCTTAGCTTCAACATCTCTTGAATGAAGATTAGCAGAGTTGGGGCTTAGGATATCTTTTTAGTTTATTTTTTTTAATATCTTTTAAAAACCAAGTAAGCCCTGATTTGATGGGAAATGTAGTGTGCCCTGCTCTGGATTGTTTTCTAATTTTTTTCTGCAGAATTCCATTAATCTTGGTATTATGACTGGGCAATGAGCTCTAGATATGGACCCAGCAAAGACTTTGAAAAGCCATAGAAATAATAAAAATCAAAACAGTAACAGAAGTCACACAGCTACTGCTGAGACATGCTTGCCCATCTTCATTCCATTCTAACTTGATTAACTCATTTGAATCCATTCCACAGATAAGTGGAACCAAGCCCCAGACATGGAGCAGTGTGGCTCTAAGTCCAGACACTTAATCCTCCTGTTGTACTCTAAACACTTTAAATTGCTTTTTTCTATCTAAATCCCCCCTTTTTTCCATCTGAATGCTTTGTACACTGTGTTTTCAACATCTTCCCTTTGTCCTTTTTGAAATGTGTGCTCTCAGAGTCCACAGCAGTATCCTGGTGATGGGCAGATGGGACCCTGCCATCTCTCATCTTGGTCACCGGCTGTGTAACCCACTGATACTCATCAAATCTGCTTCTTCACCTACAAAACAGGAGTGGTGCTACCTACCTCTCCCATTACTGAGGATGAAGAACAGTCATGTCTATACCCATCCTACTGTGTGGCCTAGCAGAGGGCACCCTCAGTGCATAAAGGTCACACCAGGGTGCACCTCGGTGTCATGTGTTCCAAATGTGGAAAATTTTACAGGCTTCATGTTGATGACAAGAATGGCAGTCTTTTAGAAAACTGTAGGTCACATGGCACTATGTGGGTCTTCAGGACATCAAACCTGGGTTCAGGAGGCAAGGCCCACCAGAAACCTGGAGTTGGATGGATGCAATACCTAAAACATATCAGAGCCAAGGCCAGAGTTGTTTACCACAGTGTTGCTAAGCACAGCCACCTCTCTCCACTACTAGTTGCCAGTCTGTAAGAAGTCAACAGGAAATGGGATTCCATGAAATCCAGGCAGAAAGACTGCAGAGAGCTTCTACTTGGGTGAGTTCAGATTCATCTCACAGCTCTAGTAAATTGATTGGAATCAGAATCACAGGACACCAAGAGACCTGATGTTCCCCAAGTGTGGGAAATTATTTAGAAAAAGTCAACCAGAAATATAGTAAGGCTTTTAGCTAAATCTTTTCTCAGATATCAAGCACCTTGGGTCAGTCCACAGTGTGTCTTTGTGGATAAAAGCAATGCTCAGCACCAAAGACAAATCAAATCTTTCTCTGTCGTCCTATTCTGTCTGGGAAGTGTAAGTCCTTTCACTATCCTGTACTATGGATGCTGATCTGCAAAATGGGATGATGATGCCTACTCCAAGTCACTAGAGTAGAAGGGCCAATAAGAGAATCAATGTGTTTGGTTTTTCCCAGTGTCTGCCTGGTAAGCAATCAATGAGTGATTTCTTTACTTACCTAGAGGGAAAAATGAAATGCCTTAATAAGTTAGAAAACCCACTTTAGCAGGAAAAGACTTTAGAATGGAGGGATAGATCCCTTTCTCCGCCAACAGAATCCTTCAACCAGAAAAATGGGCAGTTGAAATTCTTCCAAGCCCAGTACATATAGCTGGCCTGGCACATGGGGAAAATGTGTTAAAATGTGAGCCACAGAACTTGCTCAGCAACTCCCTGAGCTGTCACTTTGGATGTGATCTTAGATCTCAGGACATCTCCTCACCAGCAGAAATGAGAAGGGGGAAGTGTGTGCTCTGGAAGGAATCATGTCAGTGTTTAACTCTACCTGTTCCAGAGAAGTGGAGTCAGAAAAGGGGAACATCTGGGAACGCCTAAAGCTTCTTATGGCCATGTCAGGAGCCTGCTTGTGACAATCAGGTGTGGCCTTGAGGAGGCCAGAGGTGATACCCTCTGCCCAAGGGCTGAGCCTACAATCCAACTGGATAAGTTACTTCTCTGTTGCTGTGATAAAACCTAGGCAACTTATAGAAGAAAGTTTATCTGGGCTTATGGTTCCAAAGGGAGAGTTCATCATGGTGAGGGAACCACGGTGGCAGGAGGTGGGGGCAGGAAGTGGAAGACTCATATCTCCAAGCACATTCAGGAAGCAGATGGAGGGAAACTGGAAGTGGGATGAGGCTATGAACTGTCAAAGCCTGCCCTGCTCCCCAGTGACATACTTCCTCTAGCAAGGCTGTACTTCCTAAACCTCCGTAAACAGCACCACCGACTGGGGGACCAGACCAGGTATTCAAATACATGAGCTATGGGGGACATTTCTCACTCAAACCACCACACCAACTATGTGGAAACCTGGCTTCCACTCCGAATCTGCACATCACATCAGAGAGTTTCAGAATGAATTCTTTTTACCTCCTACTGTGATGTTTTATAGGCGAGAAGGCTTTGGTCTCAAGGCTTTTTATCTATTTATGTGTTAGCAAATTAGATTTCCATTGTCTGGGTTCCTATAAAAGGATAATGGCTGTTTCCTAGTTCCCAGATCCTGTCATCTTGCAGGCTAGTTTGGGCATTCCATAGACAGGTTTCATTTATTTTCCCTTCATTACAAGAAGGAAGTTTCCCTGGTCAAGAGGCACAGATACAACACCATCAGCTCCAAGAAACAGTTTCATCCAAGTCAACTTGGTTAATCAGTGGATTATTGGGATTGTTTACAGGAGCATGGGTGACCTAAAGGCAGCTGTATTACCAGAAGGTCTCACTCCAGCTCCTGAAAACTGCATCACTGGAGTCTGAACCCCGTTCAACCTTCCATCTCCTATGTACCTTAGCATAGCGTCATCCCTGCAGCTGGGGCAGGACTGCGTGTAGTTTGGAGGTGGTGGGGCTAGGGAGACTAAGTAACTGAAATATGGAGTGAGGGTCCCCCTTTCTCCTTCTATGGGGAGAAGTATTCATGGCCTGATCCTGTTCGAGTCTCCTGGGGGTTGTCCCAGCTGCTCTGATTTCAAGATAACGATGATCACATCATGCACAGCAGACAAAGTTTCACTGTAGGGGTTGGCTGCTCTAGAGGAAGGTAACGTTCAACTGTCACTGTCTACAGGATGAACACACATGTCATTTTCATGGGAAAGCAGAGATCCCCCAGGGAGACTAATGGCTCTTTAAACTGCATGATTATCAGAACCAAACAAGAGCTTTCCGAACTCCAGACATCTAAGCTGCACACAGATCTACAGATGGTGCCTCTCAGGGGATGTCAGCTGGGCACCTCTCATTTTCAGGTAGATTTCACATTGTCTTTTGTGACGCACACCATTGTCTAGTTGAATCCAGTTTCCATTCACTTTTCCCTCGTCACTTCTTGCTACAGAAGCTGAGAAGCTGAACACTCATTTTCCCAGCTTCCCTTGAAGCTAGAGAAAACTAGAGATCTGGTGCTGACCCGTGGGGCATTAGAAGTCTGGTTTGGGAGGCTGATTATAGGGACGGCTACCACACTATCCCCTTCCCATTTCTGTGAGGTTTAAAAAGGGATCTAATACCGAGAGCTACAGCAGCCACCTTATGACCATGAGGTGAAAAATGTGTTGGAAAAGCCCAGAGAACTGCAAGTATTTCAGCCTTGACCAAGACTCTAGGACTCTTTCCAAACTTAGTGTGTGGTGAAAAAAATGAACTCAGAGTTGTTAAAGCCACCGTAAAGTAAGCCTTCTGTTTTCATACTGGAATACATTTCTGATATGCCTTTTCTTTTTTTAAGGTTTCTATTTTTTTTTCTTCATCTTTTTGACAAAGTTGGACAGGATGGGAGTCATGAGAATAAAAGAGGAAAGAAAAGAGACTTGGAAGACTTCCTTGCTGGCTGCTGGTAGAGGAGGCCAGGGAAACCAAAATTGATCTGTGTGCTGCTCTCCATCTAAGCAGGGTGTCCTGTGGAGACCTGACTCAGCCCTCCAGAGTCTAGAGAACAGCCCCATATGGGAACCTTCCAGTACGTCCTGTGGGCTCCTTGTGCTCAATCCCCTGTCCACATTTTCTACATGTTTTCTAATTATTAGCTTGTTTAGGGAGGATCATTGCTTTAAATTTCAACAAAAAAGAAACAGAGCAATTGAGTGACCGTAAAAGAATCACTAATAATCCATCACTCTGAAATGACTTTTTCTTCTTCACCTATTTTGGCCCAACCTCTGAGAAAGCCATTGCCAAACCATCCATCCTCTGGTTAGCTTCCCCCTGTTAAAAAGCTGCCTACTTCATGTGGAGCTCAAGCAAGCCAAGGCTGGACCACTGGGAAGGCGGATGTCCATGGTGAAGTGTCCATTGCTATGGGAAAGCTTGACCAAAAATCTGAACTGTGATCCCTGGTTACTTTTTGTGACCTGGATGACACAATTCATAGGGAACCCTGTACTTGTTCAAACTGGGGATGAGGGGTACATGAAGAGATGCAGTAGATGGTGTGGGCATGGCAGCTCCCCTCTGCTGGGAGCAAAAAGATAGCAAACAGCTAACTTTGTTCATTGCTCCAGCTGAAAGCCAGCAGTCATTTCCATGTTTCTTGCTGGTTGATAAGCTGCTTCAGTCAGGCACAGGGCTTCATGCACAGGCTGCCTGCTTGGGCTCCTTCAGCTTTATCTCAGGGCCTATGGCACAGTCTCATGTAGCCCAGGTTGGTCTCAAATTCAGTATACACCAAGGATGGCTTTGAACTCTTGCTCCCCCTGCCTCTACCTCCTACGTGCTGACATTACAGGTCTATGCCACCAGACCCAGCTGTCTGGTTTTCTTCTGACCCTTCCAAAATCTGCCTATTTGCAAAAGGCTGATCCTTCTGTTGTAGGCTTTTATGCTGCAGTTATTTTCCTGAACAGATGAAATCAATTGCTTTCTTTCTGGATATGCTTAAAGGTTTCTTCTGAATCCACCTCTGGACTTTGTTTTCAGCTACATCTAGTAGTAGAACACAAGAAACAGAAGCTAATCATTTTAGTTCAGGGGGGATGTCACTCTAGTTTAATCACCTGGGGCGTTTGTGCAGCAACACTGTGGCAATGAAAGAGACTGACCTTCACACACTAGCCCTACCGTTTGCTGAAGTCCCTCACAGTCCCACACTTCCAGGAGATGAAAAATGAGGACACTTTAAAAATGCCTTTCCTGGCACACTCTTATCATAATGTGCTTCAGTAACAAGACAGACAGATACACAGGGACTGAACAGGAAGAGCACCCTTAGCTGTCAGAGACCTCCTGGTAAGTGGCCTCACAGACCCAGGTGCAGACTCCCCACCTTGTCCTTTTTGGTCTGTTGATGGTGTCAGTTTTGCTGGTTCTCAGAATAAGTGGGGTGATGTTGAGTTAATATGTTCTAAGAACATGCTATGCTCCAGCACAGTTAAGGCCTGCCATGTGCCAACTCACTGGATCACTACAGGAACCTTGTGGCAAACACCTCCCCGGTTGGTGGGTGACACAGCTGAGGTGACGAGAGACTGTCTGAATGGTCTAAGATCATAAATACAAGGCTTCGTCCAGACCTGAATCCCCCCCACCCCCCACCACGGAGGCCACTTACAGGCAAGACTGACACAGAGGTAGGAAAGGATGCTCCCTGCTTCCATCTCCAGCCTGCTGCCATGCCTGGCACCATTGTTTCCAGCACCAGAGCATCTGTATGTGCATTTCTGTCTGGTGCCCCGTACCTGAGCCTCCCACACAGCAGCATCCATGAATGGGAGTCAAATCTGAAAACTTCCTTTCAGCAGTATTTATAACAACCTGAAAACACTTTTTTTCTGGTTTCATTCTTGCTCTAACAGTAATAACATGGAGGAGGAGGAGGAGGAGGAGGAGGAGGAGGAGGAGGAGGAGGAGGAGGAGGAGGAGGAGGAGGAGGAGGAGGAGGAGGAGGTCCCACTACCAAGCCAATAATGATGAAGTAGAGCAAACATCAGCAGTAGAAGAGACATTGGTCATCCAACACCAGAGCCCCGAGCCCTGCTTCTCTGCTCCTTCAAGTGCTCAACATATCCTGTCTATCAGGTTATTTTCAGTTAACTGCTTTATTGTCTAAGTTCTGGAAGCAAAGTACAAAGAAGGAAGTGATTGCCCTCCGGATATAACTCCCAGCTTAGCGGAGGACGGGGTTCCTTCTCCAGCTTCGATACTCCCCTCTCTCTGTTTCTCTCTGTATATCTGTTTTTCTCTCTCTTTCTCTCTCGTCTTCTGGATAGACACCTGACACCCCAGGACTAAATTATTTCTATTGACACCCCAGGACTAAACTATTTCTAGCTATTTTTTATCCACAGTGCTATAATAATGTCTCCTGAATGGTGTTTTCTGCCCATCCAGTTTCCCTCTGTTTCTTCCTACAGCTCATCTCTTTCCTTCTCTCTCCTTTTCACACTTAGGGGATGTTTAAATGAAAAGCATAAGGTGTCATAGTATCCCCAGTGCTGTCAAAAATTATCTCACTTCATTCTTCAAACAAACCAAGTTTTCTCTGAGGACATGAAGAAATCGATGCTGAAGGCAGTTAAGTGATTTGCTGGGCTGCTGCAGGAGCACCTGGTAGATATGGGCCTTGGCAAAGCCTTTTGCCAACAATCCATTGCGGATGCAACCAAGCTAGTTAGAGCTGATGCAGCTGCAGAGGGCTGTCCTTCCCATAGCTCCGCTTCCACCCGGGATCTGCTCTCTTCTCACCCTTGTCTTGCCTTGGTCCCTTTCTGCAATTCTGTGGCTCCTCATTCAGATAGCATTGTACAGTGAAAATCGTGTATGCTTTGGGGGGCCTGGGAGATTGAGGGTTTGACTCAGTACAGCTTCTCATTAAAAACTGCTGAGCCTTAATATCAGTAATAGTCTGGGTATCACCTCGGTGCTGATGAGCACAATACACAGAGCTAGATACATGGCATGTGCTTGCCCAGTGTGTTGGTTACATTTCTTATTGCTGTGACAAAATACTTGACAAAAATAACTTAAGGAATGAAGGTTTATTTTGACTCATAGTTTGAGGGGGGAGGCATGTTGGTGGAAGCCTTTTGCAGTGGGTCACATTGAGTCTGCAGTCAGGAAGCTGAGAGAAATGAACACTGGTTTTCAGTCTGCCTTCTTTTTATTCATTCAGGGACTCCAGGCTATGAAATGGCGATGCCTGCATCCAGGATGGGTTAAACCTGCCTGAAAACATTCTCACAGATACAACCAGAAGTGTGTCTCAGGTGATTCTAAGTCCCACCAGGTTAACAAAGTGAACCATCCCACCACATCCCGGTGTGTGCGTAACGGTCAACAAGCTTAGCTGTGATGATCCTAGGCAAACAGGTACAACCAAGGTTGGGAAGATGGCATCTGTCTGCGGCCTGTCTGTTGGGGGACAGTCCTATACATGCAACATCTGGATTGTGGTGGGGATGGGATGGCAGCAGTTCCATCCAGGACAGGACCATAGCGCCAAGCTCACATGAGGAGACCCCTGTTCATGGTGGGGAAGGGGTCTAGAGAGATCACAGGAGGGGACAACAGCTCCAGCTCACAGAAGAGGAGTAATTTAATTCTTAAAAATAAGTCTCCAGCTCTGGAGACATGGCTCAGTAGTTGAGAGCACTGACTGTTTCTGTAGAGGATCTGGGTTTGAGTCCCAGCACCTGCATGACAGGCAACAACCCATAGATAGTTCCAGGTCCAGGGGATCCAACCCCCTCTTCTGACCTCTGCAGGCTTTGCACGACACAAGTGCACTTAAACCAATGCAGGCAATAAACTCATACACATAAAATAAAAATAATAAATAGAATATTAAAAAATAAGTCTCCACTCTAATTTACTTCTGTAAGAATGTCGCTTTTTTTTTTTTTGCATTCTGAAATGCTTCACTGAATGGAAGGAAAAGGTTCAGAATCATAGCTACAAGTCAAGAAACCCTAAAAATATCCATGAGTATGTCATCCCTGTGAATGAAATGTGATGTCTGGTGTCCTAACCCAAATACTGTAACAGCAATGCATATATGGTTTATGATGCGCCACACATTATTCTAAATGTTCACACAAACACTTCACCATTCCACCTCCTCACAGAATTTTCATGACTTATAAACAGGAAAACTAAGCACAGAAAGGCTAAGTCATTTGCCTGAAGTCAAGATTTCAACCCAGGCAGTCTGGCTGTGAGGTCAGCCTCCTGTGTGACATTGCCTAGAAAAAAGTGAGAAGTGGAAAACTGCTAATTTTAACACTGTGCGTTCCAGTAAGAAATTTAAATTCTAACAATTGAGCTTTAGAGGAAAATTAATGTGTAAAACCAAGATCATTCCTAATCTTTGCCAAAATTAGGAGAGATTTTTAAAAGGACACTCTATTAGTAACAGAAACAATTTGTCAAAAATATGTAACAATTGTAAACATTTATGCACCAAATATCGGAGATCCTAATTTTTATAAAGCAAACACTAAATGGCAAAAAAGGCTATACAAATAATAAAGGGGAACTTCACCCAACTCTCATACTTAGATCTTTCAGACTGAAAACAAGTAACGAAAATTTGTGTTAAAATACACTATTGATCAACTTGATTTTTTTCTCAATATATATTTTGTATTGAATTTTTGTGCATTTTGTACAAAGCATCTTTATCATTTTTAGAGTCCTTCCTCTATTTTCACTGCCTCAAGACAACCCCCCCCCCACACACACACTGGATTTCATGCATTCTGTTACATACATTAAGGCCAATTGAGTCAAGTTTGTGTTCCCAAATGTCCCTCAGTATGAGTTCATCCATCGGAGCTTGGTCAGTATCACTCTATTAAAGAAGACCAACTCTTCCTCACCCAGCAGTAATCAGCTGCCAATAGTTCTTCAAGCTAAGGTTGTGGCTTCTTGCCCATTTTCCCAGTTCTGTGTTGGGTTTTGTCTGGTTTGAGTTTGTATCAGTCTTGTTCATGCTGTCACCATTGCTGTAAATTCTATGAGTAAGTTTCCAGAAGCCTGGAAAACTCTGTTTCTTTGTGGTCACGTACCAGCTCTGGCTCTTAAAATCTTTCTATCCCCTTTTTGCAATGATCCCTGAGGCCTGGGTGGCAGAGGTTTGATATAGGTGCCCTATCCAGGTACACACACATTCTATAGTCTTTTATTGTTTACATTTTGGCCAGTTGGGGCACTCTGTTAATCACACTATGTCCCATAAGGAAGCTTTGCTGGTGATAGTTGAGAGATGCGCTAGTATTCTCTCTAGACTCTGTTCCATTATGTTCTGGGAACCCTAGGTGTAGAGGTTACATTGTAGATGTGTCACTTAGGGCTGGGCATCTCACAGGTACTTATTCTCTGTGTTTGACTAGTTGTGGAACTTTGTAATAGTCTCTATATGCTAATGAATGGTAAATGACATACTTTTCTGTAAATATAAGGATCCACATTTAACATACTATAAGAAATTAGATGTGTCTAGGGATGTGACAGACATAGGGTTTTCTCTAGGATCTACCTCTCTAGCCATGTGTATTTGGCTATGTTTACAGGACCACACATGAATTCTCTCCCACTGAGAAGTCTTTAAGTTTAATTAGATAGCTTTTAATCACCCCCAAGATAAAAGTGCCACTACTACACCAATAGAGACAGTTTGTTGTGTCAATCATTTTTGTGGTTAATAGGCTTTAAAACTGGGGTCGAACTATTGATTTTCTCCCTTAGCAGCTTGCATAGTATCCTCCAAAACTATGAGAACTAGTCTTCAAAGATAAGGTTTCCAGTCAATTTTAGCTCCATTGTTCCAAGTTCTGTGTCCAAAGTATGTCCTTTCTTCAGTAATAATGTTTTACCTTCAAGTTCTAAGAGGCAATTAAGGGCTGTGGCAAAAAGCCTCTGTTATTTTGGGAGTCTCTTGGACTACCCTGACCAATAACTAGAAGGAAGGTTTCTCCTGTCTTGCACTGTGTTTCTTGTTATGTAGCCCTCAGTTATACACACGCACTCATGTTCAGATATTGTATGTGTATTTTTCAGAAGGCTTTGAACTCATATATTTCTTTCTAGTTGTTCATACCACCTAAGCATTATTTATCTTTTCTCTCTCCCTATCTAACTCTCTCTTCTCCCTCCCCAGTTAAAGTACCCCATTTTTGGTAATACCTGTCTCTTATCATCCCCCCTCTCTTGAGCTCCTTCTTCCTGCTTTCTCCATGGCTCCTTGTATAATCCTTCTTTCTCCCTTCCCAGCTAAATGCCGCCATTTTCCTCGTTTCATCCTTAGTAGCCGCTGTCTCCTATTATTCCTCTGTCTCTTGGGCTCCTTTTTCCCTTTATCTCCAAGGTTTCTTTCCATTGTCTTGACTCCTGCAGTTACATCAGGATATATACTCACATATAAGGATTTGGTGCTAACATCCACAAATGAGAGAGAACATATGTCACTTGTTTTTCTGGGTCTGTATTACTTCACTTAACATAGCAGTTTCTAGTGTGATCCACTTGCCTGCAAATTTCAAGATTTCATCTTCCTTTACCACTGGAAACTCCCGTGGTAGAACTCCATTGTATACATGTACCACATCTTCATTATCCATTCGTCATTTGAATGACATTTAGGTTGTTTCCATCCCTTAGCTATTGTGAAAAGAGCAGCGACAAACATGGATGTATAAGTATCACTGCAGTAGGATGAGTCTTTTGGGTGTGTGCCAAGAAGTGGTATTACTGGGTCATATGGTCGATTTATTTTTAGTTTTTAAAGAGTTCTCCACATTACTTTCCATAGTGGTTGCACCAATTGGCAATCTCATCAATGGATGAGTGTTCCTCTTTCCCCACATCCTCTCCAGCATTTGATGTCATTTGTTCTCTTGATCTTAGCCATTTTGACTGGGGTAAAATGAAACCTTAAAGTGGTCTTAATTTGCATTATTAAGGATATTGAACACTTCTTTTGTTCTATTTATTTTTGTTTTCTGTTTATGAGTCTATTGCCTGCATGTATGTAAGTGTACTGTGTCATGTCCTGCAGTGCCTGCAGAGGTCAGAAGAAGGCATTCCCTGTAACTGGAGATACAGATTGTTTTTAACCACCATGTGGGTGCTGGGAACTGAACCCAGGCCCTCTGCAAGAGCAGCCAGTGCTCTTAACCACTGAACTAGCTCTCTAATTCCTGAACATTTTTAAAATCTTTTTCTTAGTCATTTTTATCTCTTTCTTTTGAGACATTTCTGCTCAGATCTTTAGCCTATTTTTTAATTGGGTCATTTGTTTTCTTGATTCTTTGTTTTTTTGGTTCTTTATATATGTTGGATATTAATCCTCTGTCAGATGTGTAGGTGACAAAGGTTTTCTTGCACTCTGTGGGTTTCCTCTTCACCTCATTGGTTGTTTCCTTTTCTGTACAAAAGATTTTTAGTTTACTGAGGTCCCACTTGTCAATTGTTGTAGATTGACTCTAACTGATATAAACAGAATATTCCACCCAACAGATAGGGAATACACATTTTTCTTAGCAGCACACAGAACCTTTTCCAAAATCAGTCATATCATGGTACACAAAGCAAGTCTCAACAAATTTTTTTTTAAATTGAGAAAATTACTTGTGTATCTTAGAGGGAAATCTGGATTTTAACTTATGTTTATTTCATTCTTTGAATACTTCTGTACACTATAGGTTTTCATAAATATTAACAAACTTTAATTAAAAATTTAAAAGTTTCTGTTCTCCATTTTAAAATAAACTTTTACATTTCACTACATTTCTATATTTATATGACCAGGTTAAATCTCAGATAGATTCCAGTCCCATAGGCAGCTGAGCCATGGAGAAGAGGAAGAACATAGCAGCCCATTCTCAGCCATCATGGAGTAGGTGGAGTTCTAAAGCAGCCCCACACTCAGTGTGGTCCTTCTTCTTCAGCGCAGGAAACCTGTAACAAGGCTTCCATCTGGGGGAGCGCATAGCCAAGGTGAGGGTAGTTGTCCTGTGATTATGTTACAGAATAAGGGACTCTTCTGCTGGCATGTTGTTAGGAGATCTGAAGCTGAGAGTAGTGTCCAGCTGGCAGCCAGTGACAAGGTAGGGATCTCAGACCTACAGACTTGGAAGCAAAACCAGCTGACTCATGTGACCTTGGAGGAACATCCCAAACTCCAAAAAGGAACAGTTCACCTCCACATTAATAGCACCCTTATAAGACCCTAAGGGCAAGACATCTCCAGTTGAGACATAGCCTAGCCTCCTGACCTACACTATTAACCCTGTTGGATTTTTTAACCCTGATGTGTGTTTTTTGAAGCCACTTGGTTTGTGATCATTTGGCACATAGTAATAAAATACAAGTATGCACAGCTTCTGTCATTTTGGAGGTGAAAACATTGGACTTGACAAAATTAGATAAACACCATGAGAGTTAAAAATCAAATCTTCTTACTAATCTAACTATAATACAAAAGCATGTCACCCAGGAGCTCAATTTAAAATGTAAAAGACATAAAGAATCAATAAAAGTTTTTTAATGTAAAAGACAAAACACAGGTAGATTCCCTATCTAGCAACACAGCTGCATCCAGCAAAGAGGTGCTCTATCCCTTGGAGTTGATGTGTTTCTTAATCACATGGACATTTTTGTTCTTTTGCAAGCTGTTGATGCAAAGAACAGAAGGTCCCACCATAGTATACTCCACCTAAATCAGATCGAAGAAGTGTCTGCTTCTACTTAAACCTCTCCACTGCTTCACAGTGACTTAAAACCTACCTCAGAAAATTCTTTCTGTCCATTCGAAGTTCTCGTTCCTAAGCCTGCCTTCCTCTTGTACTCTCTCATAGGGTATGGGAAGCAGACAGCCTGTATCATATGCACAGTAACACTTCATATATTTGAAGGCAGATAAATCCCTCTTAATGCTTGTCTTCCTGAAGCTCAAATCCCTTCGCTTCTAACCCATTCCTCCAGTTGCCTTATGGCTCTTTGAAATGGCTTTGGGCTACCCATGTCTTTAGTCTTTGTCAGAGGGCTTGAAACCCCAATCATAGAAAGTAACAATTCTCCATCAGGATCTCAGGGGGAAAGGAGGGTGTTCAGAGATTCATGTTTACCACAATATAGCAAAAGTGAGTTCCCAGGATTATGTGGGAGTGATCAGATCAGCATCGAGTCAGGGAGGTATTAAAGAACCAGAAGCTGCTGAAATTCTTCTGAGGGAATTAAGCAGGTGCTGGGAGATACACTTAGAAATTATTGCAAAAAAGAAAATTTATCATGAACATTATACGGAGAAATAGGGGTTGAATAAAGAGATGAATCAATTAACATTGACCAGTGGTTCTCCAAGGTGGTTCCAGAGCCGTGAGCATCAGATACCACGTGTTACTTTCCTAGCAATGCCCTAGCGAACTTCTATAAGCTGGTGACTGAAGATGAAAGGAATTCACTCTTGCACAGAGCTAAAAGCTAAAAGGCCAGAAATCTAAAATCAAGGTGTCAGTGGGGGCCCGCTGCCTCAAAAGTTCCATATCTTTCTCTTAATTTGTCTTGTTGCAAGTAATCATTTGCATACCTTGGTTTGTAAACACTTCAATCACTGCCTCTGTTGTCACATGACATTCCACCCTGTGTTTTGGGTCTCCCTGTTCTTATCAAGATGCCAGTCCAACTAGGTTAGGGACCCACCCCACTGAAGTATGACTTCGTCTCCATTAATCATCTCTACAAGATCCTGTTTCCAAATAATTACCATTTGGAGATCCTGGGAAGGTGTACTGCGATTGATATGTACCCAAATTCATATTTTGAAACACTGCCTCCCCAACATGGCTATGTTAGAAAGGGGGCTTGGGGAGCTAATTAGGTCACAGAAGGGCCCTCAGAGAGCTCCTCATCCCTTCTGCCATATAAAGGCACATTGAGAAATTGGTCCTTGCTGGATACCAAATCTAGAAGTGTCTTGATCTTAGACTCCCCAGCTTTCAAATATATAAGAAGCAAATATTTATTATGAACTGTCTAGTCAATGGACATTTTGTTATAGCAGCCTTGGCAGACTAAGACAGAGATACATACTATCTACCCTAGAGTGCTTAAGAACTAGCTGTAAGTGTAAATGCTCAGGTCTTACTTAATACCTGTTCTCTCTGAGGCTCTGAGGGTGAGGCCCTTGTCAATAATCCCAGATGAGGACCTGAGAGCTGGAGACATAGCTTGGTGGCAGAGCATTTGCATAGCATGCACAAGACCCCAGTTTCAATGTGGAGCACTGGATAAAAGTGCAGGAATTCTGATACTTGAGAGATCTGAGAATAGTTGGTTTTAGTGTAACTGAGGAATCATGTAGGATGTACCAGTTCAGAAATTTGTAAAAATAATGACAATGCAAAGTTTCCTAGAACAGCAGAGTCACTACTGTTGATATTGGGTCTCTGAGTATTTCGATGGGAAATCAACATTTTGCTATGAATACATTTGTATGAATATACAAATGTATGCCTTGTATTTACAGATGCAGGACAAAGGTTTATCACTGATATTAGATCCGAGTTCACACCCACATCCTCTACCCCCACATCCTGTGAACAGCCTGCAACATCCAAGGCCTGTAGCAGTACAAAGGAGCCTGAAGGAAGTCATCCCAGAATCCAAACAAAGACAGAAAATTTGATCTGAGATCCAGAAGTAGAAAGTTAGGGTTCAAGGTCATGGAGCAGGAAAACACACCAAATCTTTAGCCCATAGGAATCAGAAGAGGCCATCCTCAGAGGACGCATTTCCGGCTTCCCCTCTGCTGGATAAACACACCTGCCTGGGATGCTACATGAAGCTCCTGACTTTTATTACTGTCAGCAGAACTTCCTGGCTGTCTGGGAAGCTTCAGGCTGCATTCTTCAAACTTGCTGAGTTTTTATTGCAGTGTGGCCTGGAGGCTTTGACTACTACCTCTAGGGGAACAGTAAACGAAGAGACATGAAAAGAAGGTAAGATCACGTTCAAAACACCCATGCACCCATGTGCAATGGAAAATAACCACTCAGAAAATAAAGGGCAATGTGTCCTTTGGGGACTGTGCCGCTGCCTGGAGTCTGGCTTTCAATTCCTCTGGAAAGAATTATGCAGCAATGGCGGCTTCTGCACAGACTGCAGCGGGCTCAGATTTCCTCAACAATATCCCGACTTTGAACACATATGTCTCAACAAGATATATGTCCATTGGCTGAGCATAGCACAATAATGGCTTGATGGCTTGTTAGGAGAGTGAATACATTAAGCAAGCCAGCAGTTTTTATTTTGAAAGCTCAAGCTCTTTCTGGCTCAAACATGCCTAGAGGAAGAATACTGCTTGCTGCCTTGATATTTATGTGACCTTATTAATCTTAAGCAATTCTTAACACAGAAATTGGGCCACTAAAATAATGAAGCTGAGATTCTGCACCTACCCTCTCCTGTGCTTTGAGATTTGGGCCATTGACAGACTACATGGGTTCTGTATCTAAATATAGCTGCATGTCTGCAGGCATGTTTTGGGGGAGCTCTATTAGGACCCGCAGAGGTTTGGAGTAGCAGGTAAGATCAAACCATATATAGCTGAGAGCTGAGAACTGTCAACGTCTCTCTATACCATCCTAGAGCTATCTTGGTTTCTTCCTGCTGTGAAGTAAGTCCTGATGCTGCCGCCCTGGCCCCACCCTCCCCCTGACCACTATCCACTTGTCTGACCTCATCCCTCTCCCAGCCTATCCCCTACCCAGAGTACAAGAGGCAAGCTTTGTGTTTCCCTGGCCCCACGACTATCACTCATAGTCCACATTACTTGAAACCAACAGATACACTTCCATTTTCCACGGGTAGGCAGGCAGAGGCCTGGCTCCCTAGTTCACCCTTGGTCTACATTCCTCACAGGGGAAAGCTGTGCTCCTAACCCAGAGGGAAAAAGAATTACTGAAAAATAAATGGGCCTTCTGAGGAAAGCCTTGCTTTGCTGCACCTTAATAGACCAAGTATTTATACCTTTCCCAGCCAATGCTATAGTAGAAGTCCCAAGAGGATGCATGCTAAAATATGAGAAGTAGGCATCTTACAGATGAGGGGGTGAAAACATGAAATCCATGAGTTTCAAAATACCTAGAAGATCTAGTGAAAGATTAGCTATCAATGACTGATGTCAAAGACATGCAGAGTTGGAGCAAGGGGGAGTCGGAGTGTTCTAAAACGGAGCTGAGCATTTTCCTATGCCTTTTAATTGAACAGAATAATCAACCCAAATGGGGTGGAGGGGTCAGTGGAAAGTCAGCCTGGAAATATGTCTGTATTAAGTTGTGTTTGCTTCCTAACCAGCTTCATTAACAAACAGATCCACTTATATGCTATTAAATGGTGATATACAAGTGTTGTGTAAACAAAATCTGAAGAACCTGAAATCTTTCTAAGAGCATCACCAGATTCCTCATAGCCTGGTTGATGACCTGAAGTTGTAATCACTCATAAACTCTAATATGAAAGATAAGGAATTCCCTCACAGCTACTATACACAGCTTGATTTAAAAAAAAGTTTTAATTAGAATTTTTAGAATATAATGCATACTATCCCAAAGATGGCACTATTATTTGTGGAGTTTTTAAAATCCTCTCAGAATACCATGCTGTGTCTGCTTCTTTTGCATGAGTTGATGTCTCTTCTTCCAGTCCCTTTGAAAACGAACTCCTTTGCTTACATGTGCTTTTTTTATGAGCTTGTCTCTCTTTCTCGCATTTCCTGTCATAGAGTCGGAGGATACGTTTTTTATTTTGTAATAAGGTTGCTTAAATCATTTCCTCAATCTCTCTCTGGAGAACCGGGTTTCAATAAAAACATTTTGTGGGATCTCAGAATGTCTTTCCCTTTGTAGCTTGCTGCTTTGGTGATGGAAAGAAAGCGGAAACAAACTTGTCAAGCGATAGCCTGGTGATGGAAGAGCATACATACCCAGGGAGAATCGACTGGGAGAGTCTGGGTGTTGGGGGTGCTCAGTGAGCTACAGCAGCTAGCCTTTCTCCCTTTGCCTTTTCTCCCTCCCTCAGTCTCCCTAGGGAAAATAATGGCTGTTGACTAGACTGGTCCACCCACACTCCCTCCTTGGCCCCATTTCTCTGCTTCCGGGGCAGTGTGTGGAGGGCCGGTAGAGATAGAGTGACTGCTTTTATCCTTGAAAATATTTATAGCTAAACATTGGCAATTGCTCTGGGAAGCAATCCTATAAATTTCCTCTTGACCCCTCTCCCTATCTTGAAACTCAAGATGAATCAATCCCAGAGTGAAAAAAGGGAGGAAGAACTTTCAAGGGTGAAATCTGATAGCAGATTTCTTATCTTATGGGCAAAACTCCAGCCTAAAGTGAACCCCTTTGTTTGGCCTGGGTGACTGATCATGACTCGGAAAACAAGGATTCCTGCAGGGCAGTACACAGCCTGAGCTAGAGATGGCTCTGACACAATCCACCCTGTCTTGGAGAGAGTGGCACCTCATGCCAGAGATGAATGTGCGTGCCAGCCTGGCAGGAAAAGTGATCACACCCTCCAAAAGTGCTCTGTGGAAACAGGGAACATATGGAAGTTCAGAAGCTTCTGAGCTTTCTTTGCCTTGTGTGCCTGTAGCAGACTCTCTTTCACTCGGTCCAAACCTGTGTGAAATCCTACACACCACCCTGGCCTTGAGGCAGAACTTCCCATCAAACAGGCTTAAATGGTTCTGGATGTCCTGAAGGCTTCTAACCCAGCCTGGTGAGGGGAGAGTGCTAGACTTTGTTGAAGGGTCACCGGGACCCTTGTTTGCCTTTGACTCTGCCCTTTATCTTAAGCTGTGACGTGGGAAAGTCAGTTAAATTATCAGTAAACTAGAAATAATGGTGTCTGCCTCACAGTGTGATTGTGAGAATTAAATAAGATAATGTCCGTAAAGCTCTTGCACAAACTCATGTATAGGCTGAACCTCAGTGAAAGACTAGTTGTCATTGGCAAGGGCATAATGGTGTTGTGATGGTTTCCTGGCCAGCTCTGGCTGTTGTGATTTCAGTCTTTCCATAGGCTGTACCTGCTGCACAGTCACCTAACAGAGCAGGCCAAATAACTTTCACTCAGGAAACTTATATCACAGACAAATGGCTAGACTTAAGTGACGAAAGCCATACTGCCAAGCACTATCTCTGACCTTCGTCATGTTGCTGAGTCAGGAGGCCTGAGTGGTAAGCAGCTCACACACCTGACTGTAATGGGACTGGTTCTCACACAGTAACACTGTCATTTTCATTTTATTTTCCCATTTTCCTAGTTCTCCAGAACAAAAAAGCAAAGTTGATGGTGATTTTTTTTTCTGATTATGAATGTATTTCAAGAAATTATGGAAGTCAGACAATGTTCTTCAAGTTTCAGAGACTTAAGCAAGCCTCACTCTCTCCCACACCAATAGAATGGGAACTCTCAGGCCCTATTTTATATCTTCTTGGACAGAGAGATGATTTTTATACCTCCAAAGCTTTCCCTGGCAGTTCATGTCTACACAGCTGCCTACAATCTTCTGAGTGTGTGCTGAAGGAGGCTGTTCATCCTATAAAGAGGATCCTGAACATACGGGCTCTGCTTTACGCTCATCTGCATGCCTTCCCACATCCCTAGAAAGACCAGGACCTTATGTTCCTATGTAGCCATGCCATAATGCCAGTTGCTATGATTACCAGATGTACCATCAGTGTTTTTGGCCTGCTTGCTTTTCAGACTACCTAAGACCCCTCCCCTTTCAGATCTCACTTTGCCCTCAGGCCTAAACATGGCAATGATGTCCTCAGCCTCATTCCAGTCCTAGGGATTTCTAGTGGAAGAAATGGCAGGAAAGCCAGTGAATTCAGTAACCCAAAATTAAATGTTGGTTCTATCTGACAAGATTCTTGGGGAGGGTCCATTGCAAAGTGATATGGGAATACAGTGTCTCTAGAGGCTCAGCTCTTTTCTTCCCCAGCTTGAACCCATAGTCTTTTGGGCTCTAATTGATTGAAAATGAGTTTAGACCAATAAATTCCAGGAGATTCCCTCTCCCCAATTTCCCATCTCCACCCATGGCCAGAAATAAAATCTCTCCCTGGGAAAAATTCCCATTTTGAATGGCATGTGGTTTCTAGCACCCTTTCATGAAATACCATTGAAAGTTTCTCCTTCATAGCCTAAAGTCCTTAAGCCCATAATTAAATCATGTATGATCAAAGAACATTATGATATTACTACCAAAATACACAATTTCTATGTTCCTAGACAGAGTAATCATCAGTTACCACCAAAGCAATGCCCTTAAGCCATTGGACAATCATTTCCATCTTGGAAATTGGCTTGGCTTCCTTGAATTCATGTAAAGGCCCTGCCCAGGGTGTGTTCTGCACTGGGAACGAAGAAGCATTCTTACCAGTGGCTGCTATGGATTTCTGTACAAAGTTAGGATTCTGTTCAGGAAAGAATACGGACACTGGGGCACATATTAGGTAGGCTGATGTTGTTTTGCTTTAGCTTCAATATACCCTATAATGCAGAGGAAGGTGTGAATGGTTGCCAACCCCAAAAGGAGAAATTCTTCCTGGAAAAAGCTTACTATACATTTCAGGGTAGAGTCATAACAAAGGCCGGTATACAGCCTTCAACTCTCCAGTGTACTTTTCCCGAGTAAGCCTGCCGCAGGCTGTTCTACATAGCCCTTCAGATCTTTTGCCTACATTGCTATCTTACCTTATAAGAGGCTGCTAATGTAAAGGTACACTTCATTTTTTGTGCTTCCTTGTTCCTGCGTGTGTTTCTTTAGAGACAGGACAGGAGAAGATGAAAGGGTCGCAGGGAAAGAGAGAAAGCAAGTTCTCGCTGCATTGCACGGCCAATAGGCGGAAGGATCAAATGTCTTAATCTAAAAGGTCACTGGACATTTCTGCATTCCTTATTACACATGTCAATTGCAAGATTGAAATTCATTTCTCTCCACTCAAAAATGTTTGCTATGTGATTGAGAGTAAAGAAAAACTCAACTCACTTGACTTAAACAGAAAAGATGACTTGGTACCTGTAAGTGAAAATGTAGAGAGATCAGTGACCCAGTGTGATTCATGCTCAGTCCTGGCACCACACTTTGTAATTCCCTGGGCTACGGCAGGTGCAGAAACTCTCTGAAGAGGTTTCATCTATAAGCTATTACAGACACAGACAACAGAGTTCTGGACACTATACTGTATCCATCCCAACATCCATCCTGATTGTATTACTTGGTTACCAGTCATCCTCTTCCAGGTAACTATGATCGGGGAAACAGAATGCTGGTTGTCATAATTAGTTTAATTAACTAGGGGTAACCCCCAGATCATGCACTATTAGACTGAACTATAAGAAACTACTAAGAACAATGTTCTTTGAGTTGTGAAGACAGTAGGTTCATGTGGTTCAACCTGGTAAGTGAGATGTGTGAAGGAAAGGATGAGAGCTTAGGCCAGTGGGCAGGAAACCAGCAAATCAGATGTTCTGCCATTAGGGACACTGTGGGCCGTGGTGGATCAGGATGGGGCTGAGAATTCTTCCCTTGTTGGGTTCACTGTACACTAGCTATGTGCACTTGGATAAAATTTTCAATCCCTGCCTTGGTTTCCATATTTGCAAGCTACAGTTGACACAGCACCTCAAACGAAAGGGTTCAATGAGTTAATACGTAAGAGTTTCAAAACAACCAGGTATGGTGGTACACACCTTTAATCTCAGCACAGGGGAGGCAGAGGCAGATGGGTCTCTGTAAGTTCAAGGCCAGCCTGGTCTATCTATCAAGTTCGAGGCCAGCCAGGACCCTGCCTCAAATAAAATAAAATAAAATAATAAAGATTCAAAATGATACCTGGCTCTTGGCAGGCATCAGCTACTATTCTTAGTGTTGCTTTGTTATTTGGGGGCAAATGTGATGCTCCTATTTGCAAATGCCCTGGCACTATATTCAAACTTGGGCGATGTTCTATCTTGTAACTCATTTCAATAGTTGCACTCTCCAAGTGCTAATGTTCTGGGCGTTATTAAAAATTGGAGTAATCATTCAATTACATTTCAGCACACTGAGAGAAGGTTGTTTTCATTTGTGTGTTCACCCACAGAGGCTGCAATCACCAACTCTCAAAGCCAATTAGAGTCAGCGAATTACCCATAGACATAACATTAATGAAATTTTCTGACAGAATTGTTTTCTAAAAAGCACAGGGTAGTTAGAGAGGCACAGACTCAGATGAAATGACTAGCTTCATCACCTTTTCAACACCTAGGGACAGGTCAAACCTACTCCTCTTCCTTCACCACATAAAAGGCTTTCCTTGCTTTGATTTGATTCATTGCTAAATCTTCACCATCAGCATTAGGAAAGTCATCTCGGTTTGCCCTTCTTCCTCTCGGCAGATTCATGTCAATACTATCCCAGACTACACGGGCAGTCACACTACCCCTGGGGCAGCTCAACCCCTGAAGGAGTCTGCCTCATCATTCTTCATGGAGGCTAAAACTGGGTAGTGGAATGAGTGGAGGACAGAAGGCTGTCCTTAGAGATGAGTAACATTAACCAACCCCTCCCTAGACGCCTGCTAATAACACTTCTCTGATCGATGGAGCATAAGCAGAGTAAGCAGATTTCTTCCTCATAAATAAGCTACTTAGATTGTATGACTTTGCAACCATGTTCAGCTCCAAACTTTGAGAACTCAAGGATCTGAGAGTTCTGATAATCTCTCTCTTTTCGGTTCTTCTTTGAATTCCCAGGGAAACCCTTCGCTAACATCCAAGGGGCAGATGCTAAAGCCTCACCAGACTCCACCCTGCTTTGCACTCATCTAGAATCTCCTTGGGGGTACCTTCACCACGCATTTCATAAGAGCAATTTAGGCCAAGTACTCTTATTTATAGATTTTGTCAGGGCTCAGAGCAAAATGGCAGGGTGCCATTTCATGCTGATACCTTGATCTGAAAGCATCTGGAAGGGCCTGGGAAGCGAGGTCTCTGGCCTCCCCCAGTCCTCTTTTCTCTTGTGCCGGGTCTTTCCCAAACCAAACCACAGAAAGATGCAAGCCGAACCATGAAGACTAGACCCTTTCTCCTCAAAGCCAACAATTATACCTAGAAATATTACTGTACCCTTCCCTGCCTTTCTGTGTAGGAGCTGGCTATAAAAAAGACCTGTGGCCTGACTTAACTATATATCATAGACCCCTGCTTCCAGAAGAGCCCTGTCCCGTTCCCAGGAGGAAAGAACACCACCACACAGAGAGGAAGCCAGGAGCATCTGAACATATAGATCTTATGTGTCTCCCCATCAGTCAATCAGCAATAAATCAACCTTTTTTTTCCAATTACATTTATCCACAGATGTCTATTCTTCATTGAACATAAAGATGGATAGATTCCTTTCCCTGGGTCTTCATTTCTGTAGACTTGGCGTTACATAAAGCTCTATTGAATACATTTGTACATTTTTCTCTTGTTAATCTGACTTTGTCAACTTTATTTTCAGACCTGACCAGCACCCCTCAGAGGACTGAGGAAACCCTTCCCAGGCCATATACCTGTCTGAATAATAAAGACCTTGTATAATATCATACTACCTGATTGTCATCACTGTAAAAATACCAGTCTGCCTTACTGTGTAAGGACTCTTTCAGGCAACCCATCTAAGCATTTGCCTGGGTGATCTCATTGAACTCCATGGTACTTATCTGGATAAAGATGTACCAGCCCCCTTCTGTGTATAAGGACTAAAATTCAAGGAAGTTAAGCTCCAGCCCAAGTTCATACAGCTAATAATACTCAGTGTGATGGAGTCAAGACCTAAAAACTGGTGCCTGCCGCCAAAGACCAAATTCTCTTCATTTAAGAAACGTTCCTGTTGTAGGTTTCTTAGGATCAGACGCAGACCATTCGCATTTCCTTGGCCGCCCTCACAGCATCCAGCATCTAGCTGGGTTGCACTAGAACCTCATTTCCACTTCTCTATTGGTCATTTGGAGCTGGAGCTTTTGAAGTCAGCTGGAATCTACTTCTGACTTTTAACAGCTGCCCTGTCCATTTCTGGCTTTCATCTTATTATTCCGGTCATAATATCATCCATGACTACCATGTACCAAACAAAAAAGCAAGAACTATTAGTTTTGGGAAGCTATCACAGATATGAAATGAATTTAGAAAATTTGGCTGTCAGCCTGCTGAAACTTGAGGAATCACACAAGCACATGCTATTGGTCAAGTCTGGGGATTTTTTTAAAGATGTATGGCTCCTTAGCTTTGGTTCCACATTCCTCGTGTGCTTGGCAGCCTGGTCAATGTGCAGCATTAAATTTCACTTCCCAGCCTTGATAGCATCCTAGGTTGTTAAATGCACCAAGGTACTAGGTAATTCATCTTACTCAAAATTTTCACAGCTGGGCAAGCATGCATTCATTACCATAGACATCACTTTAATGTTTAACAAACAGAGCTGGCATGTCTCGGCATTCACGTGTTCTGTTCTCACCTAACCTATCATGAACTATGCTGTGTGTATACAAATAAACAATCACACAGAGATGATGTTTTCCCTGTCTCAGCAAAGACAGTTAAGGTTCAAGTTGTTTTAGGAGAGAAGTTTCTCTCTGTCTCAAAGGGCTCTGTGTTTAGTCTCTGAGTAGCTGGGATCCCTTCCCTGGTGAGGTCTTCTCCCATTAAAGACCCGGCGTAAGGATCACACCCTGCTTGATGACTTCCTTGAGTAATAACTCTGCTACTTCTTCTTCCCTCGGGATACATGTATACAATTTGTGCAACACTCTTTCCTGTGTTTATAGTCTGTGGTTGCTGGTTCACCAGGTTTCCAGGTCATGGGAACCGTCACTTTCATCAGACAGGAGTTTTGCTATAGTTTGATTCCTTTTGTTATATTGCACTTTTTTGGGTTTTTTTTTTTTGTTTTTTTTTTTTTTTATGGTGTAGTGCCCTCTGCTAATACTCTATAAATGCATGTCAATGTTTGGTACCAGGAAATCATGATTCATTTGGACATCTCCTACAAAGACCCATCAGACATGGTAAATCTGCTATACAGTCAACTATGGCAGAGAGTCGAAAAGATTGGAAAAAATACAAGTTACTCATTATTTTATATTTCCTAGAGTTGGGCTGCTGAGGTAAGACTTTAAAGATATAATAATAGATTCTTCCTGCTCTCCATTGTGCAATTTCTATGGGCTTCTATGTGGAACATGATCAAAAACACAAACTGCACCCAAGTCTAGTCACCCAGGCACACATGGGTAGGTAGCCTACACATTGTTGATTTGCTGAAAAGCTTATAAAATTGTAAGGAAATTTGTAAAAGCAGGACAAAGCTGGCCTTGAATTCACCACATAGTCTAGAATGAACTTGAATTCTATCCTCTTGCCTCCATCTCCCAAGTACTGGGATTACAGGTGTGGCCCATCACACCTGGATTCAAATCCATTTCCTTTTTTTCCCTCTCTTTTTCTTTATCAAAAAAGGAGACAATACTTACCCAAATAGAGGTCTGCCCCAAAGCTCTGTCTGGACAGCTTAGAACCTCTGTATTTCCATAGCCTTCACCTTCCCCGTTTCTCTCCAGTTCTGAGGCTTACAATCATCTGGCAGTTATCATTTTCCCCTGTGTTTCATATAGAAAATAAAACTGACGAAGATAGAGTAACAAGAGAAAATGCATTTAGCAAAAGTTTGGTGTAACAGTCTTTAGACTGTCTTTATATTTAATGAAGAATAGATATCCATGTAGAGATACAGTTGGAAAATAGAAGAACAGGAGAAACACCCTAGAATTTTCCTTATATTGGAAAGAAAAACAGACTTGAGAAGGTTATATGTTACACTTGGCATGGGAAATAGATATTGTAGAGAAGTCTATGTCTGTTTCTTTCTTTTGTTTTTGTTTGAGACTCTGTCTTGCTATATAGCTGTGACTAGCTTGGAACTTAGACTCTTCCTGCCTCTGCTTCTCCTGGAGTACAGGTGAATACTTCCATGCCTGGTTGCATCTATGTGTTCGATGGGAAAAGTGCATCTGAAAGAAAGAATACTGCTTAATGTTCCATTCTGAAATAGACAGTGGGGAAAACTGCAGTCGATGATGTGCATGTCAGGAGTGCATTCAGCTGCAAATAACAAGATTCCAAAGCACCGGCTCAGTGAAGAGCGCCAGTGGCTCCACTGGGCTGCCCGATTCCGCCACGCCATTTCATCATCTGCCGAGACTTGTCTATGTTCATAGTTTAAAATAATCTTGCACATGTTTTAAGAAGAATGAAAAGAAGCAGCCCTCCTTAGGGGCCTCTACTGACCAGGACATTGTATCACTGACCAGGATACTGTCGCAGGTCTACTCCAAGCCTCAAGAAAGCTGGGAAATCAAGGCCCAGCCACTAAAAGCATGAAAATTATGGAATAAGAGGACTTGAATGACATTTGAATGAGTCCCTGTGTTATCTCCATAACAGGAATATAGAAAGCTATGTTTGAAATGGGCAAGGTGGAAATGCCAACAGAGTACCTTCATGAATATATGTGAACATTCCATGTCATTCATTTGCATGACACTGCCACCCTTTGTCCATGACATATGGTAATTTTTATCACATAGAAACCTGGTGTGTGACAGGAGTCACTTTGATGAATGTCGGAGCCCAGAGTAACACACGGCATGTACCTCAAAACTGTGCTGGGTTTTCCTCTGACAGGACCCATGCAGGAATGTTGAAGAAGTAATACAATTTATTTCTTTGTAAGAAATTGCCCTAGAGAGAAGCCCAACAAATTTATAAGTAACTTAAATCCTTTATGTATACAGTCATTAAGAGTACTTGAATTTTTCTATCATACTTTATTGCATTGTAGAGTGGACACTGTTATGTTGTAATAATATTTGCAGCAGGAGATTCATCAAGGCCTTAGCATGTATCTCTGGTGGATTCCAAGATCTCCTCTGTATAATAAACCACTGCTTGTGCAGTTAGAGATCAAAGTGTTATCGTTAGAGAATCAAGGCAGAGATTAATGTGGGTTACACTGATTAGAAAGACTTACCACTCACTTATGGAATTGATGGACACACAGGCAGACTAGTTTTAAAGGATATATCATGTTTTCCAAAGAATGGCAACATCTCAATTCAGATGTTCTACAGCTTTTCCTATCTGGAATGCTTTGGGGAAACACAAAAACTGACACCAAAGGACACTTTAGTAGCCAAAATAGATCTCTCAAAGCCAATGTACTGAAATAAAAAGATTTTATTCCTAAGGAGACTTCACTTTGATACTATTTACTCTGGCTTTACTTAAAAGTTTGCTACGGTTGATTATCTCTTCTCTTCATGCAAGAAATCCAAAGGCATTGCTATACAGAGCCATTTACTGAGGGACTTCAATAATACATAAGAAGTCCTAGATTAGTACGATGATGTCAGTCTTTAACACTCAAATCCAACATCCAGAAAAGTGACATGGGGCTGGTGAGATGGTTCAGAGGATACAGACACCTCATGACCGGAGTTCCATCTCAGAATCCAGGTGGCAGAAGGGGAGAACTGACTCCCACAAGTTGCCCTCCAACCTCTACATGTACATTCACACTCCCTCTCTACAAAACGTTTAGAAAGAAAGGTTGGCTTGAATCGAAGATCACCGTGTAGACAAAGAAATACGAACTGCATTCCAGGAAAGATTTTTACTTAAATAGCTAGCAATTCTCTTAAAGAGAATAAGTTTAGTTATCTAGAAAAGTCCTATGGAGAACTCCATTCCTGGATAAATTCTGGAGAGATGTGACTGTTTTGTTTCTGTAGGTGATGCTATATATGTATGTTCAGTTAACATGAGAAAACAATCAATGTTCAGAGAGATAACCATCCTTTTTTAATTATAATCCATTTCAGTCAAATTGTAAATAGTGCCATACTTGAACACAGACTGAAATAAACATGTTCAAGGATATTTATTGACCCATACTAACTCCTTAAGTTAATTTGATTCCAGTATGAATTGCTTCCAAGGCACTCCCATCCCCCTTCCCCTCACATCCAACACAGGCTAGACTGGACATTACAAGACAGAAAACAGAACAACCCAAATACATCACTCACTTACCACAAGCATATGGAACACTCAAACATGTTTTAATCAGTGTGGTCCAACTGCACCACAGAACGGCAACGCTTCACTTCCAGTAGATGGACATTAAGTATTTTCCATTAGAGAAGTATCAAGTGACAGTATCAAAATCAGGACTTTCTAAATTACTCTTCTAGTCAATAATGAGGATGCCTAAAAGGGTACGAGTTATTGGTGTTTGGTACCCTAACAGGATATGATACTGGGCTACTTTGCAATCAGTCCTTCTCACATGCCTTTGATAGCAAGAATGCTTTCTCATCCAACTGTAATGGAAGAAGGGTCTGGTCTTTGTGGAGTGCCTCCTGTCAGGTGTTCCTGGTTATATACAGGTGGCACTGTGTGTCCCGGGGGTGGGATAAACAGTGAAGGAAACACCACTGTACGGGGCATGGTGTAGGAAAAGAGGAAATAAGCATCTGTCTCTGGTATGAGTCCCTGGTGAGGCCCAGCATCTCTGGAAATATTAAGGATTTTGGAAAGCACAAGCTTAAAGATGGTTTCTATAGTATAAAGTAAAACAACTTCTCTCACTCTTAAACCTGACTCACAACTAGGATTTTATCACCATCCTTATCGTCATCCTGACTACATCACCTTTTTTTAAAACTGTATTTCAGTTGAATAAAGCCCTCTGCTAAGCATTTTACATGCATGTATGCTCTCATTTAATCTCATAAGGTAGCTATTATTTTCCCATTTTTGTTGTTGGAGAAATGGAAGAATAAAGTGCCTTGGCCACATAGCAGCATTAGGATTTGAACCCAGCCATCTGACTCCAAACCCGGTCATTAATCAAGTTTCTTACATTTTACCCCTGTGACCTCTTTGAGGGAGTCAGGCTCAGTCCTGCTTGAAGGAAGTGTATAGTGTAGAACTGGAGGGGCTCCGACTCTCAGCAGCTCCCAAGGACAGCCCCCAGGGCTGGTCTTTGTTACTATCTAGCACACTTTCCTCCATACTAAAATCTGTAGTTTTCTGTTGTCCTCTAAGTCTCCTTTCGTGCCATCCCCAAGTGCTGAGACCATAGCGTTCCTGGGATTGGCATACCTAGGGGGCGAGAATGACTGAATTGAAGGGAAAGGGCTTTCCTTATTGTCTTGGTCTTACTCATAAGACCGTGGCCCAGCTCTGTAGTAAGTAAGTAAGCCTAATTAAGTATTCTGAACAACACTTTATGATTTCCTATCATTCAAACATGTCCCCCCATGATCTTTTTTATTTCCCCTGTAAAGTAGATTCATTCTCTCTACCGAAATCTTGCAGGATCGCCTTCCTTGGGGTCCTCATTCCCAGATCTTCATTTAAAATTCCAGCCCTTTAATTCTTGGTCCCATGCAGATGGAGCCAAATGCTCAGGGTGGCCAAAATAAAGGCATGCTCAATAACGAAAGGGGTGACAAAACAGTTTATTGCCCCTTCTTTGTGCCATCTGTCCCATCTCTAATTGCCACTTTTGCTCAGGAAAAAGGAAGCCCTAATGCATTGTCCTTTTTAGTTAAACTTCAGGAATCTGCTTTCTCTACCTTGTACCTTGAGTATCACAGAGACATTGTCCTTTTGCTTCCTTGGCCTGATTGGTGGTTTCCTCTGAGAACTAAGCGTTAGATGATTTGCATACCGAGGGACCAATCATACCTAATCTCTCTGTTTTGCCCCCCACTCCCATTCACTTACTAGCATACCCTTTGATCATAGTTATCCTTTTCCTGAAACTGTAAATAGCCATCAGCTTCTCATGGTCTCTGCCAGGGCTGCCTACTTGTTGAAGAACTCTTTCCTGTTCGTGGGAACCAAACTCAGCTAGCTAACTTTCCCACCTCCTCCAAACTTATCACTAACACCTTCAAAGCTTGCAGGTCCCAACCCACACAATGAGTTGAGGGAAAGAGAGAAAAGCTGGATCAGCTGGAGTCTGGAACAGAAAAGTTGTTGGTGTGGAAAACTAGAAGCTAGAGGAGCATCAAGGTCAGCCCCAGGCTGAATAACTGCCTGGGCAGGGCTGAGCCTGAGAGCTGATCCAAGAGCCCCAAAGAGTTAAAGAGGGAGCAAAAGTACACAGGCCCAGAGTGAAGGAAGGTGGGAACCAGGAGAGGGAATGAGTCACATGAAATAACCGTGCCTGGGGCCAATCCAAAGGAGGAGCCATGACAAAGCAAGTCTAGGCAGGAGAAAGAGGAGTGTGAGGTGAATCTACGGGCAGGAATCAGGGATTCCTGGAGGGAAAGGGCAGAGCTGTAGGAATACAGAAAGCCATGTGTAGAACAAGATGCAGCAGAACTGAATCTGACTCTGAATGCTCCCTGATCAGATAGTTTTAGACACACAAAAACACATTCAGTGCTCTGTAGCCCAGACTTATGGTAAGCTATTTTCATACTTAATGGCACATACTTAAAATTCTCTGTAGCCTGTCAGTGACTGAATCCCAGTTTCAATGCTGAATGATTTTAAACAAACAAGTCCCCATCTCTGAGCCTCAGCTATACATTGGTGATTGGAGACAACAATAATTATATTATTAACATGATCACCATTTGTCAAGTGTGAGCACAATGCATGGCCCACAATGAGTAAGAAGTGGGGTCCTCGTATACGGAGATCTCAGTTTTTACAAGAACTTGTTCCTGGCTTACAACTCCAAGCATGAGTCCATGCCAACTCCTTCACAGAATAAGATACTAAGCACACCTCTCATCCTCTGTCTATTTATCCATAGCCTACTCAGACCCTAGGACTTGTCTCTCTTAGAGGCTCTAGATCTTACTGTGCAGCCCACCATTGGCAGTTTGGATGGGAGGCTAATCATTTCATTTCAGGTAAATCTGGAAGGTGGTGTGCTTTGGTTTTAGAACAACTCTGCTTCTGGTTTTTGAGGTTCAGGTTAGAAAGGAATTCTTGGCAGTAGGAGACTTTCTTATTCAAAATAGACTCTCTTCATCCTTTCTTTCTTTCCTTTAAGACTCCTTAGGGTTTTGGACAGTGGCTCTTAAGAAGGAAGATATGACCAGGTTTCCACAGAAGGATCACGCTGAGGCAGAGCAAGAACATTTACTTCCACATGAAGATGGATTGCAGAACTTGGCACAAAGAGCCAGAAAAGCACACATTGGGCACAGAGCAGGCCAAACTGTCTGGAGGTGTTTGGCTGGAGTTGGTTGGCCTGTGACTTTTCCAGTGGGAGGCTGAGCGATACCAACAGCCCTGAAGCCAGATTACATGTTGCTACTAGGAAACACGTTGTGTCATCTCTAAGAAAAATCTGCACAAACATGCCAACTTTCTTCAGGAAAATCAAAGGCCCACTCCTCCCTTTCATCTTCCTGGCTCTACATATCCCAGGCTTCCAAACTGCCACACGTGTTTCAAGCTTTGCCTTGAGATTAGCAGAGTTTATCAAGTCAGAAGATGGCAAGCAACCCACGCTGTTCAAACTGCACTGGTCACATGGAAGCTTCCACTGTAGCCGAGTCTACACCAGATAACAAGAACAAAGAAAGAAGGCACAGGGCCTATGGGCTGCTTCATTTTGAGCCAGAAGAATGAGAACTTTGGACAAAGGAAATAGTTTGTTGAAACAGCTGGCTTAAGAAAAGGTGCTGACCAGAGACGTTTCCTTATGCCACGGATGATAACTAACATAGAAACCTACAACTGGCCAATGTGAGGAGAACAAAAGGCTGCAGGATGCTTATCCATAAATAAGATACTCATATCAAACTTCTGCCTCCCACGGCTCAGGAATCACTGGGGAACAGGGGGTGGAAGGGTTGTTAGGACCAGAGGTGCAGATGACCTCAAGGAAACAGAGTTTTCCAGACAGCTGGTCAGTTCCTCTTATGAATTCCCAGCAATGGTGAACAGCATTCACAAGTCCCACCTAAGTTCAAACCAGACAAAATCCTGGCATAGACATGAGGAAGTGGGTAAGAAATCCCAACCCAACCTAAGGAATTTTTGGCAACTGATGTCTGTTGAGAGGGGCAAAAACAGCCTCTTGCAAGAATGGGTGGGTATCTTGGTAGGTCAATCAGGCGCCAGTGGATAGACCCATACTAAGGGACATCTGGGCACACAAACCAGATTCTACAGACCTTACATAAATATATATATATATATATATATATATATATATATATATATATATATTTAATGAGAGAGAGAGAGAGCATTAACTTTGGTGGGGGACAGTAAAAGGAGGTGTGGCTAGGGAAGGAGATCTAAATACCATCTTATTATGTTGGATAAAAATCTCAAAAAATTCAATAAATAAAAAAATGTTTAAGGTGCTGATTTCAAGTAGATCAAGTTTTAGGTGTCTTTTTCATTTAGGAAACGATTCATTTGCCTCTGTTTAATCTGTGATATACTGATCTTGGCCAAGAGAAATGAATTGACAGAACTTAGTATTGTCATAGGTTCAACCAATAACCAGTGTCTCTGTCCTCTTGATGAAATATTATTCTGGAACAATAAGCCCATGCTCCTCTTAAAATCAGCATCTTGCTGGGAGGTAGCTTTCACCAGAACAATGGCAAGTGTCTTTTATTTGTGAGTTTCTGTGGTGATCCAGTAGAAGATCCCGGGTGGAGAACCAAACGGCATCATGCTTAAACCTCTCTCAAAGGATGACAACTTGAGGCTTCCCATATTTCAACAAACTCCTTAAAGGTTGGTAAAGTGGCCATTAGCACTTCCCAGGTGAACTCACTAAGTTCATGAGCCTGATGGCAGGGTGAAATGAGAGATGATGAAAGGCCAGAGAACCAGCCAATTAATGAGGCCAAGGAGTCTATTTTAAGAACCTCTTTTTCCTCTTGACTGTGGGAAAGCGATTAATCCCAGCACTCTTACCTACTTCTCAATGATATTCTGAACATTAATGAGAGGCCTGCAATCTACTGCTAACTCAGATAAAAAAAAAATCCCTGTGAATAAAAGTCACAGTAAGGGAGTGGCAGGGATGGAGATGCCAGCTGACAAAGAAGGGTCTGAAATTAAGTTCCAAATAACAGCTATTCAAATGATCTCCTTGTGGAAGATAGTGTGTTTGCTATGTACTATCTAGAGTTACCTCAGAATGACCTGATAAGGTTGATTTAATCCATCTGGGTGTTATAACAAAGTTATACCATTGATCAAGTGACTTATAAACAACAGAAATTAATTTTAGCATAGTTCAGGAGGCCAAGGTCTGAGGATACAAGTCTAGTTGGGTTCAGGTGAGGGCCCTTTTCTGGCATGCAGACTGGTATCTTTTTTATATCCTCATGCAATATAGAGAAAAGGCAGAGATCACACGTCTCCTCCTGTTATTTTGTTTGTTTGTTTGTTTTGAGACAGAATCTCACATTGGAACCAGACATTTATTCTATGGCCCACGTAGGTTTCACACGCATGTCAGTCCTCCTCTCTTGGCCTCCTGACTGCTGTGATTACAGGCATAAGACACCATACCCAGATCTCCTGTTTTCATAAAGGCATTAATCCCATGAAGAGGGTCACACACTCACAACTGCACTTAACTGAATTTCTCTCAAAGGCCCTACCTCCAAAAACTATCAGGTTGAGGGTAGAATTTCAACAAAATTTTGGAAAGATGCAGTCCATAACAGAGATAGGTAATAAGTATTATTATCCCTGGCTGCCATGAGAAAATGAGGCACAGAAATGTTAGGTAATAACTTAAGGCCACACAGGCAGTAAGCAGCATGGTTAGTCGGCACAGCCACATCATCTGGCTTGGCCTAGGCTTATAAGCACTGCCTGCTACCTTCACTTTAGATTGTTATGGCCCCTGGCTCAAAACCACCCTATTAAAGCTGCTTCTATGAAATAGAGAAAACGATGTGGATAAATTTAGTTTCAGTGGCCAGTATTCTCTCTGGCACATTCTGGCTGATGGGAATGGAATGAATTCAGGTTGAACCTATCTCACATTGTTTCTGGCCCCCAGCCCCTTCACCTCCATCTCTCTGTTGGACCTTCTGACTGCTCCCCCTGGAGGAAGACTTTTGAACTTCAATACATACAAATGTCCATGGTGGCAGTATAAACCACAGCTAGAGATATGGGGCCAGAATGGAAGTTCTGTGTGCTGGAATGATGCCAGCCATTTCTTGAGGGTAATTTGTAATGTGATGTAGCCCAGATGAGTCCATCTGCAGGCATGTCACCGACACTTGTCAGAATTCTGCAGTCCCTCACAGCCCTTTTGAGCACTACAGTCAGGGTTAGAGCAAAGGGCAGGATGCTTGTACCGGGTGGGATGCTTGTATCGAGCCAGCTGTACAAGGCAGCGGCAGCACTCAGGCCTCTGGCAATTAGCAGAGTTCCTACAGCTCCTTAAGCAATGTTGATGGACCCTTGTCTTTCATTAAACTGCCCAAGAGTCAATCCCTTGATGGATCCCAGAGGGAAAATCAAGGAGGAAAGAGTTTATTTTCAGACACAGTCTAACAGCAACCAACTTAAGAATCACCTAAAAATGATAATTAAATATTTCTCCAAGGAGCAAATTAAGATAAATACCCTAAGAGTCATTCCACATAGATCTGTCTAGAAAATGTCCAATTAGTATAATGTATACCACATTTCAGAGACCTGGGGGACCGCCTGGCCTCACTCGTTTTTTTCCATTGTTGATACTCCAAGTTTCCAAGGGTTTTTTTTTTTTTTTTCTTTTTCCTTTTCTTTTCACATGTTCAGGAGCAGCCTGTCTTCTCAAGAGAAGTGCTGAGATATAATTTAGCAGACCCAAATCCTGTTCCAAGCCTGATTTTGAGAGTGCATGGCTTCCTGACAAGAGTCAGAAGGAAGGTTAATTTAGAACAGTGAATGGAACCAGATTAGAAGGACAAAACTCATTGTCAACTAAATTCGTGCTGTTGATGTGACTCCTAGGACAGCTCTCTTATACTTTGCCTGTCTTTAACAAATAAAATGAGCAACCCCTTTTTCTCCAAGAAAGGAAGGATCCCTCTGCTGTTATTTCCACTGGCCTTTCAGAAGGACCTGCCAGTCAGGCTTCCAGATAAACAGCCCTTGTAATGTTTTATTCTAAAGGATTTAAAGAGCTTGGAGTTGATCCTTGAGTGAAAGTCCTGACAAGTCTCACCTCATTAATCTTCAGTGAGAGGGTGAGCTTTACAATTGAGCCATTATGTGGATAGGGAAAACTGATGTGAGAGTTTTATGGCAACCAGAAAGGGTCTGAGCTCTCCCAGGTAGAGCTCCTCCCACTTCTGGTCATATGGTGCTTAGGAACAATGCAGAATTAGCCTCCTCTCAAAATAATCTAAGTTTCACAAGGAGGAAAAGCTGGCTCAGCTTTTTTACCTGAAGTTTTCAAATACCCCACCCTCACCCCCACATATCAGGTCAAGGAAAGATCAATGCATTTACAGAATCAATTTTTGTTTTGCTGTCTACACGGCTAATATGTCGGAAGCACTTTGAGAAAATTAAGAAAACAGTCAATAGTGTCTTTGACATGTGAAATGCCTACCAGAATCTTTTTCCTAGTCCTTATCAAGATTAATATGAAAATATGCTGCAGTAAGAAGTAAGACGTGGAATTTGGGTGACTTTCATCTCCATGCAACGCAAATTCTTAAAGTTCAAATACAGAAACTGCCTTCTCCCCTCTGCTTTTAGCCATGAATAGATAATTTCTTACCCATCACTGGGAAGAGCATGGCAGAGCCCTCATTATCTCCAATCCATGCTTTTCAAATCAATCAGCTCCCTGCTACACTGCTGGGCTTTTTAATTTAAATGTCAGCTAAAGTTAGAGTGTGCTTTAAAAAAAAAAGAAAGCTGGAGCCTCATTAACTTTGGCTTTGTGCTTGTCCCCGTCTATCACTTTTTGTTGACAATGTGAAGGAAATCACTTTTCTAAGAATGCATGCACTAAAGGTTCCTCTTTGAATTTTTCTGAACCTGAATGCTGGTTCAAAATCAAGATGCTCCAAATTACTGGTGTCTATAAATTACCACTTCTTGGAATGTATAAAAGGTTTCTAAATCTTTGCCATCTTTGAAATGACATTGTATAAAAAATAAGCTGGTGTTACCTGAATCTCACACTGGCGCCTGCTTGGGTCCCTGGTCCTTACGACCTTCACTGAAAGAACTCAGCGGAGACACAGATAAAGTAGTATAGAAGATAGGGAAGGTTTATTACAGAGCAATATGAATATGAAACACGTTCCAGGGTGAGAGTAGACAATAGCCAAAAGGGCCACTGTGCCGACCTGCACGTTTCGGTCGGCCACATACTATTTTTAAAGTCTCTAGAATGCACAGCTTTCCTATATCTTGCCCAGGTGATTGGCAGGCCCATTTTGATTGACTCTGAAAAGGACAACAGCATGTCTTTGTTCTTCCCCAGAAATCCTCAGCTAGACAGCAAGTATAAACTCTTCCTAGCACCCGAAATTGAGACCCAGAGACAGAACTCAAATCCCATTCTTCTGACCAAAAGTCACGTAAGAGAGTAGATTAAAAAATAAATCTATAAAAATAGCCATGTTTGACCAGGAAGAAATAACCTTTCCTCAAAGGGCCTTAACAAAGGCCTGCCCCACTCACCTTCCTCGCTTTCATATGTCATTTCAAATTCTAGGGAGGGGGAATTGTGGTATTTCCCCTTTTCATAAATGAATGCTTTACCAGTAACACAGTAGGTGCAGCCCAAAGTGGATTATGAAGGAGAGGTCCACCCTTCTTATTTTCAAGCCCGCTAGCCTGACAAGCTACATAACGCTGGGATTTGATTGGGATTGCTCAATGGCCTTATCAGAATGATGAATGTTCTTGAACAGGTCTGCTCTGTCCGTTGCAGGACTTTAGGTTTCCTACTTCCTCTGACCATGAAGAAGCAGGAATTTAACCAATTATTGTGATGTTGGACACGATACCCTCGTACAGCACCTTGGTCTGCTGTGTACTTTGAGTGAAGGCCCTGGAAGAACTGGGAGGTGAGATCCGACTGACTTCCCATCTGCCTGGCTTTTCCCCTCTCTCCACCAAAGTAAGTCACAGAAACCAAAATTGCTTTTCTCCTAAACAGGTATAGAAATTAGAGCTCCACAGCAAGCAGCAAAACCTAAAAAGTCACTCGAGCCCTTCGCCTCGAAGACTCATTCCAGGAGCTTCTGCCCTGTTCCTCAGTAGAAGGAAAGTTGCACAGAGAGGCCCAAAAGACTCTGAACAGACAGGCTTTGGTGTGTCCCCTCGGTCTGTCCCACCCCAGCACAACTCTCTGTTCAATTACATCCCTACATGAGTGTCCATTCTTCACAGAACCTAGGCCACAAAAACAGTTTTCCTGAGTTTTTGGTGGGGGGGTCATTTCTGAAGGCTGCCATGTCATGTAACACTGATTGAATAAATCTGCTATGCTTTTCTTTTCCTGACCTGTCATTTGCTATTGTGCTGTTGTCTGTGACTTACAATGGATTAGGAAAGGTATCATATCTTTCTGACCTTACTGTGGCAACCCAAAAATACCTTCACATCCTTACTAAAGTATATTCGAGGAATAGCCTGCCCTTATTTCGACAAGATTAAATTTAAAAATTCTAAACCATAACAGCAGACAAAAATGCAAAACAAAGATTTTGTTAGTGACAGTCCCCACATCTGGGCTCTCAGGATACTTCTCACTCTTGTCAGCTCTTGAAACTGAGCATCGGCTTTGGCTGCTCATTGCTGGGCTCTACTGGTTTGATGCTTCCTGAGGTATATTGTTCTTTTGCTGCGGATATAGTTCTTGCCTGGCTCCATAAACACTGTCCTTGTGGATAGCAGGTATCTTAGGATGGACATCTTACGGTGTTCTCGTATTAAACAGAGACCTGGACATGGTAGATATTCTTTAACTTTATATTGATGAATGGTTTATATACAAATGATAGAGAAGTAAATCCTGGGCCACTTGGCAATGACTCGGTAGAAAATCCAGTATACTATACTTTTTATTCATCTTCATGGGTTGATGGATGCTGTGATATGCCTTTCTACCCCCTACTCCCATTGAAAACACAATCACCAAAGTGATGGTATTAGGAGGTGGGACTTTATATTAATATTGTTATGAAAGAGACTCTTCTGGCTGCACTTGAGGACACAGGTAGACAGAGCTATGTATGAACCAAAAAGCTGACCCCTACCAGTCCCAGATCTTCCAGGGCCTTAATCTTGGACTTCCCAGCCTCCAGAGAAATAAACTGCTATTGCTTATAATGTACCTAGTTTATTGTATTCTGTTGTAGAATACATGACCTAAAAGAATACAATAGTAGGTTGTGTCTATAGTCTCATAGCTACTGGGAAGTTGGCTTCTTTGGGTCATACTAACATCTGGAAAGACACAGTAGAAGTAAAGTAGTAAATTTTCTTTCCTGGGGAAACAAGTTTATTAAAGTGATAAGTTGTGTGCATAGACATATATACATACACGTGCCACTTATACACATAAACAAAGAATGCATGCTGAAGTTGGCCAAGAATAAAATATTTTCTCAAAATTTGATGATTGGGGTAGAGGACATAGATTTTCCTCTTGAATTAATTCTCTAGGATATTGATAGTTATTTGTTTCAAGATATCAATTGCTGGGCCTAGAGAGATGGCTCAGACATTAAGAACACTTGCTGTTCTTCCAAAGGACCTGGGTTTGAATCTCAGCTCTGATATGCTGGCTAACAACCGTCTGTAACTCCAGTTCCAGGCTATCCAAAACCCCGACCTCTGTGGTCATTGTACAGTATGGGTGCACCTACATAAATGCATGCAATACACACATCCACATAAAATAAACTAAAAATAATAAATAAAATAAAAATGGTCTTAGCTGTTACTCTTTTACTAAATCGGTTGTCTTCAGAAACACCAAACTACTGCCACTTCTTCCTCTCATCCTGGTTTCTATGAGGAAACTAAACCTAGAATATATATTCCCCTTTATTTGTATGTGCTTGGGAAAATGAAAAGTCAGATGGATTTCCCAAAGATCATTTTTCTTATTCATGGTCAGAGAAATAGAAATTACTGTTGAGTCAAAGGGCAAAATCCTGTTCCTTTCTACTTCCACAGCCTCACTAAGGGCCTTCCTACCATGAGTTCAATGCAGATAACCTTCAAATAGGAGGAAAAGTGAGAAATCAAACACGTTCAACAATCAAGTTTAAGGCAGGTGAGCTTCAGGTCACCTCTGCAGCGCATAATGCAGAAACAAAGATGCAACTTGGGCCCCTCCAGTGGTAATAAACTCATGTGGACCTAAGTTATTCCTCACTCCTCCTGTTCCTACGATTTTAAGAAGCACAAAACTTAAAAATATCTGACCTGCTCCGAGATAGGAGCACCTCCTGAAACCTTCAGTTAGATAAAGTGAGAGGGAAAAGTGGAGGGAAGGAGAGAGGGAGAAGAAACGAGAGAGAGAAAAAGAGAGAGAGAGAGAGAGAGAGAGAGAGAGAGAGAGACTCTGCCCCATCTACACAGTAAAACCCTCATATAACCCAGCTACAGTAATTGATGACTTAGGACAGGGCAGAGGGCAGGGCTGGGTAACAGCAATGTCTGGGGTGCCTGAATGGGTAAAGGCCGGTTCATATGAGAATCCCCAAGCTTTGTTAAAAAGCACGTGTCCTCACCAACCAGTAAACACACTTTTTTGTTACCTTGTTGATCATATAACTCCCCCTCATGACATACATACTTCTCTCCGCAATCTATGGACAGGAGGAGGCTGAGTTTCAGCTCTCAGGAGACTGAATCCCCCCTTTCTCTCTGTCTTCTCCTGCCACATACCAAGAATCCAGTTCTTTTGTGATGTTTTCTGATTCTTCATCTTTAGAAAAATCTACTTCCACTGCTAGGAGACAAAGAAAAAATTATCCTGCTTCAAAAACTACCAGTTCAAATAAAATTGCTGCTCACCCAGAGGGAAAGTCTTTAGACGTTTTCAAACGATTAACTACACTCTCTGTCAACCAGAAGAGGCTACATGGGCATAACAACACGGGGGTGCTACTACCTGGAAACACTAAACCGGATTCAACCGGAACCCAGTTTGCAAGAATTAGATTTCATCCTGATACTAACATCTTTCTCAAACGAAAACTGTTTCTAAATGAGTACAGTGCTCTTTAAAATCAGAAAGTTTAGTCCAAGCTAAAATAAATATTCTCCAAATGAAACCTGAACCAGACTGATGCTTAATCCACTTTCTAGTCCTGAAGGGATCTAGTGACAATTTCCCCATGACAGTGGACAGCCAGTTTCCCTCCTGGCAACCAATGTACTAATGACAGTACTTCTGGCAGACTAGATGGCTAATCTAGCTCCAGTCTGTGAACTTGGCCTCCCTGCCAGGCAGTTTAAAAACCATTTACACAGTCCAGTTTGATTTTTGAGTGATCAGACAGATGGGTCGTTTGAACCCACTGATCCAAGAACATGTTTTTGTATATCTTTATGCCTCTTATAAATCAGACCAAGAAAGGAAGACTAGGCAGACCACTTGGCCACTTCAAGTAATTGTTCTGTCTGGCCTGGGTGGATGAGAAAATACAGTGGTGTCAGCAGAGTTATTGGTGGTGAGTTTTACTGGAGGAAACATTACATGCCCAGTGCCTGGCATGTCAGCCTGTCTGACTGCTTTGTCTCTGATTGTCTCTATTTTTCTTCTCTCTCACGTACACTCATACCGTCTTTAATTACTAACAGAAAACAGCGTATTCTACACACTTCACAACATCTGTTCAAGCCTTAATTAATCTAACTCTCACACCGTCTCCATAGTAACAGTGCTTAACAGGCTCAGACTCCACATCAGAAAATCAAGTGACTCAAAATACGGCTATAACCAAGATACATTTACATTAATTTTAGTGTCAGATATAATGAGAACTTTGCACGGGGAAGAGTTTGAATGGAAAGATCAAGTTATGCGATCACCATGATAGAAACAACAGCTTTGGAAGCAATATTATTTTCAAGGTATTGCAAAGAAGATTAAGAAGAAAAATCCTATTGCTATGTTTATGTTGCAAAAAATTCCTGGGCTACGAAGATGAATAACACGGTTGCCTTGATTGCAAATAGCTACTGTTTGCTGGGTAGTTAGGAGATATGTTAAGTGTTTAAAAGCAACTCTTCAGGAGGGGTGTTTTCTGAGTTCTGGCTCCTCAGACTTTAATTAAAAGCCCATTGTCCTTTGCTGGCACCTGTCAAAGTCTTATGCCAGTCAGAGTCTGCCTTGGCAGCAGTGACGAGGTAGACCTAAGCTTTCCAAGGAGGCAGCTGCCAAGGGAAATGGCAAGCATATTTCCGAGACTCTGTTTTAGCTCCCTGGCCCATGCAGATGCTCTCGTTGATGCGGACTGTGTTTGTGTTTATATTTGAAGTGATTACGTTAGAGATTGTAAAAATAAGCTCTGGTGACTACTCAGAAAGTCTGTTCAGACTTTAGCCATGTCTTGGGGGGCTGGGGAGCAAGAGGCACAGAGAGTATGAAAAAAAGAAGCCAGGCACTTACCCCCACATGGCATTTCAAACCACACCGGCGTCCATCATTAAATGTTTAACTCGAGTTGCTAACTAGAAGTAAACTATTCATTGTAAATTTTTACTTCCTTTCCCCTTCACTGCCTCCTTCTACAAACAAGCAGGCGACATGAAGCCAGCCAGAGGAGAAAGAAGGAAAAGAACTTAGGCAGGCGAATGGGTAAGCTTAAAAAAAAAAAAAAAAAAAGATGCACTGTAGCAGAGAAATAAGATTCCTTTTATGAAAACCCCGGGGCCCTTGACTGAGCATCTGAACGAGGAAGCCTTCCTCAACCTTCCCCAGAGCTGAGATTTCTGTCAGTCCTTAGACAAACCAAGGTGGTCAGCAATCTATGTGGTCATCAGGCCTCTGAACCAAAGGGACGGGAGGGGGGCTCACTGCCAATGTGGAAACTGGGATGTAGGCAGGAATGGGGGACACTTCTCTAGTACTACTGTAGAATCTAGTGAAATGAGTGAAGAAAATCTTGGTTGTTGGCAGTATTTAAAACTCCCAACTTTCTACCTTTACAAGAATTTTATTGAATCCAATTAATGCAATGTTGAAGTTTCCCAGCCATGAAGCTTCTACAGAACTACTGAACCAAGACCCCCCTTCAATATTCAGTTATCAAATTGAAGTGACTGTTTTGGACTCAGCAGCCAGAGGCAAAGAGATGTCATGGATCCGATTCTGGTTCTAGTCTGGAGATTGATCTGAGACTTTCTGACTCTTCAACCCTTCCTTCAGTGTGGTACATAGAGCTCTTTCTCTGAGCCCAGCACCATGGCAGACTTGGTTCTTGGATGCCTCTCAAGACACAGGAAAGTGAACTGTGAAAAATGAATAAGGCCCTGGCTGTTCCAGTTCTCAAGCACATTCATGCCTGCCTTTTCCTAACCTCTATCACCATCATATGTCATTTCTGGAGGGCTCATTGTGTGCCATTTTCTGACCTGGGCTTGATTCATGTAGTTCGCACAACAGTGAGGTATGGCTTCAATGCAGGGCTCTTACAAACACCCCTAACTCATAGCTAAGCAACTTATTCCCAAAGCAAAGCTGAAGGATTGCCCAGCTGGCAGCTGGTTCCTCTCACATTGGACTCCATGAAGCTGGGTGTTCTGAAGTGCAAGTCCAGGCTCTGGGAACCTTCTGGGGTTCTCCTGGGGAAGATTCAGGAATCTTCCTGAGCCCAGGTTTGTTTGCTTTCCTATATCCTTAAACTGATGAGGGGACATCTGTACACAACAGGCAGTCAGGAAAGAACACTGATCTCTTCACGACAATCACAAAATCCTGCAATCTTCTACCCAAGAGCTCCACCCCCCAAGTCCCCTGTTCATCTCCTCTGAATAGTAAATTAAAATGTGCTCTGGGGGCGGCAGCAGGGGTGACACACGGAGAAAGAAGAAAAGCAAAGTGAACTCTTTCCTTTTTCCTCCCCAGCATCCTGTCTTGTGGGTTATCATACAAATTCTTAATCCATTCCGAAGGAGTGTCCTGAAAGTCTCTTCTGGAACTCCACTGCAGTCTGCATCTTCAGGGGTTCCGAGGAATCCCTTTACTTCTCACTCCTTGTGGCTTAGTACCAAGTAGCAAGACGCCCATTTGACTGGAATCTATGTTGCTTTATTGTAGAGGTGGGGGTAGACAAGGGGCAAGCTGAAGGGCGTCATTTCAGATCTTAAGAGCACTGCACCCCAGTACCGATGGTCCTCCCTTATTCTTAGCCTGGCCTTTTGTGGCACCTGATCAGTTACTATGGAAACAGGGTTAGGCCTTCCATGTATAAGGGTGCTTGAAAGATGCAGAGAGAGAGATGATTTCACAGGACAACCTAATCTGGAGGAAGTCATTCCGGGCACCTCCAAATGTTTGCTGTCATGCCTCTCCTGTCTTCTTGTGTTCTGTCCCCAGACTCGCTTGGCATGCTCCCTTGCTGAGAGTGTCTCCTCCATGACTCTCTCCATCCTCTAGCCACAGGCAGCTCTTTCTTTAGCATGCTTCTCCCGATCCCACGTATACTGTCCCCCGCAGGATCTTCCTGTGAAGTCATGGCAACCTACACATCTCATCACGGCTGGCGCCTCGATTTATTAGGATCATCTGTTCCTCTGTTAGTCTTCTCCAATAGCTTGCAGATTTGTTCATCTTCATTTTGTCCCTGACAGATTGCTTGACCTTTTGCATACAGTCAATAAATATTTATTGACTACGTGAGTTAAAGGAGGTTAGGAGATGCAAATGAGCTGAAAGATAACCTTGTGGATACTTAATTCAGTCCTAACACTGGCAATCCCCAAGCACCCAACTTCTAAATTCACAGTATCTGGCAAACAGAAGCAATCTTTCTGAATTCTGGGACAAAGCTGAGCAATTATTCAAAGTTTTTTTTTTAATGATTTAATAATAGCCAACATATTCTGAGTGACTACTATATCCTAGGCTTTGTTGTAAGCACACTATTTAATCATTTAATCTTCGCAACAATCCCATAAAGTAATGATCTTGCTTTTATAGATAAAGAAACAGAAAGGTGAAAAAGAATGCCAAGGACACACAGACGTCAGTTGTGTGGCATCAGCTTCAGAATCCATTCTCTCAGCTGTTAAGCTTTGCTGCCAGTTCAGGGCAAAGACAGAGGGGATTGAATGTGAATTGGCTCAAGTTGGGGTTCCCCTTCCTTCTGGCTTTGTCTGGGTCTACAGGTAACACAGGTTGCAGAGAGAACGCCTGCTCCTTTTTGCTTCCTTGTTAACTCCTGACTGTTCTGGGCTACCTTCTTAACTTGCATAATGTGCTCCTGTGCACTCGCACTCCTCCTCACCAGCAGGTGCTTTTACACTTTCCAAACGAACAGGCCTTCTACCATGAATCTGCTGGAAGGTGTAAGTGTCAGCAACTGCACAACCTGATTAAATGCAAAGTAACTTGGACCCAAAATGAGATGATGCAGAAATCCGTGCAGCCTAGGAGGGATGGAGCAACATGCTTTTCATTCTAGGGAAAAACTAGAGGATGACTGTCTCCTTTACACTTTAATGTGGTAGTCAGAGGAGACCCTTTAGGGAAATCTTATTTATGGGAAATGGGCTCATCTTCTTATAAAATCAGTGAATTTGTGTGAAAGCCAGCAGTCTCTGTTAAGGTCTGCCTTAATCTGTTCAGACCATTCTACAATGTGTAATAAACTGCGTGGCTTATATAAAACAAGAATTCGTGTTTCATCATTCCAGAGGCTGAGAAGTCCAAGAGCAAGGAATCAGCAGACTTGGTATTCGATGAGGGTCAACTTCCTCGGTCATAGAAAGGGTCTTCTTTCTGTGTTCTACACACAATGAAAGGACTAGGAGGCTTCCCAAGGCCTCTGTTAATAAGTTCACTAAAGCCATTTATGCAGGCTCCACTCTCATGATCTAATCACCTGTCAAATGTTCTGTCTCCTGCTATTGATGATGTTATCAACACAGGAATTGGGGCTAGGAGACAGAGAAGCATTCAGACAATAGCAAGATCTGTGTTCATTACACAGTGAGGACAAAGTACAAAGGAAGAGCTTACCAAGAAGATGCTGACAGTTACACCAGTTAAAACACCAGAATATTAAATAAGAGAATTACTAAGAGGAGCCTATGAATATAGGTTTCTCAAAAGATGTTCAAGCACTCCCAAGGAGACTGCAGAAAGGCTCTGGTTTTCAGGGCTTGGAAATGGATTGAGCACAGATTTTTCTAAACAGAACCCCATAGGGATTTTTCAAACATCTTTACATATTTTGGCTATTTCCATCTCCACTGTCATGAAAAAAGGGAAGATATTTATAGTTATCAGAGCAGAGATTCAGACTGAAATAACTCTGCTTTTCATTCAAGGGATATAGGATTCTGGAATCAACTAACTGGAGTAACAAAGACAGACCTCTTTGTAGGAATCTTTAGGAGTGGGAGCTGTGTCCTTTAATTAGGAGTTTACCTTGGAGGTGAAGTGATGGACTAGAATTTTCGTCAGCTATAGCCTTTCTGGGGAAAACAAAGCCACTGAATTTTTGATATACTTTAAGAAAAATGCAGCAAGACTTAAAAAAAAAAGAGTTCCTACAAAGAGATTCTTTAAAACTTTAAAAACTTAAATATTTTGTTTGCCTAAGTGAAAATAAAATATAGAGATACAATCTTTAACTTTAGGAGGATTAGATTGATATCTGAGTGCATTCTTTTTCCCCCTCATAATGTTTCTCATGCTCAGAGTTGCAATTGTGGATGAATTTGATGGTCTTCTTTTATTTTTATTTTCTGTTTCCATAAGGAGAGATTTATGTGTGTGAAATACACATTTTGCTACAGTCCTATGCCCAATATTAAAATGACAGAGTAAAATAATGAGGTAAAAGATATTTATTGACATTGACCAAAACATACACAAATATTTCTGAAGAACAAACATTTCCTGGTTTATTTTCTCACAGAGATCCACATCTGAAAGCAAGAAGTGCCAGTTGCTCCTCTGTTGAAAAGCCCACTAAGGCAGCAAGCTTCACCAATAACTAGCCAGTCCATCCTTAAAGAAGTACACTTCAGGTTCCTTCCCGCAGATGACAGTCCTCTGCACCCGCTCCACGCCAGGTGACAAATGCAAGGGCAAAATTGACATGCTGGAGCCTCTGGTCAGGGCTGAAGATGCTCCTGAAGAGACTTAGAACCATCAATATTAGAAGAAGAAAGTGTGGCCACAAAGCATGTGGCCCAGGTCCTAAGTGTGTCCAGACTGTGTTCCGGTATGGCGACCGCTTGGTGAGAAAAGACATTTAGACAGGAAACATGGGTTTGCACGGAGACTGTGACAGTTCTCCAGCTTCGATAATCTGAACAGGCATTCACACATGAACTGGCTGAGAAAAGGCCTTTCTTCTGTCTTTTGGGTTCTCAAGGTCACTTTCAATAAGCAAGTGCTGTGACAGCAAATTTAAAGATCAGTCTTTAAATCGCTTCATCTTGATTTCAAAATCCAGATGCATGGGTACAAAATGCAATATGGAACTTTACTCTAAAGTCAAAACAACATTTACTATATTTGGATTTATTCAAGTTAGGTTCTCCTTCAGAAACCTGAAAGTAGGTATGATAAGTTAAAGATGATACAAACAAAACTGTTTTCAATAATTTAATTATTAGGCTCATGTCAAAAAAATGAACTTGCATGAAATATTAAATAATTTTCCTAAAGCAATTTGGGCACAATCACTCACATAAGGAATGGGACTGGGGAGAAGGTTCCCCCCCAAAGTGCCAGTGTTTTTGTTTGTTTGTTTGTTTGGAAAAATAATGACCACACAATCAGAGGTAAACAATGTTTTCTTCAGCTGCATCTCCAGCATCCCCACCTTGTCTGGTCACCATCTGTACAGCTAGTTTTGTTTCTTCTATGCCTGTTTGTGGCTGAGGGCCATGTGGGTTTGAGTCCTGGGGGGCTGGGAACTCTGTCTGGAAAGAGTCCGAGTCTGCAACAGAAAGAAATCACAAGTTATAGGAGATTCCACTAGGGATCCATAAGGCAGATGAGACTATGTCTCAAAATCAGGAAATGCAGTGGTCACATGGTCAACCACAGAGAAAATGGCAAAACCCAGGGAGAGAGAAACACAACGGCCATCTAATGATTTCATCAGTATTTGATTGTGGGCACAAATGTCTCCAGTGAGTAAAAGCTTTGCAAAACATTCTTAGGTAGGTGTCAAGTGCATAGGGTGACTCCCAGTCACGGCTGTTACATCATCATACCAGAGAAGGGGATGCCCATTGATTTTCTTAAACGGATTTAGGCCTTGGAAATGCAAATATCCTGCTATGTACAAATCATGTATGCATCTGCCCAGCGTCTTCCCTCAAAGTATCTCTCCAGTCAAGAATTGACCTCAAGATTCAGTTTGTCTGGGGCTTTACTGTGGGCAATGGGTGAGGAGAAAGGTTCTGAAGAATGAAGACCGGCCAGCCTCACCATCATGCGAGTCCGTTAACACCGCACAGAGGACTTCGAAAGAATGGCCAGGTTCCTAAGAAAATCATGCCAGTAGCAACTGTAGCTGAGCTTGGGTTTCTTTTCCTCCTGGTTGCCTAGCAACAGCAGGGTACTGTCTTTGGTCCCCTTTTCTGATAAAAAGCCTCGATATTGTGCTTTAAAAGGGAAGATGAAGGAGTGCTTTGATTTGAAGAAGGAAACACACTTGCTACGAATCATTTCACATTTCTCCCAATAACCAGTCTCCCTGAGGTGTGACAATATGGCAAGATCACAAGTGACAACTTCTAGGTGAAGACAAAGGCAGACATAAATATCCAGGTGGGGAATGAGGAGGGTCACCCTGAGGTCCATCGTTTCTCTTTCAGTCATTAATAAGAAACCATCATCTTTGCAACATTCTATTCAAAGCTTCCATTATTCAGATGGCTTTCATCTCTGTCCCCCTTCTAATGACAAAAATGCTTCTAACCTTTACTCTTGAGACACAGGCCTTTGGTTACTAGAGAATGTAGCACACAAGGCTCAGCAGAAATGAAGGGCAAGATGTCCCCACAGGGATCCATCGTTTTGCTTCCTTCAGGTCGCTCTTCCAATAGGAAGGGACTAATGGGGAAAGGGCTGCCAGGGCCATGGGAAGTAGACACAAGATGCCCGCAGAAGCAATGGCCAGAGCCATAGCCCTCTTACACTAGGGGAGGGAACAGGACCGGGTGAGGCTGAAGGCATGGCTTGCTCAACCTTGACTTTTTCTCTTTTTTTTTTTTTTTGAGATAGAGTCCCACATATCCCAGGCTAGCCAAGGATGACCTTGAATTTCTGATCCTCATGTCTCCTCTCTCTGAGTGCTGGGATTACAGGTCTTTACCATCATGTTCAGTTTATGTGCTGCTGGGTGTTGAATTCAGGGCTTCATGTGTACATGCTAGGCAAGCACTCTATCAAATGAGCTACACCCCTAATCGCTAAGCTCCAACTCTCTATATGCCCCTGGGGCACAAAGAACATCTCTTACAGTGGGCCACTTGATTCCTGTCCTGTACCTCAAATATTAGGAAGGCATTAACAGTCAAAAGACGTTGAAGATTCTTCTAAACCCCGGCCATCCTCAATAGTACCTTCTCCCCAACAGCTCGGGGGCTGTTCCATCATTCACATTCATTGTCTCTTTGCAACTCAAAATATTGCAAGTCCACAAAACTGTGGATGGGAAACTGAGGCTCAGGCTAATTAAACTCATTCCCCAGCATCACTATCAAGGAAGCATCCTAGACCTCAACTCAGAGAGCCATGGCTGTGGTGATGACACCTTTCTCTTCGGGTCCAGGGTCTCAGTGCTGGAAGTGACTCAACTTTTCCAGGTTACAAGACCCCAGATGTTTAATACTTTCTCTTCACTTACAAAAGAAATAGGAAATCAAAAGATGTGCTGAGGCTTTCTAAACAACACAGCAATAATTACAACCTCCCTCATTTAATCAGGCAAACACAAATATTGCCAGCAATGAGTTCTGACAGAGCAAGACTGCAAATCAACCCACAATGTTCTCACCATCCTATTTTACTGTGTTAGAACACAGGGTATGCTTCTCTGTGGCCATGGCAAAGTATACACACTCATAATTCCTTTCCCTAGCTGTTAGATGAAACCATTTCATCACAAAAGAAAAACAGTCCCAGTTGAACAGCTGAGGTTTGATAGAACACAACCTAAAAAAAAAAAACCTCAGCATTTCCAGCTAGCAAATACTGGCAAATGAACAAATTGCCTAAGCTGCCATGGTTCTGCCCCCTTGCCAATGGAGGATTCAGTCAGGACACAGAAACTACTATACTGAGAATGAAAAATCACTCACCAAATCAGGTGGTTGGGAAGAGACTGTTGAAATCTGACAGCTCTGAGCACACTCCCCTAACCCATGAAAGCTTCCTTCCTTTGGGATTAAACAGAATCCAAAATGTCTAGACCTCAACTCAGAGAGCCTAGACCTCAACTCTTGAGCCTTTAACTGCCTCAAGAGAAAACCAAAGAAGAAGCCAAAGAAGCGAACACATACCAGAATTTTAAATAGTATCTTTTATTTATTCTTTTTATTTTTGTGTGTATGAGTGTAATATGTAATGATTGCATGTGTGTAAGTGCACCTGTGCCATGCAATACCCAAAGAGGTCAGAAGAGGGCACTGGATTCCCTTGGAACTGGAGTTACAGATGGTTGTTACCCAATCATGTGGGTGTTGGGAACTGAATCCCGGTCCTCTTCAAGTACAGACAGTGCTCTTAACCACTGAGCCATCTCTCCAGCCCTCAGAAAGAATTCTTTTAACCTGAAATGGTAGTCTGCAACTCAGGAAGACAGATAACTAAGAATGAAGGGTGGGATGGGGGATATGTACGTACACACACATTTGTAGTGGGGAATGGAGGTTAAATCAGAACATTTCCAAATAAGAATAAAAACATGAGAACAATAGTTCTACTGGAATCATGGACCCTAAGGTGGCTGAGTGGCCCACGCTCTAATTCCAGATGGATGTTGTGTGGCGGCTGTGTGTCACCCAGAGGGGAACTCAATTTCCTTCTTCTTTCCTTCTTTATTTCAACCTGAACTATGTAGGCAAGGTCACGCAGTCTGTCTTTGAAATTAGAAACCATTCTGTGATTTCTGATGTTATTACTACTCCATTTCTACCCTGAGAGAACACCAGGAGAGCGATTGTATATTTCTGAAAGCCAGCCACCTTTCTCCACACTTTTACCCCAGAGAATATGACCATCATATAGAATCCTAAACTAAAAGCATATTTGTTCAAAATAAACTTCATTGATTCAGAAAGCAGAATTCTGGGGAGTAAAATGAGTTATCCAATTTTATTTGTAATCAAAATGCCTATTAACTAATGGAGATAAGAATAAACATTTATTTTTAATAAACAAAGTAATATTAATAGATTCAGAATTTGTCAATAGTAAAGCAAATACAACTATAATGAGACAAAAATTCAAACTACAAAAGAACCAGTCCTATCCCCCTTGACATAACTAATTTGAACCTTACTGAATCTCTGGAAACTGAACAGAGTGTGCATTATTAAGCTTAAAATCAGGACAAATAAGCTGAAACACATTAAAAACCCAAAAGTCTGGCTAAAGCAAATGGAAAAGTAGAATCTTGGTTCAGGGTCTTTTCTGTTGCATAACTGAGCTTCTACTCACACACTAAAATTTTAGCCTCCAAAAGAAATTTCCAGAGTCACATTATGAAGACTACTGTGGGGTCTGGGTTAGTCTCCTTATGCAGTTTTTTAAATTATAGCCATTCACAATTTGGCTGGCAGTACTTTTTCTTATAGACACGTGGCATAGAAAATACCCTTGTTGTTAAGGGACCTTGCATGCATGGAGCACTGCTACCCCAAGATGATGTCTTAAATTTGATCCCCAGCCCTTAGTTACAACCTGTCTGACACAACATTTATCAATTTCAAATTTTTCTATGTTTGTCCAACACTGGAATTTCTGACAACAATGAAGACAATTTGTCTTCTACCATCTCTATTACTATTACTACTTTGAGAAAACTTTATAATTAGCTATACTGTAAACTGTATATAAAACACAACTGTGTTACATTTAAGATGAACCAATAACTCCTTAATTGTGAAGCAAATGAAATCGTCTACAAGGTAAATGTCACCTTGGGCAAGTCATTTCTCCTCCCTGAGCTTTAGTTAATGAAGGCTTGGGCAAAAATCACAAAATCCCCTTAAAACTTCTTATAATGTATGTGAATGTTTACATTAGTGTTTGGGCTCAGTGGTTTTACAAACATTCTAGAAGTTAAAAATAAAACAGAAGAGCTGGAGAGATGGCTCAGCAATTTAGAACACTGGCTGCTCTTGCAGAGGACCCAGGTTCAATTCTCAGCACCCACATGATGGCTAACAACTGACTGTAACTCCAGTTCCAGGGGAATCCAACACCCTCTCTGAACTCCTCGGGCATCTCACAAAATGGGTGCACTTACACACACACACACACACACACACACACACACACACACACAGGCAATATACTCATACATATAACATAAAAATAATATGTTCTTGGGGGCTAGAGAGATGATGGCTCAGCAGTTAGGATCACTGGCTGTTCTCACAGAAGACCCTGATTCGAATCCCAGTACCCACATGGTGGCTAACAACTGTCCATAACTCCAATTCCAGGGGATCTGATGTCCTCTTATGTCCTCCATGGGAACTGCATGACACGGGTGCACTTACACACATGCAGGCATAATACTCATACACATGAAAATAAAATAAATTTTAAAAAATACGATTTTAGTCAAAGAACTATTGGGAAGGTGATTACTACTGGGTGAGGAAGAGCTGATTTTCTTTAAGAGAGTGACTCTAGATAGACTGACTAGACCCAAGTGGATGAACTTTCACTGAGGGACATCAGAGGACACTAACTTGACTCAATAGACCTTAACATAAATGATAGAATGCATGAAATCTAGTATGGGGCTATAAGAGGGCGCCGATGGGGGAGAAAGTATAAAAAGAACTAAGATGCTGTGTATGAAATACACAAGAATTCAGTAAAAAATGTATTTTTAAAATATAATAATAATAATAAATAAAATATTAAAACAAAACAAAAAGAAGGCATATCCCACTGTTTAGCACCGGAGAAATGTGATCACATTCATTTCTTGAAGTTGAATTTAAATTAGCATTTTAAGAGTAGTTGTTACTTTTTCAACGCATCTATCGTCAGCTGTCCCAACAAAACATATTTACGAGGAGCCCACACACTATCTTTAAAGGATTGGAAAGCTAGCTAATAGGTTGAAAATAATACCCACAGCCACAATCAACACTTGATCTCCCCTCTTGTAAGAGTAAATGTTCTAAAGAGTGGATTTGTGACAAGTACAAAAGGCTTATTTATTATTTACAAACACTGAATTAACATATGCTTTGCTTTTTTTCTGAATTTCCTGAATAGAAAAGCATATATATATATATATATATATATATATACACATATATATATAGTTACTTATTTGATTTTTTTAGAGTCTAAACTAAGTAGGCCCAGCTGAATTTGAATTCATGATCCTCCTGCCTCTACTTCCCTATTGTTGAGATTACAAGTATGTGCGACCACATCCCACAAGAAAAAGCATTTTAAATCATAACCATTTTGAAATGAAAGTTTTATTTTATAATTAGAAACACTATAACTTTCATCATGCACATCAATGCAAGGTCTGAATAGAGCCCAAAATTATACCAACAGCCAAGGACCCAGAAGCCCAGGGTAGCACAAAGCACGTTTAGTCTACTGTTGAAGTCACTGATGACGCATTGTTCAATCCTTCCCACGTCTTATCCCAGAACTTCATGTCTTTGAGCCTGGCTCTGCTCTTGTTTACTTAATTAAGCATCCTGACCTGTACACTGTATCCCTTGTGTGTGTCCTCAAACTCCAAATTCACACTTTACTAGAATAACTTCACCAAAAAATGATTTTATCATTAATGTTCCAACTCTACAAAATAATTTGTATTCCTTATTTAGTGACTTATTCATGCTTACACTCTGAAACATTTAAAAAATCGTTTCCTGATGGCATTACTGGCAATCACTCTTTTTTCTCAAGAGCATTAATGCACAACATTTCCCTCTAATGGAAAACATTTATTGTAGAGAACTTGAGGTATCTTTAGAGCAAAGGAAAATTGGTGTCTGTCCCTAATTTTGTTCAACTCAATTTTCCACAGTGAGCCACAAAACAGGATGTGGGCCTCTGGCATGAAAAGCAATCTGGAGCTGATATCTGGAGCAAAAAAATCTAAATTAGTGTTATGATTTCTTTTTCTATTCCTCATATGCCAGTATTGCACCTGAAGTAGAGTAACTGGGATATACTTTGGAGGAGTGTGTGTGTGTGTGTGTATGCGTGTGTATGAGAGAGAGAGAGAGAGAGAGAGAAAATATTTATGAATGTATGTGGTATGTGCATGTTCAAATTATAAATTCGAACAGTTTTTGCTGATATTGTGAGAGTTGGACTTTAGTAGTAATCTATACAGTCTATATTAGATATAGAAGTAATGCCAATAGGCGACAAAGAAATGGAAACCATTAAGTACCATGAAGATGAAATTTTATTAAAAAAGGCAAGGTACATGGTATGGCAATCTGCTGTCTGATCTTCAGTTTGCTCTTGCATTTGTCTTTCTCCAAACAAGGTTGCCACTACTTGGTGGCCATGACTTTGACATCAGCAAGTCCCACAAGCAATATTCCTCATTTCATCCCTAAGGAATACCAACAGGTATTCATGGCAATAAAAAACAGTGGTCAAGTTGGTGAAACTCTGGGTTAAGTCAAGCTCCTTTACTGACTGGTTCCTCAGAACTGGAATAGACTCAGCTCCTGTGTATCACAGATCTTTCAGAGGAACAAGTACAAGGCATCCCCCAAACTTAGGGGGCCTCTTCTCTATGTGTTCCTTACAATGAATACTATGGTCCATGAAATATGCTGGAGGCCAGGGCACTGAAGGATCATAAATCTATTACAGACTCTGCAGAGGAGGAAAGGAGCAAATGCCTGATAAAGCCAGGGTGAAAAGGTGGAAGAAGGTGAGGTCTTCTAATCTAGAATTCATGACCCCGTCTACAGTGGAGCAGAGCAAAGACCATCAGTGGCTGCTCAAACTATTAAGAAAAGAGCCAGGGAGGTGCTCTATAATGAATTGCTGGATCAGGCTGAGAGCTGAACTCAGGGCTCGATCTCAGCATCCCACAAACGGAAACAGATACTGTGTGCCACATGATGGGATGCAAAGGAAATACACAGCTCCAACGAAGGGGATTTTCTGTGTCAAGACAGAAAGCCTGCATTTCATCAAATGTCTTTACACAGCAATAGAAACTATAGCAGCAGAATATATAAAGTGGTACCATGGGGATGCAATCAGCAAGATTCAGAATGAGGGGAAATTTTTCAGAAAAATACAAACTGGCCTTTTCAAGCAAGAAATTGTAATATTAAAAGTATGTGTGCAAGACAGAGGGAAGAAAACTTTAAAGTAAAATAGTCTCAAAATATGCTAATAAATGCAATATATGAAATTATTTAGATTCTATTTTAGCAAAGCAAGCATAAAGGATATTTATGACAACCAGAGCCAATCAAATACTGACAGAATTTTAAGTGACAACTGTTAGTATTGTTGTAGGTGTGGTAATATTGACAAGCAGTTCTGTCAGAGAAAGATACTGAAACATTTTTGGATGCAAGCTGTCCTCAATTTGCTTTAAGATAATCTGATATGAGAGAGAAATGGGACAAGACCCAAGATGGGCTATATAGTGATAGTAGTTTAAGTTGGCTATGGTTAAGTGAGATTCATTAAATGGTTTTTGTATATGTTTGAAAAATTCCATGATAACTTTTAAAGTCAACAGCCTTTCATATATTTCGATTACAATATTATAAAAGGGTCTCTGTTGTTCCAACAGTGTGGCTTCTATATGTCTATAATAAATGGAGCACTGTGGCAATGAATCATAAGCCTCCCTGGATACAAACACTTTTATATCAATTTTAGTGCAACAGTATGACAAGTCATTGGCAAGTTCACGTATGAGTTTCTATCTACTTAGAAAGATGTACAAATTGCCCATAAAATGCATAAGGTTCATTTGAGTTTATAGTTCCCTATAAAATGTGATACTGATTCAGGAATGGTTTTTGCTCTTGCCTAGAAAATCCAATAATCTCTTAGGTAAACTATAATTCAGAAAGCATCTCATTTTATATCCTGGATCTATTTGGCCTTAGAAAATAATTGGTAAGTTTCTTTGGGAATTTGAATTTCTATTTTTATTCATTTTTGTTTGAGTTCATTTAAAACTAAAACGTTGTGCAAATACTCAAATTAACTCACAGTAACAGTGACAGCATGCACAAGACCCATGTAAACTTAAGCCAGAAAAAATATCCTGGATAGAAGTGGGTAAGAAGTCTCAACCTAGCTAAGGAACTACTGTTAACTGTTGAGGGGGAGGGAGGGAAGGAGAAAGAGAGAGCAAGAAAGAGTCAGTTTTCTTTAAGGATGTGATGCTGGATGGGTTAACTAGGCTCCCATGGATGGACCAACACCAAAGACACTTAGGGACCCAAATTTGATTCAATAGGGATTCAATAGACGACGTGAAATTGGGTTGGAGGGTATTAAGGAGAAGGCGCGTATGGGGGAGGCGTCTAAATATAATCAAACTACATCGTTTGAAATTTGCAGAAAAAAAATCAACCTAAACTGAAAAAAATTAATAAAACCAAAACACTTAAGATATAGGAAATAAAAGTAGTTTAGTTCAATAATATCTAAGTAAATTTCAGGTCATACTAAGAAAAGATGTCCATATATAATGTCAAATGATTGAATGAATCGGTGAATATCTGGTTCAAAAATGGAATTTACCCATATCAGAATCGCCAGGAAATCATCAATTTGGAATTCTTATGTTTTTATTGAGGAGAAGAGGATTGGCAAGAGGCGAGGTGAGAGGAGGAAGGGGAAGGGCAGTGGAGAAGAGAGAATAAGAACAAAGTATAAAGCTATATTCATACGAAAATGCCATAATGACAACCAGTACTTAGTGTGCTAACTTAAAAAATAAAGACGATAAATTAGTTATGTGTGTGTGTGTGTGTGTGTGTGTGTGTGTGGTGTTGATGTTGAACTAGTGGACAAAGACATAAAAATAAATGCACAAATAAATTCTTTTTTGCAGCCTAGAACTCACTGTTCAGAATGAGTCCTGATACGTATAAGAAGGATTAGAGTACTGAAGGCAATTCAAAGCGAGATACTATTCTCAGTAAGATTGGTTCTAAGAACAAAGAGTTGATAATTTAAAAGAAAAATCAAGAGAGCATAAACAGTTAAAACAGTTCAAAAATAAAATCTCATTTACTCTGATCTTTTGAGCAGATTCAAAATTAAAAGGAAAGGTAGAATTGCAGCCCTCCTCAGTGGTAGAGTACTGGTCTAGCATGCACAAAGAAAGAAGATGACAGCACAGGCCTTCTTCCATTAAGTCACTGATGTTATTTGATCGTGGAGGAACATCATAGTATCTAGCTAGAGCTTCCACCTACTCATTGGTAAACCCGGGCACCTTAGGAAGACAGCAGCTCTCAACTTTTCCCCCATGACTCTCAGGGTAATGTTTACAAGCAGAGCACATACCCATATATTTACTCAAATTACAGGTTGTCACACACATAAAATAGGCTATAAATTATCAGCAATTCCTGAGCAATGAAGCTCTTCTGTCCATGAAAAAGTAATGTCAGAAAGCAGAAAAAAAAAGGAGAGAATTGTTATTATGAGAACAAACTTGAATTGTCTCTAATTTATAATGGCATACCTCAAACTTCAATACTTTACAAACTTTTTAGTTGTTTCTCTATTTTCCTAACATAAATAGTATTTGGGCCACTTCTCAAAACTAATCAAAATAAATACATGTACAAAAAAAATTCTTTAACTGAAAAAACTTCTCATATTGGCCTGAAAAGGTTCAACATCTATGTTTAATTTTAAGGTGTTTCGAGGTATCTAGAAAATGTAAATAGCCAGGCTTGTGGAAAACCTTTAATTGACAAAACAACCTAACATACTGAGTTCATTCAGTGCCAAACACTGTCCTACATACTTGCACACATCTGTCATTCTGTGCAATCTCCACAATTCAAAATGGTGGGTATCCTACAGACTATGACTGAGCCAGCCTAAAGTCAACACAGAAACTAACTCAGAAATGCAGAACACAACACAGGAGCACAGAAAGGTGAAGAAAACATCCAGAAATCATGACTATCATCTTCAAAGAAATGTTTAAGAGGCATTCCAGTCACAAAACAAAAGTCTACCAACCAAGCATTACATGAGAATTGAAGAAAGTTTCTCAAAAAATTATGATAGCTGAATTAAAAAAAAAAATCAATGGCGGCTGGGGAAACAGCTCAGTGAGTAAAGTGCTCACTGCACAAACCAGTCAACCTGAGTTAGGATCCCTAGAGTCCACATCAAAGCTGGACATGTGTATGATCCCAGCACTCCCACAGGAAGATGGGAGGCCGACAGGAGGATCGCCTGAAGCTTGCAGACCAGCTAGCCTGGTGTATGCCGTGGTGAATGCTAAGAGAGGCATTGTCTCAAAGAGCGTAGAACTTGAGGACCAACATCCAAAGTTGTCCTCTGACCTCCACACACATGCTATGGCATACATGTGCCTGTACTCTCACACACAAACACACATCACACACACAAAAATATATTTTTAAAAATCAGTGGAACAGTAGGGAGGGTTAAAGATTTAAAGAAATATGAAGAAATAGAAAAGGGAGAAAACTATTATGTAAAACATCAGAGGATTTCAGAAGCCTAACTTTTAATAAGAATCATTTCCAGTGAGATGTAAATAAAGAGAAACAACTATTTCTTAAAAAGAAGAAAATGAAAAGACTGTTTCCCAGAACTGAAGGAAATATGTCTCTAAATGAGAAGACCTAATGAATAGCCAGTAAAAAAAAAATGCCAGAAGATCTTACAGCAGAGATCATAAAATTTCTATGAGAAAGCACAGAAGATGGTTCCACTAAAAGTCTCCAGCATGAAACCGGTCACAAAGAAGCAGGAAGCAGGAGGGACCTCTCAGTGGCAACCATGGGAAGGGCAAAGTCCTTCAGAATTCAGGGAAAACATAACTCTTTACCTAAACTTGTGATCTTGGGTAAATTATGAAAAAAAAAAGTGTCACAGTGGCAAAAATAAACACATGAAATAAACTTTCGATATTGTAGGAAAAATCAGTCTCACTACATTGTTTCTTAGAAAAAAAAATCTTTTCTTCAAATTATTATTATTCTTTCTCTCTCTCTCACTCTCATAAAGGAACAGACCAGAAAGGAGGAAGCTGGGGATTGAGCATAAGCTTTGAAGGGACAGGCCAGTGCTGACGAGAACAGAGCAGGACCAGACCACAAGTTCATACAGGAGCAGACAGAGGAGCCAAGAGGCAAAATTTCAAAAAGGAGGAAGTGGAGGATGAAGATGGCTCAGTGGTTAAGAGCATTGGCTGCTCTTGCAGAGGACCAGGGTTGGGTTCCCAATACCCATATGGTAGCTAATAACTTTGGCTTCAGAAACTCCATCACCTTCTTCTGGCCTCCGTGGGCATTGCATGCACATGATGCACTTATATACATGCAGGCAATACCCTCGTATACATAAAATAAAAATAAACAAGAACTGAACAGAAGAAAGGAAGGTAGGTGTAGATACCTGACGGACTGCGTATTCAAGCAACACTGATACACTATTGGGAGAGCTACACGAACAGTGAACAAAAATGACAGGGAAAATGGAAAGCCAGTGGTTACAAGGGCTCTTGATTAGTCTCTGCACTCTCCTTGGTCCTTCTCTGTCTTAAAACTGCTCAGTTCTCACAAATGTCCCTTCCTGACCTTAGAGTGTCCACATATAATAATAAACAGATTTTCTTCAAAAACTGCTTCTTCACATACAAAATCTATTGAGCACAAAAATGACTGAGCTAATTCAAAGAGTGGGTACTTCTGAAATTCTAAAAACTTTGACTTAAAAAAACAACAACAACACGAACATGGAATCCACAAAAGACGGAACCTGATAAGCTACTAACTATGCAGGGGTACCCTACCTCACTAATAATCAGACGAGAACGGATGGAGAGAATGACTCGTAATCTCCATATACATTATGCTGGCAAAACCGTAGCAGCCTAACAATACGAAGCATGGGGAGGGTCTGGGGAAAGCAGAATTCAGATATTGCTGGTTGGTGATGGTGTACTGAGCAACAACAGCTTTAGAAAGAAATCAGTCACATCTGGCTAAGTTGAGGATGCCCCATCTCTCCCCGGGGTTACACTTTATAAACAAACTCTCATTCATGTGCTCAAGGAAATGCATTGAAAGAATATTGACTGGGTATGATTCATAACAGAAAGACATGGGAAACATTCCTCATTAGTAAGGTAATGAACACACTGTTGTTATTCATACTGGAATAACATGCATCACTAACATGTATAAATATGTATGTAGAATAAAAAGAAAACTGTAAAAAGATATATACATAAATGGTTACACAGATGGGTACTACACATTGTAAAGAATCACTAACTAGTATAATCTCTACTTAAAAGGTTACATACACAAGAAGACAACAAAAATGTACCTGGCATCTGGTTGTAGATGCATACCTATATCTAGGAAAAGCATGAAAGCATACTGTGGAAGTGATATATACCAAGTTTAGCTCTGAATAGGAAAAAGAGAGAAAAGATACAAGGGCAGCTTACAGTCATATCAGAAATATCTTATTCCTTTAAAAGACAAAAAGCATGGGACTGGAGAGATGCCTCAGAGGTTAAGAGCAATGGCTGCTCTTGCAGAGGACCCAGGTTCAATTCCCTGCACCCACATGGTGGCTAACAACCATGCATAACTCCAGTTCCAGGGGATCTGATCCTCTGACTTTCACTGGCATTACAGGACATGGGTGCATTTACATACATGCAGGCAATACACTTATACACAAAAAATAAAAATAATCAATAAAATATAAAAAAGAAAAGGCAGATATCTGAAGCAATAACAGTTGTCAAATATAGGACTAACACATATTTTCTATAAGTTTGCAATTTTTTATAATTAAACCTTCTATACTGAAAGCATCAAACAATACAAGAAGAAACTGTCATTGCAATGTGTGGTCTTTATTTAGATCCCCCTTTTAAAAATAACTGGAAAAATACACACATGTGACGCTTACCCAACTGGAAATTTAAACATCTGACTGGCATATGTTGATATGGAATTACTGTTAGTTTTTTCCCTAGGTGTGGAAATGGTTTTAAAAACACTTCAGAGATTGGTTTAGAAGTTCGTAAACCTGGATACCTGAAAGCTATAAAAGCCTCTGATGTCATTTTTTATTTGTTCAAACTATATAGAGTGGGATTATTGTTGAGATTAAATTTCATAAACTGCTGTTTGCTAGACTGGCTGGAAGTCACTCTGTGGACCAGGCTGGACTCAGTCTCACAGAGATCTGTCTGCTTCTGCCTCCCAGGGGCTGGGATTAAAGGTACAGGCCACCATACCAGGAGTACAAAACACTATCTAGACTAAATTTATTTAATCCACACTTAGAGCATTCACTATAAACTGGAGATAATTCAATGAACATTATATTTTATTTATGATATGTACATATAAGTACTCACCATTATGTGAATAAAACATAATTTATTTTTAAAGAGTGCCTTGTCTTGTTATACCTGTTGAAATGCTTAGGGATTAATATGCACTTATATTAATATGCACTAAGTTTTAGAATTTGCTTTAAAATAATATAGGATGTAGGGAGATGGGGATCTGAATGAAACACAACTGGCCATAATTTCTTGAAGATGGGTGATGGTATAAGAATAGTTATTACATTCCTCTGTTAATTTTGTATATGCTTGAAACTGTCTAGAACATATTTGGACTGACAAGGAATATATTCATGTGAGAACACAAATTAAGGTGTTTAAAACTGGAGTGTCAGGGAAGAAGCAGGGATAACTTACTAGAGTTGCTGGATGCAGTGGTTTGTGGCTACAAGGACAGGCAGTATTCTCATGACATGGGATCCTCTTAGGGCTCCAGAGACCATAGGCGTCTAAACACAACAAAAGAGTAGGCTTTCTAGAAATCACCAACAGTATAACACTCCCCGCACCGAGAAAGTTATGTCTCTCATTTTGCAGGGAGAAGAATCGAATTCATTTCTCTGCCAGCTGAATAAGGCAGGAGATCAGCCTAGGAATTTCAATGCCGCGTTTATTTCTTACTGGTTCAGTGGAGGGGAAGGCAGCTGCTAATATTCTCCACAATGCAAGATGCAGTGCTTTTCTTTAAACCAGAAGAAAGCAGGCAATCAAATCAAACACACCCAAGCTAATTAGTTCTACCTGCTTCTTCATAATTATGTGATTACCAGACTTTTACAAATGGAAGCTGATTTTTTGCTTTCAAGGTCTACAAATGGGTATTTTTCCTCTTCTTGATCAACCATAAATAATGAATGCTGAAGAATTTGCAGGCTGGTTCTCTTCTGAAAAACTGGTATTTACAGTTTTGGGAGTAACATGGGTTTTTTTTTTTATGAGAAACATTAATTTTGTAATCCTCATTTATTTGAAATGACATTTGCTAAGAAACCAAATCCTGAAATATCTTTTCTAATTACAGCCTCAAGTTTATGTCACTCAAAAAAGACTATAATTTTGAAAGCACAACACAATATACAGAAAATATGTTTGGCTAGATAACTCACACCCTTAGATGCTATTTTCAAATTTGTTACTGTAGTAAAGATCACTATATTACACTTGTGGACATCAAAATCAAAACATTCTTAGGGATTATAGAATTACAAAGGTAGGCAGTTTGTAGGAAAGAGATAGAATTAGGATATTTAAACCATTGAAAGAACAATCAAAAGCAAACACAAGCCAGGCACAGTAGGGCACATCTGTAATCTGAGCACTTGGGTGTCAGAGGCAAGAGAAACATTGAAAGTTCAAGAACAAACTGTTCACATCCTGAGTTCTGTTCTCTCTCTGAGGGTGAGGGAGCAATGGGACTCTTTAGAACCTTCTCACCCTAAAGGAGATGACTTTAAATGGTCTTGTGAATAAATACAGAATACATGAAAAAATGAGCTATCTAACTATTAGTATTTGTGTTTCCTGACATGTGACCTAACACCAGAGCCAAAAGAAAGCCAGCTAATTTCTCCTTAATTATCCAAGTGACACAAATTCAATTTGTATAGCAACCTCATCTTTTATAAAGGTCCTTTTCTTCTCTAAGCAACTCTTGTTAAGAATGAGCACCAATCTGACCATAAAATTTAACTTTGTACTAGTAGAAGATCCAAGACCCCCAGCTCCTACCATGCTGCTGAGAGCCACTAAGCTTAAGGCTCTGAGTTATCTGTTATCTTTCAGAGTAATGAGATACAAACACAGGTAAGTTTATTAGGATGGGCATCATGCTAAGTGGCCAAATGAACACACCGACAGGTGAACATGGCTTCAAAAGCCCTCCAGTGAGGGGCAGTTTCCGGATATGGTAGCCTAGACAGCTTTTGAAGAGGAGGAAGCATGTGAACTAATTTCAAAGGCTCACCAGGATGTCAACAGCCTTCTACAGAAAGTCATCCCCCTGGGGTGTACAGCCATTGCAAAGGTGACAAAAATGCTAGATGTCATCAGGAAAGGTGTGCGATTTGGATGAACTGTGGGAGAATCGAAGATGAAGAGGGCTGGAAAAGCAGGCTGGGAGGGTCTGCAATGGGGACATTGCAAGTTTTAATTTCAGAACGCTTTGCTAAGCTTGGCTGCTCCTGGTACTCACGTCCATTCTACGGCCCCATGTCAACCTGCATCACTCGCTTTCCTGCCCACACTGTCCTGAAGCACGAGTCCAGCCCAAGAGCAGGGAGATATTTTCCTCCATTCTCTGCGCAATGAACTAAAGTGTCTGCCCTCCTGGATAAAGCATTCATTTTTTGGTCAGAGGATATTTCAGAATGAAAATTGATTTGAGTTTCTCATTCATTCATTTTATTCATTCTTCAATAAACACTGAGCGTGCGCCCTGTACTGGGCTGGGCACTGGGACCTAAGTGACCTAGGCCTGCTCTCTGTACCCAAGAGACTTAAAGTGATCTAGTTACTTTCAAAATCACTCCATAGTTTAAGTTGAACAGGTACCTCCCCTAGCAATAATTGTACTACTAGGTATTTATTCAAGAAATATAAAAACAGAATTCACAACATGCCTTGTACAATAATGTTCACTGCAGTTTTATTCAAAAAACAAAGACAAACCAGATATAGCCATCAACAGATTACCCAGTAACTAGTAATCCCAAAGAACCTGTGACATGTCTGTGCGGCAACATGGGAACATCTCAAAACTAACATGCTGAGTGAAAACAAGCTGGCCACCAAAAGGTATGGGCTGACTGATTCCACTGCATTCTAGAAAAAGCAGATTAACACAGGTGTGGCTGCTGCTTGGATGAGGCTTGATTGAGAAAGAGCATAAAGGAGCTTTCTAAGTTGATAGAAACGTTTTGTGCCTTTATATTCTTCCTATAAAACTGTTTGGATGGTCAACTTAATGGCTAAGAATTTTACTAAATATAAATTATACTTAGATACATTACATGTGATGTATAAAGCACTGCGATGTCTAGAGAGGACATAGAGAGAACTTTGTGGAAGGTAATCAAAGTCCTGTAGCTTCCACAGAGCCACACAAGAGAGGATCCTGTGTCTAGGTGAGTTGGTCTGGAGAGGCCCCTGGAAGAAAATGACTTAGAACTTACCCTGAAAGAGGAGTAGTGGTAACAAAGGTCAGAGCAAAAGGCAGAGGAAGAGAGAGATATTAAGACAGAGGAAATAGATGCACCACAGTACCAGCCTTCCACATAGCTGACATGGACCAGGGCTAGAGCACCGGATGAGAAGAGAGGAAACAGTAAGAGGTTAAGGCTACTAGAGGCCAAAACCTGCCTCTATGCCCATCCCTCTTCCTCAGGGATGACCGACTTCCAGCACACAGGAGCCTGGTAAGTCCATAAGGCTGACCTAGAAAACCCCTAAGGAGACTGGGCACCAACCTTGTTCTTGGACCCTAGAGTGGAGCCTGGGGGTTAAACAAAGCTCTGTCTGAAATTCATTGTGCTGGATTTGGTTTTCAAAACACAACCCATGTGCTAAGTCATGCTGGGATGTGTTCACTGGATCTCAACTGTTCCCAAGGAAGGAAAAAATGTATTTGAAGGACGTGCCACATGCAATGAGCTGATTTCAACATCCAGTGACATCAGTGTTTTCCAAAGCATGCTTCAAAAATACAGAGTCCTGAAAGATGCCAGGCTGGGGAAGAAGATGCTGTGGTTAAAGCGACATGGGAAGTGGCACTTTGGGAGAGTCACAGAACTCATGAGCACAAAAGAAGTATATAGAAAGTTATCCATTCCCCCAGCAGTATTTCCCAATATTATCATGAAGGCTTAAAAAAAATCATGCAATACCTAGTAACAACCAGTCAAGTTGTGGAAAAATTTTTGAGATGCAATCACTTTACCCAACAAGGTTTTCTAGTCACCAGAAAGAGCACTGTAGAAGCAGGCCAGGGGTTCAAGTGGCCAAACACATCTCCTAAGAATTGAGCCTTCTCTCACCACAAGAAATAATAGTACTAGTAATATTTATTGAATGCTATTAAATCCTAAAGCCTTTTACATGAATCGCCTTATGTAATCCTTATACCACCCACAAAGAAGATCTTATCAGGGGTGTGAAAAACATGAGACACACCAAGTAATTTTAAACACTTGCTTTAAATTTCATAGGTGATAAGTGACAGAGTGGGAATCTCTGCCAGGCGTACTTCCAAGCCCTCTATCTTGATCATGGCGCAGTCTGCCATCTCTGCTGTCCAATACAGGTCAAGTGCATTCCTCCGCACATTCATTCGCTTGTTCATTCATCTAATTCATCTATTCATTGGTATAAACCCCTCATTTAACAGTGGGATAACGCTAAATGCACAAGGTTTACTACCCCGAGAAGATGGTTTGGGTTTATTCTTGCTGAAACCTGATTTCGAGTGCTGGACAGGATTCTTTATTTCCTCATTACTGGACGGCACCAACAGTTCTCTAAGAACATGCCTGTTCTGATGAAGTTCTTTACCATTCTGGTCAAAAATGAGCAGAACCCTTAGCAAATTTCAACACTACCTTTTTCTTTAGGCTAGTGCTGATGCAGTCGTTTACAGTCTCTGTAAAACACTTTTGCTGGATTTTCTGGAATTTTCCTGAATCATACATTCTCAAGTTAGCCAATGACCTCACCGTCCCAAAAACTCCTGAAAATAATCATCCCCTGAAGTACTCTAAGTTTGTCTGAAAAAAAATATGTATTTTACTATAAGCCTATCTTGACTTATGAAAACAAGCATTTAATTGTGGCCCCAACTTACTAACAATAGTAAGATAGTTACTGGATCTCTTAGTAGTAGGCAAGTGACTGAATCTGATAAATATGTTTAACATATCTCCACAGCTATATGTCCACATCTATTTTCTGACATGCATAAAGAGGAAATAGTTTAATTTACAAATAGCAGCATTTGAACAAGATACTCTTATATTTTACCAGAAACATGGTAAAAGGAAATAACTTCTAGAAGTTGGCTACATTTTAAGAATTAAGAAAAACGGGGAGGCTAGAGAGACGGTTCAGCAGTTCAGAACACTGGCTGCTCTTACAAAGGACCAGCACCCATATGGTGGCTAACAACAGTCCATAGAGGATCTCCATGCCCTCTTCTAACCTCCGCAGGCACTGCATGACACAGGTGCACTTACATGCATGCAGGCAATCCACTTATACACAAAAAATAAAAAAATAATAAAAATTTTTAAAGAATTGTAAATGTGTTTATTATGATGATTATCATCATTATTGTGTGTGTGCATAACGTTGGGGGAGGCTGTATGCCGTAGCACACATGTGGAGGAGGTCAGAGGACACCTTTGTGGGACTGATTCTCTCCTCCTGCCTTTACATGCATTCCCAGGATTGAGCTCGGGTCACCAGGCTGCATGACTAGCACTTTTACTCTTGAGCCATCTTGCTCACCCATGTTGGCTACTTTGAATGTGACTTTTCCAGCAGTCTGTGCTCCCAGGTAAGACAATCGAGATTTCAGCTTCTTTCTTTATGTTCAACTCCAAGCCCGCCCAGAACAAAAGGAGTTCACAAAGACAAAAGTTGTATCTGAGTTTTCACAGTGTTTTACCTCAGGCTGGGCCACAAACAATAGCTAAGTTAAAACAACAACAACAACAACAACAAAAAAAAAACAGGCTGGAAAGATGGCTCAGCAGTTAGGAGTGCTTGCAGCTCTTTCATACAACTGGAATTCAGTGCCCACCATCTATGTCAGGCAGCTCACAACCACCCATAACTCTAGCTCCAGGGCATAGGGTACTCTCTCTTCTGGCCTCTGTAGACACTGTATTATGTGCACAGACACACACACATACATATAAATAATAATAAAATACATCTTTAAGAACCAACCAAATAAACAAAAATCCAAAATTGTGTAGGTAGCTGGGTGGAGCACCCTACAAAAAGACTAAACACGCTCAAGGGACGACTGCACTCTCCTGGTGGCCGTGGTTCCAGGCCACAGTCTCCAAGGAGACATCCAAAAGGCAACTATACTTTCTCATACTGGAGCCTGAATGCAAAATGCAGCCCCATCACAAGCTGACTAGCAGACCATCACATTTTGGAGAAAATTCTCACTGTGCTTGCTTCCCCCTTCTCCAAACTACAAGCTGATGACAAGTAGTTTGCATATGCAAAACCCAAACTCTGAGTGTATTTTAGGACTCAGATGAACAGAAGCATCAAGGACCTAAAAATAGGGGTGAGCTCCATTTGTCATGATCACACCAAATCTGGACAAATGAATACAAAATCAAAGGTAGGGCAACTTTTTGGTAGGAATAAATTCATTAAGAGTCAGAACTTTAATCAGTGGGAGTAAAACAGCCTTGAAACTCTTTAGCTTCTTTAAAGGGGGTACCATTTTAATCAGATAGGATATCTGCTAGGCTGCATATTCTTTTTATAAAAATATTCCAAAGACAGAACCAGAAGACCATAAATAAAGACGGCAACCCAGTGTATAATCACCCCAGGATTTAGGCTCATAGAATTTTAATATTTAATAGCTTCATATTTACCATTCTAAAATTGGGGGAAGGGGTTCATCATTGCTAAACAGTTAACTGCAAGCACAAAAATATAAGCTTAAGATCCTGGACATGGATTCCAGAAGCTTTTGGCAAAGCTAAGTATGTGAAAGCTTCCTGACATCTAGTATCACAGTATCCCATTGCCTGCCATCTGCGTCTAGCAAATGTCATATATCCCAGGATGGAAACATGCCTCCTTTCTGAATCATCCCTATTAAGAATCCGCAAAGTATGGCCTCTTGCAGTTGAGTGTGATGGCCCTGGATTCAGGGAAAACACAAAGCCCATCACCTGTCTCCAGTAATACAGAAGAATCAAGAATTCTCCCTCTCTGAAGGATCAGTGTCTAAGACATGGATTTCTATATCAAGAATTAGGTCAAATCATCTTGGAGACATAGGAACTGCAAAACGCAGAATCCACAAGAAAGTATGGAGGCTTCAGAGGACCCATTAGAAAACAGATCATAAAACCACCTCCTCATTTGGGGTTTTGCATGAAGAGTCTTTAGCATGCAATTCCCGTCCTTTGTTTCTGGTGGATTTATGAGACGCACAGAGGGCAATGCCCTCACTGCAGCATTACAACATTCTGCATGATTAATTGATGGCAAATCACTGCACAGGGTGCCAAGATCACTGGTAGGAAGCAGGTCATTAAATAAAATTAAAACTCTGCCAGTGCTTTGCTTGTAAATGTTTCTTCCAAAGCCTTACAGCTCCACTGTTAGGAGAAGAAAAAGAAAAAGAGAAACCAGCCAGAATTCACCAGAGAGGAAGAGCCCCCCGTGTTTCTGTGGGATGACCCATGAGATCTACACTTAACAGAAGCATCCAGCAAGTTATGTTTTCAGAAAGAAAGCCTGCAGTACTCTGAAATTTGCATAGAGAGCTACAGAAAAAGAGTTACCATTTAAAGACACATAGATTTGGGGGCTGGGGAGATGGCTCAGCATGCTGTTCAAGCATGAAGACCTGAGTTCAGATTCCCAGCACACACTTAAAAGTCAGTTGTAGCAGCACATGCCTGTAGTCCTTGGGGAGGGGGAGCAGAGACAGGAGGGTCTTCAGAGCTTGCTAGCAAGCCAATCTAGCTGAAATGGTAAACTCCAGTTACAGTAAAAAACCTTGTCTCAAAAATAAAGTGAAGAGTCATAGAAGAAAAACGTCTGACCGCAGCCTCTGGCTTCTGTGTATGCACACACAGGGGCACGGACCATAAGCAAACATGCAAACACACAAAAAGAAAAAAGAGAAATATTAGATTTTGAGAAGAGGCTTGTTGTGAAATTGTGCAAAGATAAGCTCAGTATCCTACATACTGTGAAACATACGGGCTGTTATTTCTCTTTAGTTAAATCTTCCAACCAAACATTAACATTTCAAATTAAACTGAATTAATATCTTATCAAAAAATAATGGATACCCTGGCCCATTATCCAAGGAAACTCAATAGTGATTTATCATGGAAAATTAACATCTGCACAGATCAAAACGAAGGCTCGGGCTTATTTATTGTCTGATCAGAGCAATTCCTCCTTCTTACCCAGCTGTGTCTGAGAAGTGGAAGGAGAGGAACGTAAGTGTGTTTCCATCTGGCAAAACAAGGGGAGATATTTCTAAAGATGACAACACAGTCACTTTTCAGATGGCTATAATAAATACGTGATATCTCAGGCAACATTTTAAGGCTGACAAGTAGAAGGTCTTGCCTGGAAGTTAGTTCACACTCTAGGATCTAGGAGTGTATTTAACTAAACAAATCCTAATTATTTTGCCCAAGGAGATACACTGGAATGTTAAATAAGATTTAGCAGAAGAGAAAGGTTTTAAGAAAGTGTTTCACTGATGTTGAACTAGCCACTCATGCTTAAAATGCTGGTATTCAAGATACTTTAAAAAAAATGCCCGAGTGAACAGATAAGCTCATTATCATTGATATAGCAATTACATGGTGAGTTGTTTGTGTCTTCTCCCTGAAATGACAGCACTGGATTCACTTCTATGAGGTTCGGCTAATTTGAAGCATTTTATGGAAAACACATTTGAACTTGTTTTCATTTGCTACACATGGCCATATGGGAGTTACATGCACAGTGTTCTAAATGGGAAAACGACCAATACAAGGAGAGTCTCTTCAGCGTTGTACAGGAATTCTTACACTAAACTGATATATAGTGGGGTAGTCAATTTTTTAAAAAGTCAAACCATCAATTCAGGAGGAAGTCAGGTAGTGCCTTATTTGAAAAAAAAAAAAAAAGTGAAGAGCCACAAAAGAGTTTGAACTTCAGTTCATTTCAAAAGTATTTATCAGATGTTTATTATACACTAAACAGTGTGCCTGGTGCCTGTGATAGGGCAGAGAGCAATTAACAAAGGAGACGAATGGAATTCTCCACCCCCATGAAGCTTAGTGGGTCAGACAGACATTACATAAATGATTGCACATGTAATTAATTCAAATTATAAGTGCTAATAAGAGATGCTTCGTGGTGATTTTTATCAGTTTATCCAGGACTAACAAGGACAAATTGTTTCAGGTTAATCAAACTCAAAGAGACAAAGGCCAAAAGCCAGAACGAATTTTTAAATTTAAAGTAAGGAATGGTTTACATCCATCGACTTTTGCTGTCTGTGTTTGGTGTTTTCTTTCTAGTACAAGAATCCACTCAGGGAACCAAAGTATCATTTGAAGTTGGGGGAAGAGGTTATTTCTGCCATGTACCCAATGAGGACTGGGCCACGAATAGATATTCAAACCCTCCATCCCATATTGAGTGTTCAGTCTTAGCAGAATGGCCTACATTTGATATTCACATTTGGGTCTGAAAACATGGTTGACTGATGGGATTCATTCTACTATAAACAGGAATAAAAAAGAAGCAAAAGATTGTACTTTGGGGGCTTTCCCTCAGGGACAATTCTGGTGATACACTAAAAGTACCCCTGATGAGACTAATACGGACAGTTACCACTTGGATTCTAATGTATTTCCATCCTGAGTTAAAAATCCCCCATGTTACAGCATTTCCTTGATCATACTTTAAGTTGTTGGCTTTTGAATGCTTTTTAAGAGATACATTATTAGCAGACTCTCTTTGAAGCACAATTAGAATGAGTTATTTCCAAAATGTATGAATGAAACTGATATGCTCCCCAGGACACACTAAATCCTATGAACACTTTCTTATTGATGGGGAAACTAAGACTCTGGAATCACAAAGCAATAGGTTTCCAACTCTAACAGTAGGTGTTACAGTCAGTCAGGACTTAAACTGAAGTCCTCAAACAGCAAGCACCAGGTCAGTAGGACAGTGACATGTCAAGTAAGGCTGACCATTTCAAGGGAAATGTTAGATATACAGGTTTAGAGACTTCATCCAAATCCTGATTCAAATCACATTTCTAGGCAGAGAAATCTATATTTTTATTGCATGCAGCAAGAAACCCCAATGCAAGGGTAGCAACTATGCAAGAAACACCAGCTATAGGAACTGCTTCTAGCAACAAATCCCATCTAAACGTCTCATTTGCTAACTCTTAGATGAGTGTCCTCTTCCACACTATGACAAGATTTACGGAGTAGGGGCTGGAGGGGGAACATCTCTCCCAAGTTTTAAACCAGCAGTCTTGAACTCCATTTTTTATATATAGATATATATCTGAATTCATGTTTTCACTGAACAAAAAATGAAAGAAAAGGCTGCCTTATTTGAAAACAGGGACAGTAAACAAGATAGTAATAAGATCATGAATTCAAATGTGCTTTTGAAAAGAATGAAGTGCCATATAATATTACATTGCTAATTCATCCAAAGGTAAGTTGATAAACCCAAAGGTGAATTAATTTGGATAAACATTCCAAGGCAAGAGATGAGAAATATAATCTTCCTCATTCTTCGACTCAAGCAGAGGGGGAAGGAAGTTTAGGAACCTACTTCTAGAACAGGCAAACTGCAGCCACCTGCTTTTAAAGATTTATTTTTAATTATATGTGTATGGGGAGTAGGTGCACATGTGAGTGAAGGGCTCTGAGTCCAGAGGGGCCATCCCAGATCCCCTGCAGCCAAAGTTACAAGTGACTCTGACCCAGACAGAGGTGCTAGGAACTGAACTTGAGTTGTCTACAAGAGCAGTGCATGCTCTTCAGCGCTGACCATCTCCCCAGTACCGTAGCCACCTGTCTTAATCAGTAGAGTTTTATACTGGAACACAGCTTAGGGCTTTCTTTAAATGCTGTCTATGGCTGTATTCAAGCAACAATGGCAAGGTTGACTAATTACAACAAAGATCTAATGGTTCACCCTAACAAAAATATTTATTATATAAACCTTTAAGAAAAAGTTTGCAACCTCCTAAACCAGGTGATCATGCTGTTTGTAGGCAAACTTCACACAGCTCTCAGCTGAATCCTCCATACTTGAAGCCGTTCTAACAATGGAACCTCAGTGGTTGGGGTAAGAGAGGAGGCAGCTACCAGAATCTGCACCTGGGGAGGGTGGTGCTTCTTTTGCTCTTGTTGGATCACGGCTCTACAAGTCACTGTGGCTAATGGAGGCATGCTTTATACTTCAGGGATATTTAATACATAAATGGCTACAGACAACTTTCCTTTCAAACATAGTTGGTAATCACTTTGAGAATAAAGCCACACCATTCTAGAAAGGCCAAATATGTGATCCAGAGGCTACATGCATGAATATATGTACATGTGTTTTTGTTTTGTTTTCATTTTTAAGCTCAAGATGATCCGTAGTCAGTCCTAACTTCTACAATCATTTACACTTACTGAACTCCCACTTAAGCAGCCTGTCCAACCCCAGTAGGAACCTGGGGGTGGAGAGGACAGACAGGGAGCCACATGGCTGGCTTCTTGCCTCTCAGTCCACCCACCTACTGGTTTTGCTCTCCCGCTGTGAACTGGGCTCCATGTGCTAAGGCAGGATGGCTGAGGCCCAGCTGGCTCCTATTGCCAAGCTGCCCCCAGAGAACATGCAGTCAGGAAGTTGGCAGTAAGCATGGTGGCTCACCAGGCTCTGCTGACAAATGTCAGGTTTCCTTTTCCTGGTACAAAATCTGCAAAAGGCTAAAGTCAGTCATCTACATTTGTTGATGGGAACATTAAAACTAAGCCTTTGAGCTCAATTCTTTATACTTCCGTTATGGTGTAGATTACCAAGAGCAAGCAATGCTAGAGTTTCCTTAGTATTATCTACAGTGACAGAATTCTAGAAAAGACATAGAACTGTCCAATGATTCACAAATTCTGACATCTTCAAATTCCTATAGATATATCTGGATAATAATTTGATGCTGTAATGAATGTTTGAACTCCCAGTTTTGTTTCATTTAAACAATCCAAACCACAGACATCTACTATCCACTAATCATAGAGAAAGTTCAGAATTCCCAAAGCCCTTTAATAATGGCCTAGCCTTGCAAGCATAGCTTAAATTTCTTATTTAAGCCATACAAGTAGGAAATACCCTACAGACTCCATATTTCCTACCTTAAGGATTCAGGAAACGAGCCTACAGAGTCAAGATTTTTGGCCCTAGTTCTGTGTCAACAAAGGCTTGATAACACATATATGTATGTCTATAAACATAGATAAATATACCTATTTATCACAATTGAATGTTATATAATTTTTAACAAAGTCCAACTCATGCCCTACTCAAGGTAAAAAAAAGTAACAAAGTAGGTCAATTATAGTTCAATTTTGCTATATTAAAAAATATTAAGGTTTTCATGGCTCCTAAAAACTAAGTTTACATGTAGCTCTTGTTACCTCAATGTATTTGGAGACAATGCCTTTAAAGAGGTAAAATTAAAAGATGCCATTAGTATAGGCCCTGACACAACATGACTGATGTCCTTATAAGATTTGATTAGGATACAGACAGGCACAGGAGGAAGATCCTGTGTTGACACAGGGAAAAGATGGTCATCTATCAAGGAGAGAGGCCTTGGTATTAGAGTGATGGCCCAGTGGTTAAGAGCACTGGCTGCTCCTACAGAGAACCTGGGTTTGGTTCTCAAAACCCACATGGCAGCTAACACCAGTCTGTAATTCCAGGCCTTGGGATCTGACACCCCCTTCTGGTGCAGTAGGCACTGCATTCATGGATGCACTTACATACATGCAGATAAAGTACTCATATGCATAAAATAAAAATAATAAGTTTTTTTTAAAGGGAGAAACCAAGTCTGCCAGTACCCTGATCTTAAATGTCCAGAACTGTGAGGACATCAATTTCTGTTGTTTAAGTCACCCAGTCTGAGGCAGTCCTTAAAAATATATACACCCCTCTCTTCAACTGCACCTTTGTCAGTGAAGTTTATGGTGTCTGAGGCCAATTTCAGTTTTATGGGAAACTGCCTGAAGGTCTTTGGCAAAGCTTCTTTCCACACAGATTACACAAATAAGGTGCCAATTTCAGGATTATAAAATATTTTTTAAACACTGGAAATTACCAGATTCATACTTCCTACAGACTTTTATTAGAACCATGGTATAGCTTTTAATTTAAAAAATCTGATATATAAAGAAAGTCTGTAATAAAAAGTTTAACACAGCTCTCTGTATCCGTTAAAATGAAAAAAAAAATCAAGATGAGATATTCTGAATATGATGATTTGAATTTTGAAAATATTTTGCTGTGTATCATATTCTAAGAAGTAATAAGTGAAAAACTTATTTGAAATCAAAACTTTATAAAGTTTCTCTTGAGTTAAGGGATATATCTCAGTAGAGTGCTTGTCTAGAAAACAGGAAGCCCTGGGCTCAATCCCCAGTACCACATAAATCAAATATGCTGGTACATGCCTGTAATTCTAGCACTCAGGAGGTAGATCAGAAGTCCAAGATCATCCTTGGCTAAACAAGGAATTTGATGCTAGTCTGGGCTAGAAACCATGTACATATGTATAAATGTTACTCTTGTTCAATATCCACGAGATTGCCATAAAAATTATGGGCCAGTGAGATGGTTCAGTGTGTAAAAGCACTTGCCAGGAAAGCTTAATGACCTGATTTCTATCCCTACAACCAAACCACATTTAAAGAAATGTTTGGGGGGAGGTGCATAACGGTAAACCTGGCATTCTAAAGTGAGATGGGAGGCAAGGAGACAGTAGAATGTCAGAAGCTTCATGAGCCTGCAGTGCACAGCATGACTGAAACAACAAGAGAGACCCTGCCTTAATAAGATGGAAGGAGAGAACTGACTCCCCAAAGCTAGCCTCTGGCCTCCACACATGTGCCACACTGCACTCTCACACATCATATACTCAGCAGCAGCAGCATCATCATCATCATCGTCATCGTAAGCTAGCTTTTATCATAATTCTTTAACTGCATCAAGGAGAACATTTTAGGTAATCTGTAAACAGAGTACTGAGATATAAGAAAGATACAACTAAAAGGGGAAAGAGTCAAACCTACATACCATAAAATGGTTTCTTCATTGATTAATGAAGAAGGCCAATAATATAAACTACTGATGCGCTCAATATATAGGTCTAGAAGTTTTTAAATTTTTTTTGATTTATTTATTTTAATTTTATGTGTATGAGTGTTATACCTGCATATGTGGAAGTGCACCCATGTTGTGCAGTGCCTGAGGAGGACAAAAGAAAGCACCAAATTCCCTTGAACTGGAGTTACAGATGGTTGTTAGCAGCCATGTGGGTGCTGGGATTAGAACCAGCGTCTTCTGCAAAAACAGCTAGTGCTCTTAACCACTAAGTCATCTCTCCTGCCCCAGTTCTAGAATTTTAAAAGCTAGGAGGAAAAACTAACTCACAGAAATAAAATGACCTTTTTTTTTTGCTTTGCTTTTAAGAGTAATGCAGTTGAGCATTTCATAGGACCAATTACATAGCAATTGGCCCATAGAGACTTTATTGTTTAAAGAAATTCAAACTTTTTGTGGTCTTGGCTGGTATACCCCTGCTGGGGGATGGAGGAGATTGTTAAAGAACAATCTCTTCCACTGTAAATAAAATCAAATGCCAATTTGGATTTACTATATTCAAACATCCAAGAATCTTGTTCATGAAACAATTTCCAAAATTAAAAAGGAAACTTCTTCACAGTGCTACCTTAAATATTTAGAAATCAAATGGACTTAGTATTAGGCATTAGAAAAATTAAATATCCTTGAGAAAATATACCTCTTATGAACAACCCGAAGCCACAGGGTCTTTATGATATCTGAAGATGTTCAGGTCCTAAGCAAGAACTGGTAGCAGCAATCAAAAACCTTTAGAATAATTTCCAAATGGTAATGCTAAATGGGGATCGAGGGGGAAAAGAACAAACACAAACAAAAACCTGGCCCTTAATTGTGAGCATCTTGCCGGGCATTACATAAGGATTCATTCTACATATCCTCCAACTTCTGTCAAATACACAACTTAGCACAACTTTCAGACATCAGTCGTGTTCCATGCTTGAAAGCATGAGCAGTGTCCCCCACCCCCCGAACCCCATCCCCGCCCCAGAGACCTTCTTTCCAGGTTTGATTCCTGGTTGGTCCACTTGTCAGCTGGGTGACCTTGGACAAGCTGCTTCACCTTTCTGTAGCCTAGTTTTCCCCTCCTATACAGAGATGAGCACAGAGTCATGTCAATCACTTCTCATGTGAAACGGCTTTCTCCACGAAAAACCTCGGCACATAGACTGCAATCTGATCTGTCAGTACTGTTGGCAGAGGCCTTGGTAGAAGAAGTCAACACCATATCCAAGTCAGGGCACAAAGTACACCTCAAATTCTGGTGAGGATGGATTTTTTTTTTCAATCTTTTCCAGACAGGGCCTCTCTATAGCCCTAGCTGTCCTGGAACTCACTATGTAAACCAGGCTGGCCCTGAACTCATAGAGATCTGCCTGCCTCTGCCTCCTGAGTGCTGGGACTAAAAAGCGTGTGCCATCACACTCGACTTGGTTGGAATTTGTTAAATGAAAATGACAATCTAAGTGACTTCTAAGCATATTCATTAATTTTATTTACACACTTTTTTTTGGCATCAGCCTGCCTGTTTCCGAAATTCATATTTTCATCCCTCTGAGCTGGACCTGACATACAGTATTAGACTATACAAGAGAATAAACCATTCTTTAAGGTCTTTCTTGGAACATCTAACCCAACAATGAAATTTCAGGGCTTTAATTAATCACCATTAAATGCATTTCTAACAAAAATACCAGCCTAGAACAACACAGGCAAACATGGCTAGAATACTGTGCTCTATGAGGAATCCTCCCCCTAAAGGTCACCAATGACCACTCACTCAAAGATTCAGGAGCAGAGCCCCCTACACTGGACTTCTCCCCAACCCATTTCCTGCCTTTTACACCACCCAGCACACCTAACACCTATTTTTGCTAGCCCAGTCTCCCTCCACCTCTGTCCCCCGAGAGCATGTGTGCAGAGCACTCAGAGCCGAGCTAGAGCCCCCACCAGTGGTGAATTAATGCTATTTTCAATAGTAAGAACTCTGAAAGCTTGGAGTGGTTTGAACAACTTTATCTAGCCCTGACCACCCTCCTGAGAAAATGCACCCTATTCTCATTCTGATTCTATCCTCTGACTTTCTTTTATCTCTTCCAGAAATTGCTTATCATGCTTAAGTAAACAAACATAAATAGGGCTTTTTGACTCCTTGCAAAACTCAGCAGTGAACCATATCTGATCTCGCCACAACTTAGAAGCCCCGGGATGTTCCTGAGAGACCGGGTAAGGTGGACTTCTTCCTTCCTGCCAGTGTGCTTAATGTCCTTGGCGAACACTGGACTTAGGATTTCTTAAGGAAAAGGCACTTTTCTCCACATTTCTCTTGGCTCTATCTAACACTTTACATATGGATAGAATGGTTTTGTGTATAATCACTGTTTATTTCCTTAGTACATTTTCTATCTACTGCAAGCCTGCTGCCAATTGTTTAAAAGCACTGAACTCTGAAGCACAAGGCAAAAAATGGCAGATCCACAAGTCAAAGAGAAATATTTCTTTTAAACAAAAGTCGAATGTGGTTTAATTCAAACGGAGTTTCTGAATTATACCAAAGCCAGTATGTAAAACCACAATGAGAAAAACACATAAAACACTGTCCATAGCAAGTCAATGAATCAATACAGCAAAGCAGCAAGCAAGTGCCCAGCCAAAGCACTTCTCAGCATGGTCGCTACAGGGTTAAACTGAAAGGCAAGGAGTCTCTATTTTCCCATTCTCTTTTGACCCTTTCTGTTTAATCCAAAATATTTTGTTGTATGTATATTTTTTAATTGGGAGGATGCTATTAAGAACTATTTCATTCTCATACAGGCTGACAGAAATTAAGAATGCTATGGTAGTGACTAAATGGTATAAAGAATTAGTCAGGACTAAGAATCAACATCTTTTGAATCAGTCATAAATCAACTTGTAGGCAGTGTCAGAATTATTACTCCCTAATTGGAAGAAGCCAAATGCCTTTAAAGCTCTTTGTTACTGAAAAATTATCCTCCCAACTGACAAACTAAGAATATATCTTAAGCCCGGAAACAAACCTGTGTCCAGTTCTAAAAAGCTCTGTGCTCCTGCTTTATGTTTCGGAAACCTTTCTCTGTGCGTGATTTATTTCACATCCATGTGGCCGGCCACTTGTTTATGTGATTGCATACCATCTGTTTTTCAGTAGGGAGGTTCAAGTTCTTCTCATTCCCCACCTCCTATTCCACAGCAAACAATTCATAATGACATAGATTTCAATCATTTGAATTCACATTGAGTTGGAAACCCGAGCTGCTCTTCCTTTATATTTGGCAAATGCTTTAATGGGATTAGCAAATTGCGTTCTTACGAGGTACTTATGGAGAGACAACACCTTTTTTTACAATGACAAACGATGTTAACAGTTTCATTCTGGGTATTTAATAGCAGTACAGAAGATTTCACTAACATTACAGGAAATTGCCCTGATAGACAATAAAGTCCTACCACAAATCCTGTCCATACCTTTGATTTCTGAGTATCAACTAAGACTCACATCAAGATGTAGCAGGGTCCACAGTGGAAAATAAATATCAAGTTGCACCACTTTTAAAGGGACATCATTTAGTCCACCGGCCTAAAAATCCTGTCTTACATTCTGTAAGCCCCACCACATGGCTTCACCTGTTTAGATACTCTGGAGTGAAGGGAACCCCCATTTTCCAAAGAAAACTCCAACCTACCACCACAGTGTTACGATGCTAGGGCTCACTCCAATGCACTCTACTGAAGAGCCAACCTCCCAGAGAACCAGTTTCTTGCTGAGATCATACAGAGGATGTGTAAAGAGTTAATTACCATTTTTACAAGAATCCTTGCTGCTTTCTTGTCGAGCGGGTGTCTGATGACTAGGCCCTGTAGCTGTCCACAGTTCATGGTTGATATCTGAAGACTGTGAAACATCCATTTTTACGATTGTTGAATTGTCACTAGTCCTTACCAAGTCAGAATTAGACACAGGGAGGGAGTAAACAGCATCCCAAGGGATCTCTGATGGATTTGGTTTATTGAAAGTGTTAAGTGACATGTGCACTAAAGCTTCATTGACGAAGAATGAATTATCATGACACAAACTTTCAGATCGGTTAAGTTCTATTACCTGTGGAAAGAAATACAGAAAAATATAATGATTTATTTAGCAACTTAAATGAGTTTCAGAAAGTCCTTAGCCCACAGGCCTGAAAATCCTTGCTCTAGCAATCAAGACTTTAATAATAATGAGGCTAGGAAGAATTCTACCATGTACTCTGTCCTCTCCCCTTTAAATGAGCTAGAACCAGAACCTTCGATTAGCAATGCACCATATATCGTTTTTAAAAAAGCAGCAGTATTCTATACCACTAGAGAGTTTCCACATAATTTAATCAAAGCAAGCAGCATTTTCCAATTTTTTGCTAAATAAAAAAAGTTGAAAACATATCCATCTATGCATGAGGAATTTGCAATAAATGTAATTTAGCAAACTTGAAAGGAAAATCAGATGCAACATAGTTCTTTCCTATAAGCCTATTAACTTTTACAACTTCATGCACTATCAATAAAAAACACACGTGCACCACAGAGTACAGAAAAACTCCCACAACAAATAGAATTGCCAAGCGTGGTTAGAGAGCATCCTAAAGGGAACAAAAGTCTTCTGAAAGATTTAACACTACTCAGTCCTGAATCAGTGTAAATCATGGTAAATATCCCTGGTGAAACAGACTTGGAATGTGCCATATCCAATTCACAAGCGAGAACAAGTCTCTCATATCAGAATGGTGCGGTTTGCTCAGTTCAGTACTTACACATGAATAGCCAGTTGATCTACAAAAGGGTGCATGTATCACTGAATATGACAGAATACTCTTTTTTAACATTTTATTTACTATTTGCCTGGTATTCTTATTTTACGGGTATGAGTATGTTGTCTGCGTGTGTGTAAATGCACCCATGCCATGCAACGTCCTCAAGAGCTCAGAAGAGAGTGTCAGATCCCCTGGAACTGGAGTCACACACCATTGTTAGACTTCATGTGGGTGCTGGGAACCAAACTCAAGTCCTCTGCGAGAGCAGCCAGTGCTCTTGACCTCTGAGCCATCTCTCCAGCCTCAAATTTTCTTTTTGTTTGTTCGTTTCTATGAATTTTTTTAAAACTTGGTTTTAGTTTTTGAGAATTTCACACTAATACTTTATTTGCATTATTTCCACACCTCTTGGTCTCCCTCTAGCTCTCTCCATGGCCCCTACTTGCTCTCAATTTCTTAACCTCTTCTTTGACTATTACTGTTACATCTACATACATACATTTGTAAATACATATAATACACTGAGTCCATTTATCAGTGCCTATAAGCTGTGTTTAGAGCTTCCCACTTGGGATTAGATAACCTCTCAGGGAATTAGTCTCTGGAGAAAACTGATCTTTCTTCTCTAAGCATCCACTGATAATTCTCCATCTTGAGCTGGAGAATTATCCAACTGTGTAATTTCCCCCACCCACCTTGGCATGTCACTGGTTTTGTCATTATGGAGATCTCATCAGATTATCACACTGTGGAGATATCACTGGTGTAGCTTCCCTGTCATGTCTAGGATGCAGGAACTAGCAGTAGGTGTCTTCTCCCTCTGGCTCCTACATTCTTTTTGCCCCCTCTTCCATGATGTTCTTGAGCCCTAGGTGTATGTAAAAGAGTGCACTGTAGATGTGCCACTTACTCTATTACAAGAAAATATCATTTAAAGGACATCCTTCAACTACAGAGAACCCAGAGTTTACCATGTACAAAACTGAGACACTCTTGGGAGCTCTTACACAAGAACCAGAAACTGGTGTTGGGTGAACCTGGGGTGTACAGGGCTAAGCCATACCTCCTTGCTCCCAGGAGAGAAGACAGCAGGGAGGCTCCTTTGGCGACTGTGCTTCCAGTGGCCCAGCAGGCCCTGCTGGACCCGCATCCTCTCTCGCTCCCTCTCCACCAGCCTCTGGCCCTCTCGCAGTCGCTCCAGGTTCTGCTGGTACTCCTGGAGCTGGCAGTCCAGCTCACTGCGGTTGCGCAGCAGCAGCTCCTCCTGTGACTGGCACTCGCGCTCCCGTGCCTGCAGCCGGCTCTCCTGGGCCTCCTGCTCTCGCCGCTGCTGATGGCACGTGCGATGCCAGCGCCGCTGCTCCTGCTGGAGCTGGTGCTGAAGCTTGTGGATGTTGTCCAGCTCCTCACGCTGCTTCTCCAGGTGGCGCGATTTCTCCTGGTCCTGCAAGAGGCCACCTCGGAAGGAGTGACGAGCGGCCAAGTTATCCTGCTGCTGCAGAACCAGTTTGTGGATCTCAATGTGGCTATCCTGGATGGTCAAGGCCGCCTGGAGAGCAGAAGGAAAACAAATGAGCAAGAACAGGCTTGGGTCACGCATGGGCTCTTAAAGGGCTCCCAGGGTTTGAACGTTTGTTGGTCGGTTGTGGGGCTCCTGGGAGGTGAAGAGGTGAAGAACTATTAGGAATCTGGGTCTAGTGGATGATAATGAGAGGCACACGTGCCCTAGAAGGGGAGATTGGGGCCCAGTCCTTTCTCTTTTTGACTTCCTGGTGACATGAGGTGCCCATCCCTGCTCTATCTGGTGCCATCCACCATGAAGTTCTGCTTCACCCAGACCAGTGTGGCCAAGTGGCCACAGACAAAGATCTCTGAAACCAGGAGCCAACATAAACTTTTCCTCCTTTAGCTTGTTATTTCAGGTATTTTGCCAGTGAGATGGAAAACCAATGCAGCTTTGCAGATTCTTTACTTCTTGGTTCAAAGTAATTCTAAAGACAAAATGCTCATCTGAATTATTTTTTTCTTAATACCCTGACCCTTTCCAAATTACATCCAAAGGCAGACTTTGAAGTTTCAAATAGGCTTGTCCACATTTCCTAGTGGTTTGGCCTGAAAATTTATATAAAGAAGGAAAACGATAAACAATCAATACTATTGGTTCATGGTCTCTAAGAGGGATTGGTTTCAGGATTCTGGCGGATACCTAAGTCTGTTATGTGGTGGTTTGAATGAGAAATGTCCCTTGTAGGCTCATGTATTTGAACACTTGGTCCCCACTTGGTGGTGTATTTGGGAGGTTATGGAACCCTTAGGAGGTGGAACCTTGCTGGAGAAAGTTAATTGCACGTGGATTTGCAGTTTCACCCTATTTCCTGATCTCCCTCTCTGCTTCTTCTAGGTAGACAAAGTATGAGCTCTCTGCTTCCTGCTCCTGCTAATGTGCCTTTCACCATCATGGACTCTAGCCCTCTGGAACTGCAAGCCACAAATAATATCCTGAGTTGCTTTTTATCAGGGTATTTTATCACAGCAACAGAAAAGTAACTAATACACTGTGGATGCTCAAGTCCTTATTAAAAATGGCTTACCATTTACAAAGAGCCTACCCATATCATCCTATATTGCCTCTAGTTTACTTATAATAACAAATTACAAATAAATCACTTCATTATCATGGATTCAGTGCAGTATTCAGCAAATGCAAGTTTTGCTTTGGGGAACTTTTTGGAATTGCTTTTTCCATGTTTTCTATCCAAGAGTGGTCAAATCAGAGGATGCAAAACACACAGCTACAGAGTGCCGATTGTTCTCCAACGCTTCTTTGGACATGTGATTGGCTGATGGGGGCGGATGGGAGGGTGTTTAAGTAAGTCCTTAGTCGTAAATTCACAAGCCTCCAAATTCCTATTCTATATCTCCTTCTCTTTTGAGGTCTCCCCAGTCAGCAAATGATGGGAATTTAAGAATCCATATAAACACAGTAGTATCTTTTATTTGAGTCCCAAACCAGAAGTTACTTGAGTTTTATATATTGCTTTCATGAAGACATAAAAATAAAAGTCAACTTTTTGGAGACTTTTGGTAAATAGTCTTTTTATAACATAATGCCTGAGAATAGCACTTAAAAGCATTTTTAGGGGCTATGTAAGTGGGTAAAGCTTGTCTCCTAACAGTTAGTTTTTGCATTACAGCAAGAAGGCCAAACATAAAAAACTAAGATGAAATTCATTTGTTTAATTCATAGATTGCTAACCAGAGGCTGCAAGATTAAGGGAAAATAGGTACTCTAAATCCCAGAGGATATTACCAAACCAATTTTAAAAAATTGTATCTGCATATGAAAAGTTTGGCAACATCACAGGAAATAATTGTCAGGACTTGGAAAAATGCTAATGAACAACAACAACAAAATCTCTATGAATGCCCTTGAAGGCTCTTCATTTTGAAGGTTCCCATTTAAAGTGCAAAGACGTGTAGAAGGGACAAACTGAAAACGGTGCACACTGAGCATGTGTGCTCAGTATGAGAGATACTGTCCTAGGGACAAAGTCACATCCCCCCACCCAAGAACTGTTTAAACTGCCCGAGTAACACACCCTGAGAAGATGGGGAGCAGTCATCAGCTCTCAGTTAGATCAGCAGTTTCCTATACTTTTTCAAAGTTAAAGAACTACAGTATTTTAAATTCATACTTGCCTTGGAGTACTACTCAAAAATGTATTTACTGGGGCTTTTTGAAATAAAATTCACTTTCCTTTCAAAATTAATTTTAAAAATTCAGGCTGTCTTTTGATGAACGGCTTTTGATTAATGTGAGTAGTTAGAACAGTGACTATGATGGAGAATAGGTGCTAGTTGTGGTGCTCTTTAAACATGGGTTAATTAGCATCGACCAATACACCAGTTGAGTAGTTAGAGCAGTGACTATGATGGAGAATAGGTGCTAGTTGTGGTGCTCTTTAAACATGGGTTAATTAGCATCGACCAATACACCAGGTGGACTCTGATGGTCTGACAGAGAAAACTACAGACTCCACACCACCTCTGGATTATGAAAAATTCTGAGGGTATCATTACTGTATGACAAACAAAAATTCAATATTTTGTGTGTCAAAACTAATATAGGCCCTAGCTCTCAGGTAAGGGTTACAATAAGGATAATTCAGTGTGACCGTAAAGAATTTTCATGCCTGCTTGACATTTAGGATGAGATTCTGTGCTATCACAAACATGCACTCGAAGATTGGATATTCATTTCCATATTTAAAGTTTACATTTATATGTAGGATAGAAAACAGCACTTTTTAAAGAATTCCTAACTCATTCTCACGTCTTACTTTGATCAAATTATTCTACTTTCTTTCTTTTTGCCATAAAGGTGTTTCTTCTCTCTCCTAAGACAGGAACCAAATTTCATTTTCATGTTTCAGACATGCTCATGTAAAAACTTCAGTAAGGGAGAAGATACTCTACTTCTAAAGAGATGACTATGCCAGGAAACAGAAACACTCCAGAGGCTGTGTTACCAAATCAGCTCAGGTAATGAGAATCCACTGAGACTTTGATATTTCCTATGTGGCTTCAACTTAACAAACTGCAGAACTTAGGTCAACAGGCTACTGAGCTTTTCTGAACCATGGATCTACATAGGGCTGTACTCAGAGGTGAACAAAAAAAGAGGTGACTCGACATATTTCCACCAGGCAACACAAGTCAGGATGATCAATATTGTCATCCTTGAGAATTACCACACTATCCTCAAGCTACATACATTCTCAGAGGTTCATTTGTTTTACATGATAAATTGATCTCTCAGATCATCTACCTCACACAAGCACATGTTATATAAGACACTGCAGGCATTCCCACAAAACCAGGAACAAGATAAGGAGCTTACTATTACCACTGTTTTTCAGATGTAGGCATGTCCAACCTGTGGCCTATGGACGGCAGGTGTCCCAGGATAGCTATGAATGTAGCCCAACACATGGGTAGATGATGACATGTTGTGTCACCATGTCAAAAGTTTAGACTCCCCTAGCCAAAGCAATAAGCCTAGAAATGCAATTGATATAATTTCTGAAGGAAAGTCATTTTAGTTGTTAGTTTTTTCAAATTTATAAAGAATCAATGGAAAATTAATAAAATAAAAATTAAAGTTTGATGAGTTGGCCAATTATAAAATAAGTACTTAAAATCAATACCTTTTTGGGGAAATACATACATTTGTTTTTATGTATATATATATATATATATATATATATGTAATTATGTAATACATAATTATATTATGTAATTGTGTCCATATGCCTGTGTGGTGATAATTATAAACCTAAAATAAGAGATGACTGACCCTGAGAACTGATTATGGCAAAAGCAACAATTCTCTTCCATTTTAATAATTTCACGGTCATGGGAGGAGGTAGGAAGCTGGGCAGAGTGTTCTAAAAGCTTTTGTAAAATGCATACATTATATAGGAAAATAAGAAGAGAAAATTAATGTTGCTATATATTCAAATGTAATTCAAAGTTTTAATAATTGATATAATGGTACCTAAACAAATTGGGCATGGGATCAATAAAGCTTTAGATAAAGAAGTCTTGACACAGTCAAAATATAAATAAGATGACAATCAAGTGCAGTCATGGATATATGTTTTCTGCTCAAAATGTAGAGATCATTCTCTTTTAACATTTATAAGGAATAAAACATGAAGTATGACTAATGTAAAATTAAGGGGAAAACTTTGGCCTCACTAGTAAGTAAAGAGATATAGATCAAAACAATCTTGTATCTCGTTCCATTTTTAACTGATGGGGAGTGAGAAAGAGAAGGGGAGAGAGATGACTGATTTGGGCAATGTTTGTTAAAATCCTAACAAGGTAAGTTTAGTAAGTTATCCTAAGGAAGCATTCAGATGTTTTCAAAGATACTAGAACGTAAGGATGTTCGAATTCTGTGCTATAAACAGCACAAAAGTGTAATAACAAAGGACTGAATAAATTCCACAGACTCAAATATTGTACATTCATTAAAAATCATGCCACAGAATAGTTGATGCCACACAAAAGTGTATGTTTCCAGTGAGTAATATAAACAGTGTAAAATCTGCAGGAACATACATCAACACGGTAACAATCATGTTTTTATTAGTTTTTAAAATTAGCATTGCAATAGTAAGTCTCTCTTTAGAACGGCAAGCCACTCTACTTGATTTTTATTGTCAAAATCTTCTATAATAGAAACATAGGCTTTATAGCATTAAAGATTTTTTAATCATTAATTTAAGCACCTGGGTGCACTGATCACCTCTTTTGTGCACATGAGCTGGGTGACGGATTATACAACTCTCCAGTCCACAAGGTAAGCATGATTCTGACGTTCAGTCTTCCTTAAAAGATAACAAGCCATTTGTGGGTAGGTTTGGTAGTCCATTTGCCTTTGTGAGCTCTAGCACAGTGACCAACCCAAAGAGGGCACTCAATCAACACTGAGTGACAAACGAATCAAAGCCCAAAGGAGCATGCAAATGATTTAACTGCTCTTCACCAAGGCCTAAGGCCACATGTGGAAGTGAAATAAGTTCAGGTGTGAATTTAAGTTTTCACCAGAAAATATGAAGTCATGCTACATTCACTTAAGAGTTCCATTGTGTCAGGCCAGAACATACGCATGGCAATTTTTTAAAGATATGAACTGTTTTATGGTTTCTGAGCAGAATGGTAGAAAACGTCAAACGTGGTGGTGGCACTATGCTGCTTCGTGATTACAAAACCAGGTGACATTCAGTTCGTCTGGCAGAGTCACACCTGGGGGGTTGGCATTCTTCTAAGACCGCTTACTACCTTTCAAATGCTCTAATTTCTAAAGTCTGGGAATCATCAAAGTACATTAAGAGAAACAGTCACAGGGTCAAGATGACAGAGGAGTTGTTACCTGAAGGCTATAGAGGAGACGGGTTAAATTCTGTATAGCTTGTATAATCTGAAAAATAAGATTATATGTGTCAAATTCTTGAAAAGCTTTCATTAGCCTCAATTTAAGAAAAGGCAGTGATATACTTAAGGTATGCATAGCTCACCTCTGACTGTGAGGAACCTGGAAAACTTCTATACACCACCTATAATACATAAAAGCATGAGAAAATAAATAGCCACTCTACTCCTGAAAAGCAATACTGTAGTATTCCAAAATGCATGATCTTCCCTCTCTTGTTTAACTACCTTGCCACACAGACCATCTCCTCCCACGTAAACGTGTTCAGAAAACTAAAAACCAACTTAATCTTGAGGGTCGCTCCCATGCAAACTTAGTGTTTAGAGATATCTGGCAACTTCTACCAATCATCCTTTAAAACAACCTAGATGATAGTGAGGAAACTTAGCAAACACTTAACTTGTCTCCAGAGATGGGTTGATAAACTTTGCTTCCTGAGACCACAGAACATCTTACCAGGCCTCACCTTCCCGATCTCAATGTCTGATGCCCAAAACAGCCCATGGTTTCACAGAGATGGCCCAAAGGAAACACTTAGCTGGTTCCCTCCAGATCCTACCTCAATTAATCACGATCCCAATTCAAAGACCATGAATGAGACCACAGAAGGCCATCTTTCCCTTTGGGATGTGGGTCTACGCCTCAGTCTTTGTCTCTTTCACATCATCACCCATTAGGGAAACATGTGCCCTCTGAGGGTTTCCAGTTCCCAGAACTGTATTAAGCATCTATTTATTGTATACCTTCTCTCACTAGTTGGCCAGCGAATAGTAAGACTTTGTGTATTCAACACTGTGTCTGAAAACCCAATAATGATGTTTAGCATGTAAGGGACACTCAAAGAACAAATGAATATAAATAGAATCTGACTGCATGCTATTCAGCAAGTAAACAGCAGTCAACATTATAAACTCCACATTTCACAAAAAGAGGTATCATCTGTCTCCCTGCCCTCTGAGAGCCTACAGTCTCCTGTGTGCTGTTTATATTAGTCTAAATGGATGTTATTTTAAGCCCTAAGAACAAGTAAGCCACGTTAACATTCTCAGGTAGCTCTCAACTTCTTGCTAAATGAGGCACGTAGCTCAAGTTGGTGATGAGCTAGCCAAACTGCCTTTCCCTTCATACGGCCAATTAAGGATTTCATTACTAAGCAGTCCCTCTAACAGAAAAAGGACAAAGGCTGAAAAGGGAGATGAAGTTTCACTGCTTTAGAACTGGGCCTAATTGTATAGAAGCTACCAGGGCAAAGAATTTCAGGTGCACAGTAAGTCCTTGCTCTTCTTGTGAGCACATTATTGCTTTTGTAGTAAAAGTAACACGCAGTATAGAATTTTTATGTCCTATAAAAATGACACATGTAGAAATGGGTTGGATTGTGCTACATTTGGTCAATTACACCCACAAACCACTGGATTTAAGATGGGAGAAGAAACTGTGCCTCATCTTTTTAATGGAGTTGTTCTGTCACCTAGTGGTCATCCTCCACAACTGCAGTTGATCATTTATGGAGAGAATGTCTACCCCTGAGTTAGTGTTCTTAATTCTTTCAGAAATTTGTTTTAACCTTATCTTATTGAGAAGCTAATGACAAAACATCTATTGTGCACTTATTTAAATCTTTATTTCAATATATTCTTTCCTATATCTCAGTTTGTTTCATTTCTCAAAATACCTTATTAAGAGCTCAATTTTCCAGAGAGATTAACCAAAGAGGAACCCAGACACTCTGCCCACTGATCTACCTGTGACTGAGTCACTGGTGTGATCCAACCCTACTGTCCATGCAGAGTTAAATTTACCAAAGACCAACTCTCCTTCCTTGTTTCCTTCACAAAAACAAAAGAGCAACTGAAAGCTACAAACTTTGGACTGAAAAGTGAACACTTCATGGATGAAAAGAGTGAGCATTTTAAGACAAATGAGTTAGGAATCAAAGTAAGTCCTGCATTAATTAAATTTCACTTGGGCCTATGAACTTTAAAAACGAACTCTTAATCACAGCTGATTTTTCTGTGAAAACTTGAATGCCAGACTTCGCTCTGTCCTATGTAATGAACCTGGAAAATGTATAACATCGTAAGATGCTATGTCTGTAAACACACATATACCACTTTTCCACACTGGCACATGTGGTACTTGGTAATAGACTTAATTCCATGTCAGACAAAGCAAAAACTCTTGAACCTCTGGCAGTCCTGAAAAGGCCAACTCACCACCTCCCAGAATCCCAGTTTTATTCTTCCTCATGTTTGTGACTTCTCACATTTGAAGTTATTAGGAAACTGCTATGCATGTAATTTCTACAGACAGAGAATTACAACCTACATATACAGAAAATCAGAAAGGCAGCAGCGCTTGAGAATACCTGGCCACAGGCAAAATGTGGTTATGTGAATTCAAAATCTGCAAAGGGAAGGTGAAACATAGGTAGTAGGAACACGACTAGAAAAGGAGCAGGCCAGGGTAGAGGACAGAAGCAAGACTATCCCGAAGCAGAAACTGTTCAGCTCCATCAGCACCATCTGGCTATGTAGCGTCCCAATGCCCAGGGCCACCTCTCAGCCAAAGAGTTGCCAAAAATATTAGGGAAAAGCAAAGGTTTGCAGTGTGGAAAGTAAGCCCAGAAGTCAGAGAGTGCAGACACACATACACATGAGGGTTTTCAAGCTTTTTGTTTTGTTTTAATAATTTTTCAGTTGGTTTTTACACCTATATGATATAGAAAGAACAAGAACATTTAAAGAAGAAATAAGTTAGAAAGCTTCAATATGAATATTAAAATGAATCATGAACAATTCAGAAAAACACTTTCAATCCACTCACTGCCTGACAGCTGAAGTTATTTTATTATACAAAGCAACAGGTGCTGGTTACTAACAAATCGGTTAACAATTAACAATACCTTCTCCCCTGCATCAGAGACAGCCAAGTCGGTTACCACACCCTGGAGCCCAGGATCCACATCCCAACAGCCTCTTCCTTCTGTCCCTTCTGTGACTAGTGCTGGAAGCACGCCATTGAGACAGAAACAAAAAGGACAGCATCAAACATCAGCCAGCCATTTGGGTTCTTCTGTACACAACTGAAGTGCACACTTCAAAATAAGAAATATCACAAAATAATGAAGACTGAATTCTCCTACAGGGGGCGCTAGAGCATCACAGAGCAAGTCCACAGTCCCTGCCCTCATGGAGCTTACAGGCTAACAGGTAGCAAACCCACAAGCAGCATCAGTCGTCACCCATCTTTTCAATTGTGCTTCTTTCTCGTGCTGATGTGTCCAGTGTTGTTTGTGGTTCGGAGTTCTACATCTTACTTTCACTTAATAGGAAAAAGCCTCCTGGGGAGGAAGAAATTTAAAACTGGTGCCAGATGGAACAAAAGCAAGGTCTCTTGGCAGACCCAGGTCCACAAAAGGCTCCCTCCGGGCTAGTGCAAGAGCCGCAGCAGATAAACAAGGTCTAGAAGGAAGGTCCAAAGGCAGGAGAGAGACATTGTTCTAGAAGGCTGAAGGTAGCTAATGCTTTATGGTTTCAGAGTCATAAAAACTGAGAGCCTGCCCCAGTTTCTCAGCATTTCCAATTTTCCTCACATTTCCCACTTAGGTTTTAAATTCACAAATACTGTAAATACTGTACATGTAACCTATGAAAACACAGAAGCGACTCCGGAAATGTTAAGTACCAAATGCAAATTTACCTTCACCCATTAACCTCAATGGGCAGGATTTTGTTTATTTACTGGCGAGAACTCAGTTAAAACTAATGCTATGCTCATTTTTTACTGATTCAAACGAGGCTTTGCAAAGCCTGGTCACACATGTATTTCGTTGCATCAATGTCTAATCAGAACCCTGATACAAACAAATATTCACTTTGCGATACTGTTTATTACAGTTTTTTCTTATTTGGTGTCATTATGCGTCATTATGTCTAACAAAGGAAATGCCTTTTCTCCTGTTTAAATTAACACAAACACTTGTATCTTTGAAAAATGAGTGTTGTCTAGGATTCCAAAGGCCTCTCTAAAACAAAGAAGTTCATGTTTGAGAGGAAACTGTGTCAAATGGCGTAATGTAAAAACCAAATTCATTGTGTCCAAGCTCACCAATCCTTACCAATAATGGCAGAAGAACAGTTTATGGTGACTTTTCTGTCCACTAACAGGGACCATTCCTAACTCCTAAGGAGATGTGAAAGGCCTTTCCAAAAGCTTACCCAGTCTCTTCCTCCTCCCCAACCTCCTCAAGAGAAATGAGGGCAGTTAAATAGGAGAAGCTGAGGCGGTGAGAGAAGGCGGAGAGGACCGGAGCTTGCATCTCCCCAGGTTCAGTTCAGGGTGGACAAGAGGATCGCCAGGGGACAGAACCTTACACAAGCACATTATACTTGTCCCCCTCATTAAGTGTATGGAGTCCTATAAACAGAGGACTTTTCTTGGCTCCTAACTTCAGCCTGGAAGGAGCCCTTCAAAGCCAATTGCAGAAATGACCCGTTCAGTTTCATGAGGAACAATCGTCAGCCCTTAGGGATTTTATACAGAGGTCAAACTCTTGTAGTACCATGCTCCAATCCAGGCCCAAATTGACAGTTCTACCACTTGCCTCTTCTTTCTCCTTTCTGATCTTAATATCAGACTGCCCTGGTTCTAGCAAATGGGTGTCCCTTTGGAAGGCTCCCCCCAGATCAATCATGGGAGATGTGAATTCCATAGGAAGAACTTTCACTGAAGGGAGGGAAGGCCTGGCCAAGTGCTCTGAGCAGCTGCAGGGGCAAAGTGGAGCCTCCCAGCTGTCCCTGGGGCGAGGCTGAAAGCAGCGGATCCCTGCATGTATTTTTAGAGAGAACTTCCTCAATGGCATAATGAGGCTCTTCTAAAAGGAAATCACCCAGGGCTATACAACTCCCCTGATGAATCTGGCTGTGCCAAAATGAAAAACATATGTGGACATTCTGAAAATAGAACTCTGGGATTAGATAAAGTAGAATTTGAATAGAATATAATTATTGGTACTTGTAAAAATGTGTAGAATTTAAATGTTAGACTGCTTCTCTATATCTTATGGAACCATGGGACGTTGTTAATAAAATTCTAAAACAGAGCTAGGTATGGCAATGCAGACCTATAGTCCTGGCACTTGGGAGGATCAGGAAATCAAGGCCATCCTCAGATACATAGTGAAGCCAGTCTGGGCTACAAGAAAAATCGTGAAAGACAGACAGAAAGAAAGAAAGGAAGGAAGGGAGAGAAAGAACATTTCTAAAACAATTTAATTCTCCAATCCCTGACCATTAAAGACATTCTATCATGCATATAATTTCTTCTGGAGTAAAGTTTTTACCAACTATACATGATGAAAAATGCACTTTTATACGCATTTTAGAATCCTTCATAGAATCCACTATTTAGCTTTAAAGCTATATACAGCAAACAGCATAACTGGGTTCTGAGACATTGCCTAAACCAATTTTCTACCTTTCGCTTTTCTGTATTTAAAATATATTGACAGCTGGGTGTAATGTGTACACCTATAATCTCAACACTCCTGAGGCACGAGGAGCATCAGCTCAGGCTGTCACAAAAAACAAAACAAAAAAGGAATATGTTTTCATAAATTCTGACTTGAAGTATATCATTACCCAGATCAAGAGTCTTTTGGAAGGGCTGGGGATTCGGCACAGTGGCAGACGGCTTGCCGAGCATGTGTGAGGCCTTGGATTCAGTTCCTGCTACCACAAAAAAGAATTTTTTGGCAATTTTGCTTTTAACCACACCATCAAACCTCACGCTCATATGTCTGCTCGGGGGTGGGAGGGTGGGGGTTCTAGCTTTCTAAGTTAGGGATTTTTTTTAGTTGATGTCTGTGAGATCATGTTTTTTAAAATGTGTTTGCTAATAGATTGCAGAGACCCTTTTTTAAAAAGTTCAAAAATCCATCCAAGAATTCACAAAGAAATGAGGCAGGGTGTGGTTTGGGAAAGGTACAGTGCTTAGCGAGAAGACAGAACAGCATAACCCATCAACTTAATTAAATCTTTGTCCTTAGAACACCAGTGCCATTAATATTCGTATATAGCATTTATTTATGGCCAGCACGGCTATTCTCAAGTGTTGGGGGGTTTTTCTCTGATTAAAAAAATATATACATTAAGGTCCTTCAAAATTGAGCAGTCACTGCTTTCATTTTATGTGACCCCTGTGTGCTGAGGGCCTGTGTCAGGCTCACTGTCAAGCCTGCTCTGTCACTTACAAGCAGTCAGCGATGCTGGAACATCCTGAGAACTGAGGGTGTTGGTGGAGATACTCTCTTCACAGCCTTCCTCGGCTGACTGGCTTACATCACCCATCTGTGAGGCCTTCACAGCAACTTCAAGACTCTCGGCTAAGAAGGAGAACAAAAATAAATTTAAACAACAAATATATGTATATAGTTTAATCTACCAGCTGTGTAGCAGGCAGGCTGTATGTGTCCCAGGCTAGCGACAAATACAGTCCAACACAAAACTGTAAACTTACTTAAAACATTAAGTAAGTTTTCTTTCCTTCCTTCCTTCCTTCTTTCTTTCTTTCACAACACAGTTGCACAGATCTTAGTGTGAACTTTGTAGATGATAATGTCCAAAGTCATGATACAATATCAAAAGATTGGACACCTCATAGAACAAAAGTTGGTAAAAACACATTTGCTCTGCAACTATTTTTATATAGTCCAGAGAGCTAACAATTGGTTTTAGTTTATTTTGAGATAGGGTCTCAAGTATTCCAGGCTGGCGTCAACACTCTATGTAGCTGAGGATGACCTTGATCTCCTAGACTTTCTGCCTTTACCTCTCCAGTGTTAGGACTACAGGTGCGTGCTACCAGGAGTTGATACAATGCTGAGAATTGAAACCAGGGTACATGGTTTCATGCTAGGCAAGCACTATACCACCTACGTTAAGCCCCAGCTTATTTTCTTATTTCTAAGTGTTTCAAAGCACACATACAGAGCTGCAGAGAGGGCTCAGCAGTTAAGAGCACTGGCTGATCTTGCAGAGGTTTGGTTCCCATCACCCACATGACTGCTAACAACCATCCTATAACTCCAGTTCCAGGGATCTGATGCCCTTTTCAGGCATTGCACACACAGGTATACTTAATAAATGCAGGCAAAACACTAATACACATAAAATAAAATAAAGTAAATAAAATATATATTTGTTAAGAGACACATAAACAAACACATACTAATAGATCCCAGAGAGGGTGTTACCTATAAAGACTAACATACTTACATCTGTCACTTTACAGAAAAAGCTAACATCCCAGCAATCTATACCAATATTTTCAGTATCCTTTTGCATAGGGATGTTAACACAATAAAAAAAATCCATTGTAGGGCTGGAGATAGGGCTCACTGGTTAAGAGCACTGACTGCTCATGCAGAGGACCCAGGTTCAGTTCCCAGCACCTACATGGTGATTAAAAACCATCAGTAACTCCAGTTCCAAGAGATTCAATGCCCTCTTCTGATCTCTATGGACATTGCACAATATGGACATACTTACATACATGCAGGCAATATACTCATAGACATAAAATATTTTTTTTTAATTTTTAAAAATACATTGCATAAAATATCTCAAATATCACTTTTGGCAAATCCGTATGCTAAAAAACATCTTATAAGTCAATTAATATCCATACAACATTAGGCATTAAGATTTTATAGCTATTACTCAGAAACATTAGTTAATCTTCAAAAAAGTGTTTCCTCAAACTTGCCTTTAACAATATACAATCCGATCTGGACTCTAGTCCATTCTCCCAAGAAGAGGGAATTTATGTCAGAAACAAGTAACAAAAGTTGCTCCTAGGGTCACAGACTTAGGTTCACTTGGGATATACCACCACATACAGAAGATATTTTTGTTTACTATAAAAAGGGTCTCAGGTCAAATGTAGAATACTACAATTTTGAGGATCTTGTAAATATTTCTAAAATACCCTATCCCACCCTAACCAATGATTCGAGATTAATTTGATGACAATCAGGAGAGACTGAAGATGGAGGAGACACCTGCAGCTCACCATGATCCAGGGGCTGTATCACCAGTCATCAGATTGTCATACATGCAAATGCCACACAGAAGAGCAGGCCAGCAGCAGTCCCTAGTGTGACTAGGGAGAGGCTTCTAGAGGTTGAAACTGAGCTGGCCTGTAAGGATTTGTGGGAGCCAAGCTAAGGGAGGGAGGGAGAAGCAGCAGTCCAGCAGAGCACAGAGATCATCCAAAGTGTGGATTCAACCGCCTTTCTTCAGACAATGATGGCCTCACCCTGATAAGAATCCACACTCAATCTCTCAGCTGAAGTTAGGTTTGATCAATGACTCTGGATTGGATTCCCATCTGCAGCCTACACAATACCTCAACTGCTGTGGCTTTGCCTAGAGCAACAGGGTCCCTGGTTGTTCCTGCTTCCTTTACCACGTAGACTGAAAGACTAGAAGCCAATGGACTTTCAACATTTCACTAGGGAAAAGTGTGACGGAGGCAAAGGAAAGGAAGCAAAGTCACTGGCTAAATATAAGAGCAGATAACTTATTCCATGGCTTTCTCATGAGGGAGGGGGAATCATTGGTTCTTGTCAGTCTACTTGGCTTTAGCCCCAAAATACATCTTGAATCCGTTTCCTTCCCTTTGCTTCCACTGCCAAGGATTCCGGCCTAGATCAACGCATCTACACCTCGCCTCTGGGTTCTGCACTTACTAACAGGTCTCCAGATAAACCCATCCCTTTCCAATCTGTTCAGCATTCTGTACTATTGTGCTTTTAAGACATGCGCAAGATCACACCACACCCACCATTAAAAGTTTTCAATGATTTTCAGTGCCTTTATAACAACAACAACAACAACAACCTTTTAAACCATACCCTCAAATAATCTGATCCTTACACAACTCTTATTACCCCAGCTCAGGCAGGCAACCCTGTCTTCTACCACTAGGATTTCTTCCTTTCTTGAACATTCCATCTTCTGGGTCTTTACATTTAAGTTCTGCCAAGAACAGTTCTCTTGCAGATCGCCAGACAGCTGGCTTCTTCACACCTCTTAATATTCATCTTCAGAACATAACCTGTAGCATGTCTTCCCTGAGCACCGTAAAGGAAATTTCACCATTTTACTTCCATGGGATTTTCTGAACTACCTTTTTTCTTCTGTATTATCTATCTTCCCCTGCTTGGAGTCTCAGAAAACATGGCTTCCTCAGTGCCACAACAGTGCCCATGTTTGGTGCTCAATGACTATGAATTACAGAGGAGATGGATGTGACTCTACCCATGGATCCCCTTTACACACTATTAGGCCCTTCTCAAGACCCCACTTTCTTCAATTCTGAGAGGAAGCGGGTATACCCATAACTTCTAAATTCTCTCCAAGAGAGAACATTCTGAGGTTCTAAACCTGTGTCTGGCAATCACTTTCTACAAAATGTCCAGTCAATACTGTAGGTATTGCGGGTCACAGGTTCTCTGTCAAAACTTTCCTTCTCTGTCACTGTAAGAATGAGCATATGACATGATGTGTCAACCAGCAGATGTGGCTATGTTCAAAAAAACTGCAGTTATAAAGACAGGCAGTAGGCCACACCTGCAGGTGTCCACCCTCTGTAATCTTCCACCATCCCTCCGAACACTGCATTCCTCGCCACTCAGGTGGCGGCTACTTTGCCCCTTGGTCCTCACTATCACTTCCAGGCCATTAGCCCCACCTCTCCCTTAAGTTCATTTTCCCTTGAAGCTGCTCTCCCATCCCCCTTTCTGCTACCTCCCCTGTCCCCTGGTCACTCCTCTGAATTCCTTGAACCTTTTGGCATTATCCTTCCTCCACTGTTAATCCTCTCAAAATCTTCAATAATTCAATTTTACAAGTTAAGTACCTCTATGACAGTGGCCTTCCATCAACTTGACTTTTCCTCCACCCTACCTGGGCCACGACCTCCCACTGTTTTACCCTGGACTTTGTTATTACTATCTGTTCTTTATGCCACAAAGGGCTCATTTTAAACCACAAATCAAGTCACTCCTCCACTCCAAACTGTAATGCTCCCCATTTCAGTCAGGATGAAATACAGAGTCCTTTTCTTAGTCCATGTAATACAAGACCTAATTAACTTCTGACTCATTCTGTGCTTTCCTCATCCCCATCTCCCACTATAGTCTATCTGCATGGCTGCCTGCAGCCCTTGATATTCCCCAGACACCCCTGGTCCTCACCTGCTATATTAGTTACTTTTCCGTAGCTGTCAAAACACCATGGCCAAGGCAATTTATAGAAGGAAGGGTCTATTGGGCTTATGGTTCTAGAGGGATGAGAGACTATCATGGCAGGGGAGGCATGGCAGGAGGCAGTCAGAGCAGAAAGCTGAAAGTTCACATCTTCAAGCAGGCACAGGAAACAGTGAGGCAAACTCGAAATGGGCAAGGCAACAGACTCTCAAAGCCCACCCTCAGTGACATGCTTCCTCCAGCAAGACCACACTTCCGAAAGGTTCCATGGCCCTCCCCAAATAGCACTACAAACTAAGCAAGTGTTCAAATACTTGGAACCTATGGGAGACATTTTCATTCAAACCACCACACCTCTTCAGAGTGTTAGTACCTGCTGTTCCTTAGGTCCAGGACATTCTTTCCTAAGATACCACATGGTTTCCTCATTTCCTATCTGTTTATATACTACTGTATCAAAGAGGCCTTCCCCAGCTACCTGATATAAAACAGAACCACCCCATCTCCAGAGCTCTGTAATTTTCCATCCCCTGTATTTTGCTTATTCCTCTTCAAAGCATGACATGGACAACCAGACATACTTATTTCTTTATATACTGATATTTCTACCTTGCTCTACTGTACTCTTGGCACTAATATCACCCTGTGTGACACAGAGTGATAAACATGTTCTGAGTTTGTCAAACCAAATCATTTCCAGCGCGACCCACCTTCTTTCAGCGCAGCTGCCAGTAAGGACGCTGCCTGGGGAGGCTCTCCCGGGTCAGGCTTGATGAGGAGGTGGGGTTCCAGGTGGACATCCTCAAAGCCACTCAGTTCCCCAAGTTCAGCGTAGATATGCAGCTTTTCTTCCAAATATGTACAAATCTGTTGATCTTGGTTACTGAGTATTTCTATGAAATAATATTCATCATACAAGATTATGAGACTCGTGAAGACAAATCTTAAAGATATAGACACCACTACTTAGCAGCAGTCTGGCTCAAAAGATAAAGTGCATTTTTGTTGGCTGAGAGAGACCCAGGTTCAAATCCTGACTCTTCTACTTGCAACTACAGCCTCTGGCAATTGACTTAACACCTCTCCCATCTTTCACTGCACTGGATAAATCAATGAGCCTTTCCCATTGCCCAAATTCCAAAAGAGGTTACAAAGCTATTCTTTGTTTATGAAGGCTGTTTTCTATTAAGACTAACTACCCAACTCAGGAAAGAAAATTGAGGGGGCCTCTCTGCGATGAGTGAACGCTCCTAGGGGAGAATAGTGTGGGGCTGAGAGACCTAGGTCTTCAGTTTGTCTTGGTCAAAGCCAAACACTGGTTTATGGCCCTGCTTCTAAACATCCAGTTTCTGTGACCAGCTTTACATGCATCAAATTTCCTATTATTTCAACATGTTATAAATTCTTAAAGCCTGGAGATCCCAACTAGCACTGAATCCAAAGTGTCACTATTCTCTGTACACTTCAGTATCACCGATGGGGAGTTTAAAATACTCAAGTCTACACCCCCATGCCTGCAGATTCTGCTTCAGTTGGTTTAAGGCAGTGAGGCCGGTATTACTTTTAACTAGCTCCATAAGTGACTTCACTGTAAGGCCTGAGGTTGAAAATCAGTGAGACAAATGTATTTCCTTACTTCAAAGATTCGTGCTCGGTGGCCTTGCTTGTTGGACTCCTTGTCCAGTCACACAAGTGTGACACGGCAGCCACTCCAGTGCTCACCAGCACCATGTGGCCTGCAATTATCATTTCTTATGTGCATTTGTGTGTATATCTTAGTCACTTGTACAGTTTGGTGTCAAGTGGTTTTGGTGGAGAGTAGGTAAAGTGGACCTCAAGTCCACAAAATTAATCACTTAAACCTTTGCTCATGACAAGAGGGCTTTCCCATCACTCAAGAACACTGGAGAGCCAGAGCTGAGCACACTGTACCTTGGCATTGCTGAATTTTGGCCAGTCTGGCTTCAGCTTTCCGCCTCTCTTCATCAGATTCACCTGTCCTCCCTGCTTCTTCTTCTGGGCAACTTGAAAAGACAACAGTTAAGACATCACTGAAACCAATTCCAAGAAGCTCTGAGCTCATTAGAAAAACATGGGAACTTGGCAAAAGAATTAGTCACAAAGACAAAAAAATTAGCATGAAAAAAATTCATCATTCCACTTTGCCAGATCGGTTTTTTTGAGTATTTAAAGGACCTCACATGTTATAACACATAGTTCAAAGCCAGCTCTACAGGATGACTCAAATATTCCAACACAGACACAACAACAACAGTAACAACACTAGTATTAAGTTATGAAATACAACTAAGGTAACAAAATTTTGCTTTATACACTATTTGGAAATTCCTTTTAATGGAGATAGGTTAGAAAGATTTAGGACTTAAAGTATGCATGCTATTGGGTGAGTGTAGGAGAAATGGAAGCAATTTATAAAATACCAAGATCATCCAACTAATCAAATTACTACTAATAATTAAAACAATCACCCCCACCCTTGCCCCTCACTCATCAAAACTATCCTTGCACAGGTGACAAGGAATAAGTTAACTTAGAACATCAAGATTCGCCAATCATTTATTGAATGATTCCTCAAGGTACACAGAGAAACATAGCCCACGGTCCCTGCCCTCAAGGAGCTTCCAGTGTAACGAAGCACACGTGTCTACACATAAAGTACCACAACTACAGGCAATATCTGACAAGAAACAAATAAATGCCTTAGAGAGCAGATGCGACAGCCTGCCAGGTAAGACAGAGACCACTTGACTGAAGAGGTCTTCATGAAGCAGGTGAGATGGGCGCTGCGCCAGCTGCACAGAGGAGGGGAGGGCGCAGGGAGGTGTGCAGAGGACAGAGCTGCAGGGGAGGTGCTATGGCAGGCGAGGGCAAAGGTCAGGGAGCAGGCAATTCTGGCTGAGGCAAAGTTTTCATGCAAGGGAAACATGGTTAGAATATGTTCCCCAGCAGAGCAAGTTCATCCCACAGATGACAGACAGCAACGCTACCTTTCTACCGCCTGCTGGATCCGCCTCATCCAGTTATTTCGTTCCTCCTTGGAATTGGTATGGATTTCATACATCTCAGGACCAGACGACGAAGCGCTAATCAAAAACATACCTCTCTCTTCATTAGCAACTTCTCTAGCAATAAGCTTCTGAAGGGAAATAACTGATGGCTTCTGGTCCTGCATGAAAGAGAAGGATGCACAGGTGAAACCACATTGTCCCCAAAGCAAAAGTCACATGGAGCCCAGGAGTCACAGAAAGCAACAGGATTGGGCAAACTTCATCTCACTTGTCATCTTTTCAAAAATCTTCAGATGTTCTCCGCTGGAGAGGGGAAAGGCTAGCATACTAGCTCTGTCATCGCTGTGACAGTGTTCAGCCCCACCAGTGGAGACAAAGCATTCAACCTGTGGGGAACATTTCATACTCAAAGCAGATGGAAAGTGAGGACTTGGGGGAATATGTGTCCTTAAGATTGGTGATTTAGAGGTCGGAGAGATGGCTCGGTAGCTAAGAGCACATATTGTTCTTGCAGAGGATCCATGTTCAGTTCCCAGTGCCCATGTTAGGTGGCTCACAACTGCCTATAACTTCAGCTTCAGGGACTCTAATGCTCTCCTCTAGATTCCACAGCTACTGCACTCACGAGCACATACCCACAGAGAGGCACACACATACGCACAGCTAGCTAATTTTTTAGAAAAAAAGATTGGTGGCTTAAAGAGGCAACTTAAAAAAAAATCAGAGGGGTCAGGAGAAAGTTATCAAAACTACTATGGTCAAGGAAGAAGAGATGGGAAAAGGTATATCAAATATTACAAAAGACTGAGAAAGATGAGAACCTAAAGAGTCCTTTGGATTTGCCAATTACTTTCAAAACAGTGATGGAAACAGGAACCTAGAAAGTAAGGGGTAGGTCAGCAAACGTGAAATCGGGGAGACAAGATCCAAGAGTCCCTGGGTGTCACCAGCCTCTCCTGGGCCTCAGCCCCAGAACTGCTACAGTTCTACCTGCAGGTGTTTCTCCTCTCACCAATCAGATGATCACTTGGTGAGCAGGTGTGCTGGATAGCTTCAGTTGTCAACTTGACACACCTGGGTAGAGAGAACCTCAACTGAGGAAGTTCCTCCATTGGACTGGCCTGCGGTCATGTCTGTGGGTCACTTTCTTGATTGTTGAATAATATGGGAGGGCCCAATCCACTGTGGGCAGTGCCATCTCTGGGCAAATGGTCCTGCATTATATAAGAAAGCAGGCTGAGCAAGTAAGTATCATTTCTCCAGCATCTGTGTTCTAGGTTCCTGATCTGAGTTCCTACCTTGGCTTCCCTTGAAGACGGACTGTGAGCTTGAAGCCAAAAATCCCCTTTCCTCACCCAGTTGGTTTTTAGCACAGCAAAAGAAAGTAACTATGACAGCAGGTTGGGTCTAACTCCTCTTCTTATCCTAAGTACACTGTCTTGCATAGAGTGAGCATTCAATCAACGCCTGAAGAACTAAATGTAACATAATTCCACCAGAAAGAAATAGGAATAAAGTCTAAGAGTTGGCGTCCAAGTTGTAATTCAATCAGTTCTTCTACCAACATTCACTGTGGTCTTTCAGTGCTCTGTGCTACATCCTGGGGACCCCAGATGAAGATCTTGATAGTCTCTCACTTGACTCAAGAGCTGCAATTGAAAGAATGGTCAGAGGAATGCCTGCGGGATGAGCAATATGGGGATAGAGTCTGTTTTGGTCTGTGGCTCCCACCACTGTTTACAGAGCCTGCCACAGCATGCGGTTTTGTTTCTCCCTTGTGGACTAAGTGATGCCTTTATCCAGAGCACGTCACTCCATTCTCCACTACTGACTGCTTGGTACTGGCTTGCCTGCCTTCCAAGTGTTGCATAGCTATGCCATATCTGGAGTCATTAGCCAAGGCATCTCTGAAGTACTTTTTTCATGTTGTTTTAGAGCACTGTGAAAAGAAATATAGATCCTGATGGAAGAGACTACTGGTCTACCCAGGCTCATGTTTGGCCTCTGGACAAGGAAGGTAAAGCAGCTTTATGGTAGATCTTCTTGAATCCTTTCCTCTGTAATGAGAGGGGACTTTACACATTATTAAGATCCCTTATACTATTGTGGATTTATTCTCCAGGATATTTCCCTTGCTTCAATATATTATTCAGCTTCTTCTTCTCTGCATGTGAAAATGTAAGAAGGGTTTGAATTGCTTGACATGAGAGAACATGAAATTATTATTGATTAGTGTTACATAGGAAGGGGGAGGTGGTAGGATAATGTCTTTCAAAAGGGAAATCTAAAAGATAAAAAAGAAGAATTAACTAAATTCCTGAAGACCAGAGGCCTATCATTATTCATACAAAGCACACAAACACAAGGGATGAACAAGATTTCACATCCTCAGGAATGAAAGTAACATATCTGCTCTGGAGACAGATGTCACACACTGGCGATTGGAGGGCTTAATCCAGTCTGCAAAGATATTTTGATTGTGCCATAGAACTTTAGAGCCAGTTTACAAAGTTAACAGCATTTGAAAAATGGGAAATTCTACCTATCATAAATACTGTAGAGTTATGGGTGCTTGGTAGAAACAAAAGCCTGGTATCCTGGACCATATTCTCACTTAATTTAAAGACATCAGCTTTAGCTGAGTAAGCTCAATTCACTAATGAGTAAGCACACTAGTTCAGGGCAGTCCTCACTGTTCTCCACTGTCTCCTTGACACTGACTACTTGACTTATTTACATCCTCGCCCAACCTCTATGGGCATCTGGAACTGAAGGCCTCTGATAAAGGATGAGGAGGAGGGAAGGAGTGAATGTTCTAAGCCCAACTGTTACACTATATCCATTGGGTGCCGACTCCTTCAGCTAGTGATTCCACTGTGAAAAGAGCCTAAGCTTGCTTTATATTTTGAACTTGAGTTTGCAGATGGAGATGTCCATCTTGTCTTTTCTACTGTTGTTTGAAATTGCCTTCTTTAATATTCAAGAGATTCTTTCAAGGCTCAATATTCCAGAACTTGATGGGCATACCTACTTTATCTTACCTCCAATTTCCAGCTGAGTGCTCTTAAATAACATAAAATAAGACAAAACTCTCCTGTAAGGACACTATATTCTTGCTACTTTCAGATACTTATCTTCTGACAGTTTCCAAATTTAGCCTGTTTTCTATACCATATAACAAGATAAGCAACTATTAAAATAGAGGTTTTTCTATTGACTATCTGTGAGTACAACTGTGAGATATCTTCCTAAAACTCTAGGGTAGGAAATAGGGAAGACAGACCTGTGTAGACCCTAAGTTAATGATTCAGTTCCCCAAGATGTTCAGTGTAAGATACTTAAGACCTGGGGCTGCTCTCAGAAAAATGCAACTAGAAAGCATGAGATTCAGCAGTAGGGTGCATTTAACTCTCAAACGGTAAGCTTTCTCTTTTGCTCCTCAATATCACCTTTATGTATGCGTAGTTAAGTTTCAGACTTCTAGAAACAGTGCTAGTAACAATATTCTTTTACAGATGGCCAAAATATTCTACCAAAGGAAGCTAAGTTGAGGTCAACTTCACTCCAAGGTGAGCATCACAACTTGATCTGAATCCATATGCTTCATTGCCTCAGAAAACACTATATCTGCCATCACATTGTGTCTAATTCTTGGTCAGTCAGCAGGTCATTGGTCTTATCAGACCACTCAAGAAGCAGGATTCATCTCTCTTGCCAGGGTTTTGGTACTGAAGAGATCTTCATTTCTATAAAGATCTGATGAGAAAATTTCTCTTCCAATCTGGCTCCCACCATCCCACAGGTTAAATACAATGGCCCCAACCTTCTTGGTTTTGTCTCTGTGCTTTTCCAGAGTTTCTCAGGTAGCATAGAGAGGCTGCTACACAAATCAGAACACTGTCATGAAATTTTTTAATAGATCCAGTGCAAAAGAATCAGGGCATGGGCGCTTTGTATACGCCTCCACATAATCCTCTTTTGTACACAGAATCAGAATAGCAATGAGAGGCAGCAGGCTGAGCAGGGTGAAGAAGTCCCTAGAGCAACCCCACCAGCACACGCAGCCAGGCTCCAGTCTCTCTGCATAGACTCTCTTCACTAGTGAGACATGCTTCTTTATTGTCTCTGGACAGCAAATTTGAAGCTTCATGAACCTTTGAATTTTCCAAACCCAAATGGAGTGATATTTTCTAATGTACTCAAATAGCCTACCTCTTAATAGATAACAAACATTTTTATTTTAAAGAGTCACCATTATATAGCCCTCTGGAATATTGTGCTTTGACTTCTTTTCTCTAGGAGGACCTGATGTCCCACAATACTAACAAGGAGTTAACTGGTGATATCTTCCTTCTCTATGCTACTTTGGACCACACTGATGCTGTGTAAGATACATTATAAATCACTGATCTTCAGTGGTAGGCTACATCTACAGATCACAAAGAGGAGGTTGGTACATGAGAATCTTCCATCATTAGAAGCCATTGCAACAGGAAAATAATCTTCTTTAAGACGAGGATGTAGCTCAGTGGTAGAGCATTTGCTTAACACACACAAGGTCCTGGGTTCAATCCCCAGCACCACAAAAAAAAATGGAAAGAAGAAAGAATTTTGTTTAGAAACCATGATGTTCTCTTGTTTAGAAGAAGGAACATTATCACGACAGTTAAAAATGAAGCTAGTTAAGTGGTATGATAAAAGGACCACCCACTAGGAACGGAGAGCAGCATGCTGGAAAGGACCTACACCCAGCATTATTGCTATGCTCAACACTGCAGCTGCTGGAGCTGAGAACAAGGCATGGGATGAGGATGGGACCTGGAGAAAAACTCAGATAGCCAGACAGCAGAAAAGCACTTGGAGGACCAAGGGCAGTGTCTGTTCACCATCAACATCATTTTCACAAGTGATTGACCACTCTACGGAACTCGTTATGAAACTTGTCAGAGCAGTAGGAATAGACTGTGTGGGTATGTTCTCGCCAAGTGACCACCTGATTTCAGTAGGAATTTCAGGTATTTTTCAAGGAAATACAGCACTATTAAAATATGTGTTGCATCATCTTATACTTACAACAGCTGCAAAGATGTATTTCTGGTCTTTTTCTTGCAGGAAGAGCAGCACGTCAGTTAGAAGTAAGGCTAGGATATCTTCAAAGACAAAAACGTGGCAATATTAAGGATGTGAACCAGGCGACTATTAAATATTTTAATTTCACGCTTGAAATTTACATAAATTTAACAAAAAATAAAAACCCTTAGTGATGAAAATTTTATTTGAAAAAAACATTCATTATGATAGCTAAAGATATCTATAATAGCTGAAATTAGAAAATTGTTTAAGTGTACATGTTTGTGTGTACAACTATAGATAAACTAGGCCTGTGTGTAACTATAGCTAAAGCTGTAGAAATTTTTTAGTAGTTCAGTTTTCAAATGAAAGAAAAATATCAGATATAAAAGAAGACTCTTAGCTAATAAGATGATGTGAGCTGGTAATCTCAGTGTCTAGGAAGCTGAAGGAGGAGGATCATGAGTTTGAAGCCAGTCTGAGTTACATAGGAAGATCCTGTCTCAACATGCATCCAAGACTTCTCCCCACCAACCCTAAAAGAAGGGTTCTAAGAGCATGAAACATACCCATACCTTAGGGAAAAAATGTGGCTAGTTAAAAATGTAAGAGGGACTGCAGTTAACGTTTTTCAATACAATACTATAAGTTGTTACTCAACAAATGTCACTGCTAAACTTCCATCAAAACTTGATTATCCAGGGCTACAAAGACGTTTCAGCAGTTAAGAGCATTGGCTGCTTGTGCATAGGACCTGGGTTCGGTTCCCAGAACCCACATGATGGCTAATAATCTTCTGTGACTCCAGTTCCAGGAAATCCAATGCCATCTTCTGGCTTCCATAGGCAATGCACACACCAGTGCTCTCACATACATGTAGGTAATACACTCATGTGCATAAAACAGATATTAATTAAAAATTTAATTAACCTAATCATCCTTCAGTATGTCATGAACTTCAAGTAATTATTAGAGAATAGTTTCTCATTTTCCTTATTTGCCTATGGATGTTATGAAGATGAAGTCTTAACAAGAAGGCTAGACTCAAGGTCCTTAGCTCTGGCTATACAGAAGACTCACCTGACCAGCTTCTAAGCCTGGGCTTCACCTCCTGACCAAATAAAATCAGAATTTCAGGAAGGAGAATTGAGCACTAGTCAGTTTTCAGGATCCAGAGGTTTAAGAAAGCACAGGTCAAACAAAGTGCTAGCTACATGATCAGTTCTTGAGAACCTAAATAAAGAGCTCTGGACCCTAACCAGACTACCAGAGTCAAGTTAAAGCCTGTTAGCAAAGAGTACCACCAAGGAAGAGTTTACCCCAGGGCCAGTATGTGCGTAGATCTGTCATATTACTTAATAACAAAGATGATAATTCAGTTTTCTCATTTCTTCCCTCCATTGTCTGACAGCTCCAGGCTATCTTGGCACACAGCACACCCTTACTGTGTAGGTGTACACTGTCTCGCTTTCAACACACATTTACCAGAATATTTCTATGCCAGCAATTAGCAGAACTCCCAATTCCTTTGATTTCAAACATCACAAGCTTGCAAGTTCATGAAAGTACATGTGAAGAGTTTTGCTTAGGACAGCAAACTACCATCAAACGTGTGTTTCACTGGTCACATCTGAACTTCACAACCTGATCTTTCAGATGAAAAAAAACAAGCATTTGTGAAGGCATACCTGAAGTTCTAACCATGTGTCTTTTGAAAATCTGCCCTCTGTTGAATAAGTTATGTGTACAAAAGGAGCTATTGGACTGGTACACAGTACCTTTGAAACGACCTGTAGCGGTTTTCCAGTAAACAAGCCCATCATGTAAGAGAGTCCTTTCCTTACTGATCAGGGCCTGCTTTCTAAACACATGGCCATTTTTGAGCTTTGTGTATGTTTTGTTTTCAATTTTACTTAGGATCTCAAGCCACTTTTGGTTCTTCTCATACTCATTGACTTTCAGATCCACAGCTGCGATCATGTCTTTAATTAAGCCAAGAGCTTTGCATAGGTCTGTGTGTTCTTCAGTCCGTTCTGCATGAAGAAAAAAAAGAAAGAAAATTATAGTAATCCAGAGTACTAAGATTTCTTTTCTTTCATTTTAAAATATAACAAAGATCCTATAAGAAAAATGTTGTATTAAATTCAAATATTAAAATATCTCTCTGGGGCTGGAGAGATGACAGTTCAGCAGCTGAGAGCACTGGATGCCCTTGTGGAGGACCCAGGTTCAGTTCCCAGAACTAACAAGTCTGAAACTTGAATACCAGGGGATCCTAAGCCCTCTCTGGCTCTGTAGGCATTGCACATATGGGTACTCTTACGTACATGCAGGCAAATAGTCATACACATCAAATAAAAATAAATAGATCAGGGGCTGGAGAGATGGCTCAGCAGTTAAGAGCACTGGCTGATCTTGAAGAAGACTCAGGTCATAATTCCAACACCCACATGGTGGCTAACAACTGTGTATAACTTCAGTTCCAGGGGATCTGATGCTCTCTTCTGTCTTCCTCGGGCACTGCATGGCATGAATGCACTTACATATATGCAGGCATAACATTCATACACATAAAATAAAAATAAAATTTAAATTTAATAAATCAAAAAATTATTTTGATAAAATATTTCTCTGTATCCCCATGATATAAAAGACTTGCATAATTTAATGTGCATTAGCTGACAATATGATGTCTGACTCTAGGGATAAGTCTCTCTACAACAGTGTGACAATTCATCTTCACCGTAAATTTGACTGGATTTGAATTCCCAAGGAAACATGTTTCTGGGCATTTCTGTTAAGTTTTCAGAGAGATTTACCTTAGGGAAACCCACCTTGAATGTGGGTTACATGCGCTGGGGCCCCAGACTGCAAGCAAAAAGGAAGCAAACTGAGCAACAATATTCATCTCTCTGCTTCCTGTCTACAGATGCCATGAAGCCCGCTGCCTCACACTCCTTCCACCATGATGAGCTGTATCCCTGCAAACTGTGAACCAAAACCCCCTCCTCAGGTTGCTTCCAGTCAGACATGTGTCACAGCAACAAGAAAAGTAACTAACAGAAGCAGGAAATATGCCACGAGTTGATCTGGGCATTCCTTCTATCTTCTTAGAAACAGGTAAACAGGAAATCCTACACCATGTTTCCTAGAACTGTACCCAGTGGGAGAGCGAAGCCCATGTCCTTGCACAAATGATACCACAGGGTGATCTGAATGAGCACAGACTCATTTGCCTTCTGGGTTTTTTCCCTCCAAAAAATAATATTCAAACCTACATTAGCATAAATTACTTATATTAAGCATTAATATTATAATTAAAACCTTTTCTTTGATGATGAAAGAATATTCTAAGGTCCCCAGGCACTGTGCCTAGTGGAAGTCAGCCGGGCTCATGCAGAGAGAGCAGACTGTCACCAATTTCACTTACTCTTTAAAACACTGACCACTTACTCTCATCTCCAGATTATCTTAAGAAAATACTCTGGAGGAATTTTTGGATCGGCTTCCTGAAACCTTGGATGAAAGTAAACTTAGCTATTTTCTGTATCTAATGATAAAGATCAGCTAGTTGGTGTTTACTCAGGTGCCTGGACCTGAAGCACTAAAAGGAGAGGAGGAAAGGAAAACTGGCAAAGAATCCAGAGCCTAGAGCTACTGAAATACATGCTTAGAAAGAGCAGTCAAGAGGAACAGAATTAGTCCTCCAAAGGGTCTAGACATTCCCAGTTTCTAAATGCCTTCACAGATACATATGGGCTTTATCAGATCACCTCACAGAGACATCGATCCCCATCTTCCCAGGGAGTCTTTCTCACTGCCTTCCAAAGAACACCTCACCACGTCCATTCTCTCTCCTCCACAGAACCCTTCCCCTCCAGAAAGGGGTTTTACTTCTAAAGAACATATCTTACAACTATAAAAACAAAGTAAAGAAAAGCAAAGTTAAAGTACAAGATAACTTGGAACAATTCCAAGAAAAGACTCAAAGTCTTTTGACAAATTACTCTCTCGTAATGCCTTGCAACTCAAAAACAGCATCAGCCTCCCTGGGTGTCTAGAAATGCTGACCTTGGGCTCTACTCCAGACCTACTGACTCAGAATAGGCATGCAAATGAAGTCTGAAAAGCACTGTCATAACCATTAGGTAGCACCGGAGGCTCAGGGAGTGACTGACCATTGGCAAAGTCTGCTCTGAAGAGGAGGTATCCATCCAGCACTGTGCTGACTGACTTTGCACCATAACTCACAATCACAGTGCTCACGTGCAGTAGCCTCTGTTCTCTATTTTACCAGGAATCTGCATGGATGAATCCTGGAGTACAATCATTTTTTTAAAATATTTTATTTATTGTTTTTGTTTTACATGTATGAATATATTGCCTGCATGTATGTAAGTGCACCATATGAATACAATGCTCCTGAAGCTAGAAGAAGGTGCTGGATCCCCTGAACTGGAGTTACAGATAGTTACAGATGGTATGTGGGTGCTGGGAACTGAATCCAGGTCCTCTGCAAGAGCAACCAGTGCTTTTAACTGCTGAGCCATCTCTTCAGCCCAAAAGATCATTGACTGACACAATCTGACACATTTTATAGCTTGAGGTATTATAGAAACAAGAGAATTCAAACATAATACGAACTGGAAGACTTTAATTCTGTTTTTGTTCTTCTGCTGAGAACAAAATTTATGACACGTTCTCTGTATATTATTTTTATATTTTCTTATGCATTAAATTATAAAGAGCAAGAAAACTGAGATATAAGGAATAGACAATGCCATTTTTGCCTGGACTTAGCTCTAAATGTGACTGAGAAAATGAGAAAGGTAAATTACGCATGCCTACTCTTACAAACCCCTTCCCAAAACATGCTAGAAATTGAATTTTGCTGAGTAAAGATTTAAGCGCTCATAATCATTTTAATTATTTCTAACCAATATTAATAAAGGCAAGAAAAACAGATCTTCCTTACTGAACACTGGGCACTTCTGAGATAATCTAATTTATTTAGAAAAATTTCATAAAGTCAGCATCATTATTTTCACTTTATGATGGAGAAAACAGGCTTCATTAGCTTACCCAACTAATGAGTAAAAGATTCAGTACGGAAGAGTTTACAGTCTAGTCATGTGCACTGGGAGTTTCTTAAATGATGCCTAAAGGTTACTCCCTGGAATGTAATGAATTGACAAGGCCAGTCATTCTCCAACTAATAACTCATGGCTTGGGTGCCCTAACATTTGCTGACAGAATCATGTTTCTTGAGACTGCTGTGAAGCTAACAGGAAGAAGAGGAAAGAGAGTCTGACACAGGAAAAACAGAAGGAAAAGTCACGACAGACTGAAGAAGCCCGCATGGTATGAGCTCCTCGTAGGAATTCAGAATATTAGGAAGCTGAGCTATCAAAGATAATATCTCAACCAAGGAGATGGTTGAGCCAGGGGGTAAAAGCACTTGCTGCCAAGTCTGATGACCTGAATTCAGTTCCTGAGAACCCAAATGTAAAGGAGAGAAGCAACTCCCACATGTTTTGTTCTGACCTCCACACACACCATGCCACAGCCCACCTCCCCTACATACACAAATAAATAAATGTAATTAAAAAAAAATCATCTCCCAAAACAAATCTCAACTTGAAGTCTTTAACAGTTTCCTCACAACAAAAACAGTTATGAACGAAAGGCTACAAACATTCACAGCTCTTGAGGACTCCTCAGTTACGATTAAAACAAATAAGAGAGGCAAAGGCTGTCCCCACAGTCATAACTCACCCTTTGTGTATTGCAGTATCCTCTCCACCAGGACTGGGTATTTTGTGATGCGCTGGGTGACCAACAGGATGCATTCTGGGATTCCTCGGCGTCGAGCCAAAAGATTGCTATTTCGGAGCTTGAAAAGTATATACAGTTTTTATATATACAAATTCTGCTTGCATTTATTTCTCACTTGAGAACTTAATAATAAATACAGACTTCTATCCAGACTTAATGATCATCATTAATTAAACCATATATATCATCATTACATTGTATGCTTTTGTCATTAATTTTAATCCCACCATCTTCTACAGTGTCAAGAACTTTCAAATTACATTGATGTACTCCTAACTCCTAAAGTAAGCAGACTCTCAGGATTCAGGCACTGAAAATATGTTGGAAAATAATCACAATCAAAGTTAATTTTGATCAGGTTAGGATTACAATTTGTTTTTCTCACATGTCTTCCTCCACCTGCAGCACTTGAAGTTTCAACTCATGGGGGCAACTTTTTTCTAAGCATTTCAAAACATTCTTTTAAGTTTTCAAGGCCCACTACACATGTATATGAAAGCAGAAGAGAATCTGGTAGCATTCTTAAAATGATAGATAAAAATTTAGAATCCCAGAATTTTTATAAGATAAGTTTCTTCCACAAATAAACCAGAAAGTCGAGGAGAGCAGGGAGAAAGAGCACTCAAATTCAAGACTTAAGAGATATAACCACCATATGTAATCCATGAATCCTGGTCAGGCCCTGGCTTAGTAATGCAATTTTAAGCTTTAAACAGTGAAATCTAAAGATACCAAATAAATGATTGATAATTTTATTAAAGTGAGCTAATACTATCATGATATTCCAAAAGATAAACTGTCCAGAGATGCATATCATAGATAAAATTTTATGATGTCAAGAACTTGATTTGCACTAATTCAGTCTGATGCAAATCCATGTAGATTCTATGTTTGTTTTTTATACTTTCGTTTTTCTGATATATAACTTGTCAGGGTATCAGAGAACTTCCCAGAACATTGCAACTATTCTCAGAAGTTTGGGAGACATGGCCTTACAAATATAAGATACCAAATGAAATGAAATGAAATAAAATGAAATGAAATGGAAAAATATTTTGCTAGCATCCAAACTTTCCTTCTTTACCACAGACCCACCACTTCCTGCTCACACCCCTGAAAAACAGAACCTGGATATGACATTTGTTTAGATCACACAGGACACAAGCATGGGCTGTTTTCCCAGGCTGGTTTACCACTCTGTAACACAATTTAAAAATACTTGCCTTAATAAAGTTCTGAAACTTTTTGTTCTGCTGGAGTTCTTTAAAGAGGCTCACAGCTTCTTTGTGATGACTGCAGAATTCTCCATAGATCTTCTTCATTTTACTCGCATTTTCCTCTGAAAACTGAGAATAACATTTCCGTAATGGTTTATAAATGTAGTAAGTTCACAGAGAAAAGAACGTGTAGTTCCCATGTATCTTAAAACATCATGGGCTTTCTGAGTACAATCACTTCCCTTCCCCCAGGCACTCCTTAAATTAAAATAAAAGGAAGTGATTGAATTGTAAGGACCAACATAACACAATCATATTATACTGAACTTCAAACAGCCAAATGAAAAAAATTCAATATTTTTTGTTTGTTTTTCATACAACTTCATTATTACAACATATAGTTGTGATACTTTTTCAGACTGAATGTCCAGACATTACAAGTGGATCTAGGGGCAGGCTATCATTAGCCACAATGAAAACTGAATGAAGAATAATCAAAATGCCCATTTATTAACTGATGGGGAGAAGGAAGGATGTGGGCTGACTGTTTCCATCAGCATGACCTGCAGAAAATACCCCTAGATACAAAATCTCAGGTAGCTCTTTATAAACATGGATAAGACTAGTCTACAGTTTAGATGAAATGGCAAAGGAAAGAAAACAGCTAATTTTTAATACTGTAGAAAGACTCACTCTTCCATTTTCCAGATGTACATGGCTATATTGTTCAAGCCTGAATAAAAAGATGCATACACAGAGACTGGTAGAACAGCCTAGAAACCTGGGATAGTCAACTGAGTTTTGGTAAAGGTGCAGAACCAGTTCAGCTGGGGGAGGGGAGGATAGCCTTCCCAGCAACTGCACAGAAAAGAAAAAGAAAGAAATACAAAAGAACCTCAACCTTAGTATCGGGATGTTTACAAAAGAGATCTAAAATGCTGGACATGGCGGTGCAGGCCTTTAATCCCAGCACTTGGGAGGCAGAGGCAGGAGAATCTCTGTGAGATCGAAGCCAGCCTGGTCTACATAGTGAGTTCCAGACTAGTTGAGACTGCAGGGATCTCCTGTCTCAAAAACAAAAACAAACAAACAAACAACAACAACAACAACAAAAAAGAAAAATAGAGAAAAAAAACTCAGATTGGAACACAAAATAGTGTAAAACATGAAACTATAAACTTTGGGGAGAAAATGGAGAAAATTCTGAGATCTCAGATTCAGTTGCTTAAGAGGAGAAAAACAAAGCTAAACTGTACTCCATCAGAATTGAAGAAAAGGCAAGTTACAGATTTGGAAAAACATACACTCAACAAGATCTAATACTTCAATATGTAAAGAAATCTCAATATTCAACACTAAGGAAAAAGAAGCCAATCCAGCTAGAAAAGACCCATGTCACCAAAAGGACATGAGGTAGTAAAAAAAGCATCTGAAATGTATTCATCATTAGCTTTTGGGGACATTCAATAATCACAGTAAGTTCCAACTTACAGCTCTCAGAACAGTTAAAATAAAACACACAACATAGGATGCTGGCATGGGTGGGAGTAGAAAGCTCTTGGCAGCTTCTTACAAATCTAAACATGCAACTACTAAGACAAGCCATAAACTGGATTTCTAGGTATTTATCCTAGTAAAGTCAAAATTAAATTTGCACAGAAATCTGCACATAACTACAGCAACTTTAGTTGTAGCAGTCAAACCTAGAAACAAAATGTCCTTCTACAAATGAATAAAGTATGATACAGCCACACTGTGGAATGCTACTTATCACTAAAACAAAATGAACTACTGACATTAACAGCTGCCTACATTATTTTTAAGAGAACTATGCCAGGTGAATGTGCTAATTCCTGAAAGACTGTATACCATGTAATTCCACTTACACAATGCTGTTGAAATGACGAAATTACAGAAACAGAGAGTACCAGGACCTCGAGGGGAGGTGGAAGCAGGAGAGAGTAGATACAACTACAAAAGGTTGGATGAAGAAATCTTGTGATGAATACATTATCTAGACTATACTAATGTCAGTCTCATGATTGCCAGATTGTTGTTTTGCAAGATGTTACCACTAGGGGGCGATAATTCAAAAAAATTTAAAGTCTCAGATCTTAGCTCATTCCTATGGAAAGCACTGAGAAATGGAGCACAGATCCTTGCTTTTAATAAACCTTCAGGTGATCCTTATGTTTCTGAAGTTAAAAAACCAAATTATTGGTTTGGATGATAACCACCCAAAGATTCCTGCTGACTATATTACATCATCCAGTCTTCTAATAGCACATGGAATCTGTATGGTTAGACTCCTTTGTTCCCACGAAGCATGACACCTAAACCCATTATCTGAGGATGACGCCAGTTTACTACTTGAGAAAAGCTTGCTGACAAAACACTGCATCGGGGTTCCCTTGCCACACATACTGTGCATGCCAATGAGGAAGAGGAGAGCAGACTTGTCTGTCTGTCCCAATCCTTTTCCCCAAAGGGAAGTCTACACCTCATTCATCAGGTCACCTGGACCATGCTAGGTGATGACCATGACCTAATTTAGGTCCCTGCTTTATCCACACAAATTAAATAAACACAGAGCTGATAAAGACATAGTCATTAACTATGAAAAGAACAAAACAGGTTCCAATGATTAGATGTCAACAAAGGTAAAATCATGATTATTTATATTTAGGAAGAATAAATTAAAGTAATTTCAAATGACAAAATTAAAACCTTGCATTTCAGTTTTGAATGCACTTGGCATCCCAACATTCTTACTTAAACTGTTGTACAAAGTCCTTTACGCTTGCTTGGCTTGGCCGTCCTGCTTGTCATCATGTTTTAGATGAATTATGAAGACAGAACAGTCTAGGGCTTTAAGCTGCAAAACAGAGCCCTCTTTGATCAAAATGCAAACATTATTCCTAATGTAGACTTTAAAATTGCTAGACATGTAAAATCAGCTACTCAGCAAAAAAAACTTAAATGTTATGTGTGTGCACTTTATTGTATTTAAGGACATCTGTACTAATAAACCTAACTTCCCTCCACCAGCCTTCTTAGCACAAGGACTGAAAGCTTAATCACACTGTAGCCTGCAACAGAGCAAAAGCATTTCAAACACTGATTTCTTAGAAAAGATGTCACCTTAGCATCTACCTAGGAAAAACCATTCTAAAGCAACAGGGTGGAACTTTCCCCAAGTGCAACAGACAACTTCAAAACAGGGCACTCCACTGAATGCCAGGTATTTCTTTTTTCCTTTCTGTTTTTACATCAGTCAGTCATCCAACAAACACTCCAGGTTCTAGGACCTGCTGTAAGTGCTGAAATATGGTAGAGAAGAATCGCTGTCTTACTGGGATTTACAGTCTTGTAAAGTGAAGGCTTCCCCTGAAGGTCACTATAATTCTAGGCTCAACTTGACTCAAGAGCAGATTTGGACCTGTGTCCCAGGTACATACCTATGAGATGTGTGATGGCTACAAAAAGTCATTACAACCCCTTTTATATCTAGACAATGAGAAAAACAGCATCCACCTCACAATGCCATGAAAATTAAATGAGATACACACAGGGAGATACACAGTCCCTTCCATTTCAAACTGTTACCTCCCTCTATGTGAGTATGCTTTTAACAAGAACCCTTCAGAAAGGTGTGGCCATTGTCAAAAGTAGTTACTGTATTAGCCAATAGCACAGCCCATCCTCAGTAAAACTTCAAAAATCCTAAGCACCTGAAGACAGGTGTTATTTATCTTATCTCCAGGCTAAATATTATAAAATGTTTATATTCATCTTCCTAGGATGAGCCAGCATTAAAAACACCCATCAGACTATCACGGGCCCAGCTGAGGACCTATGTTATTAGAAGTCCTCTCTCATAAAAAATCCGAATGTTCACCATGAGATTCAGTTACGACAGTGGCGCCTGGGGCAGGCAGCAACAGCATGATCACGACAGGTCCTATGGCACACAGAGGAGGTCACTGGCTGTTAGACAGCTCTCTGGTACACATCTTACAAACCAGGATCAACCAACATCCAATGAAAGAAAACCTGCCAGGCCCATCCGGCAAAAACCGTAATGAAATCAGTTCCATTTCTCCAAGGGTTTTTATCATGATAAAGAGCCTGAAAACTTTTAGGATTCTGAAACCAGGACCCTTCTCACCTGCTGTACCAAAATGTCTCCAATTCGGTTGATGACAAAATTCCTGTCGTTACCAGCACAGGATTCCTGCCTGCGCTCCTTCATGCTGAAGAAGAAATGCCTGTGGACCTCCAGCAGCTCGTCCAAGCAGGGGAAGATCTTGTCCACAGTGCTGTGGTCGAGCTGCAGCTCCTCCTTCATGCCCTTCCTGAAGACCTCAGACATGATGAGCAAGGTCTGGATGTGATGCATCTCTGTCTGCATCAGCTCTGAAACAGGAACATACCCATGATCCAAGCGAGCTTTGAAACACAGGTGACAGGTATGATCATGCACTGATAGTGTTTGCTTCAAACAATTTAGAATTACAGATCTCATTTGCCTGTAATGTACCAATTCACTTGTAAAACATATTTCTGTATTTATTTTTATTTTATGTGTATAAGTGCTTTGCCTGCATGTATGTGACTGCACCCATGTCATGCAATGTCCATGGAGGGCAGAAGAGGGCATTGGAACCCCTGGAACTGGAGTTCTGGACTGCTGTTAGCCACCATGTGGGTGCTGGGAACCAAACCTGAGTCCTGTGGAAGAGCAACCAGCGCTCTTAATTGCTGAGCCATTTCTCTAGCCCCCAACTCACTGTTTTTAATAGATCTGACAGATGGAAATACTAAATAATAAGTACATAATCACCATTGTATAGTTTCATAAATCATTCATTCTCCTTATTAATACTACTGATTTCTTTCATATACAAATTGGGTTTCTGAACATGCTTTATTGAGTTAAGAAATTTACATAACATTTAGTTGTAGAGATAATATAATTAAAATTTTATTTGTCAGAAGCAAACAAACAAAAAGCTCTGTAAGTGTCCCTGCTGGCCTAAATTACCAACTCAATTCTCCTTATTATACAAATAAGAAAGAAAGACTACTTAAGAATAATAGGAATATTTCCTCCAATATACAAGTCAGCACTGATTAAACATGTTGTTTAAGTTCCATATATTAAGCTGTTTTCTTTTTTCCAGATATTAGAAGAGGATCCACAGATGTAAATCAAGATGAACCAAATGTTTCTAAAGGATTCTATTCCTCCCTGAATGCTTTGTAAAATATAATTATACTTTCTGAGAAGGAGTCCTTTCTTTGATTTTTGTGTTGAGTATAAGAATAAATAATTTGGTGAAATTAATTAAACTAAATGTAAGAAAGTCCTTCAATGCTCACAACAGCGTTCTGCTGCAGGATCAGTTTCCAAATTCCATTTCTTCAGAGGATTTGATATAAATATACATAAGATATGCATGTATGAAAAAGTATTATAACTAAACTTTTAAAATATTCAAAAAATAAGAAAACGATTTTAATGGAATTACCTCAAAAAAATGAACAAATTGCTACTAAGCACCCAAAAAGATGTTTAACAGGGCTTAGGATGTAACTTAATGATAGAAGACTTGTCTCTGAGGCACTACCACACACACATACACACACACACACACACACACACACACACACACACACAAGCTCAACATCATTAATCACTGGAGAAATGCAAATGAAAACCAACCACTGTAAACACAGTAGGATAATTATAATAAGAAAACATGGAAAATAAACATCTTGGTGAAGATGTGGAGCAAACAGAGCTCACCTCCATTGCTGATGGGATGGTACAACTGCTTTAGAAGACAGTGTGCAGTTCATCAAAAGATTTAAAATGAGGTTACTAAATGACTTCCAAAATGGAAACAGTACAAAAGGTCCATTCATAGGTGATTAGATAAACAAAACAGAGTATCAGTTGACTACCAAAAAAAAAAGTAATAAAGTACTGATGTATATTTTAAGTAGGATGATCCCTGAAAAACATCACATTAAGTAGCAGGATACACACTACACACACAAGCCCCAAATAAGCAAACTGTAAGGAACAGAAAGTAGAGTCATAGTTGCCCAAGGCCAGAGGAAGAAGGAGAAATGGGGCATGAGTTCTAATGGGTAGAAGGTTTCTTTTAGAAGTGATGCAAATGTTCTAGAATCTAACAATGCCTTATAGGTTCACAACTTTGGAGAACACACTAAAAGCCACTTGGTTACATATGGGGTTGAATTTTATTGTATATTAATCCTCAACTTTTCAACTCCATCATGAAAGAAAATAGTAACTCCACATGTCAGAGTAGGAGGACTACAGGGGCTGCATGGTCTTTCCAAACTTACTATATGTCTGGACAAAGATTCTAAAACATCAGTCATATAGAGGAAATGAGTCTAAAACCAGCTGTGGAGGTGGGAGAGATGGCTCAGAGGTTAGGGGCACTGGCTGCTCTTGCAGAGGATCCAGGTTTGGTTCCCGGCACCCACATGGAGATGAGCAACCGTCCATAATTCCAGTTGCAGGGGATCCGACACCCTCTTCTGACTTCTGCTGTCATTGCACACATGGATGCACTTACATATATGAAGGTAGTGTACTCATATGCATAAAATAAAAATAAATAATTTTTTAAAAACAGCTGTATTATTGCATCATAAACAGAAATCTCTTCCAGGAACCAACTAATTTTAAAAAGCTAATACTTCTTTCCACATTTTAGTGCCTCCTCTGTGTTAATACTTAGCAATATCATCTCATTTCATCCTGTAATCCTTTATGATCCTAAGGCAGGGATAATATCCTACTCCCCATCTCTATCTGTGTGGGTGTATGTACCTGCATGATACTGGGAATGAAATCCAGAGCATGCTAAGAAATCACTCTACCACTAAACCCTTGTTTTGTTTTTGTTTCCTAGATCTTCCTCAGTGCTAGGCAGCTCAGGCTGGCTCCGGAGTCTCAATCCTCCCAAGTGCTAGGATTACAGGCAGGAACCACCTTGTCAGCTTGAAGGGAAGCAGTGAGGAACAGAAGAAACAGATTTTGCCTGGGGTGCAAACCTTTCTGACACCAAAGGCCATATCATGCATGATAATTCATCTCAAACTGGTTAGATTTTCTTTTTAACAGCATGTGAGATTGACAGTTAAGTGAAAAAAATGGCAGCTGAGTATTAAGTACTTGAGAAATAAACACTGGAAGAGACAGCAACTGCCTCTCAGTTTCTAGTGACTCAACTCCCAAGGTCCCTGGCAGATTCTAAAGCACACCCCCAGGTCCCTTGAAGCCCCACAACCCCTACCTACTATGGATGAGCAGGTGGCCCCCCAATGGAGGACATACAAATACAGGTCACGGAAATGAAGACCCCACCCCAGCTCTAAAGTAGGGTGTCTTGTTGAAGCTACTTTTTAACTTGTTCTTTGAACTTCTAAGTTTTTCAGCTTTGTTTTTTCCTAACGAATCTATAACTTAACTGTTCCTATTTCACACTGCCTTCACTCCCAAGAGCACACAATAGTGAAAGTTCACTGTAGTTGAACATTTAGGACTACAGCACACCAATGCTGTTGTAATCTGGCTGCAGATTCTAGCGTAGTCTATGCAGGCAGTACCCTGGCATGGCAATCTAACGGTAGGCCACAAGCAGAGTCCTAATATCTACAAGGCCAGAGTGGGTGTGGAAGTTCACTGTGGCTCTTATATGAAGAGGTAAGTACATTTAAGCCCCAGAACAATTTATATCTATCATTGTACTACATATGGTGAAACTGAGGTCCAGGGAAGTTGTCTAGTTTGTCTGAGATCAGGCAGCTGGAAAATGGCAAGACTGGGACTGAACCAGATCTGTGCAGTTTCTACATCCAAGCCCTTTCCTCCACGTCCCAAGGGCATATTCGAAATGCTTACCAAAAATGACATCTTGTCTCTTGATGACGTCCTTCTCCTGCCTGCTGCAGAATGAGGGGTCCACCGCAAGACTCCAAGACTCAGCTTCGAACTCCTGGGCATCAACGCTCAAGTCGCTCCATAGAGAAGAATCCACAACATCTAGAAAAGAAAATTGCAATGTACAGCAACACATTCGTCACAACTGCACCTCGATGAACCATGTCCACAGGCTCAAACCTGCTATGCACACAGAAATATCTGAAAACAGGAAATGAAATGTAGGAACCAAGATGGCTGCCCCAGGGCAAAGAAGAGCAGGTATTAAAACAGAGCTTGCACCTGGGCGTTGGGGTGGGGGTGGGGGTGGGGCTGGGGGTCGGAGGCCCTTTGATTTGTTTTGGCTGTTGAGTGTTCTTTTTGGTAACCTTCAGAGTCTGCACTGTTCTTAACAGAATCTTGACCTACTGATTCCTTCCTCCTTGGGCTATTTTACCCTGTTTACTCAAACCTGAATTTTGAACTTGTCTACTTGGTTTGCCCTTGACTTGGCAAGATACAAAGCAGAGTGTGAGGTTTTGAGTGACAAGTAAATGTAGATTCTTCTCATAGAACTAAACACATACACAAACATCTCTGAGGAAAACTAAAGTGTATTTGCACTAAATGAAACTAGAGATTCCAGCTCAGGGCTATGAAGATGAGATGACAAAGGATTTGAGGAAGGAGGTTCTGGCAGATTCCACTCCTCTCTAGACAGCATTTCCCTTCCATTTGGCTTGCCTTCCCTTATTGAGGCAACTTGGAAACAAACAAACAAACAAAAAAACAATTCCCTAGATTGAATCGTACTACAAAATATACTTTTAAGGGGCTGGAGAGATGGCTCAGTGGTTAAGAGCATTGGCTGCTCTTGTGGAGGACTCGGGTTCAATTCCCAGCACCCACATGGCAGATAACAACCGTCTGTAACTCCAGTTCCAGGGGATCTGAAACCCTCTTCTGACTTCTGCCAGCATTGTATGATATGGTGCACTTACACACATGCAGGCAATACACTCATACACATAAAATAAAAATAATAAGTAATAAAAAAGAAAAGTAGAATCTATACCAAATGGACACCATAAAACTTCTTTTGAAGAGAACAAGAAAGAGCTGGGGAGATGGCTCAGTAGGTAAAGTATTTGCCATGTAAGCATAAAGACCGGAGTTCTGGTCCCCAGAACCTATGAAGAGGCCAGGCAGACACACTGGCCTTCTGTCATCCCAGCACTTAGGAGGCAGAGATGGGATCCCTGGGGCAAGCTGGCTAGCTAGACTAGCAGAACTAGTAAACTCTGGGTTCTAGAAACCCTGCTCCAATAAATAAAGTGAAGAGTGACAGAAGACACCTGCTGTGCACTTCAGGCCTCCACAACATGTGTACCCACACACAAAAGCAAAAATATTTAAAAATGAAACCAAAGAATACACTTCCATCTTACTTCATGAAGTATTCCTTTCAGCAACTGCTCACAGAGACCAAGAAGAATACCAACACATCTTCTCACCTTCCATCACGAATGACTCCGTGGAGGGAGAGGAGCCCATAGACTGGAACAGCTCATCAGAATGAGATCTGCTTCGCCAGTTGCTACTGTCACCCTCAGACTCCAAGGATGTCACTGACCTTCTGAAGCTGGAAGGGAGAGAGGGGAGAAGAGTGAGCCCTGGAAGCCACCCTGGGCCATTCAGGTGAAGCAGGACATGAGGGCTTACCTTTCCAGAGCGGTGCCTGGGACACTTCTGGACAGTGGATGCACCTGCCCTGCAGCTTCCTTCCTTCCAGCTGGCAGTCCGATCGGCATGGAGGAGGAAGGGTGCAAGGAGAGCGCAGGCTGTGGGGCGTCCCTGACAGAGGAGCCTGGAAGCACAGGGGACACCATGTGCTTCACGCAAAGGGCAGTATTTACAAGTGAAGAAAGTCACATATGTCTAGAAAGGGGTGCCCTCAAGCAGCCACTTGCATGCCAGGCTCAAAGCCAGCCTCCCTGCCACCTCCGGGCACTTTTCAGATGTCCCTTCCTCTTCACACCCTTCTGACACCCATGCCGCAGACCTGCTCCTGCACCTCCCCTGGAAGTCTGTGGGTGTTTGGGGTGACACAAGCAAACAAGAAAATGGAACTGGGAAACATTGGCCAGTTTTCCCATAAACCATTGCTTGTACTCCTCAGAGCCGGCTTTAAATAGATGAAAGGTATTATTAGCACTGTTGCCAGAATGCATACGGTGTGTGTAAACAAGCAAACGCCCAGGCAGCAGCTCAATGGAAAGGAATGATGCCCGGGCATCCACCTCTTATAGCAAATGAAACCCCAAGCCCAGCTGAGCTGCTCCCTCTCTCAGGCTGAAAATCAGTGCTTGCATGCTTTCCTGGATTGTTCTGGGCATGGATGTGTTTACATTTGGTTTGAACTCGAAATGACTCTGAGAAAGTATTCCAGCCCCTTCAGGCTGTAGCTACTGCACACCCATTCTGGAGAGAAAGGGAGAACTACTCATAGAGACTGCAGGATATAACAAGGGATTGTATACAGGAGGACCATCTGAGATCTTTAAGTTACAAATTCTAAGTCTCTTTTTAGTTACATATGTAACCCTATGAAAACATGAAGCATCTTAGAATTGTTGTCAAGAGATTTTCGAAGCCCAGGTAAGGGAGTGTGGATCAGAGAACTATGACTGCCAGCTCTCCCTCAGCCTTGCCCGACACCACACCCCAACGCATGTCATCATGACTGCACACCTAATTGTCCCTACTGAAGTGGCTTTCACAATATCAGTCATGCTTTGTTACAAGACTGAAACGAAAAGTGACCACGCACTTAAAATTCCTGCCACACATCATGCAAAGCAACTTCAGGCAGAAGAAACTGAAAAATCTCTCACAATAAAGCAATAGGTTTTCAAACTTAGAAGATATTATTGTGACTGACTCCTGCAGGTAATGCAAAGAACTTCTGAAGGTCACTGGTTCTTTTCAGAAGAAACTATTTAGACTTCATCAATGTATAATTAAAAAAAAAAAAACAGAGCCACTAAATTTAGAAATGCACAAAACCTAGGCATGCTTGGTTATTTCCTCATCATCTCTAAGGTGCTGGAAGATCGCCTCAAATGCAGCGAATTCAAGCACCAGGTCTCCATGAAAATGAACCATGGTGACCACTGAGAAGCTATAGAGGCCAAAGCCAAAGAATTTTTTTTTCTACTAAAGTTTGTAATTCTTAAGAAGAATTCAGTTTATATGTATAAAGATACTAGTATGTGCTACTCTTAGAGAAGTATAAAATCATGAACATTTAATGCGATGTCTTCTCTTTCCTCTCAATAATTGCTAAATTAATAGTGTATATTCCACTAGACAATTCTTAGAACTGAGACAATCAGATCAGATCATTTCCCCCACATAGCCCCCTACTGTTCAAAAACCATAGGCTAAATACAATGTGGACCCTTAGCCTGGCCTAGAAGTTTATATCCTTCTTGACTTCTTTGCATAATTAAAATTATGCCATGCACATCTTATAAAGAAGAAATAACTGGGCTAACAAGAAAACAAAAGCAGGAGCTATTTATGATGGGGAAAATGCATGGTATGTATTAAATTTTTTTAAGTTCTTGCCAGTTTTCCGCACCACTTACTTCCAAGGATGGTCTGTGGTTTGTTCTTGTTATATTTCTCTTGGAATTTCTAGTAAAGAATATTAGAAACACATAAAATAAGATCAAAGCACCGCTGAGCTACAAGAATGCACACATGGTTACACAGAACAGGATTCTTATCTATATCATATTTACTATTCAGTTCAAAGAAGAATTCAAAGTAAAAGACATTAAATGCAACAAAAAGTAAAGTGTGGTGACAGTAAGGTATGCAGGTACTAATCGGGGTGAGCCTCGTGAATACTCGGTCACTAAACACCTATGACAAGCAGACATCCAGCTCGCGCCGCTAGACCCACACTGCCTTGCTCCTCACTCCCCTCTATACCGCACTATTCTTCCTGCTGTGGGGACCACCCCAAGCTCTACAGAGTCACTTTTTAGCAGTCCTTAGCTCTACCACCTGACATGATGTGTGTCAGGTAACAGAGAGCTCATATTTACCGCAGCTAGAGATCATGCTCAGTCTCACATGCATCTCTCACATGACTATGAGGCAAGGAAGAGGGGCCTGGAATCACAGATGTCATCATCTTCGCACCCCACCCCCTAAAACACATCCCTCTAGCACTGTGCCTTCTGGTGGGCCCTCAGCAGCAGCAGTACCCCCCACCTTGAAATGTGCTAGAAGTACATATCTCTAGGCCGTACCAAGATCCACAGAATCTGAAATCCTGAGAGGAGACCGGAAGTCTAGGTTTATGTAGTCCTCCAGGTAATTCTGATAGCAGCTGATGTCTGAGAAATACTACTGTATTCTTCATTTGTAAGAGTAATCTGGGACTGTGCTGGCAAACCAAACACATCTGGACAGAAAGCCTAGCCTGTTTGCCTCATATAATGCAAATGAATTTTCTCTCTATTGCTAAAACTGGACAGCTAAGTAAATAGCCATATACTCTGAGCATATGTTATCTCTGTAATAATCTTTTTAGAAATCAGACTAGACAGCAATAAAAGAAGAGTTTCATCTCTAACACAGGGTATGCAACAAGCAAGCTAGATACAGAGGACATATATTTCCCAATGACTAGGAGGTTACCTTGGTGCATGAAGGCACAGCATCTTTACATCCCTTGTGTGCATTTGCCTTACAGTCTGAAATAAAAAAAGAATATGTAAAAATGTCTCTGACTTAAGTGACTCTGAAATGAGCAAGATCACATCAAACCTTTATTAATCATCATAAAAATGGCACATAGCAGTACAAGTATTTAGAGAACTTAAAAGGTAAATATTTAAATGATGCATAGTTCCATTCAAGCATAAGCACACTGTTGGGATTTTGATTTCCTTGGAGCTATTTTCCATCTTCTGCAATTGTCAACTATAAAGCCTAGAACTCTGCACTAGACACTTCTGGGTCTTCCTGAGAGCTCATTTCTTATTATGAATTATATCCTAAGGGATTTTTGACACTTGACTGGTAGCAACCTCCGACTCCAGCACCACGTAAACTGCCTAGGAGGATGAGAAGAAAAAAAGCAAGCTCACACTAGTGCTGGGAAAAGAAGACACATTGTCAGCTTCCATACGAATGCTTATTAAAAAGAAATTGCAAACTGGAGAGATGATTCAGCAGTTAATAGCACATACTGCTCTTGCAGAGGACCTGAGTTTGGTTCCCAGCATCTGCATTGGTTGGCTCACAACCACCTGTTACTCTAACTCCAGAGGCTCCATTACCATCTTTGGGCTTCCATGAGTAACTGTGTTCATGGGCATATACTCCCACAGACACACAGGGCACACACATCATTAAAAACAAAAATAAATCTGGAAAAAATAAAAAGAAATTGAAAGAAGCCAATTCAATGAAAACAGTTTTCCACTTGCTTGTGTGGCCTTACATCCCTGGAAGAAGGGTGAGAAAGGTCCCTCTTCCTTTCTGCCCATGGACACAGAGACCAGGCTATTGTCAAGTGCAGGAGCACCCAGGGCGGCTCTGTTTTGGAGACTGTCATATTCCTTGCCTGACCTGATTCCTTTTCCTTGTCACTCTTTTCATCACTTATTCCCATACTATACCTCACACTAAATGTCTTTAGGAGTCCCTCCATAAAAACCCCAGTTCAGGTCATCTAAGTCACACTGGGGAAGACCTAGTGGTCCACTGTGAGTCAGGCAGGAAGCCGAGCCCCAAGCTGTCCTTCAGCAGTTCTGAAGAGTTGTTTTAGCCAACAACCTAATACCAAAAACAGAGCAAGGCTACTCTGTGTACTGGCTCTCCTGATAAACATGGAAATTCAACAGCTCCCCTCCTATTCTGAACCAAGCAAAGAGAAGGAAAACACAGAAGCTAAGCGATGTCATCTAACAAAGCTAAAAGGGAAACTCACAGCAAGAGCAAGTCACTGGTATCGAGTCCAGGAATAGACATGGAAATGTAGATATTTGAAATGTGCTTTTGATAAAACAGAAGAAGCAATTTCAATGAAACAGAACCCAAGGCATGATGGGAGAACAGAATGTGAACACAGGCCAAGAAGAAGAGAGAAGAGTTGATCTCTGTGAGACTGGCAGAGGTTAGCCATAAGGAGAGTAAAAGGTAAGAGCAAATTTCCGACTGAATGGAGGCAGATCTGTGTGACAAAGATACCAAAGCACTGCTGTGAAATTAAACTTGAAAGATTCCAGGATGTGGCAATGAAGGCTATGGTAATAAAATAGACAATGTCAAAGAGAGATGTCTGAAATGACACTTATCTAAGAAAGAACTTGAAAAAATGAGATCGGAGAGAAAATGTGCTAAGCTACAATAGAAAAAAAAAAATGTCACAAAGATGAAAAAGCAACCCTAAGGACAAACCAAAGTTCTGTCTATTTTCTAACAAAAATAACCAAAGGACACCTACTCTTCATTCTGACAACGTCCAATGTGATAAAAAATGTAAAGCCACTCTGCCAGAGAGGCAGGAAAGGGAGGTTACTAACAAAGGACTCAGGTCACACAGTCTCTAGATTCTCCCATATAAATGGTAAGGGCTCAACTCTAGTGGATCGTACAGAATGAACCCCAAAGAGAAAGATTTTGGACCAAGCTGTGAAAGCAGCAACATTAACAAGGTTTCCAAAAACTGCTCAGGCCCATTCTCGCCTACTGAGAGGAGAATGCAAACCGAGGGTTGAAGAATGGATTGATCAGAGTTTTTCATTTTTAAAGAAACTTAATTTTGAATTTTTAATTATGCATGTGTGTGTGTGTGTGTGTGTGTGTGTCTGTGTGTGTGTGTGTGTCTGTGTGTGGGCATGTGCACATGTGTGCAGGTACCCACAGAGACCAAAGGCATCAGATCCCTCTGGAGCTGGAGTTACAGATTGTGAGTCATCCAACATGGACGATGGGAATTGAACTCAGTCCTCTGTAAGAGCAGTACACACTCTTAACCACAAGGCCATTTCTCTGATTGCCCCTTTTTATTTATTTACTTATTTTATGGAGCAAAATGTAAGCAGTACACTATGCTAAAAAAAAAAAAGAAAGAAAGAAAGCTGGGCTTGGTGGCACACACCTGTGACTTAGAAAGTAAAAGCAGGAGGATCAGGAATAATTCAAATTCATCCTTGGCTAAGCTACATAGTGAGTTAGAGGTCAGCCTGGGCTACATGAAAGAAAGAAAGAAAGAAAGAAAGAAAGAAAGAAAGAAAGAAAGAAAGAAAGAAAGAAAGAAAGAAAGAAAGGAAGGAAGGAAGGAAGGAAGGAAGGAAGGAAGGAAGGAAGGAAGGAAGGAAGGAAGGAAGGAAGGAAGGAAGGAAGGAAGGAAGAAAAGAAAGAAAGAAAGAAAGAAAGAAAGAAAGAAAAGAGAGAGAGAGAGAGAGAGAGAGAGGAGGGAGGGAGGGAGGGAGGAAGCGAGGAAGGGAGGAAGGGAAAAGAAAAGACAAAAGAAAAAAGATAGAGGGGGGGAGGGAGGAAGGAAAAATATTAGAAAACTTGTAAAAAGACATATGGAATTAAGTCAAAAAACTGGAGTTTTCTTGAACTAGAAAAGTCATCCTTGAAAGACTAAGCATGCAATATAAAAGAGAATAACAGTTCAGAACACTAGCAGGGGCCGGGGGAGAGGGATTAACATAAGGAAAATAAAACACTATTAAATTATTAGCCTTATACAGCCATAATACTATCATTAGTAGATATTAAAAGAGAATATCTTGCCAAATCCTAGAAGATAAAAGCAAACAACACATGGTCTAAAAAGCCAATCCAGACATCAAGGAAAACAGCCAGGAACTATCAAAGATAGTTGGAAGCAGTAAAATTAAATGTAAATAAGAAAAACCCTTTGTTATAAAACCAGTTCTTTCAGTTGCATCACAAATTCTCTCTAGGAAATTTAAAGACACACATTCCCAAATCAAACCAGAGAAATAGTTAAGGGACAAAGACAACAAAGGAATGCAAGAGGAGTATTAACTTTCGAGCTGTAGAAACAATGCAAACACTAGGTGATGTCATCAAAGTGTACTTATGTTGATTATAGTTCAATGGGCAATGAAGGAGTGATCTCTGTCTGTGCAGGAAAATGTCATATCAAAGTGTAAGCAGTGAAGCCTAGTTACAGGCAAGAAGAATATTATAGAAATGCAATTTTATGGAACATTAGCAGTTTGGGATCGGTGCTGGCTAGCTTTCATCAACCTGACACAAAGAAGACACACCTTGGAAAGAGGAAGCCTCAGTTGAGGAATATCGTCCATGGGCTGGACTGTGGCCACATCTGTGAGGCATCTTCTTAATGGCTAATTGATGTGGGAGGGCCATCCCACTATATGTCGTGCCATCCTTGGGTACATGGGCCTGGGCTGTATAAGAAAAGTAGCCAAGCCAGCCAGGGGAGCGAGACATTAAGCAGCATTCCTCCATTATCTCTGCTTCAGTTCCTGCCTCGAGGTTCCAGCTTGAGCTTCTGCCCCGGCATCCTTCAGTGATGAATTGTGACCAGGGAGTTGTAAGATGAAATAAACTCTTTATTCTTTTAAGTTGGTTCTGGTCAATGTTTCATAACAGCAACAGAAACCAAACTATAACAGGATCTAGCAGAGCAAACAACACTAGGATTTCGAGTACTTATATGATGCACTGTATTATATCATATTTGCTTTTAAGGTTAGAAGTATTAGCCTTCATCCATTGAAGAGGACTATCTACCAGAATTGTAGATATTGTTCAGCCCATATTCTATTGGCCAAGGCAAAAGTTTAATATTAAAGTTTAAACACCAGTGCCTCCCTCAGTAAAATTCCTGTATACCCCCAAACTAATTCTAAAACCATTGCAGTATAAAGAGAAAAATCAGGTATACATTTTAACACGCATGCTGATTGTAAAATCCAATCTAAGGGAGGAATAATCAGCAACGTAGTCAGAGATGTGTGCAAACAAATGTTCATTTACACTGTGAAGAAATTAGAAAAAATTAAGTACACAATGAGAAATAACTAAATGCATTTGACATTACTATCAAATGAAATCTCAGCATTAAAAGATGACATATTTTTTAAGTATTAGAAGAGACTCCATCAAAATATTAATAGTAGCCATTTGTGGTGGTACACGCCTTTAATCCCAGCACTCAGACACCAGAGGCAGGTACAGCTCTGAGATAAAGGCTAGCCTGGTCTACAGAGTGAGTATCAGACCAGTTGGGGCTACAAGGAGACCCTGTCTCAAAGAGACCAAAAAATATATTTTGTTAGCAAATTTTGGTAGGTGGAAAATAAGTTTCTATTCCAGTTGTGTATCTTCTGTAAATCCTAGTACATCCTTTTAAAAAGTAATGACTAGTCTGACAGCTAAGCAAATCTTAAGTACTCTCAGAAATTTCCAGCTTCCACTACAATTCTATCACATTCACTTGATGAACCTAACAAAAGCCACTTCATTCACACAGGAGTATGAGTCTTACAGAGCCCTGATTCCCAGGCCTTAGCAGTCATTGACTAAGCACAAGTGTTAAGGGCCACCTTTATGATGACACCTGTAGGGGCTACAAAAAGTCACTATGTGGACCCCTAGAACTTAAAGAGAAAGAGGCAGACAAGAAAATCAATATGGAAAATGCAAAGTAAGGTAGATGGTGGTAAATACTGGGAGTGAATGACGCAGGATGAGGGAAATGACAAGGGAGGCAAATTCGGTGGAAAGGACTGAGGTGTAATCCGAGCAACCCACATAGCAAGCAGGAGGAAGAGCCTGGAAGGCTATTGGGGGAGGTGCTAAAGCAGGAACGTGCAGGAATGTTCAAAGAATAAAAAGATGATAGTATGGCCAGAATATTCAGAGCGAGGGAAGAGGAGAAAAATGGATCAGATCTGGTAGGACTTTGCAGCCACTGTAAGATATCAGCCCTTTACTCCAGGGATATAGAAAGCCACTTGGGAGCTGGAGCGATGTCTCAGTGGTTAAAAGCACTGGTTGCTCTTGCAGAGGACCTGGGTTTGGTTCCTAGCATCCACATGGCAACTAACAACTGTCTCTAATTCCAGTTCCAAGGGACCTGACATCCTTTTCTGACCTCCTCAGGGCATTGTACAACACAGGTGCACCTAACTCTATGCACTCATACACATAAAATAATTTTTTAAATTTAGATAAAAAGAAGGAAAGCAAGCCTTTGGAAGATGTGGGCACTGCACCTTGTAGCAAATACTTTAGAGAGTAGCCCTTAGGTAATAAAAGCACAAAAAGACCAATTAAAATGGTGGCTTTAGCCCAGACAAGAACAGTGGTGGAGTGACGAGTGAGTGGGTTTGAGATATACATTGAAAGTAGAGCCGAGGAGTGGTTCTAGGAGGTAAACGGAAGGGGAGGTGGTGTAAACTGTTCCTCTATAATATTTGTATGAGCCTCCAGCTGGAGTGATGGAAAGATCAGCTTGCAGGTGGGCTCAGAGGTAGGATCAAGAATTCAATCTAAGGTATGTAGCATTCAAGAAGCTTTGAAGACATCCGGAAGAAGACATCCAGCTTGAGTTTAGGGTGGTCATCAGGTACCAAAAGTACCAACTGAGCAGTATGAGCCATTGTGAGGAACGTCCCAAAAAGAAGGTCTGTTTAAATTTGCTTAGCAGTGGCCCTGTCCTTGGGGAGCTCACAGGGCAGGGAGACAAACACATCACCCATTGGATTCAAGGACTTACTGGCACACTGGAGTGACTCTTTCCCCAGGAGCATTTTATCACAGCCCGAACACTGCAGAATCCCAGGGAATGTTCCCGGGATAAACTGGTGTCGATTCAGTTTTTCTTTGTCTTTAGCATCCTTGTTTTTCATCTTCAGAAGCAAAGGTTGCAGCAGGAAGAGTGGGAAGAAACAATAAAAAGAAACTGTGAGCTAGCATTCTAAAGGAACTTGTACCAACAGGCGCTGGTCCCCAGCATGGGGCTACCTTAACATTTCTAATGACCCCCACAAGAATCCATAAGAAAGGCAAATACAGTCCAGGTATGGGATCTTAAAGAAGATGTGGAAACCACATTAACTGAAGAGAAATGAAGCCATCTATACTTTAAAGTAAAAGGGTTCAGTCCCTGCATTACCTTAGACTTGTTCCGAGGGCTCGTCATCCTATTCATAAGGAAGCTGAAAGTTCGGCTCACTTTGTATTTTTCAGACTCTGATTTGGCAGGAATGATGTATTTATCCCATTCTTCTTCCTGAATTCTATAAAGAACATTACCATGTTTTACAGGACTGACAGAGGGTCAAAGAACAGCATGAACAGATGCTTGTACACATACTTGTATGAATGTGAACTTGCTGGGTGGGGTAACGGTTATAAAGAGGAAAATAGGAAATTTTAATTAAAAATATATATCTTAGAGAGGAGTGAATAAGTGACTAGACACACAACAAATCACAATGTTAACAGCTGTAGATCCAAGTAGTAGAGTGCTTCGTGTACACTTATTTCAACTTTTCTATATCCCTAGAAAATTTTCAGATTGAATAATGAAGGAAATGAAGAAATACTTATCTTCCTGTTTAATATGTTAATAGAAATTTTCTCAGACACAAGCCAAACAGCCAACAGCATAAAACTAGATTCTATTTTTTTGGGAACAAATGAGTGGTATTTGTTACCTGTTATCAACCAGGTACATCCCTGGTTGATAAGAGCCTTAGAAACAGACTGTATATCTCTGGGTCTAGCCTCTCCTACTCTGCTAGATCATCTACAACTTGAGAATATCTAAGGCAAGGCTCTGCACTAGACATGTTAGAGGTACCTGCAGCCAATCATGAATACATTGAACAGTATTTACTTTCCCCTAATCAATAGACTCATTCCCAGCAGGAATAGGACTAAATTACCTCAAATAAAGAAAAACCAAAGTTACTTGGTTACTCAGGTCTACTTCTTTCTTTTTTAAAATAGTCATTGTCTGTTTTATGAGTATGTGTGCATGCCTGAGTGTATATGTAGGTGTCCCACATGTGTGCAGGGCCTACAGAGGCCAGAACAAGGCCTTGGATCCCTTAAACTGGAGTTACAGACAGCTGTGAGCCAGTCAATGTGGGTGCTGGAAATTGAACTTGGATCCCCCGCAAGAGCAGCAAGTGCTCTTAATTGCTGAACCATCTACTCAGCCCCTCAAGTCTACCACTGTTCTCCACATATATAAAAATTTATGAAGAAAAATATTAGTTTTGGTTAAAAAACTCTAAGTACACCACAATATGCCATGTATCTTATATATTTCTCCAAAATGCCATGAAACCATACCATTTAATCTTTTAGGCTCAAAGTAGATAAGACTCAAGTATAAGTGTTAACAAACTAAATGCTCAATATTTTAAAAAGTTAGAACCACTATCCAGCCTGGTAGGCATATCCTGGTAGGACATCATAGGCATAATCCACAACTGAGCTGGGTAAGAGCGTGCCACCACTATGCAATGGAAGGGGTTGGTTGATTCTTTTTTAACCTAATTTACTGTGTAGTACTCACTAACAATTAGGTACTTTAGACAACAACTAAGAGAAAATCCTCAATTCATTTCATAGTGTAGTTTTAAAAACTTTTACATTTATAAATATTTGGAAAAAAAAATTTTTTAACATCCTAGAACAAGGATGCCTAATTTCTACTATCAGTTTTATCAATAACGTTTTACAAACTGAATTCTTCAAAGACCCAAGACAGTTCACAACCATCCTTAATTCCAGTTCCAGGGGAGCCAGTGCCCTCTTCTGGTCTCTGTAGGCATTTCATGAGTATGATGCACGTACATACATGCAGGCAAAACATCCATGCATATAAAATTTTAAAAAGAATATGTATGTTCAGGGCTGGAGAGATGGCTCAGTGGTTAAGAGCACTGGCTGCTCCTGTGGAGAACCCAGGTTCTATACCCAGCACCCACATGGTATCTAGCAACTGTAACTCCAGTTTCAGAGGAACCTGACCACTCCCTTTTCTGACATCCTCAAGCATTGCATAACACAGGTGCACTTACATGTATGCAGGCAACACACTCATATACATAAAATAAAAATAATAAATTTAAAATATGGATATTCTTTTCAATATCTTAACCCTTAATTATATCTATACCCTAATATTTTGTTTATTCATTTATTGGTATTATTTCTTTATTTAGTGTATGTTTACATGGCCTTAATTCTTTCTTTTTTTTTTTTTTTTTGAGAAACAGTCTCATTTGTGTAGCCCTGACTGACTCAACATGGAACAATCTATATAGACCAGGCTAACCCCAAACTTACAGAGACCCACTTGCCTCTGCCTCTCCAGTGCCAGGATTAAAGGCATGTGCCACCATTCCCAGCCCAATAACCTATTATTTTTAATTAACTGGATTAAAAGTATTAAAATAAGCTCTTATTGTATAAATTGAAGATTGACCACGTAGTATTTTTTTTAACCCTTGATACTCGGGTGTTTTAAAAGGTAATAGATGTAATTGATTTTAAATGGATGATGGCAGTAAAATAATGAATTTGTGTCACATAATCTTCAAGGAACTGACTTGTCTGTTACAAGGAGCCATCAAGGTCTGGGGTAGGTCCCCTTTTATCTTATATCTATCCTTTTTCAGAAACTGATTAGCTTAAGTAGGAGAATCCCCCAAAAGGCTGTTCCTTGAGTCATTTCCTACAGGATTACTACAGCTAAGCACTGGCTGTGGTTGGGCATCTTCTTGGTATAGTCAACAACATATTAGGAAGGGAAAAGAAAGCTCTACCATGTTAGATAGTCTAAGTGCACAAAGGGTCAGGGACTTCCAACCCATAGACCAAAAAAGAAAAAAGAACAAAAACCAGAATGATAGAGAATAGGACAAAGACTTTCTACAGTCCATCCAAGTGAAAAATTGTGACTTAAGCTATGACTTAACCTCGTGTGACACAGGTTCTTTTCATCTTGTGTCCTCCTAATAGCAAATATTCTTGCTTAAAAATCTTAATAATTAGTCCATTATTTCTTCAGTTTGAAAGATAACAGGAAAAAGACTGTAAATCAAGATGCTGACCAAAACTATTACCAAATTACAGCACTTGGAAGTAAACTGCTTAAATATAAGCTGCTTAGAACATCATGAGGCACATAAGATCACTCAGTAATTGCCAGTTACTACTTCCTCAGCTGTCACCGTCATTGTCATCATCATCTCTGTCATAACGCCATCCTTGTCACCACCCCATCCTTCAAGGGCATTCTTAGTCTTCCTCTGTTTGTGTATTTGGAAGTTTCTATTCTTGTCTAAAACAATAAAAATGAACCAAAGGTAGTTTTTTCTTTTTGATACTTTCATCCTAAGAATTGAAACAAAATATTCATCTTAATCCACATATTTTAAACTTCCAGAGCTTTAGTATTCATATCACCAAAGTTAAAGCCATTTTTTATTTCTGAAGGGTCTCTGGAAGCTGAACATTGACACTGTTTCTGGTACTTATTCTGCAATAGTGCCAGGGTACTTCCCAGTGTGGCTCATGTGCAGTCAGGTATTCACAATCAGCAGAGCTCAGCAATTCCATTCGCATCTTGGTCTTCCTCCTAAGCTTGACTATCACAAATGTTTGACCTTCTAGGAAAAACAGAAGCTTAGGCTTCAAGTCTCAAATCTGCATATTAACTAGAAGACTGGCAAAGCTGGTCCTGCACCAAACCTAACACTGCTAAGCAGAAATCCACAAGGAATATGTGGCACTTTCTACAGTGGCCACCTTGAGGCCTGTTGCTAGAGGGAGTCTCCTTGTCATGGTACAGCAGACTAGAGAAAGCCTTCTGAAGCAGGTGGTATTCACAACCTCCCCTAGTGATGTTCAGATCTGAAAATAACCTACAATAGTTTATCCCATCCCCCGTTTGCAGCTTGCACCCCTGAGGATAGATAGAAAACACTCATTTGGCTGACTACCCTAATACCAGAAGAGAGCAAAGGCAGTATATCACATAGAAACCTCTCATGAACCTTGGATGCATATGAAAAGTGATGTATAGACATTTTCAAAGACAGATCAAGTGGGCCCTGCAGAAACTGGAACCCTCAAAGTACCTTTTTTCTACTGGTGGCTCTGGGAAGCTGTATGTTCTTTGCTCTGTAAGAAACAAACAATAAAATGAAAACTAAGACAAACTAGCAGTCACTTATTAATCTGAAATATAAACAGTCAGTATACGTTATCATTTTACACACTACCATAAAATAACTAGTATTCTATATATAAGGCATCTCTCTGCACGTCTTTATTGTGTTCGCTAGCTTGAAGGGAAAGATGGCAATTTTATGACTTCATGAAATTAAGTATCAACAAAGGGAAGCAGATAGTTTTCAGAAGTGCAGAAAATTCATTGTATATTTTTGGACACTTCTCATAGGAACGTCATTCTTATTGTAACACTAAGTCCCTAACGTACAGAATCAATAAGCAAAACTCTAAAGAAGTCTTAAAGGCCAGCATAAGGTGGAGTTTAGCTTAATTCAGCTACAATCATATAAAATCCTCAAGGCCACCAGTTCGGAGGTGCTTTGTGGCTCACAGAAAAGAGGAACCACTTTTCCCATCGGATGTGTGGGGCAGAAGGGCAGGTTCAAACAAACACAGAGCCATCATGTTTCCAGAATTGGAATACTTACTACGGGAATGAAGCAGAGACAATGACTTAGACAGGGAGGGAGATGGTGGAAGGGAGCAGCCACTGTGGAACGCACCATCTACAGAGCAGGACAAATCCTTTACCAATACAATCCAGAGTGGAGAAGAGGCGAAATTAGGGTGTACTGGGGAATGAGTTGGTCATATACAGACTGCAAATAAATATCCCCTGAAATGTGTAAATGTCAGTGCTGTACCCAGTACGATTTTGTATATAATAGAAAATCTATTATAAAAAAAATCTACTTTAACAAAGTCAAAGACTTCATTTTATGGTCATTATAAAATGCTGTTCAAATTAAGTCACATGCCAAAATCATGATTCTTACCATAAATAAAGTGAAGTTCTAAGATAATAAGAGAGCTAAGCTTATCAACTTATAAAATAATAGAATAGATTCAGGCAAGTGGACACAAACTAATAGGGTTCCATTCATCAGCTTATAGTAACTTTTATAAGTATGCTGATGTCATTCCTCAAATTAAGTAGAATAGAATGCACCTGGGCATATGGTGCAGCTGCAGTTACTGTTGTAATATTGGCAATGTTCCTTTCTATAGAAACCTACAAAGTACCAAAGGGAATTATAAAACTGGAGTTTATTTTATGCATACAAAACACGAAATACTATAGTTACAGTCATTAATCCCTTGACAAATAAATAAACAAGAAATAAGAGAGCATGAGAAATACTAGCGAGCAACCCTTCAGAAGTGACATGGAAGAGACAGCATGTCAAAACAGAATTAAAAGCCGGGTGGTGCACATCTAATCCCACCACTCAGGAGGCAGACACAGGCAGATCTGTGTGAAATCAAGGCCAGTCTGATCTACATAGGGAGTTCCAGGCTAGCTTGGGCTACAGGGAAACCTTGTCTCAAAAAAAAAAAAAAAAAAAAAAAAAAGTGGGGCTGGAGAGATGGCTCATCAAGAGACCTTGATGCATTTACAGAGGACCCAGGTTGAGTTCCCAGCACCCACCTGGTGGCTCACACCTGCGCATAGATACACTCAGGCATGCTAAAATACGAAATAAATAAATAAATAAATCTTTAAAAACTAATTGGAAAGATTACAAAAGCATCCTAAGTTTGGATATCTGTATTACACCTCAAGGGAACTTCCTTCTTGGGCAGACTCTGTTCAAACAGAGGAAATTTTAGGACTGCAGAATTCATCAAGAAAGAACTACAACACAAATGCCAGTTTATTTTTGATTCATCCAAGCAAACTAAACAATGAAACATTGGACTGCACCTTTGAGCTAGGCAAGCCTTTCCACCTGTGCTTTGGGTACATAAACACTTGCTGATTATTTGTTCTTCATCAGGAGGCTATTTTTTATAGACCTACAAGTTTGAGTGACTTGTGAATGGCATCAATGCAGATGCTGGCAACTGCCCAGATTCTGTTCACTAGACTCTTCATATGTGTATGGTACTGAATCGATCAACCTAAATTACTTGGTCCTAATTCTTACCTTCTAGATGGAATCAAATTTCATTCAAGTAGCCCTGTCTTTAACACACTGCTTAAAGATGTTTAATTTATAGATTAAAAAGCAACAAAGGAATTGATGTCAGCTTTTTATTTATTCTAATTCAAATGCAAAGATTTAAGGAACCTTTTCTGAAATGATTTTCTTCAGTTATCAGGTCACTAATTTCAAATTTCAGGACTTTCTGACTTTACAGGCCAGAGAAACCACAGTTATGAAAATTAGGCATTGGCATGGCACATTAAGTGGAAGATTCAAATGTGCTTTCCAAATAGCAACAGTGGAAACAAGTTACTGTTAAATGGACCAGAACTGAAGGCCAAGGAGATCTTGAGACCCAAGAAAGACGCATGAAATGAAAAAACTCTAGAACAATTTAATACACATTATTTTCCTTATTTTCCTGCAGTGGATGCATCCATCTTTATTTTCTTGAGAACTTTTCTTTAAGATTCTGCTCATTCCAAAGTAACAATATTAATGATTGGCCTTTCTTCTCTTCTAAAATGCATCCTGGGAATAATAGAGGAGACCACCAAGTAGCACTTGCTCATGTATCTCTCTATCTTATTCATTCAACAGATCTTTATTGAATAGGTCCCATATTGCATTGTTTTAGAATAGCAGTCCCAAGCATACAGATTATAGTCTCAGCATTGTTTCATGTGACAGAAAAATTCAAAATAGTAGTGAAACTATAATAAAGTAAGGAGAAAAAAGAAAAGAAAGAAAGGAAAACGTGGAATAAATCCTATTGTAAATATTGCATAGTGGGAAATTGATTGTAGGAAGGCACACGTCTCACTTTCTGAGCCCTTAAGAAGAAGATCAGGCAAGACAGGCATTGTCTAATATACTGAGAATTTTTATTTAGAATGGCATGCATTTATTTCACACTCACACAAACACTTCCAAATGTGCCTTTAGATATAATTATTACATAATATGAAATAACTTCATTTCAAAGTAAAGCTTAAGACACAGGCAGTAGCCAAGACTTCCTCCTCAGAGCTCTAAGTTGCCTGTAAGTGTTCTATTTATAGATCTGAATTCACTTTGGAAAATTTAACTGTACTCCTCTAAGTTTCTTCCATTTGTATACATGCTATATTTCCAGAAAAGTTTGTTGCACAAAAGTTATATTTCTTCTACCTCGCTTTGTCAGTCTCTCAGATGCTTAGATGTAGTTCCTGGTATTGTGAATGTGTTATTTAGGCTCTCCAAAGCCCTCGGCTGAATAAAGAGGAAAAACAACACCACTTTGCAATGCTTTTCTGTCTATCCACATTTTACACATAGGACAAAAGTAACTCTTATGATTTACTTAAATAAAATCCTCTAAGGCCCTCACAGAAAGATACCTGGAATCAATTCGTGTTTGCACTATCCTTGAGGAAAACATTTTATTAAAACAATAAGGCATCTAAGAAGTGTGCACATATGTAGAATTTTATCAAAATTAAATCTATGCCTTGACGGATGTCCAGTGAGGAAAAGATTTTACTAAGCTTAGAAAAATAGATTGTGGAAATAGGATTGAAACTTGCTTGCAGTTCCTGTGGGTTTTGTGGACTTAGACTAACTCTGGAATGGAATGTGTCCCAAGCCAGATGGTAAACAGCACCTACCTTCACTTGAATTGCACACTGTAAAATCACGCACTAGCCGAGATTTTCCCAAAGAGATTTTGGGTGAAGAGCAGGAATAAGAACGTGAGCGGATTCCAGAAAGCACAGATTCCTGAAAAAGACCATAATGTTACCAAATTACAGATTCCAGAAAGCAAAAAGTCCGGAAAATGGCAACGATTTTACCAAATCACTACCTTTGAAAAACACACTGAACCTGAATATTTATTTATTTATTTATTTATTTATTTATTTATTTATTTATTTGCTTGTTTGGGGACTGAACCCAAGACCTCATGCATGCTAGGCAGGTACTGTATCACTGAGCTACATCCTTAATACATTCGTTATCATTTATTTTTAGACAAGGTCTTGGTGAGTTGCTCAGGCTGGCCTTGAACTTGAGATCCTCCTATCTCAGTCCCAACTAGCTTGGATTATAGACTGCACCTCCATGTGCAATATTTATTTTTTTATTGAATTTTTGTGCATTTCATTTAATACATCTTAATCATATTTAGACTCCATCCCCTAACTGCATTTCCCTACTGGATTTCATTCATTCATTCTGTCATATATGTTAAGGCCTATTGAGTCAAGCTTGTGTTTCTAGTCACTTCAGTAGACTTTCTACCTGTACTTTCCAGAGCAATGTTTGACTATGGCTGACTTACACAATGTTAATAATATTATATTATTAATAATGTTCCTTTTTAATGACCTGCCATTTTTTCCGGCTTTCTCAATTACACGTTATTTCGAATATTGTATTTGTAGCATACATAAAAGTGTAAGATGGCAAGATAATTAAAACATGGTTTTCTTACATGTTCCAGAAATGTTAGATGAATATGCAACAGAACTCCATTAAAGTCATTTATGGTATCCAGCTCCTATTCCATAGAGGCTTTAGGATTAATCCATCCCAAGCATTTTTTAAGGTATCTCTCAAGGTTAGGGTTATAAGAAAGTAATGCAAAATTCTTTACTAAAATTAAGCCATCACAAACTGTCTGTCACAAACCCTAGTTTCGCCTGTCCTAAATGAAAACACATGGTTCCTCAGAGTTCACTGGTTAAAGGGCCCCAGGGCAAAGCTGAACACAGAAGCCTGACCCAGCTTCAAAGGACTTTGGCTCCAGCTGTCTTATCTGGGAGGACCACTGGGCCTGGAGGCTGACTAACTGGATGTTGAGCTGTACTATGCCCCAAACAGGCCACAAAGGGCCTGCCAAAAGCCATCCTTTGCTTAAGTCATGTACGGTAATCATTATTCATGACAATGGAACTTTGAAAACTGTCCAAAACCCTTTGGCAAAGTTATACTAGGTAATTGCAGAGGCCAGGCAAACTGTGCTGTGCAGGACAGATTCTTTTTAAAAATGAACAACATAAAACTGTTTCAGAAAGTTATTTTTCAATCTAAGTAGTAAGTTTTTCACAATTCCATTCAAAATTCAAAATTAGTTAGTATCAACATTCAGAACTGTACCCATTTTTTTTCCCTTTGATCACATCCATCCCCACCTCTATTTCTTATTACCCAGAATTATCAGGCTCACAGGAAAATGATAACTCTCTAGGTCTCAGAGGGAAAAGGATTCAGGTTCTGTGATCAGAAGACCTTGATTTGAGTAATGACTGTGTCATCAACCTGAGGCTCCCAGGATAAAATTCCAATCTTTTTCAGATCCCTAATTGCTCAAAGAATAAAATAAAAACACTTGTGTCCTAGGTGGGTTGTGATAAAATTCTATATTTTCTATATTTTGTACATACAGAAAACCATTTTGTAGATTACAAGACATGTTGCAAAAATAAGGTACTATCATAATAACCATATGTTCTTGGTATAATTTTGGCATCTTAGACAATTTAAGAAGATGAGTAAACGATGATGGAAATCAAATATGAAGAAAAAAATATGTTCAAAATATAAGGGTCTTCCTTTACAAAACTGAATAAAAGTATTTTTAAAGTTATTTATTTTTATTTTATGTCCATGAATGTTTGCCTGCATGTATGTATGTACATCGTGTGCCTGCAGTGCTCACAGAAGCCAGAAGAGGGCATAGTATCTCTTGGAACTGGATTTATAGGTGGTTGTGAGTTCCCAGTGCAGGTGCTGAGAACCAAACACAGATCCTCTGCAAGTACAGCAAATGCTCTCAATCTCTGAGCCATCTCTCCAGTCCCTCATTTATTTAAAACACACACACACACACACACACACACACACACACAAACTATAAATAAATGAAACTCTCCTGTGAAATTGCCAAGAAAAGAAACCCTGGAATCCTTGGAAAGGCTGATGAAGTTAATGGTGATGCAGATTAGTTCTTGAAGTCAGGAATGCTCAAACATTGCCTTTGCCTTACTGACATCATCTGCCTCCTTACTGGGACCAGGCAGAAGCTATGTGTGTAAACTCAGTTTGATCACTCACACTCAACACTACCCAGTTTTCTTCCCTCTGCTTAATAAAGGAGAGTAAAAGTCATTATGAGAAATGCTAATATTTTCCACGTGTATGAAAATGGAATGTAGTCCTTGTGAGTTAATAGCATATCAACCACTGGAAGAGTGGTGAAAATTAAAACGGAGTGGCAGAAATTGAAAGGTGGTCTCAAACACACATCACACAAGTGTCCCTGATACATGTACACAAAATTTCATAAATGTGAGTAAAACAGAATCTGTCTCACAGTAGAGATGAATACATTGAGAAAACATTCTGTGCATTTACAATAAGCTGAATTAATACCGAAAAGGATACCTTTGAATGCAGATTACTTGATAGAGAAAGTGATTCTGTCCTGGAAATATTAAAATCTGGCTCGGTGCTGGTCTCTAAGGAGTCCAATTCATCCCCGCTGGGAATCCCAGTCCCTGAGGAACTCTGAGAGGCTGGAGTGTAGCAAACATGTGGCTGTTCCGCCTTGCCCTCCCCTTCACTGTCGGCAACTAGGGCGTCCAAGCTGGAACTAAAGCATGGGGAATTCACACAGTGAACACACTCATAGACACTGGCTTCTATTCTTCTGAGTTCAGATTCTTTCATTGTGAGATACAATGGGCAGTCATACAATTTCCCACTGAAACTGGTTTTTATTCTTGTGTTTTCTTCTCTCCAAGTCTTTTTAAACAACTTTTCTTTTCTTTTTGTTGTGTGTGCGTGTGCCATGGCATACATATGGAGGTCAGGTGACAGACAACTTGCACTCCGGGGATCAGACTCAGGTCATCCTGCTTGGCAGCAAGCGCCTTTACCTGTTGAGCCATCTCTCTGGCCCTTTAAACATAACTTTATGCTTCCTCAAATGAACATTTCTACTTAGCAAAAGTGACTTGATTTACTTTACAAAAGTGGATTTGTGTTAGTACGGATCTCACTATTTTTGCTTACTAAATGCCATTATTACAAGCGCTATCTAGTGATCCTTCAGTATTGGGCTGCTTGCACTGCAGCCTCTGCAGGGTGTGAAATGGGGCATGAAGATCTGGCATTCCCTCAGCCAGCCTCAGCTGGAAGTGAGGCAGAGGTGAGGAGAAGTGAGTGAGGAGCTCACCTCAGTGTTGGGACAAGACATGGGTCAAAAATAAGTTGCACATGAGGTCTTTAGCCTGTCACATGAGATTAACATCTTTAGAGATTTATCTGAAATGATTCTGCTTGACTACATCTCTTCTCTCCCTATTTGACTTTCAAAACCATCAAGTTAAAAGGAAAGAATCTGAACTTCCACTTTCCAGGTTCAGACCATTATAACATTTACATTATAAACCACTCCAGTGTGAAGGCCTACTGTTCACAGGCATGTTAACACAGGATACATTTTTAAGTGTATTTACCCTTGGCTGTTTCAGTGCTGAAGGAGAGGTTTTAATCCAGTATAACACAGGAAACTATCATGATTTTAAACTATAAACAACCAGAAGGTGAAACTTTGAATAAATCCATTTAATAGCAGACAATCAAATTCACAGATCATGTGACTCTTGTACAGAGTTCTTACTCAATGCTTCTAACTCAAACCTTAGATTAGTTTCTAACCCTGAGCCATTCTGTGGGTACAAGGAGGAACTGGAAGGCTTGTAGCTCCAGGTCATGATTGACCTCAGTGAGGGGTCCCCCTTCAAGAACCCACTTAGGATCTTTACCTTGGCACCAAGCAGAAGAGGAAAATGGAGGTGCCCTTCAACTTGACTGTCTCTCAACTTGTGACCTCTGTACTTGTAAAACTGGAAGTGATTGGCAACCTGTAATAATATCCCACTTCAGGTACGAGCCTCTCAAGCTATGGCCCCAGTTTCTCCATCATACGAACATCACCCTATATACTCCAGTATTACATTATCTTCAACTGAAAAACATTCCCATTTCTTCTCCTGTTAATTTATTAGACTGATACTGCTCTTTGCTAAGTGATGAACCTAAGATACTGGTGGCACAGATAATGTCCTCTCCAAGAAGGAGATCCCACCAGTGGGATGTGGAGTCAGTTCATTTGGTTAGGACCATAATTTTCCGTTACAATACCATAAAAGGGAAGACACCACAATACATTTCACATGCCATTGCATAAAACTTGGCTTAAATTTGGCAGGGTTGGGAAGCACTGAAGGATTACCATATCTTTTTTTTTTTTTTTTTTTTGCTGTGGATTGTGATGAAACAAAAATGGATTTTAAATACATAAGTTTTTAAATGAAATAAATACTTCTTTCCTATCACTGAGGTTTTTAGTAATGCTTTTAAATGTGTGTTTTATGGTTTGTTTTTCCTTTGTGGCTTCTCAAAAGAACTATGGACTTTAAATGATATCATGCTACATAGTGTGCATATTTCACTAAAATGTTGTTTTCAGAAAGTTAACATTAATGGCAAATATAGTCATAGAATGAAAAGACTTCCAAATAAATAAAATATAAAGGTGAATGTCCTGTCAAAAGAATTCTGGCTATGTGGGTGATAGTTGTGTGACAGCATTTCCTCTGATAGCACACTGCTAAAGGCAGAGTGACTAGACATGACTGAAACGTTTCATCAAAGGTTCCTCTCAGCTCCATCTATCACTGGTAGATGACTTATCTTTACTAAACTTTCATGAAGGAAAACGCAGTTGTTGGAATGTGCCCACAGGCAGAACTGAAATTCTAATGAAATCATTGGCCATTCTGACTGATGAGAAAGCTACAGTGTTCTGGCTGTCCTGCTACCACGGATATGCATAAGAAAATATTCCCAAACTGATAGGATCAAAAATGATGCTTACTTTGCAATATATCCTAACTACAACTAAGAAAAAAGAAATGTGGAATGAACAAATTAATTGCAAATATAGATACATACATATATATATATATATATATATATGATATATTTTTTCCTTAGGGAAAGTAATCCATTAGTAGGAGAGAGAAACATACATGTTCTTTGTGATCTAAGCACAAAGCTCCTCCATGTGTATGTAGATTCATGAAGATTCATTTGAGGGAATTTAGCCAGGAGTTGAAAGATAAGAAAACAGCCATGACATCTGCCTGAGTCAAGTGTGGATAAGCCACTGAAAGATACTGTCCTTCTAGGATGTCAGACTGGCTTGTATGTTACAGTAAGCCCACACTTCCCACACTTCTCAAAGTCCACATATGCCTGCTAACAGGAAGCTGCCTCATTTTACATTCTGTAAGAAGGAAATCAGTTAGTGACTTAAATTTTTGGTCAACTTTATGTTTCTTAGATGCATATTAGATATAGATTTGTATTTAATTCATTTTTCTTTACTGTACAATATTCCATTTGCACAATGTAAAACTATGTATAACTATGTATCTACTACCCATCTGAGTTATTTCCTGTTGCTATAAATGCTCATGCATATGTCCACTGGTACACAGTAGTGAAATGTCTGTTCAACTTCACAAGATAATGTCAAATTATTTTCCAAAGTTGTTACATAATGCACACAACTACACATAGGAGTCGCCATGGTATTTATTGTTAGACTCTCCGCTTTCTACCAATTTACCAAGCCCAGGGTAGCATCTGATTATAGCTTTATCCTATCATGTATTATTCAGTTTTCTTAAGTGCCTCGCTTTCAAATCCACAAATGTCGGAAACGAAATGGAAGCAGCATTCTGGTGTAAAGCATGATAGAGACAATTCAAAAGGAACCTTTTCAAGGTCAAGGTCTAAGGAGCTTCTCTTACTTTCTCCCGATCTCCTCTGGAATATACTATCTTACCTTCTTTTCTTTAGATAATTCTGTTCCTTTTCAAATTCATGAAGACCAAAAGAAAGATTCAAATTGGAAGTGCAAGAGCTGGCTGGTGACATGAAGGACTGCAGGGCTTCGGTGTCTGCCATCCCTTCTCTGTCCCCACCGACTGGGTGCGGATACGGGCAGGGGTCAGGAGGAAGGACGTGCCTGCAAGCTTGAGACCCTAGGGTGGATCCCATGGTCTCGGGGCTGGTATGGGCAGAGAGCCCCTCTACATTAATATAGTTGATATCCAAATCACCAACCTGGAAATTGGAAGGAAAAAAATTTGCTCAACAAAACCAGGAAAGAATCATTTGGTTAAGAATGAAAAAACTTTCTGAGTTAAAACTCTCCACCTCATTTATCTTTCTTCTCATTTGTGCTTTGTATACACAGAGGATTCCTTCACGGTCTGTTTGTGTTCACAAAAGGAAAACTAGTTCATAAACTTATTCTTTAGTATAAAACCAGAAACTGATTCTGCTTTTCACACTTTATGAGCCCCTAAGTCAACATGAGTGGGTGCAATTTTAAAATACTTGAGAAAACAACAGAACAATGGGACTTCACTCAAAATGCATTTCATCAGAACTTGGGTAACCAAGGTGATGGTGGTACATAAATCTGCATCTCTCCAAAGCCACCATCAAATGAAGAACAAATCAAGCTATATGAAATACACTGGATAGTTAAAAGACTAGAAATGCCCCAAATTTCAAATTACCTTTAAAGAAAATAAGCACTAAATCAGCAAACACCAACTCGCTCACACGGTGAGACTTTGCAGGGAGTTGGAAGAGTCTGGAAATAATCAAGTGGAGAAGGAGGGAAGGAAGGGGGAGCCAGAGAAGCCTGGACCTTCTCTAATGTTCACCAGCAGAAAGAAGCCCAACCTGCACCTATGAAAAGAGCCCTGGTTGGTGAAAACACTTGCTCTTAGAACAGGCTTAAAAAGTACCTGTGAATTAGGGGATGACAGTCCAAAGGCATCATCTCTAGGGAACAGATATTTAAAAGAAAGAAGTTGGAGATAGGACTAGAGGCTGGAGAAGTACTTCAGTGGTCAAGTGCATGCTTAGGATGTATAAAGCCCTGGGTTTGATTCCCAGTACTAAAAAGAGAAGTGGGAAAGGGGAAGGGAAAGACAGAATGAATGGAAATTTTAGGGTCCTAAAATCGTCCGCCATCACCCTAACAATTTATACTAAGAAAAACCTATCAGCAAATGCTCAAAGCAGCAAGCAAGAATCTAAGAGCAACAGAAAGGGCTGGGGTAAAAGCTCAGCTGGTAAAGTGCCTACCGCAAAATCAGCAAACTTTAAAGAGCTCCTGTCTGAAAACATACACTAGAGCTGGGTGTGGTGTGTGCCTTTACTCTCAGCACCCAGGAGGCAGAGACTGAGATCTCTGTGAGATCCAGCCCAGCCCCATCTATATCGTGAGTTCCAGCTGGGCCCACAGGCAGACCCTGTCTCAAAAAGATTTAAGAAACAACAAAAAACCCATATAGTAGAGAGTGTCTGAAGAAGGTATCTGGCACTGAGCACTGGCCTCCACACACATGTACACACGCATGCACATGCGTGCTGCACACATATGCACCATACACACACAAAAGAGTACAGAAAATTTGCAGAAACTCAAAATATCTCCTAAAGAATACTAATAATTTATAAAAAGAAAAAAAAACTTGGTAGATCAATGATAAAAATCACCAGTAAATTTTCTTTTACTATATGGATCATTATTGAGACAACTAGCAGATACTGAGTAGGGTCTGAAGACAGATAATAGAATTTTTTCAGTGAGAAAATCCTGATTTTAATAAGTATGCTGTACTTATTAGACAATGTCCATGTTTTTAGGAAGATATAGCATGAAAAATTAAGGGATAAAAAGACATTGTGCTTTCTATTTATTCTCAAAGTGAAAATTTTACATTTCTTGTTTAGTCATTTGCACGCACACATTCACCAACATTCAAGAGAACTATAAAGTAAAATGTGGACATTGGAAGCTGGGCTGGAAGGAACACAGAGACTCTCTGTATTGAAGTTATATAGGCCTGGCATTGTTACATCCAAAGAAATGGTTTTGCAAACAGTGTATGAGACAAAGAAATTTTCAAAGTAGTTTCAACAGATGGATTTCTTCACCATGTTTTCCAAGACTGATAACGTTGAAAATGGATGGGAAACAGCACAGCATATAAACTAAGGATGTGCTCATGCTTCTGGGGCAGGTTGAAGGAAACCAAGGAATTTAGATCAAATTCTTTTCAAGTATTGTGGAAATTAACTGTGCAGAAAGTCGGGTTCCTCGAACTGTCCTTGCTACTTGAGTGGACAGAAAATGAAAAGACTATATAATGTAATAAACTTTGTGAGTTAGATGCCAACTTAGTTTATTCCTTGTTTTTAAAAGAATAAATTCAGCAGTCTTCTGTTGTTTCAGTTTATTGGATTAAGCTGCCTCTGTTCTCTTTTTCTTATTTGTTTTACATTATTAAAGCAATATTTCTCTCACCCAAAATATTCCCAAATGGAAATTATATCCTAACTTCATCTTTGGTTTTGGAAACGTTTTCGATTTTAGTGCATTTGGGAACATTATAAAGACACTTTCCCTCACATAAAACTGAGACAGTCACGATATTAGCTAGTTAAGGTACATAGAAGTACTATTAATACAGTGTTCAGTGATGCTCAGAACCAGATGAAATAAAGACTCAAGAGGTCTTCCATTTAAACTATCAGAAAAAAATCTCTCATTAAAATCAGAACACGACAAACACCTACAACTGGAAACTATAAAACTCTGATGAAAGAATGATTAAAAGACACAGATAAATGGAAAGATATCCTTGCACTCATGACTTGAAAGAATTGATATCAAAATGCCCATACTCACAATGTGATTTATGGGTTCAATGAAATACCTGTCAAAATTCCAATGGCATTCTTCACAGATACAGAAAACAATTCTAAAATCTGTATAGAACCACAAAAGACCCAGTATAACTATGGCACTTTTGAACAGGATCAAAGCTGAAGGCTTCACGCTCCCTGGTTTCCAATCATGTTACAAAGCTACAATAATCAAAACAATGTGGGCTTAGCATAATAATGGACCCACAGATAAATGGAATAGAATAAAAAGCCCAGAAATAAGCCCACAAATATACAATCAACTAATCTTCAACAAAGGCATCAAAAGTATGACAGATAAAAGATTGTCTCCTTGATAAATAATACTGGAAAAACTAGGCATCCACAGAGAACACAAAGAAATCAGATTCCTTTCTAATACTGCACACACCAAAAAAAAAATCAATCCAAAATGCATTAAACACAGAACCTGAAAACATAAAAGTCCTACAGGAAAGCACAGTGAAAAGCTCCATGACTTTGATCTTGTCAATGATATTTTTATGTTCAATAATAAAATGGTAAAACATCTTCATATCCAATGAGTGTGCATGTGTGTACGCATGTATGTGCACATGTGTGTATTTGTGTATGGCATTTTTCGTATGAGGATTAGTTTTGTTTGCTTTGTTTCTTGGTTTTTTGGTTGTTGTTTTGTGAGACAGGGTCTCTCTGTATCCCGAGCTGGCCTGGAACTCACTATATAGACCAGTCTGACCTTAATCTCACAGAAATATGTTTGCCTTTGCCTCCTGAGTGCTAGAACTAAAGGCATGTGCCACCATGCCTAGCTTGGGATTAGTTTTTAAATGTTTTATTTACTACATTATTATTATTATTTTGTGTATACGCGTATTGCCTGCGTGTATATAAGGACACTGCTGTCACGCAGGGTCCGTGGAGGTCAGAAAAAGGTGCTGGATTCCCCTGGAACTGGAGTAATGGACAGTTGCCAGCTGCCCTGTGGGTGCTGGAATAGAACCCAGGTCCTCTGCAAGAACAGCTAGTGCTCTTAACATCTGAGCCATCTCTCCAGTCTTAGGATTCATTTTTAAAGTAGTTGATAAAAACAGAAATTTCATGTTGTCAAAATTATCCAAGAAAATCCCTTAAAATTCCCATAAACTAGGACATGCAAAAAACCCTTATCTATAAGCTATTTTAATTTTTGTAAATACAAAAGATTAAAGGTTATGGAGTTGGAGAAAAGAACAAAATCTAAATACAGCTATCCCATTCAAGTCCTTTGTCTTTATGAGCTTGAACTCACAAGGCTCTATCAGGGAAGGAACAAAGAAATTCTAAAATGTTTCAGATTCCCTGTCCTGGTTTCTAGATTCTCAATGCATGCTAACTGGCATGTTAGAAAAATTAAAGAAGTCATTTGTGTGAGAGCATGAACAGGTTGGGACCAGGTGGACATGTGCTCATTGCTGTTTGCCAGATTTGAATACAAATATTGCCCAATCAGGACACATACATACACACGCATGCTGGGAAGCTACACGGATGAGAATGGCCACCCATTGTCATTTCCCCTTTTGATCTTACTAAACAAAAGTTCTCTCACTTCTCGTCTCATTGTAACTCAGAAGCTCTCTCTTCCAGTGGTTTCTGGTGGGGTAAGGTATGCTGTATTTCCCAGGAAGAACCTGAGTTAATGCTCGTGAGGGGAGTTACCACAGCAGCACCCTTCAGGGCTCTGAGGCTACAATTCCCAAAAATCCCAATGAAGCTATTTCTATCACTTAGACTTTGGAAAGGGGTGCAGACGTCCCCTGGTCACTTTAGCATGCCTTACCTGATCTATCACCATACAGTTAGCATAGACTTCATCGCCCCCATTCAGCATGTCAGAGAGCCGTCCTGCAGCGTGGAAAGTAGGAGCATGCTTAGATTTGTTGAGGGCATCAAAGGAATGACCTAAAAGAAATGAAAACAAAACAATGAAAATAGACTCCATCCCACAGCCAAGCTTTATCTTCCTAGTCAATCAAAAAATTAGAAAGTGCACCTGAATACACTATTGTGCTGTCTTCATACCTTAAGATCTACAATGCAAGTGCCTTCTCTTGTACACGCAAACCTTCTGCGTTTTCTAGAACTTGAATAGTTCCCAGGTAGATAATTATTAGCCCACTTCAAGCTCCACTTTCCCATCATTAGAGATCTTTAATTCCTCACAAGTTAAAGTTCACTGCATTTCTTTTACTAACAATACGGCGCATTGGTATTATTCTGGAGTTCTCAAGTATGTGACTGGTTCATACCCACTGAGTCTTTGCTAACAGTCCAAAGACAGCATGAAGCTTGGGCAGAGACTCTGTAAACATCTACGGAACCTTCAAGCCCTCAGAGGCGGCCCTTTCCTTCTACTGGAATAACAGAAATGGTTTTGCTTGATTCCATGCTCTCAATTTTGTTCCAAAAAGATAAGGTGGCTCAGAGTGGAGTTCTGGAGAGATGAGATATTACTGCATTTGCAGAGAACAGAGAATTGAAGGCAATAAAATCTATTCAAGCCAGAGTCCTTGCTTCCTGTGACTGGTTTGCTGATTAAATCTCCAGACACCTCCATGGAGTCTCCCCATGTCTAAAGGCAGAGTATCATCATTCCTCAATCATCATGTATGCTTATAATGAAGAAATGAGTGTGGTCGTGTGCAGCAGATGACACCAACGGCTCCATTAATATTGCTACTACTAATATGTTTGCTTTAGTTATCTTTAATCATGATCAATGAAGTATAAGGTTAATAATACTAATTATAGTGTGGTACTAATAATGGATTATCAATATTGTGAGTTTAATGGGATAGATTCAATGTTATATCCACAGTCAATGTTACCCAGGTAGTTTTCTTGAATGGGTACAAAAGGATAGTACCGAGCTGGTTGTGGTGGTGCACACCTTTAATCCTGGCACTTGGGAAGCAGAAGCACACAGATCTGTATGAGTTCAAGGCCAGCCTATTCCACATAATAAGTTCTTCTGCCCCATCTTAAACAAACAAAACTACCAGCAAAGATAAACAATACAGGGGTAGAACCGCCCCAGGCCGAGTAGAAATGGTGTGTGCCCCACTTTCAGCGTAACCTACGCCAGTGTGAAACCTAGCTGTGGATCAAGAAATGAAACATGATTCACAACTGCTGAGCTGATATGTGGTAATTTAAAATTCTATTCTCCCATAGAAAGCTCTGAATGACATAAAAGTTACCAGAATATATGAACTGTACAAACCAAATGGCCATGCTTCAAATTCCAAATCTAAGGGCTTCTTCCCCCACGGCACACTGAAATGAAGTTTTACTAAGCTTCTTAAGAGAGCATGCAAAATAAAGGAAAGCCTTTTCTCACCTCCAGAATGAATTATTATATTAATTCCTTTAAATAGCCAGCGCTGTGATACACATAGAGCTCACAGACACTTCACAAGGATAAACTGTATGACAGACGACTACCCACCTTCAGTCTAATTACACAGAAAGGTTATAAATCACAACTGTGACAAAATACTCTTAACGTGCTGTACACTTAGAAAATACATGGTCATTTGTCACTTGGGAGAATATTCTGAGAGCATGGCCCTGCGGCGTGTGATTTAAAACTGCTGAACTGCTCTAAGGTTGAATTTCATAGTGTAAAACACCTGGCATTCCTGCCATCACATTTGTGGGTCATTCATCTCCTCTCCAACTGCAGCCCAATTAACACTTCATTAACTTCACCAACCTAAAAACTAATGAGATATGCAAGACAACCACAAACAATGAATGTATTTCATTTTAAAAATACAGAATCAGGGGTCTGGAGAGATGGTTCAACAGTTAAGAGCACTGAATGCTCTCACAGACGACCCGGATTCAATTCCCAGCACCTACATGGCAGCTAACACTGTTCTTACCTCCAGTTCTTTCTGACCTCCGAGGACACTGCACGACATAGGTGCACTTACATGCATGCAAGCAAGACACTCATACACATAAAATAAAATTAACAAAATATTTTTTTTTTTAAATACAGAATCAAGCGAAATGTTACCCCAAATTGTGGGGTGCTCATGAACGCACTGCTCTGCCATCAACAGTATTGATCGTTTTCAGAGATTTATTTTATTTTTTAATTAATTTTTATTTTATGCATATGAGTGTTTTGCTTGAATGTATGTAAGTGCGCTGGTGTTGTGCAATGCCCACGGTGGCCAGAAAAGGACATCAAATTCCCGTAGAACTGGGGTTACAAATGGTTGTTAGCTCATGTGGGTTCTGGGAACTGAACTTAGGTCCTCTGCAAGCCATCTCTCCAGCTCCTTATTTTATTTTTATTTATTTGTTTATGCATATGTGAATGGGCATGTGCAAACTGGTACCTGTGGATCCAGAATGTTCACTGGATCCTCTGGAGCTGCAGCTGCAGATGGTTATGAGCTGTTGGACATGGGTGCTGAGAACCATACTCCAGTCCTCTGCAAGAGCAAATGCTCTTAACTAGTGACTCATCTCTCTAGCCCCAACAGCCTTGTTCTTAAGGACCAAAGAACACTCTGTGTTCAGAATTCTGACTGCTTGCTTCAAGGATGAACAGGACCAGAAGCTACTGCTGTTTCCATACATACAAGTAGAAGCACTTTGTCCATAATTCCCCATGTAGGTATGTCACGATCTATATGAGTTTGTGTCTGAGTCACAAAGTAAACTACAAAATATCTGAGTGTCTTTGTTTTCTGCATGACTGATTTGATTAGGGTTTTTAAAATGATATGACTGATCTACAGAGAGAGTTATGAATGATCTCTGAAGAGCCATTCTGGAATCTTCAAAGCTCTGGAAAAAATCAAAATTTTCTTTATACATTGCTTCACAAATGCATCTGAGGGTCAAATCTGACCTACGCTCATGTACAGTCATGATTTCCTCTACTTGAGGTCAATGTTCAGACAGTTGCCACATAATACTGGGCTTGGTGATCACACTTTCAGCATCTCTTGTGAGAGTCACATGCACACAATACAAGCACCATATCAAAAGGACCTGAAAATTCTGAATTCCAAAACACATCTGTTGCAAGTCTTTCAAAGAAGAAACTGTGAATCGCTACAATCATAGGCACATTAGACCCAAACTTCCCAAACTTCTGTCATTCCTCTCCCAAATTTACATTTTCTCCATAGTGATGTGACATCTATGTTGCTATAATTTTTGGTACTTTTCTTCAGATTCACTCATTTTTTTCTTTAAATGAAATTATGAAAGAAGCGCCTCATCCTACTGTAAGCGGAAAGCCAGGATTCCCTATCAAATTTTTGGTACTTTTCTTCAGATTCACTCATTTTTTTCTTTAAATGAAATTATGAAAGAAGCGCCTCATCCTACTGTAAGCGGAAAGCCAGGATTCCCTATCAAAAGTAGAAAGGAACCGACATGCTAGAAGCAAAGAAAATCAAGCAGTGCAGTTAAACCCTAAGTATAGTTGCCATCCAGGCTGGGAGCTGAGAGGCCTTCCCTACCTCTCTTATAAATGGAAATTCTGAAGGACCTGAAGAGTGGTAAAGATGTGAGGTACCCAACTAAGACTTTCTTTCAGTCAGTAGAAAATTCAAAAGAACTTGATGGGCTGGCTGGAGTGCCAGCTCTGTCACTGGAGTTCTTGCCATGAAAGCCGGGCCCGAGTTCAGTTACCAGAATTCACATTTTTAAAAAAAAATCTGGGCATAGTGACATTGCTTGCAATCCCATCACTGGAGAACCAAACACAAGAGGGTCTGGGACTCACTTGGGAGCTAGCTAAGTCTAAGTCTACTTGGTAAATCCCAAGCCAATGAGAAACCTTGTTTGAAGAAAAAAAAACAAACAACAAAGTGAACAGCACTTGAGGAACAAGACCCATGGCTGTCTCTGGCCTCCACACACACATGCATACATCTGCACATACACACTGAAACTTGCAAAGGAAATACCTGTTAGAGTTTGAATGTAAAATGTCCCCCATGAGCTCACGTTTGTGAACATTTAGTCCCCAGCTGGAGGTACTATGCTGGGAGGCTGTAGAATCTCTGGTACATGGGGGCAGGCCATGAAGGCTACCACCAGACCTGGTTCTACTCTCACCCTGGTTGGTGTCAAGTGTGAAGTCCCAGTTGCAAGCTCCTGTCCCCACTAACTGCACTCTCCTGCCACCACGCCTTCCCTGCCATGACATGGACCCAAAATAAACCTCCCCTTCTTTATTACTCTGTCAGAAATTTTGTCATGGGGACAAGACTACCTAATACTGTGTGACTGCATGACAGTTCAAGTCAGTGTGAAGCTGGCCATCTCCAAGATGAGCTATTCCTGGGGGGCTCGACCACTGGCCTGGACCATGTCATCACTGTCCCTCCAGGGGTGATTCCACTATGACACCTGTTGGAGGAGGCAGGATTGTACGAGAGTACCATACAACAATAAAGAGGGACAATCTGTCTCATGTCTGATTCTGTCACTCACAGATTCTGCATTGTAGATGTAGTTAGATCACTCAGTGCAACTACAACAAAATCTGAGCACCTCCCAAACAGCCACTACCTCCACTGTGCAAAGACACATCAAGACAACAGGACCTCCCGGAAGGCTGACAACCCAGAAAGTGACAGAGTCTCACAGGACCACCCTGCTTTCATGGACTTCAGTGTGTTGATGATGGCGTCTAATCAGCAGAAAATTATGAAAGAAAACAGGTCTTGAGGAGTGCTTTCAAACATACCCAGACACACATCCAAGTGACCCATCTATCTACTGTTTCAGTCCACTCAAAGAAAATGTTATAACATTTAGATTTTTGGTTGGGTTTTTTATTTTATTTATATTTTCTATGTCTATGAGTGTATTGTTTGTGTGTATATTATGCATACCTGTGTCCTGCAATGCCCATAGCGGAGGGAAGAGAATGTGAGATCCCTTAGAACTGGAGTTACAGACAGTTGTTGGCCACCACGTGGGTGCTAAGAATTGAACCCAGGTCCTCCGAAAGAGCAGTCAGTGCTTTTAACCACTGAGTCATCTCCCTAGCCCCAGTATTTGCTTTTTAAAAAAGACTGATTTTCAAGATTTCTAGGAAATACAGTTTTATGATTTCCACTTGTAACTACATTAGTAGTAAATTAAGCAGAAAATTATTGACCCCACCAACCCCAGAAATGTCTTCAGGTCCTTTTGCAAAGGACACAGAGAAATAATAAACAGTAAGAACACAAGTTGTCTGTCTTGAATGCTATAATGCAAAATATTTTTCTTAAGAAAAAGTAAACTCTGTAGTTTTACAGATAGCAATAATTTGTAATATTTAACAATCCCATATTTCAAAGTATAGAAGTAACTAAGGCTCTACTCCCATCCAAGTGGCTGTAAACTTTAAATGAGTGAAAGATAGTACACTGTGCTACCTAACCATGGACTCAGGGGCCAGACTGTCTGGGTTCAAATCTCCACTCTACCATCTAGTCACTGACTTCAAGCAAGTATCTTAGCATCTCTGTGTTTCCATTACCTGATCTTTAAAATAAGGACAATAATATATTTATCTCATAGTACTACTGTGAGGATTGAGTTAATATTTTAAATATTTTATTATTTTTATGTTATGTGTATGAGTATACAGTCTGAATGTATGTAAGTACACCCATTTTGTGCAATGCTCACGGAGGTCAGAAGAGGGCATTGGATCCCCTGGAACTAGAGTTAAGGACAGTTGTTAGCCACCATCTGGGTGCTGGGTATCGAACCCAATCCCTCTGCAAGGATAGCCAGTGCTCATAACCACTGAGCTATGGCTTCAATCCCAGAGTTAATATTTTAAATGAATAGAATAAACTCTGACACACAGTTAAAAAAAACTATGTAAATTCTTATTATTACACAAGTAAATGGGGTTGGGTTTTGATATTTATGTGTACTTTTCATTCTTTAAAATAGTTTGGGGCTGATGAAATGACAGATAAAGGTACAAGCCTGATGACCAGTGTTCAATCCCCCAAATCCACATAAAGTAGAGAAAACTGACTTCACAAAGCTGTCCTTCAGCTGCACGAGTGATACCCACACATATACATACACAAAAATGCACTTTTAAAATGGTAATTTTATTCTTGACTATAACTTTACATGTCTAAAAACAATTTAAGTCTGGTATGGTAGCATACTCTATAAACCCAGCACTTAAGAGGTAGGGGCAAGAGAATCAGAAATTCAAGGTCATCTTTGGCTATAGAATGGGTTCAAGCCTATCCTAGGCTACATGAGACCGTGTGTCAGAACAGCTAAAACCAAAGCAAAACAAAATAACAACAAAAACCAAGGCAACCGGAACACACCAAATACTGTACCTGCTGTATAAAAAGCAAGTAAATGCTGTTACTCTTATTTCAGTCCTAGCTTAGAACTCAAGAAATTTTGCAGTCCTTTCTACACAAGATAACAACAACAACAAAAAACTATATATATATATATATATATATATATATATATATATATATATATATATATATATATCTGGGAAGAGAAGGCAGCTGTCAGTGTGCCCATGGGATTTCCCTCCCAGTACTCAAGAATGAGAACTTCTAAATCTGAGAAGTTATAGTTGCAAAGGAACGAAGTCCAATCAGAGACAGCATTTCCCCCAGAGCAGAGAGAGGAGTTCACGAATGAGACTTTCTGACATGATGAGTGGACGTGCAGCTTCTCCCCTGGATCAACAGCTGCTCAGGGGGTCCCCAGCTCCCCTCTCCTACCATCTTCACTGCTGGGGAACTCAACCGTAGCTCCCCAAAGCACAGGTTCCCATCAGTACTCGTTGCTCTGCTAGAAGCTCCAGTTAGTGACACGAGATACCAAGGGAGACATTTTTGCTCTGGAAAGAGGGAGGTTGGGCACCAGGAAACGGAGGAGGAGTGGCTGACTGGCCTCCCGTCTCTCGAAGGTGCCTCAAATCTGACAGGAAGTGGTTAACAACATAGGGCAGCCTGAATTTCAAGAAGCTGATGAAACACACTTGCCTTCTGGAACCCCAGGCCTGATAGTGAAAGGAAAATGAGCTGCTTTCCTGGTTACATAAGAGACCCACACTCAGGCATAAACAGACCTGTGGCTGGCTCACTGCAAACCCACTGCCGCCTGCTCAGACCCACTCCGTGCCAGGTAGGGGTTTGCACTTCAGAAGTTTCTTCACTATGGTTGGCCTACTCGATTCCCTCCCTCCCTCCCTCCTTCCCTCCCTCCCTCCCTCCCTCCCTCCTTCCCTCCCTCTCTCCCTTCCTTCCTTATTCTTTCCTTTACTGTTCTTTGTCTTAGATCTAGAATTTTATGAGCAAAGTACCAGGATTTATTGAACTGACTAGCCCTCCTAGGGTAACCTTTGCTTCAGAGTCCGGTAAAAGGCATCCTATGAAACAGTGGCCACCAGAGTCGCCAGTGGTCCTCCTATGACAGCTCTGTCTCACCCACTAGGACCCACAGCAGCATCTGGCCTAGTCTCTCACCTCCCACGCTGCTTTCAGCCTCCAGAGCACCACTCTCTCTGGTTCCCGCCCTCATCCTCCTGGTCGTGGCTTCCCAGGGCCAGGGCTGGCTCTCCTGCTCATTGGGTGCAGCAGATGGCCTGCTATAAGGTCAGTCCTCAAACTTTTTGTCCCTCTCCACTTATGCCCTAGATCCTGTGACAACATGGTATCACACACCATCACCTGGTGACGTCTCTCCAAGTCTCACTTCCAGTCCAGACCTCTCCCCTGAATGACAAGCGTCTCCTCGATATCTCCAGTTAACTCCACAGTCACCATGCCCACTCTGGCAGATGCAAAGCAGAATTCACCAGCTGCCCTCCTTACCTGCCTGCTTTCCAAGTGAATGACAGCACAGGCCTTCCTTGTTCTCTTCTTTCACAGCTAAGACTGAAAATCTTACGTTTTTCAGCACCTCTAGTGTCAGGCTAAGTTCCAGCCATCTTCCTCCTAATTCTCAGAGCATCTCCCAACTGCCCTCCCTGCTTCCACTCCCTGGCCCTCCCAGCCTACTCTCCACAGCACGCACTGCAATCCTTTCACAAAGGAAATCACCACACATCATGCCTCTTCTCTAATAGTTTCCCATCTCATTCTCAGTAAAAGGCAGACAACAAGATCTACAGTGTTTCACAACCTGCCCCACCTCTGCCTCCCCCACCAACACCTTCCCAGCCACACTGGCCTATTTGCTGACCTGTGCCTCAGACCATTTGCACTTGCTCCCTCTAAAAGCATTGCTCTTTCCTAATTATTCAGATACTTGTTTCCTTACTTTTCTTAAGGTCTTTGTTCAAATATTACTGCATCAAAGAGCCATGATATTAATGACCATTACCATATACACGTACAGAGAAAGAGAGAAAGAGCACTCTATCTTCTCTTACACCAGTTATATTTGCTTATTATATGCTATCTATTTCCTTCTACCAGAACATAAGTCCTTTGAGAAGAGTTACTGTAAATGTTTTGATCACTGTGTCCCTGGTGCCTAGAACCATGATGAGTATATACTGGATATGATAATAACTGTGGGAGGAATAAATAATTTCACCTTAAGAAAAGAAACCTGTGCCAGCCATAACCCAGAGAGTACTGTCTGAGGGGCTGTAATGTCTCTGGCTTCTGGAGGCTTCCTTGGCGCTGTCCCAGCTGCTCTTGTCCTGCTCCAGCTTGTGATGAGCGTGGCATGTTTATTTCTTTTGCTCTTTCATTTACTGATTCTTCCATTCTTTACTCAGCGCTACTTACGGTCTACTACTGTCAGGTTCTGCGGGACCTGCTGGACCTAGTCTAGGCCTCTCTGGATTCTCTAAATGGAAACATCCTGAAGGCACAGTCATATGGTCTATTCCCCAGGAAGTCCCCTAAGGAGTCTCTACACAGACAAGAGGCTTTCCCTCCTGAGCCTTCCTCCTCTCACCTTTGCGTTTTGCCCTCTGGTGTCTACCACACTTCAGAGAAAAGAGTTTGATTTTGCTCCTCCAGGTAGAAGCAACTTCCTAGTTAGGTCTGACCTATAAACAAAGTGCACAGAACAACACAGATCCCATATGCTTCCTCTGTCCTTGGTATCCACAGACTAAGAATATTGCCATTTAATTCCTTTACTTAAAATATCAGGAGTTGAGTTGGGCATGGAGGAGTATGCCTTTAATCCCAGAACTCAGGAGGCAGAGGCATGCAGATCTCTGTGAGAGGCCAACCTGGTCTACATAGTCAGCTGCAGGCCAGCCAGGATTACATAGTAAGACCCTTATTAAACCAACCAACAAACGAATATGTATATACATATACATATATGTATATATATGTATATACATAAGATTTTTCAGGAGTTGGTGGTCACGGTGGCACAGGCCTATGATCCAAGCACAGGTCTATAATCCAATCGAGAGGGTGAGGCAGGAGGATCACGAATTTAAGGCCAGTTTTCGTTACATAGAAAGATTATGTCTCTAAAATAAAATATTAAATAAAATATTAAAATAAATATAAAGTCACCCTCTTTCTAAAGAAATAACAGGATAATCAAGCAAGTTTATAAATAAAGGGACTGGGGTACAATGGAGGGAAAAGTATTCAGAAGGAGCAAGAAAAATAAAGCCTGAACTACTACAATCAGCATTTCCAGCATCCCCACTCCTTACAGACTGATACTGAACACCACTACTTAGGCTAAGCAACACAGACTCTGCTTACTATGAACCAGACACGTATGGTTTATATTCAGACATTTGATCCCCAAACAGTTCTTGGAAGCTGTCCTTTTTATTGCTTCCATAACACAAATGAGGAAACTAAGGTGTCATTCACATTACCTTCCAAGGTCACACAACCTATAACTGACAGCTGTACCCAGCCTCCCTGCTTTATTCCAAGCACTTCATTTAATAATTGGGGTTGCTGAGTGTCTTGTTTTGAAACAAAGAAAATTGTATTTGACTTTGTAATATCCTCTATCAGAGGTTATTCAATTTAGTAGTTAAGGTTTGTTAAAACTAATGTTAAAAGAAATTAACATTCTTAATATGAATGAACATCCCAGAGTGGAAAATCCAAAGAGTGTATTGAACTCATAATAACTGACCTTCAGAAAGGAAAAAGAATTAGTTTAGTGGCACTATGATTTTCTTGTTTTTCAAAAATTTAGGTATGTATGCCCATAAAAACTGATATATACTAGAAGAGTTCACAGAAATTATTTTTAGCTGTTCAGATATGGCTCCCATCTAGCCTGGCAGATAATTCTGACCTGCCTTGAAAGAGAGACAGAGACAGAGAGAGACAGAAACACAGACAAAGACAGAGACACAGAGACAGAAGAAACAGTCTAGATGAGTTACCTACAATCATGCTTATTGCTATTTTAAAATAAAAGAATAAATTGTGAATAAATAATATCATTTAAGCCTGATGTGGTTGTGCATGCCTTTAATCCCATCACTTGGGAGGCAGAGGCAGGAGGATCTCTGTGAGATTGAAACCAGCCTAGTCTATATAGGGAGTTCTAGGCCAGCTGTAGCTACAGGGAGACTCTGTCCTAAAAACAAAAAAATACATATATGTGTGTGTCATTTAATAATTTTCTTCACAAATTAATACCTCTGGATATACAGTCTAACACACATCTCAGAGAAAATTAATATGGCTTATAATGTACAAATAGAAGTCTTATAGTGTACAAATAGAAAACTGTAGATTTTCATCAAGTTTCTAACAGATTATTAATGCAACTTACCTGATATGTACATTAAATTTTTTTAATAAAATGGTATTTGAACAATGTATGGTATTTTCCCATTAAGAAGTCTTATTAATGTGTCACAGTGTGACTTATCTCTAGGTATGTTTGCCTACTTCCTCTGCCCTTGTGTGTAATTTCCCCTGGTGACTTGCTGCCAGGATATGACTGGCTAAGAAAACATTCATAAAACAACAAAGGCAGAATTTCATTTTGTTTACTAGCACAACATTCAAAACACTCAGGAGAAAAACCTGGAAAAAACTAATATGCCAACAGATATGTGTGTGTGTGTGTGTGTGTGTGTGTGTGTGTGTGTGTGTGATGAAATCTATCTGGTTTTTACTTTCAAATTTTACAACCTAAAATTTCTAGATGTTCAAGAATAGCATATTTACATAAATGAGAAAAAAGTCTGTGTTTTTGCAATGTGTTTCCTATATAAAAGAACAGCTGTGTCATTTCATGCAAAACAGTAGTTTATCAGTAAGCCATCCATATCAGATAATGCATGCATAAACGTTTCATCTGGAAGTGTTTTCCCCATCTGCCACCTATATTCTCCATAACCACATTGGATATTAGCATATCCATCTTTTTCTAGTTATTTCTTTTCTTTTTTCTCAATTACACGTGTTCTTTGACATTTTCACACGTGATAATGCATGTTGACCATTCTCACTCCCCACTCCCTGTGTCTCCTCTTTCCTACAATTCTTTTCCTCACATTGTGTTGAGCAAGTTGAGATCAGCTGGAGGTGTAGCTCAGTCACAGCAGACCTGCCTAACATGCACATAGCCTCGGGTTCCGTCCCGGCACTACCAAACAAAGTGGGGGAGGGGCAGTAAAATTCAGGCCTAAGCGAGAGTTTAGCGGTTAATCTGTCCACATTATTAAAAGGATTTAACTAGGGTGCAAACCTAGTGATGACTAAGACCAAACCCATCTTTGGCACTGTCTCAATTTAAAGGGAACATTGCCAAGTACTAAAATGCACAAAAGACCCTCCCAACAATTTCGATGTCATCCAGAAGAAAGTACACACCACCCACCCTCACCATGAAAGTGACCATTTTCTGAGGAACTGCCACATTTTCTTCGCCATTCCTCTCCAAGGCTCTCTCAAGACATGCCTGACATTAGTCTTGGCATGGAAAACCTCTCAGCCACACTCTACTGAGTTGGATCTGTGGCTACAGAGAAAATTATCCCAATTCCAAAAAGAGCCTCAGCCCAGGAATTTCCGGTGGGTGGGATGAAAGCTAAGCTACTTAGAGATTTCAGTCTGTACCAAGAGATGTCGGGGAAAGCAGGCACCCTCTGGCCATGAGAACAGAGTCTCTTAATATCCTCAGTACTTGCCTTACCTCCTGGGATCTTGTGAAAAGAACAGCAAGTCCTGAGGTGAAGTCAGGTCCCACTGTCCAGTCCTGTTACTAAGAGTGATGGCTGAAAACAGACACAGTATACTTTGGAGGTAAGGGCCCTTTCCCCAGCCTTCCCTTGGAACAAGAGATTAAATCTCCTTCTCCAGACCAAGTACAGGTGGGTTCTGTGAGATCAGACCCTTAACAAAGTCCTATTCTGCTGTTTGAAAGACCCAAATGTCAAAACTGGTGAAGAAGAAACCAGCCCTCCCTCCATCAGACCCAAGAGGCACCAAGGGAAGTGAGGGGCAGGAAGAAAGAAGTTTTCTGAGAACAACAACAATTTCCTTTCAAATCTTTCCCAGTCTACATTCCTAATTATAGAAGCACAGAGTATACATACGTTTATGTTTGAGGAAAGACTCTCAAGTCTGTAAATAACTTGTTTCTGCCCTCGATTCCCCTGAGCAATCAAGTGGATATTGTGTTAGCGTGTGGACTTTGGTGTGATTAGATTCAATCAACAATTCCTTTCCTTCTTGATGCAATCATTCAAGGCCTAAAGCAAATTAGCTAACATAAAGGAAAAATTGGCAAACGGGCAAAAACAATATATGATATTGGAACTGAGAGGATGGAACTGAGAGACTTCAAGTATAAAGTGGCAAGGCTTTTTCAAGGTCACTTCAAGTAACCCTAAAACCATAAATAAGCTGATGAGGAAGATGTCCCCATCTGTCATCACCACAGAAACTTGACGAATAATTCAAATCCTGCACAATCCGTGGAAAGGCACTGGTACACAAACATAACTTTATTCATTTCCAAAGTTGTAAGGGAACTTCAACTTTCCAGTGCTCATCCTTGGAGCCATATGTGTTTTTGTCCCTAGACGTCATCAAATGTCTTTGAGTTCTACCATAGATAGACAGACACCGTGCTAACAAAATAGAGCTATCCTTGAACATGTAAATGCTTTCACCTATTTCTTGTCTTCAACAAGAACATTTTGAATAAATGAATGACGGCCAAGAACTTCCAGAATTCCTCCAATTGTTACAGGTTTCTTGTGGTTGAGAAACTCTACTGAATTTCTGAATCCTAGTTTATTTTCCTGAACAACTGTGGGGAAATTCTGGGCAGGTAGGTATGAAAGAGAGCTTGATGCAGGATTTGTCCATAATCAAGGGCTTTCCATTGTCAGAGATGATGGAGATAAAAGGCATAAGACAAGTAGCTTCCCGTCCCATGGGAAACAGTGTGAGACAGTCTGGTCCACTCTGAGACTGGATAGGTTTTTCTTGTTTCCATTAGAGGCTCTTGTTGGAGTTCACCCTGCATCATGAAGACAACAAGGGGCATGCACACAAGGTCGAGCAACCTGCCAGGCTCCATTTCCCAGGGCTGCTGCCAGGAGCCTAAGTATGAGGATGCCACCCTAAAGCTACAAACACCTTAGAAAGAAGCAAGAAGGGGCTGAGCCATGCATGTATGGCTAGCCAAGGGGTTCGCCATCAGGCAAAAGAAGAAACACTGTGGCAGATGTTTCTGGAGGGAGCATCTTGGCCAGGGGACAGACATCCCAAGGTTCTATCATATGGAGCCAGGGTAAAGCCCAGTCAGTGTACAACCCCCAAGAGAATCACCAAGTCCTAGCAGACACCAGGGAGAGTTCCCAGCTATAAACCTTGGTCACTGATGCCAGAATAAAGGAGTCATGTTTTTGAAAAGAGCCCAGGCCATTCCAGTAGGACCCGGAAAGCTCTGCAGGGATTCAAAGTTTAGGCTCCTCCTACTGCCCTCTGCCCTCCATCCTCATTGGGAAACCTTGTTCAATACTAGCAATGAAAAGAGATGGGGTAGGAGTTGGGAGGAGAAAACTGAGATGCCAAGTTATTATCTAAAGGCATCAGAGTTATCGAAAATTAACTGTTTCCATTATACATCAGACCAAACTTTCTATATTCGATGAAAATATTCTCTTCCAGGGCTGGAGAGATGGCTCAGTGGTTAAGAACACTGGCTACTCTTGCAGAGGACCCAGGCTTGGTTGCCAGTCACACAAGGCAGCTAACAACCAGTCTTAACTCCAGTTCCAGGGGATCTGAGGTCCTCTTTTTGCCTTCACAGGCTTTGCACAACACTTACATACATGCAAGCAAAACACTCATACACATAAAAAATTAATAAATCAAAAAAAATTTTAATGTACTCTTCTGCCTTTCCTGTCCTACTGCCTATGGACAGAACTTGATGAAGATCAAATCGGTTACACACACATATATATATTAACAAAAACATATAGTAAATAAAGCAATGTTTAATGCCTATTTTCCATGATCCAGGCACTGGGCACATGAAAATGCACAGGACAGCCCCCATCTTCCAGAAACTCACATCTTAGGGTAGAGATGTCAATTGCTAGCTTGTGATACAGAAAGAGGGGACTATCATAAAAACACACACCAGAAAGAATGGTGCCGGAGATGAAATGCCAACTTCTGGGTGAACTCAGGGAAAAGATTGTAAGAGCCAGAGGTGCTGAATGACCTCAAGGAAACAGAGTGTCCCAAACAGATGGTCAGCTACTCATATGAACTCACAGAAATGGTAACAACGTGCACAAATGTCACCTAAGTTCAAGCCAGACAAAATCCCATCGCAGATGTGGGGAAGTGGGTAAGAAACCCCAACCCTACCTAAGGATGTACTGGCAGTCAATGGCTGTAAGGAAGGGAGAATCAGTCTCATTTAAGGGGGAGATTGTTGGTAGGTTTCCCATGTTCCAGTGGATGAGCTCACACCAAAGATCATTTGGGGACACAAATTACACTCTATATGCCTTAAAATATCTATCTATCTCATAATATATAAACTACATAATGGATGTTAGAGTACATGAAATTGGGTGTGAAGAGTAAGACAGTACAGATAAACATGGCCAAAATACGGTGTATGAAGTTCACAAAATGCAATAAAAATTATTTTACAAAATGAAAAATAGTAAAATCTGAATCTTTAAGATAAAAAAAAAATTGGCCAAGTATTTGCTCAACTAACAGTAGTCGCGAGGAATATACAGCAACCTTAGTTGTGTTGTCTGCTGAAGGACTTGCAGTGGGCCACCTCTCCTCCGTAACACAGAGAAGCTTCTAAGCAGAGCCTAGCATTGAAACTGCTCTGTTTGAAGCTAAGTACTGACTTCCCTGGCTAACTCCTAAAGAAACTTAAGCAGGTGATGTTGCCTTTGGGGAAAATGTTTCTCTTTAAGGATTTCTGAAGTGATCTATTCTTTCTCTTGGTATTCAGGCACCTGTGATAAATTTCTGGATCTCTCTTTCTCTCTCTCTCTCTCCCCCCCCCCCACACACACACGCCTACTTGTGTGCATGTCTATTCAATGAAACTTCATGAAAAGGAGGAAGGGACTGTGTAAGTTCATGAAGTAAAAATAATTCACCTTAAAAATTATCACTAAAATTTCTGAAATGTTATTGTACCTCTAAGTACCTATTGTGTTAAGGGTTATTTTTCATATTAATATCTGTCCTCCAAATATTAAATGAGCTCATTTTCAAAAGCCAAACAAGCCAGGCATGGTGACATATGCCTGCAGTCTCAGAGGCTTAAGACCACCCTAGGTTAACACAGCAAGACCAAGCTCAAATAGAAAAGTAGCAAACTGGTGGTCCACGATCCTCCTCTCCATTCCCAGTATCCAGGTCCCTCTGCCTGTATCTCTCAGTCCAGGAGAAGACAGTGAACTTTCTAGCATTTTCACCTCTTTCTAGTCTCATGGACTGGGCATATATCCACCTGACCCCAGCCCCAAAGCAGGGTTGTAAGCACACACCTGTGTGTAGGGGGAGGGAGGTATCAAAACCTAAAAACAGCTCTTGCATCTTGATTCTCTAAGGCTGTCAGCCACCTTCTTCCTAGACAAAACTTCACACAGGGAAGGAGAAGCTGAGATGGATAATCCTACTTTTCTACTCCAAGATGGAAACCCATTGAAGTCCATCATCCACTAAGTCCACCTCTACTAAGATGGCACAGCACAAAATCTCTCATGGCCAATGTCGTAGTTCCAGACCCAGTTTTACTACTGCTGGCTTTGATATTGGGCAACTCAGCTCCTCTCTGTGATCCTGAGTCTTCATCCAACAATTTAAGATAACAATCATACCTAACCTGTAGGATCTGCTCTTTATTTATTTAGGTGGGTTTTTAAAAATATTTTTATTTATTATTTTTATTTTATGTGTATGAGTGTACTACATCCATGCCATGCAGTGCCTGTGGAAGTCAGAAGAGGGTGCCAGATCCCCTGGAACTGGAGTTACAGGTGGTTGTTAGCCACCACGTAGGTGCTGGGAACTGAACTCAGGTCCTCTGCAAGAATAACCAATGCTCTTAACCTCTGAGCCTGAAGAGCAGATGAGGGCCAATCTTGCTTTTTATAACAGCCCTCTCAAGAACTAACCAAGGTCCCACAAAGAACTACCCTAGTCCTTTCCAAAGGATGGGCCTTTAATGACCTCATGATCTCCCTGGGTCTCCTTCAAAATCTCACCCATCAATAGCACTATGTCAGGGACCAAGCTGCCAACACATGATCCCTCAGGTAACACAAACCACATCCAAACAAGAGTACTCTAAAGCACAGCTTCTTCCTCTGGAAGACAAGGATGACCTCTGCATTACAGACTTATTTTGAGAATCAGATAATTCGGTACGTCAAATCTCGACTACAGTTTAGCAAAAAGTATTGTGATTAGTGAAATATCACATATTATTGTTTATTTTGATTGAGACTCAGAAAATGCTAGTGTCATATAAGTTTCACAGGATTGTTCAGCTTTCTAATTTGTGGTGCCTCCTTTGCAACTGCAGACCAGTTTTGCACTAGAGAAATGAAAAAAAAAAAAAAAAAAAAAAGCACCTCCTCACACTTGTCCCTGGAGAGGGGACGTGGCGTGGCTGGGGATAGGAGCGAATGGGAGAAGTTGCACACGTGGATGGATGGCAGGAAGGAAGCCGGTGTCTACATTTCCTAAGGTCTGGTGACTTACACTAAAATGTGCATTTTAAAGATTGCATGATAATGATGGAAGCCTTAGGTGAGATTTAATCTCCATGTTTCTTTAATTAGTCTTTGATTAAGAAACATTGAATTTCTTAGTTGAATCTCCTACTGAAGCCAACATAACAAAAATCCAGGCATTCCTGGAGTCCTTGAGGCAGAACGGTCATGGATTCTGACCCAGTCCAATTATTAACCACTGGGTTTCCAGAGCGACCTGTCCTGGGCTGCCTATGAAATGACAAAGGAGGTTTCTGAGCAAGGGCTTCCTGGGTCTGATTCTGAGCAGCTTCGTTTTACCTGCTCCCACGATGCCCCTCTTATGACAACAGTCATTTACAAAGCACAATGACAGAGTCTCCTTCTCTCTGAAGGTAGGAGGACAGGCAAGTACCAAGTTAAAGTATAGCTTGATTGGTTTTCTTACTATTGCCAAACCCTCTCTAAACTGCATGTCACTCTAAACAACTGGGAATGCAGATGTGTCTGAATCTCTATTAAAGAACTATGAAAAAAGGGACAGAAGAGAGTCCCAGAAGGGAGAGAATACTAGCAAAGGACAGGGAACCAGGAAGAGAGACCAGAAGAGTATATTTCTGACACAAAACAAGAAATGTTTGCTAATAAGCCATAAATTTCAAGCCCTAAAATCTTCCTTCAAGATTTCCGAGGCAGCTGGAGCTCCATGTTGAGAACCGTGTTGCTAATGGTTACAAGTTGAGGGCCAGGGGTGGAGTAATGGCTCAGGGGTAAGGTGCTTACTTACCACAAGAGCATGAGGGCCTGTGCTCAGTCCCAGGTTAAAAAAAAAAAAAAAAAAAAAAAAAAAAAAAAAAAAAAAATGGGTGTGGTGGCACATGCTTGTAACCCCAGCCCGCACTGGGCAGGCGCAGACAGGTGGGTCACTGGCACTTACTTGCCAGTCTAGTGTAATTGTGAGCCCAGTCTCAGTGAGAGACTGTGTCTGAAACTAGGTAGATAGCTCCCAAAGAACACTACCTAAAATTGACCTGGTTCTTCACAAACTGGCCTCGGGCTTCACCTTCACTAAATGGGGGTAGTGGGCCTGGGTCCTGGAGATGTGCATTCTCGTCCCAATGCTTAGATCCCTATAAGCAGCAGAGCATTTGTCACATAACAGTCAGCACTTCAGGACACTGGCTGGTACCCCGTAAATGCCTGTTGACCATACTGATAATTTCTTCACCATACCTCTTTGGGCCTTATCTTCATCTGGACCAAGTCATCTCTACAGCCCTTTCAGGTGTATGTTTCTGGGACTCTGTTCAGTCAAATGTACAGCATGGCCAATCACTTCCTTTGCACTTAGGGTAATACCATTTAATGAAGGAAGGAAGTGAGCTACAGTCTAACAATCCCCCTACTCTGTTACTGACTTCATTTTCACTTGTCTTTTGCTTACTGGTGGTAAAGTGTTAATCATTTTCCTAGCCCAGGTACTTGCTTTCACTTGAACCAGGTTTAATTTATACATAACTTTGCTATGACTCTCTGCTGTAGCTCAGGTGGCAGTGCTCCAAGTTGGGATTTAAAGAGAGAGTGTGATTCATGTGTTCCTGCCACTCCACTGGCCTCTCAAGGCTCTCCATGGCCTTTCAGTCACTAATCCCTTCCCTGCCAGCTTGTTCAGTTCCCCGGAGCTCCCCAAAGCACAGGTAACCAGTAAGTCAACTAAACAGCATAAACACAAAACGGAAGTCACCTCCTGCCTGCGCCCCTCTCTCAATGCACCACAACTAGTAATAAGCACCCTAAATTATTAGGGCCTCCATGTATCACCCTTCTCGGGAGTAAGTTAAGATCTGTAAAAATTTACCATTTGATAATAATTATAAATTACAGGAAAGCTGAATATGTAAAGAATAACACAAAAACCATCACATGCTCTTTACCCAGATTTACCTTTCGCTAGCATTTACTCCACTTTCTATTTGCAGCCAAGCTTACTTTTGTTAACATTATTGTGCTCGAGCCTCTATATATTTTTCCCAGAATCGCTCAACAGAACTATATCATGGCCCTTTGATATTTAGCACTGATATATTTAAAATTTCTTATTACATTTACAAAATCAATAAAATAGAACCATTTTCTTTGGTAAGAAAATAAGAAAAAAAATAATTTGAAGGCAGGATAATTTCAAACAATATGCTAAGTATTAAGTATTGAGGTAGTTAACGAGCATTGCAGGGTTAGCAGTGGTGCAGCCTGGGAAAGGAGTCCGGCTAAGGCTTCCTGCCACCCCTCGCCACCAACCCATCTCATTCCTAGAATTCACTTTAGCCTCAGCTAAGAGGCAAGTGCACACACCAGCGGCCTTATTTTATCTTAGGGAGAAGGAAGAAGATCCTTGAAGTTATCCAGGACAATGGCTAGAGTCCATCCTCCTACGAGGACAGCACAGATGGGATGTCATTCTGCAGTACAGAATAGGCAAGTTCCCGAGAACAGTACTGCAGAAACAACACCAGAGACACCTCTGCCTGCAAGCTCAGGAGATGCGCCATTCCTCCCTGGGTTAAAGGCACATCCACACAAGTCTCTACAAAGACAAGAAATGGCATGGGCTGCTCGGTACAGTTCTTGCCTTTTTAAACCTCAGAAGACAACCGCCACCACCTGCTATGCTCAGCCTAGAATGGGGTTGATTCTCCAAGCACCTCTTCTGCACCTGAAGACGAATTTCCACCTGGGTTTACAAGGGCCACGCTACAGCCAGGGCCCCAAAGTAAGGGAATAAGTCAAACAAGTCCATTCCATCATGAGCCACCCACGATCATTCGGCCCGTCTCCCTTCAGCAATGACTGCTTACTGGTTATTACTCTGAGTACCAAAACTGGAGCTAGACATGCTTTCTTGATGAAATCAAGAAATTTTTCAAATTTTTTCCTTATACCAAGGGAAAAAACTAATAAAATAGTACGTCTTAGGGAAAAATTTTTTCTTAAATAATTAACACATACTTCGAAACTAAAATTCAATTAAAAGCAAAAGGTAAATATTAAGTGTGAGTTCTCTTTAAATTTCACAAAGGTTAGACATGTTTAAATCAACAGGATTCTTTATTGTCAAGGTAATTCCAAGGTAACTCTGATTAAATGAATCCAAAACATTTACCTTGCACTAACCCCTCCAACCCCTAGCTTCTTGTCTGTTGTTGTTGTTGTTGTTGTTTTAAAGGCTGGATAATAACACTAACGTAGATTTTAAAGTGAAAGGAACAGAAGGAGAAGATAAGTTTGCCGCAGAAGTCCATACACAAAGTATTCCTATAACAAGAGTTCTAGAAAGACATGTAAAAACACGAACTCCATTCACAAACAGGCAGGCAAAGAAAGGTAGAATAGGAAGATGCCCAGTTTGGCTCTGGGGAAACAAAAGGCACCTCAATCTACCTTGCTTGGATATCCTGCGCCGAATCTTCATTTTGGGAAAAGACGGCCAGGAGTAGTTAAAAGGTGAGTCGGAGTCAGAATCCATTGTTTGTTTTGGTGAAAGATCAGCTGAAAGCAGAGACGGGGAGAGCCGTGCCCAGCCAGGAGGCAGCCTCCCCGTGATGTCAAAGGAAGGAATGGGGCTGCATGAAATAGCTCCTAACCCAGGGAGGGAGAGGCAATAAATGTTTTGCTTCCTTCTGGCGTTCAGGCATGTAGACCCACAAGGAGGCTGTAAATATTAAAGCCAAACTAGAGAAGCCGGGGGGGAGAGCGGGGGACCTGGAGTCTGGTTGATACATCGCAGTGCAGTTATTCAAAAGGTCACGGGGAGCAAATGAATCATTAACTCCCCTCTTCTTGTGTCTGGATATGGAAATGAAGAAGGAAGGGGCTGCGAAAAGAAAGAGCTGCCAGTGATTCAAGGAAAGCCTTCGAACAGCGGCGCCTGCTTTGCTGGGGGCTGGGATATCATTTCTCAGAAGGCACTGCTCCTGCGATGAAAGGGAGGGGGCAGCTGGAGAGCCTAGACCACTGCAAATGCAGACCAGTGGGCTCCAGGACCAACACGCAGAGACTAACGTTTCACATCACTGGTAGTGCAGGCAGCTCTTGGGACATAAGACCCCAAACAGTGTTGATATTTCTTTTATCAGAAGAAATATTCTAGTCCTTTTTATCCTAAAGTGGTTGGAAGGTTTAAACTTTATATTAGAATTGTGTACATCTCATTATATCCATGAGAAGTTATCTACCGCTGTTTAGTACAGCTGGGATATTTTCCTAAATTGTCACCAGTTTAATAGTCAATGATAAGGGTGTGACTGTCTTTATAGCCTGCTAGTTCTAAACTTTCAGTTCATTTCAATGCAGCTAGTGACCAATTTGCTACAAACCAACAGTTCTTGCAGTCTCCCTGAACACTCTCCAGTGATGAGCATTCACTGCAAGTGCACAATGCCTTCCCATAAATCGTGGTGCTACTCAATGTTCCTTCCTTGCTTCTGTAAGCATCCAGACATGCACGACCCAAGTAAGATCAGGCAGAGCTGCTAAGGTCTAGAAGGAAATAAGCACCTCCAGACTCCTTAAAAGTCTCCTTAAAGCACTTCATTCAGGAGGAGGAACACCTGGAAGTCCTGTTTTGTTGTGGTTTGTGAGGTCTTGTGAGAAACTAAAGGACATTGAAAACAACATGAGACCCACTCAACCCTGCAGATTTGGAACATGACAGTGTGTACGTTAACATTCATCTCTACTTCAATTATTTCTCAAACTGTTGGCTGTGCTGTACCATACTGTGTAAGAAATAAGTGCATAGCCTGCTCCATAGCTAATCCTCTCTGACTAGGGAGGACTGAGTGAGAGGCACAGGCAGATGAGAACTGAGAGAGACCACGCAAGTGGAGATTTGACTCAAAATCACAATTTTGTAAACTACTATTATGATTTCATATGATTTTCTACATGACCACACAACTATAACAAAATATAACTAGAACACAGCTTCAGGTATTAGGCCTAAATAAAATTTTCTATTTTGTGGCTTTTCATCTGAGAAATAAATTATCCATTTTTCTCAATCAACTGGGTAAAACTGTAAAGATAAATTATTCTCAGACTTTAACATCAAGGAAGAGAGATTTAATCTATATTGATCGTTAGTAAGAAAACAGACAAGGGCTGGGAATGTGGCTCAGTTGGCAGAGTGTTTGCCCAGCATGCATAAAGGCCTGGGTTCCACACCCAGGACTGCATAAATTGGGCATGATAGTACAAGCATGAAATCCTAACACTTAGGAGGTAAAAATAGGAAAATCAGAAGTTCAAAGTCATCCTTGACTGCATAGCAAGTTCAAGACCACCCTGGGCAACATGAGATCCTGTTTCAAAACAAACAACAAAGAGAAAGTAGATAAGTTCCTGTGAGTTTTTACATTCAGTCTGAAAGCCAAAAAGCATGCCTGGGACACTGAAGGCATCTGCTGAATAGGAAAGTCATACTAGGTGGTCACAACCTGGGGGTGAAAAACAGCTGTAGTACTTGTAACATCTGCCCATTACAAACACGTATTTTGACAAAGCACAAGAACTCTTAACAGGCACTTTAAAATATATTTATATTTTTGTCACTATAATATCTGCATTTGTTGAAAGAACACCATCTACAGATAAAGAAGAACTCTTGTTCCCTGAGATTTCAAGGATCACTCCGACTGTGCACAGCCACCAAGAAAACAGGAGCTGCATTCACACAGACTGAAATAACATCAGGATGTTGGTATCCTCTTTGGCTCTGTTGTCCAGAAGCTTCTCTTCAAGGCTATTTCCAGGCAAGCAGAAATACTGAAATCCTCATTCTCAGTTGCTGCAGTGGTTTTTGTGTTGCTGACTTCACTCAAGGCATGGGGATGCGACACCTATTATATTTCCTGCTACTTTTGGAAAGATGGAGATGTGTTTGACTAGATGGCAAACACAACAAGCACAAAATCCAAGCAGGGACCATAACTTGTTCCACTTAAGCTGGTCAGAGACGTGACAACATGCTCAGAAGGCTCTACAGTACAGGCAGCACACTCTGGGCCAGAATTTCTCAGAGGAGATCATGGGCATGGAAGTGAGGTCAGTGCATGGAGGGTGCGGTGTGAGGTCGGTGAGTGGAGGGTGAGGTGTGAGGTCGGTGCGTGGAGGGTGGGGTATTCACTACAATTCAAACAGCTGGATTCCTACTCTAGACCTGTAGAATCAAGGTCCCTGGGGGTTGCCCAGGAATCTGCACTGACCAAGAACACTGTCTCATCCCAGTGACATCATGCCCAGTGAATGGGTGATCCTTGGGACCAGTGGCATTTTAGAGCCACCAAGAGAAAGACATAACTTGGGAAAATGAAGATAAAGTAAATGAAAAAACTTGACAGAGGCATTTCTATTTGTGGAGATGTAAAGGGGCTTCATCTGAATCTGACTTCCTAAAGGTACCATCACTACTGATAAATTACATACCTGTTTACCAATATGAAAGTTTTCTGACAATAAAACCACCCAAACGACCTACCAAGACATGTAAAAATACCGCAGTGCTCACGAGATTTCCCAGTATCCTCCTCTGTTTTACTATTTGTCAATTTTTTTGACAAATGGAATGAGTTCCACTCACTGACCATGCAATTAAGGTTGGGAGTGAAAGTAAAAATATTCCTTGCACAGTCTGTTTTATTTTTAGACCAGCTGAATTTCTTGCTCACCAAAGACTTCTTAAATGTGAGTCATTTATCTTCATTGTTTCCTACAGTAACTGAGGGTAGCTTTTAAAAAATTTTGGCAATATAACTGCACTTAAATTTATTCAAGATGTTACTTAGATCTCATTCATATTTAAAAAATAAATGTCTGTGCTTTGTATGATTGGCTGATTACAACTGCAGTTGGTAGAATTCAGTGATACAGTCATCAGGACACTTTGTCACCATTTACCATGCAGCTGGTACAGTGTAAGAGTGCCCCTGATTTCCTGGGCTCTACTTTATCTCACTATGCCTTCTGTAATAAACCTTTGACATAGAAAATCACCTCCCTGAGGTTTTAATCACCCAGGGTGAATACTGCTGCCTTCAAAGTTTCAACTTTCTGGAAGACCCATGAAGAAAACCTTCCTCCATCCTCTTCATACACACAACATGTCACTCGCTCTCAACCTTGATAAAATTAAACCTTCTCAAAGGAATACTAATATGGGATTTGAGGACTAGCATTTGTGAAATTTTCTTATCTTCCAAAGGAACCCCAAATTCCCTGAGGGCAAGAACTGGTCCTTAGTCATATTTTTAAGGTTCCACCTGCCACAAAGAAAATCATGGGCTTTGGTGACATATAAAGCAGTTCTGTCACCTATCAGTATCCTTAACTAAGTCATTTAAAAAAAAATGTATGTGTATGAGCGTTTCGTACATATATGTTAAGTGCACTAGTTCATGCAATACCCACTTGGAGGTCAGAGGAGGGAATCAGATCCCCTGGAACTGGAGTTAGGGATAATTGTTAGTATCCATGTGGGTGCTGGGAACTGAACCCAGGTCCTCTGCAAAACCAACCAGTGCTCTTTAACTGCTGAGCCATCTCTTCAGCCCCTAACCAAGTCATTTATACTTTCTGAAGTATACTTATTTGTCACATCTAAAATGAGATCATAACATCGGTATTTCAGGAGCTACTGTGAGGAGCAAAGGAGATTATAATAGTAAAGAACTTAAAGACATTTTCAGTAAACTTTAAATAGTAAATAGAAATAAGGTTATATTTCTACAATCTAAACACTTGAGTTTTTACATCTTGACCTCAAGAGTAAGAGTTTGATTTTCAAATCTGCAGAACAGCCATGTGCAGAGAAGTTCCAAGAAAGAGGATAAAAGAAGGAACAGGAACATCTGGAGGTGTATTGCAGGGTATAGGCCCAGGAGAAATTCCTCAAAGTAGGGAGAACTCACGAGCTTGGAGAAAACAATATCTGAAATTCCATTTTCAGTTTTTGCTAGCAATTCCAACTTCACCTAATCTTCAAAAATAAACAATTCTAATCTATCATTTTTTTTTCAGACATTTTTATCAATGTTAAATCCTAAGTCCAAGTTACTGGTTTATTGACTAATATACAGTTACTCACATGTAAAGAAGCAACCATGAGGCATCCAATTAGCAAAGAACTGCAATAATTAACTTTAACATCAACCCTACACTATTAACCCCATAGTTCTGTAGTTAAAGTTCCTATAAAAACATATGGATGATTCTGGTGTTTGTATGTTTAATTTTTATTTATTATTTGTGTGTGTGTGTGAGTGTGCTCTGTCTGCTTCGATGAAAGGCATGCACTGCTATGTCAGTTCTGATCCTGGTTTTTAAAGAACAGTGGGCTTATCTTGTATGTGCTACTGGGATGTTGTAGTTTCAAGGAATTTTGAACTAACAAGGAAGAAAATGTACATGTGCTTCCTGCCCATGCATGGACTTCCATATGTATCTATGTGTATCTGTATTTATTAAACATAACTGCACACTGATACCCACAACTCAAATCTATTACTGCAACTACAGGAAAACCGTCTCCGGCTTCACTGGCTTTCAGACTCTTCCAGCTATCATCAGTGTTAGAAGTTACACAGCTAAGCAATAGCTATTGCCTCTGATGCATGGGTCAGGGAGGTAATGGTGGCCAGAGTTGTTTCACAGGAACTTGGAAATCACTCAAATCAGCTAAAGCTACCCACTCTTTGTGTGGATGTGCACAACTGCCGGATGTCACTATTAGACATCAAAGAGCCAAAAGATGGCCACCTACAGATCATACTAATGAAGCCATTTTTATAGGAGTCTCTTATGGAGAGCCATGAGGTTTGATAACACATGCATAGACGAACGATGACTTCACTATTCAGTTTCTTTTACCCATGCCTCAGACTAGATTTATTCTTTAGCCCCCAAATAACTCTGAGTCTAACCCTTATCCCCAGAGAAGTGGGGGTGAGCCCTGGAGCCCCTACTTCATCATATTCAGCTGCTCACAAACTCCCTCTGGCAAAGCCAGTGTGTTACTGCAATATTTGGAAGGAAAAGAACACAGCAGGCAAAACAGATCTCGTTCAGTGGCAACACCATACAGATCATTCTGCCTCCTCTTCCTGTTTATCTTTACGCCTCCACTCGGACAGGAAAGCCTGGCATCCATTCTGTCATTCCAGTATACCTGTACAGGAGTGACTATCACTTAAAGATCCATGCTTCTACTTTGCATTTATTCCTGTTTAATAAGTCTGTTTTAGGGGCTAGGGATATAGCTCAGTTAATACAGAGTTTGGCTAGCATGCACGAAACTCTGGGTTTGATCCACAGCAACACATAAAACTGGGAGTGGTGGCACATGCCTATAATCCCAGCACTCAGAAGGGAGAGGCAGGAAGATCAGAAGTTTGAGGTTATCCTTGACTACCCAACAAGTCTGAAGCCTGGCTACATGAGTATTGTCTCAGGAATGATAACAGTAAGTTTGTTTTCCCCACTTCAGTGTGGATGCACTGTTCGGTCACATTCTACATTCCATTCTGGCCTCATCCAACCTCGATTTTTAAAATTTACATAATTAAGGTTCACTCTGTGTGTTATAAAGTTCTATGGGTTTTAATAAATCTGTGATATCATGCATCCTCACTGAAGAAAACAAACACACACACACACACACACACACACACACAAAGAGAGAGGGGGGGGGATACATGAGTTAACTAAGAGAGTTCCTAATACCAATGCTGGAATGCTCTGACAACAAAATATAGGTTATTGCTCAAAAGGGAAAAATATCTTTGCCTGCATAAAGATATAAATAAATGACTAAATAGTGGAGGGATACAAACCTCCCATATAAAAAATTTCAATTTATGCAGCTACTCCACCCATAAGGAAGTAAGTAGACAACTCCCTTCTCCCTACCGGTGGGCTATAAATCTTGACTTCCTTCTAAAGACTACAGTGTTAAGAGGGAGGAAGAGTAACTTTACAGGGGAGGAAAGGACCAACATGAGCATAGTCAGGTGATGAAAGTCAACATCAACAGTTATTAATAATGTAATGCTGAAGATCCTTGATATGTGATCTTCCTCCAAAAACCTAAAACTTAATGATGGGGAAGTATTTTAAGTCCCAACTATGGGACATCCTATAGAACTCCTGACCAGTACTTCTCTAAACTGTCAAGATCATGAGAAAGTAAGTCCCACAACCAGGAAAAGCTGAAGAAAACAAGATGGCTAAATACAGTATCAGGGATGAGAACCTGGCATAGAAAAGGTAAGTTGGGTGAAAAGTAAGTAAATTGAAATAAATTATGTAAATCTAAAACGTTCCTAAAAATTAAGGCTTACTTTTCAAAGGATGAGAATGGAAGTTACAACATGCTCAGTCTGTCCCCACTAAGTACGGAACTAATAAGGAATGTGTATTTCCCTCATTCAATATAGTAAAAGATTAAGGCCTATTTCCTTTAAAGTTCTTATTATGGGATATAACGGTATAACTCTGAGGGAATGAATTAAACATTAAAATAATATATGATGAAAATACTTCTAATTTATCAGGAAATAATAATGTCTCTTTGAATGTTAGCCCCACAGAGAAGTTCCCATTTGGCAACTATAGACTAGGTCAATTTATCTCAATTCAGTCAGCAGAAATCTTATTGGCAGACAAATTTCAAGAATCTGGATGGACTGCCTAGCTTTCTAACCATTTTCTTCTTAAGTTTCAGACATCTTCAACTTTGATTTCATTCTGATTTGTTGTTGTTGTTATTAATTCATTTGACAGCTGATTGCATCTCTCCTTTCTTTAGTTGAGCAGAGTCTCACAGTGTGGAACATAAATTCTATTGGCTTTCTTGTCTGAAGGGATCATGTTTTGTAAAAAAATGTCTTCCAAATTAGTCACTCTAAAAGATGTAACATATTGTCCAAATAAATTGTTAGAGTTTGTACTACCTGGCAGGGAAACTAACCGGAGTCTTAACTGCCCTAAAGTCCCTGCCAAGGGATTAACCACTGGATGCTCAGGAAAAGATGAAGAACACAGAGAAGGAGGAGGGGAAGGGGGAGGGGCAGGAAGGAGAGGGAGAAGGAGGAGGAGGTCCATGATGGTGATGACAAAAATCAGAAAACAAAACCCAAGGCTCCTATAAGCACACTCCCTACAATCAAGGTGGTGGCCAAGGAGCCCTTGGTACAAGGAATTCTTGCATAACTGCTGGTACATTGAAGTGCCTCCGCACAAGGAAACGGGAAGAACTCTCTGGGAGTCACGGGAACGACCTGTAGAACAAACGTTGTAATACTACCCCACAATATGGTTCATAATGTGCACGTGTTTCACATTGCACACATTAGTCGTAGTATCCTTCACTACTTGGAAAAAAGGAGTGAAACTTGTAAGTTATTCATTTAAACATCAAATTCAAGGCTTCTTTAGGGTTAAAACATTGATTATTTACTGAAGCTTGCTTCTTTGGAGTTAAAGGTTTTATTTTAAAGAAGGAAAATTTAGAGTTCAGAGACAGTATTAACATTTTTTCTTGCTTTTAATTACATTTCAAAAACTGTAGCTGGTTAGCAAGGTGAACGAAAACAGCAATCTAGAGTGCACTGAAGGTGAAGCCAATGCCCAGCATGCCTGTAAAGTCCTTATGGACCTAGTGAAAATCTCAACCACCCTTCATCCCACTCCGCACCCTAACAGTCTAATAAACGACGGAGACTAGACTCAACCTGCGTGAATGATCATCATCTGACTCCTCTTAATGTTTAATATTATTTTTTAAAAGTTCCACCATCTAAGTTCAAATATGTGGGAAACTTTTCCAGTTCCTCTTTTTCAAAACTTCCATATTTCCCGTAGATTCCATTTTCATGCGTGTGTGTATAGCACATGTGTGTGCACATGGATGTGGAGGCTGGAGGCTGATCTCAGGAAGCATCCTCCCTCACTCTGTATTTATTCACTGAGGCAGGGTCTCTCAACCAAACCCAGAGCTGAACAGAATGGCTAGCCTTCTCAGGACAGAGATGTAAACTTCTGTCCTCATGCTTACATGGCAGGCGCTTAACTGCTAAGCTATTTCCCCAGCGGGCCTCTTTGTAAAGTCTTGCTGCACATACTCTTTCCAGAACAATCAAGCCAGGAGTTGGGTCTTTGGGGCTAGCTTCAGTATTTCTAAAGTCCCCATTCTGATGTGTAGGCAAAATTTAGAACAATACAATAACAGTGCTTATATTAACAACTAATCTTAACTGGTTTTCACGTAGTTTTTTTTTAAACTTTACATCTTTGAGCAAACAATAAGCAGAACATTTAATAAGCCCATCATTACAGCAGCCAGCATTCCAGACTTGAGACAATTTGGCAGTTTGGGGAGAGTGTTAATCAGAAAAAAATACATAGGAGTTTCTATACCACCAGCAAGGCTTCAGTTTATTTCTACTTTCTAAGCCTACAAGCTATAGTTTACGTTAACCTAAAAATTCCCCAAGTATTATTTCTTTTGGCGTATGGGATGAATGTTTGTCAACAAATACTCCAGTGGTTTCAGTTAAAGGAAAATGAGGTGGTTTTTGTCACATTCCGTAAGGAGAATTTTATCCAAACCATGAAGTCTCGAATAGAAAAAGGCAGAGCTCGATAAGAGACCAAACTGACCACATGGCATGCAGCACAATTCCTAGGTCAGCAATTCTTCCTATCAAAAACAACTTTTAAAACCTCAACAACCACCATAAGGTTTCACTGAAATGAACAAAAAGAATTAAATTTAATCCCAAATTCATTCAAATAACTTTGCATTTGCAGTGCTCTTCTTAGAAGACTCCTGTCTCCAATCCCTTTCCTTCAAGTCACCGGCAATATTTAGTTTATGGTAGAGAAATGCCCTCCTCTGTCACTCAAAGACTAAACTTTAAAAAGGAGACCATAAAAATGGCCTGGGACATAGAGAGGTCTGCCAAAAATCAGGCCCCAAACTGACTTTTCAGAAGCAGAAGAGGCTGGTTAACCTTGCTCCTTCCCTTCCTCCTTTCTCCTTTAGCCCATGTTCCAAGCAACGTTTCTGAGATGTTGACACAGATACGCATGCATCATTAAGTAACTGTGGCAGAGGCTCAGCTCTCACTCACATGAGCCCTGGCTCTCAGGATCACATGCTCAAGAGTGACAAATGACTTCAATGAGCTGTTTTTGTAGCTCAGTAGCATTAAGTCCTTTGCCAAATTTTGGCACTACTATAAATAGATATGGGCAGCCCCCTGAACTAGTTCTAATGATTTGGTTGTTTGTCCACAAAATGCTACTGACTACACCCTCTGCCCAGTCACCACTAAAACCTAGGGCCAGGACCTCTTCCAAAGACACCACAATGGAGATCTTGCAAACATTTCAGATGTGCCTCACCCATCTGGTTTACAGGGGCTGTCCCACTGGATCCTCCAGTTTCCCTCTTCGATGCTTCCCCTAAACTTTGCATGAGGAGCTGTGCTTCTCCTCCTTGGTCCTGTTCATGGTCATGGAAGGTCTGTGTCTTCCATGTCAAGACTCAGATTCTGAGGCTTGTTTCTGCTCCTTCTCTTCCCAGATGGTCTCTGGATAAGTTTTGGTTTGATTTGGTTACAAAGTTAGGATTTTGTCCACATTCAGCTTTGGTCCATCTGTCTCTCTAGTGCCCACTCTCTCAGTTGCAACACCCAACCAAAAGGCTTTCTTTATCCCATATTATATGTAAGCAATTAATACTAATTGCAATGAAATGATTCGAAATTTTAGCCAGATGTAGTACAGGACTGTAATCACAGCACATGGGAAGCAGAGTCAGGAAGATTAGAAATTTAGGTCATCCTGAGCTATATAATGAGTTCAAGGCCACCCTGGGCTACTTGAGTCTCTATCTCAAAAAAAAAAGGAAAGGCCAGATATGGAGGCACAGATCTGTAATCCTAGCACACAGGAGGTCGAGGCAGGAAGGAGGACCAGGAAATCAATGTCATCCTCCTCTATAGAGTGAGTTCACGGCCAGCCTGGGTTACATGGGCCCCTATCTGTAAAAATAACAGCAACAAAAAATGACTCAAGGGTAGTGGTGAGTTGATCTGATCGAAATGCATTGAATACATTGTACAAATGTATGGACGTTCCAAAGAATAAAAAATATTATTAAGAAAGGAAAAAATTAATGTTTTTTTTTTAAACCCAGGTTTTTTTTCCCAATTCACTAGGAACCACCTTTGGGTGGTGTTCTGATTAGTTTTTTAGTCCTGATTATTGTCAATTTGACACAACCAAGAGTCGCCTGCAAAAAGAGAGTCTCAGTTGAGGGATTTCCCGTATCAGATTGGCCTGTAGGGAATGGTCTTCACTGTTGATGGATAGGGGAGGGCTCAGCCCACTGTGAGACCCACCACACATGGGCACGTGGTCCTGGATTGCATAAGAAAGCCGGCTGAGCACAAATCAGCAGAGGCGAGCCAGTAAGATGCATTCAGGGTCTCCGCTTCAGTTCCTGCTGCCTTGAGTTCCTCCCTGAGTTCTCTCAAGGATGAACTGTGACTGGAAGTAGAAGATGAAATAAATCCTTTCTTCCCCTAAGCTGCTTTTGGTCTTGGTGTTTACCACAGCAGCAGAAAGCACCAAGGACAGCTGGGAGATCATAGGAATGTGTTTCCTAATCTTTTCCCCTAATCTTTCTAAACTTTCTAATTTTTCTATGTATGAGTACTGATTACTTCTGTAGGTATAAAGACTAATTTTCCCTCAAGTCTTATTTAGCAAGCTGCTGTTTACAGACTCTTCCCTGTACGTTGCCAAGCCCATTCTCTGCCAACCAGATCGGTAACAGTCGATACAGTCCTGCTTCTTGCCAGAACCTGGCAGTCTCGAAACTTCCAAAAGGACATGCCAGCCAATTCCATCCTGACTCCACCTCACTCCACGCTGCTCTCCATCTCCTACCACTTTCACCACAGGGAGAGTTAAAACATGTTAAGCTCTTGGCTTGCCATGTCAGTTCCACTAATCCGTCATATTTTTCCCCTGCAAGCAGTCATATGATATGCAACTTTAGCTGAATTCATTTCACAGAATCTTTAATACTGTGTAGAGCACGAATGATAAATTACTCCAGAAAATTCTGCTTCAGTGTGAGTGTCAGGACATCAGGTCTCTGGCCCACACAACCTTGCTCACGGTCTGAAACATTCTTTACTGACAGAATAGGGCCATCACCTTCCAGAAGCATCTATGATTCACCTATGATACTGGCACTCTGGCTTCACAGTCCTCAAGAAGGAACTTAACTTTCAATAGAAAAATCTTCATTTCCAACCAAAGCCACATAGTTTTCCTTTTATCAGAGTGGACTTTTTAAATTTGATTAATTTATTTTTATGTGCACAAGTGTTATGCCCGCATATATGTAAGTATACCCATGTCCTATAATATAATGCCCACAGAGCACAGAAGAGTTATAGACAGTTGTTAGCCTCCATGTGGGTGCTGGGATTTGAACCTGAGCCTTCTGCAAGAATAGCCAGTGTTCTTAACCGCTGAGTCATCTCTCCAGCCTGGAGTGAAGTTTTTAACAAGAGTTTTCCAGATGGCAACTGACCAAGCAGTCCACTGCTTGCCTGATTCAGAGTGGCTTATGTATCTTTGTGGTTGAGAATCCACACAGCTCACCCTCCCACTACAGGTCGCACAGGCTGCACACCTCCTCCACTGAGTACTCCAGCCCCTCCCTGACACAGTATATGGCTGCCCACTCCATAACTCAGTTCTGCTTAAAGGGTTGATCCAGTTTCTTAATCTCATTTAGTCCCGTGAACTTGATTCACATGGATCTTTTCTTTCTTTTCATCTTTAACAAAAGACCCATGCCATCCCATCTACCTCCTTTTCTTCCAGTGCCTCCAAATAATGTCTTGCCATCCCTGCCTCACCCCTGCTCCCAGCTGTCTAGACTGTGAAGGAATTCCACTCTCTTCTTTTCATAGCAAACCAGACCCTAGTCCTTCAACTGATGATTCGCCCCTTTGAGTAGAATCCCAGCAATATGTGGGCCGCACCTAGCTGAGGACAGCGACCAACACAACCTAACACAAAACTGTAAACTTACTTAAAACACAAGACTTTTCTATGATTTCAGTTTTTATTTTGTGGTGGTTTGGGGGTTTTCTTATTTTGCTTATTTTCTTTATTTTATTTGCGTTCATGTTTTACCTACATGTACAAAGTACACAGATGCATGCAATTGCCATGGAGGCCAGAAGAGGGCATCGCTGGATCCTCTGGAATGAGTTACAGACAGCTGTTAGCTGCCATGTGGTTGCTGAGAATCAAACCTGGGTCCTCTGCACAAGTAGCCAGTGCTCTTCACCACTGAGCCATCTCTCCAACCTCCTGTGATTGCTTTTTATGACTCATCTGTGTGATCGATCATAAGGTTGGACATGCCTGCTACAGCATCCGTAGTGAGTAAGGCCATCAGTGACTCCTGGACTTAGTCAATGTCATCTTTTCAACATCATTGCCAACTACTCACTGCGGTGGTTCTGGGGCACTGGCCAGGATGAACTCACCAGCTATTTCCCACACAAGACACAATTCCTACAATTATAGTCAGTTTTCAGTGTATAAACTAATAGCTAGTATAATTCTTGATGCTCTGAGGAACTTACTCTGGCCCAATCTGTCCAATACAATAGTAAAATGAATTAAATTAACCTGCACCTCCTCAGACACACTGTTCATGCGTCCAATGCTCAATCGACATAAATGGTTGTTGGCTACTATTCCAGACAGCACAGTCCCAGATACATCCATCATACAGAAAGTTCCACCAGAATAGCACTAAATTTATATCACACAATTCTGAATAACACAAATCAACAAATACTTAGCATTTTTGTCTCACATATTTTATCGGCAGCTCCTAAGAGACTGGACAGAACCAGTAGACCGCATCCAATAACACATTTTGAAGTGGCCTGTGGGGGGAGCCATTCCCACTCCTGCCTCTGGCTTACCATCTGGCACTTGCTCACTGACTGCTGCCTTCTTCTCTGTCTCACGGGTTCTTTTAAAATTTATTACCATTTCTTTGCATAAAGTCGGGAGTTTGGTTTTTTCCCCTAATCCAAAAAGTTTAAATAAACAACAAAGCAAATACTAGCCCGAACAGCTCATGCGTGGCCTGTTTCATAAATCACTGGATTAAAGTTGTGCTTGATTCTCTCTCTCCCAAGACCTTCCTAATGTTCCTCTTCAGATTCAGTGACGTTACTGGCCAAGCACTCAGCTTAGGCAGGGCTAGGGCAGTTTCCACAGCAAACGTCTTCTCACCAAGCAAGTACACCAGTTGGAGACTGGAGGGAATTTTTAGAGCCTAAAATTAAAAGTAATCCCCCTGTTTAATACTTTGAACAGCCAACCCCTCCCCCCTCAGCAATTTGTCTGGGTAAACATTCTTCAAAGCTGACATTCCTGGGAGCGTGATGCAATCTGTAGCTGAGACATCCTGTATTCGTGAATAACAGCTCGCTCCTGGCTTCAGAGGCCCACAACAGTCATCCACTCAGTGATGTTTGCGTTCCTTTCTCCTTCCTCGTCCCCTTTCTGAGAATAAATTATTGTTCTTACCTTATATAGCAGTAATAACAGATGCATGCACACTGCTCAGTGCGCATCTAAGTTTCTGTTCCAATTTCAGCAGCACTTCAGACAGGGACATCCAACAAACCACCTCTGGCTTGAGGCCAAGCCCAGAGAAGCACACTCAACTGACACTGTGGGTGCTTCCTCCTGGCCTGCTTTAGGCTATGGGATTTCCCAACTGTTGTAACTGCTTTGTCATGTGTCTAGCAAGCACGCCAACCACAACACCGGGGCCTCCGGGAGCCCTGCATGAGGGGCTCATGATACTCCACAGAACCACCACCTTTCCTGCCCAACTCACTCCGCTCTCCCAACAGCCTGAGCGCTGGTTCTCCACCCCACCTCCTCATCTGGGCCACCCCAAGACAGCTCTGCTCATACGCACTCCAGGCTTGCAGGCTGCCTCTACTGCAACTACCCCTGAAGAAAGGCTCTTGAACATCCCATGGAGCATCCCAGAGTCCTCCCAGACCATCCCATCGCTCCTGATAGGTTTCTGCTGGCGGTCCAACCCATGTTCTCCCACCCCAAAGCTTCATTCCACTGTGCGGTGTCTCTACACAACTCCAAGGTTAAGTGTGGGTCTCGGAGAAGAGAAGAAGCAGGGGGTGCGACTTACAGGGATCGAGTGGATTCAATGAGAATGTCCTGATGCACTGGAAGAATCACTTCCACCCCCAATGGGGTCCTTGGTGAAGGCACTTTTATATAAGGGCCACACCCTACAGCCAACACCTAGTCTTCTCCTGAGCCCAGGGAGTTTGGCCACAGACTCAGCTCTAGGGCAATGCTCTGGATGTCATTGTGGGACAGGCAGAATGACAATCCAAGTCTTGATTCCAATGCTGACTCTCCAGCAGGAGCTCAGTTGCCTTCCTGAAATGAAACCGCTAGTGCCCACTACATTGGGATAACAGGGTAACTATGACAACTACCAAACTAGCATTCAGCACAAGAAAACTGCTCAAGAAAAGCTTTGATTTCTTCCTGTGAGTTTCAGATTACAAATGGAGTTCATAGTAGTATGGTTAATACAGTAAAGAAAGTGTACTTAGGTGGTTTGGAAGAAGTAACTGAAGTTCAGGAAAGAATGATTCATGGTAAAATATATTTTCTTCTTGTCCACCACATATATGGTCTATGATACTCCTAATGAGTATAGGGAAAGCAATATTTTGAAACATACCCAAATCTAGGTTTTCCAGATCTTTGTGTTCATTCAGGGGATCCACCTGGCTTTTGACACACTGAAAGAGATACAGATGAGGTATTTCATTAAATGACATCTTTACTATGTTGATGTTTATTTATTTTTGTGAACTATAATAATATTCTTGGAAAACATCAATAAACCCACATCACATGCATCACACCATGTGAACAGAAGACTAGTCATTGTTTATAATTAACATTAAGCGCCAAAACTAAAGGATCTGTCCCCAGCTAAAATGCACCTAAAAGGTGTTCACATGTAAAACACATGATTGGCAAACATGTGGAGATAACTAAATTCAAGAGTAGTATGTTTGGGAGGAAATATCCAATTCTCTTATGTATATGAAAGCAACAACTCACGTAGATAGCTAGGTTTGGTCCTAAAGTATAGCAACTGACATTCTGGTAAGAGACAGGCTGAGAAGCACACCCCTGTCTACCTGGGGACTTATGTGACCACTAGCTCAATGGTCATATCTATTTTAACTCTGGAGAGATGCACAAAAACGCCAGTAAAGCCAGGAATCATTCCTTACCTCTCCATCCTCCTCCTCTAGGGGTGATCTTCCAGACTCCAAATTCTTGACCTCTGCAAAAGGAAAAACTCTCATCAGAGTTGATAAGAGCCTTGATTTAAAAAAAAGAAAAAAAAAAAAGGTAAGCAAAGAAAGAAGAGGATAAGTATGGACGAGGTGCCAGAGCCAGCTAGGTTTGTAGATTAAGCTTCTTAACAGTCAACTCTGCCAGAGGATAAAGTACTTGACCACTTGACAGCCCACACTCTGGTATTATTTGTGTGTACTAAGATGTAAACAAGGCAAGGAGCTCTCACAGGAAATCCTGGGGGGAAAGAAGGATCATTAAATAAATCAATGACCTTAGCTGCAAAGGAAGGACACTCACTCACCCCAGAGCCTCTTCAAAATAGTACAGATGCTGAGGATGTGACTGAAACCCACCTGTGGAAATCCCACTTGCCTCTTCCTTTAAATTCCACAGATGTTAATGAGAGAATTCAAAAGAGAACAATTCATTCTATAAGAGGTTCCGCTTTCCTTTTGCAGTGCTCAAAGTGGAGCACCCCACATGGCCCTCAGCTCCAACCTCAGCCAGCCAGGTCAGCTGAGTGCTGCTGTGCCCCACATGCCCCAGGAGGCCCCTCTCAGAAAAACTCTTCCTGGAAACCACTCAGGATGTTCTCCAATGCACAGGAAGGTCCACGTGAGGGACATTTTCCTCTGTGGTTTGACTGATTGCCTCTCTTCTCAAATAGTTGCCCAGAAACAAGAGCCAAGATGGTCAAAATAACCACAGGGTCCTGACCTCCCCAGCAGAGGCAGGTGGTGGAAAATCCTTTACCTGAAATTATATGAATATCTAACCCTGAGGGGCCTCAGGGTCCTTTCTGGGATCTCAGTTTCCCAGCCCCTAAGGCCTACTTCATGCTGGATGCAGGAGAACTCCAGGAATTTTCCCAGAAAGATCAGAAACTTGGCATTCCCCATCTCAATGTGCCACACCTGCTAATCTCAGTTGCCTGCTGCCTCAGTTCTCCAAGTGGATTTGCTCAAGCTTTTACTGCCAGGAGCTCCCTTCTACAGTTCTGCCTAGACACCTTATAAAGACTTCATTTATATGGCTCCCCATGACATATCACGTTATAAGGATGACAGACTACGAAGATGGAGTAATAGGTGATCAGGTAAGAGTGACACAGCCGCAATCCCACTTGTCTTATTTTTTTTAATAAGGAAGAATAACTGTATTTATTTTTTATCAAATAATGCTAGGTTGACACTCTACAACACTGTACTGCTTTGAATTCATAATGTATTTTTGCTTCCATAATAAAAATGAAGATGTAATCACTTCAGTTTTGTCTGGTTCCGTCAACTCTTCTCCAGAGAGCACAGGGACACCCAACTTGCTAACTTGTGGTCCTCCCATCCGTGTTTTTAAATGAACTTCTCACATGAGGCCTCCAGGTGGCAGCAGAGTAACATTTGCACAAAAAAACACCAGCTATGAAAGTCCAAATGGGCCAATTTCACCTTGTAGAGTATGCTAGTATGTTTACTAGTGCCCCAAACTAACAAAACAAAAGGTTAAACCAGTTTTTCATCCCACTGCATAGATTCGGAAAACTGGTATGAGGTACCTACCATGTGTTTGCCACATAAGTGCAAGGGGGGTGGGAGGGTGGCAAGTGTTCACTTTGGAAACTCCTAACTATGAGATAAAACTGAAACAGAGAAATAGCTGCAATGTGAAAAAAAAAAAAGAGGATAAGATTCCACAAGCACATCTGCACCAGACATCAAAGGAAAGCACTCTCTCATTTGGCTTGATGTAGGGTACTCCTTTAAAGGCACATCAGACCATTGGCTATTAAATGGTTATTATACTGCAAGTCTAAAGCATCCTGGACATACAGCATTTACTCAGAAGGACAGCATAGACCTTGTTCCATTGTAGGTGGAAAAGAAGACACAATCTCTAATCTATTCGCAGCATCAAAAGACCCGTTCACGCCTGAGAGTTCAGTTCCACCTTTGTCCTTCATCCCATCCCCAAAGGCTGCTCAGATGGTCTGGGCACATTTCCATGCCAATGTTTTTTCCTGATACTCACTTGTGATTTTTTTTTCCTTATCTTTTCAAATAACTGCCACAGGAAAACAGATCCAACTGGAGATAATCATATTAAATGAATTAAGCCAGACTTAGAAAGATAAATATCGTCTGCTTTCTCTCATTTTCTTCAGATACATAAAATCATGTATGTAAGTATGTATGATGGATGTATGGATGACATGAATGCAGAAGTAAAACTCTCTGGAGGGCAAAGGGAACTAGCAGGCTGGAGGGAGGGTGAGAGGCGGGCGGACAGCAGGTGCAGGAGAAATGTGCTCAACCAGTCAAAACTTCAAAGACAAACTTGCACATAATTTTTAAACCTGCTACTAATCATAAGAAAATGATAGATTTTTCATTCGATTATGCTTTAAAAACTTTAAAAATAACATCCAAATGTACAAAATCCTCATCCTAAAATTATTTAATTTGGCAAAAACTGTGCAGAATTCAAGATAATAACATATCTTAATTTAGGACTAACCAGAACTATATCCTAAGAGTTTTTCAAAGAATTTGGCAGTCATTAAACTGGAGTTTAATTAAATTGCTCCAGGAAAGTTTCTGCTAAATTAGTAGGATCCTTTTACACGAGCCTATAGTACCACCAGTTGCACAGTGCAATCAAACCACTCGTTGCTATAGCAACCTTCTGCAGATAATGGTATCTGTAACTCTAGCTATTCTGTTTTAAAAGCCTATTAATGTTGCCTTCAAGGCCCACCCAGAAGGATTACCTGTCCAAGTCAGAGTTACCAAACTCGATAAACATGGGTGTTTTTTTTAAATATTGCCAAACTATAATGGAGCAAGAGATAATCTCTAATACTTACGTTCACTAGTGACACAGCACCAGAAAACAGGGTTTCTACCTTAGGGCTAAGTAGCTATAAGATTAATATCAACGTTTCATTAAGAAGATTTGCCTGAAAAAGAGCTCAACTTTGTGTTCAAGTTTTACTGCCTCCTCTTACAACGTGAATCCGAAATCTAGACTTAAGCCACAAAAACCTCGAACCAGAAATCCAGGATACTCTGTATTCTTTCAATTACCCTGTGGCCCAGGAAGGAAGGAATGGGAAAAAAGTCCTAATCAGAGCCAGGCAGACCACCAATGCTGCTGCCTTGTCCTACAGCCAAGGCCATCTGGCTTAGACTTGAGGGCAGTGTCTAGCACAGCGCTGGCATCCAATGGATGTGCTGCCCATGTGCTCCGCCTCCCTGAACACAGCACCTAAATGACGCTCATAGTCACCCTGCGTACCTCTCTAGCAACTAAGGGACAGTTCAATGTGTTTTTTGGTGTGGTGGCACATGTCTATGATCCCAGCACTGGGGAGCAGGAGGCTACATGGGAACTTCCAGGTCACTCTGAGCTACACAGTATGACACCCTGTCTCAAAAAACAAATTGCTTTTGAATGAGTTCTTTTCTCCTCATGGGCTATGGTTCTGGGAACATAATTATTTAGGTTAGGACCAAACTGGTTTGGGGCCAACACCTTTATCCCTGGCTTGGTACATTCTAGGTGGGGAATCAAAAAAAGGCTCTCTCCCACACGTAAATCTCAATACATCCAGCTGATGAGATGTGGTGGCTCATTAGCACTACTGGGAATGAGAAGGAAGGGAAAGCCGCCTGCTAATTCAAACATATTCTGGACACCAGGCTGACCAGAGAGACAAGGTTTCATCCCCACACTTCCAGCTCTGCCAGGCCCAGCACCTTCTTTTCCCACTCGTGCTTTGCACTGACTTTTCACTACTGATTCATCCACCTTTATGAACTGCTTACTGTTTCACCCCACTGTGCACATTCATTGCACAACACCAGACAGCTAACACAAAGAGGGGATACCCTTAATCCAGAAACAGAGATAACACGTGAACTTCCGTTACAACATCCCAATGACTCCTGTTTTCTAAAAGTGGGAATACTAATGTGAGCTCTCGCTTTACCAACCCAGCATGAGTGGAGGAAACAACAAAGCAATTATCCTCAGATAGAAACTGGTCCTCAAACAACTCTCCATACGATGGTTTTAGAGGTATCATCTTTTATCATACTCTCAATTTTTTTTAAGATTTACTTATTTTTATTTCATGTGTATGGATGTTTTGCCTGCATGTATCTGTGTACCCGTGTGTATGTAATGTCCAAGTAGGCCAGAAAAAGGCATTAGATATCCTGGAACTAGAATTATGCACAGTTATGAAGCACAGTGTGGGTGCTGGGAACTGAACGTGGGTCCTCAGCAAGACAAGCAAGTACTGCAAGTGTTTGAGCCTTCGCCCCAGCCTCTATATTTACACTCTGAATTACTCAGAATGAATAAAGCATCTTTGTGAAATACTTTTTATTTATATTATTCTCAACACTATTTTCTGAACTACCTTCATATACCATATAATTCACCCATTAAGACATATAATTCATCCATTTAAGACATACAATGCATTTGGTTGTAATATATTCTAAGGTGTGAATCATCACCACCATCAATTTAACGTTTTCTTCATGCTAACAAGAAATCCCATATCCATTAGTAATCATTCCCCATAGTTTCTCAACTGATCTCTAACCTGGTTCCATAGGCCAGCCCTTGGCACCTCACTTGTTTAATTTGTCCCCATGGATTTGCCAAGTAAGGATATTTCATACAAGTGGAATCATAATATCTGGATGTTTTTTAACTGGCTTCATTAACACAGCATAATGTTTTCAAGTACTATATCAATATTTCATTTTTTTAATGATTGAAAACTCTATTCTGGGGGACTGCAGAGATGGTTCAGCAGTTAAGAGTATTTGCTGCTCTTTCCGAGGACTTGAGTTCGATTTCCAGCACCCACAGTGGGCAGCTCACCACCACCTGTAACTCCAGCTCCAAGAAATTAAAAAAAAACCTCTTCTGGCCTCTGTGCACATGTACATGCATGGGCAGGCATGTGCATGCACACACACATAAATGAATCTTTTTAAAACTTTATTCTGCATTAGGGTATTTGGAAAACAAAGCTCTATCTGGGACACATCACAGATGAGAAGTGATCTGTGTGTATATACTGTGAGCATTAAACTCAATTTGCTAAATTATCCTTAGTATCTGATACTCCAAATTACCAATGCTTAGGTGTAAGTAAGACCTGATTTGCCACCCAAAAAGGTTAGAAGTGAAATATGGCAGAATTTAAACCTATAGGCATAAAAGCAGCACCTAACAGTATTTTAAAAATATCAAATATTAGAAAAATCAAATGTTAAGGAAGAGCTCTGGCCTTAAACAAATCTTAATTCGACCAGAAATGCAGCCCATGATGTTTTAAATTCTTATTTTATATTTTCTTTTAAATGAGGATCTGTGTGGGGGGTATGTATGTGTCCACGTTCATATGTATATAGGTAAATATGTATGCAAGTGTGCCTGTATAGGCCAGAGTTGACATTGGAAGTCCTCCTCTGCCACTGTTCACTAAGCAGGATATCTCAGTGAACTCAGAGACTGCCAATCAGGCTGGTCTTGTCAGCCTGTGTATCCCAGGGATCCCCTGTCTCTTGCCCCCAAAGGCTGGTCTATAAGCAAGCCTCCATGCTGACCTGGCTTCTGACTTGAATTCTCAGAATCCAAACTCCATTCCTCACACTTTCAAAGCAAGAGCTTTATCCACTGAGCCATCTCCTTAGCTAGATATTTTTTTAATCCATTTAAAACAACTGCATGAAGAAAACATAATCAATGTTAAGTGAAATGAGCACCAAAAAAAATAAAAATAAAAATTGGTACTTCTGAGCTATGCTATGAAATACATCAGTTTTCTGAAAGTAGAAAAACATTTCAAATTGTTTTTTTTTAATCTGAGTAATACAATGATCTTCACAAAAACTCACCAAGTACAAATTAATCTTGTAATATAGATGAGGCAAAAATGATTTTAAAGGGTTATGACTGTAAGGGGTTATGTAGAGTCTTCCAGATCAACATGAGACTGACCATCTCATACAACAAGGAATGGACACACAGGTCCAGAGCAACAAGGCCCTAAAGACCTCCCACACCGTTTCACTCTACCTCTTCCCACAGACATGCCATATTCTGTTTATTCATGCCACTATATCTATTATAAATAATGCTGCTATAAACATTCATGGGGAATGTAAAAGCTTTTTTCTTCTTTATTTTCTATTTATATCAAACCTAGTTATCATAGAAAATAATGTGCAAGTCTTTGTGTAGACGCATGTGACGTATGCTGTCAGTCCTCCTGTGTGCATACCTAGGAATATAATTATTTGTTCTTTGATAGTTCTTCATTTCACATATCTTTTATGAATTTTTACATCTCCTATGTACCTTCTACCCACAGACTATCAGGGTAAAGGATCATGGGAAAAAGATACCCTCAGCCTCAAAGTTTGGTTGTAATTTTCAGTTATGCAGAAGCACTAAGAAAGTCATTATATTTCCAAGTGAAATGGGGCATGATTTTCCTAATATAATCGATTGCTTTTAAGATGAATTAAGTCATCCTTCAAGGATATTAACAAAATGCAATTTTATTTTAGGATTGCTTTTGAGTTCCTGAGATGAATTTAAACATTTTATGTTACTTTTATTATTTTATGTATATGAATGTATTGCCTGCATGTGTGTAAGTGTACCCGTGTCATGCAACGCCCATGGACATCTGAAGGGGTGTTGGATCCCCTGGAACTGGAATTATACATGGATGTTAGCCGCCATGTGGGTGCTGGGAATTAAACCCAGGTCCTCTGCAAGAGTAGCCAGTGCTCTTAACAGCTGAGCCATCTCTCCAGCCCCTGACAGTCTGTTTTCATGTGACAGATGTGGACAGTTTCTGAAAGGCTGGTCCATGTACACACAGAACCACAGCCATACCCAGGCCCCCTAAGATGTAATTTAGATTCTACTTCAAGAAAGGAATGAGTTCTTTGGCTACATTTCTCGAGTAAGCTATTCAAATCTATTAGAGTCCTTAGCTGAGTTTTAACACTCATCCTTCTCCCCAGCCTGCTAATTTGACCCAGTTTAAAGAAAGAATCTAAATTAAGAGTGAAGCAAATTTATTGCCCCAAGGTGAACTGTGGGGAGCCCACATAAGGTGGTTCAACTGGATGGACTGTAAAGTTCCTTCCAGCTCAAAACATTAGCCTTTATTTCTGTGATATATTAAGAGGTAAGAAGAAGAATTTTCATTTATGTGTGAAAAAATGCCACTATATTATAACAAAATACAAAAATGGGCATCCTATCAACTTACTATTCTACCTTTATCGTTAGTCCTATAATGGCAAAAGTTGAACCTTTTAGGACAAAAAGATTGGCAAGCCAATCTCTTAAGAAAAATTGGAAAAAGATGCTCTGTGGAATGAAAAAATAAGCATAAATTGCTTTCTGGGACTTGGAGGAACATTTTCTGTAATGTTTAAAAAATTGTTTTAGTTGACAGAATTAAATATATTCCATGTAGACATAGCGTCTCTACCACATCTGTACTTAGCACCTATGCATTCCTCTTTTCTAGTTCTTAAGATATCTAAGATTTGCAAACTGAGTCACACTGGTGTAAGGAACAATTTATGCCTTTATGTGACTACATGTTGGTACCTGTCATCCAACTTCCTGCTAACAGCCCTCTGCCCTGCACTCCTGACTACCAAGTCTCTAGTAATCACTATTCTATCCTTGGCTTTACCATCAACCCTTCTGACTTCTACTGGTGCCTGAGAACATGCAGTATTTGTCTTTCTATGTCTGACATTTTAAACTGTGTTGAATATGATGAAATCCCCCACTTCTTAGTGAATGATCCTCATCAAGGCCTTAGACAAATACTTCATCCTAGAGTAGTAAGCAGTTGTGTGTCCAACTGAGTAATTATCTTACAGAACAGCTTCCTAACTGCCGGCCTCAATCCCCAACACCTCATGTTCCAGCTGTCCTGGCTTAAAGGACTTATTCTTGATAAAATATTTGAACTATACTCAGCGTTCTAAAAGGCCTCAAGTTACAGTCTTTAAAAATCAAACATCTTGGAACGGAAACTGTATGGATAAAAGTCCTCTTGCTTTCCCAAAAATGTCTCACAGGAAATACCCAAATATGGAGAACTGACCATACTTCCAAATCTCACAAGCCACAGCACTCATGGAAGTTGTTGCATGTCTCTACCTAAAGCATATTCAATCAAAAAGTTCGAGCACTTCTAGTCACTGTGACACAAATGTTATTTCCAGGTACCTCGTGGCATATATTTTTATCATCAGATGCATTTGGCTCTGGGCCCATGTTATATAATTTACTCTCAGAACAAGACATCAGGTGCTAGGCGTCCACTAGATTAGATACTGGACAACATGATATGTCTATATTTTCTCATAAGGATTAAATGAGACCCTACTTCCACCCCATCACCACCGCCTCCCTCCTGCGAGATTTCCCATAAAGCAAACAGGGCCACATAGCTTGCATAATGCTGAAAAGCCAGTTGTGGCAGGGCTAAGGTTCTGAGCTGTCGGTTTGCTACTGGCAAGTGTCATCAAGACAAGTCTGTGCATGCAAGCCACAAATCTCCCAGTCACAATGGCTTGAGATTACCATTTCCAGGCAATGATCCCAATGTTATACTTTTTCATCACACAACACTGGAGAAAATTCGAGACCAAGAGTGCAAAACGTGCAGTAAATATCTTCTTCTCTCGGAGTGGTAGTGCCATAGGTAAAACGAGAGAAGACTGGCTGACTGCTGACTGCCCAGGCATGATGTGTCACTGTAGACAAATGACATCATCTCTCTGAGCTACCTCTCTCTCGTGCCTAAAATGAGGAAAATCAAATACTGACTTTCAGAAATGTCCCTCCCACAACTTGTATGCGTGCTCCACGAATGACGCCAACTTCCTTCAGCTCACAGCTGCCTGCTCAGTGCCTAAAACAGGCAGTAGTCTCAATGACATCAAGATGTGGTGGGAACCAGGGATAATGGTTCAGACCTGTAATCCCAGCCTCTAGCTGGAGGCCAGTCTGTGTACATAGGGAAACCCAGTCACACACACACACAAAAGGGAACTGTGGCAGGATGCTGGGAGGTACAGATGGCCTCACATATACAAGATGACCAGGAGTAGTTTCAGACATGCCTCCCTGGATCCTTTGCAGAGAATGCTACATTGCTGGTGGATGCTGAGAACCCAGGTGACCATGGAAAAAGAGAAACTGGCCAACAAGGAAGGGTCAGGAGAGATGGTGAACAGCATTATTGTCCCAAGTCCACTTCTGAGGCACTGAGAAATAGGCAAAAGGGATTCTTTATTGATCAGCTAGGCTAAACAAGGCTATCTAGGTTTCCTGAGTCTTGACTTCCTACAACTTATGAAACATTAAATGCATTCAGGTATGCCAAGGTAGGTTTCATATAGGGCATTTTATGCTTACTTATCAGAACATCTTCTAAAACTAGAGTTAAGTGCAGTGCTCTTTAGAAAATCCAAGAATATAAGCAGGCACAAGAGCATAAGCAAGGACAATGGCAGACACTTGTAATCCTAGCACTTGAGAGGTGGAGGCAAAGGATCAGAAGTTTAAGGTCATCCTCAGCTACATAGTGAGTTTAAGGCCAGCCTGGTCTACATGAGCCCCTCTCTAAGGGGGTGGGAGAAGGAAAAAAGAAAACAAGAGGATAACAAATCCTAGGATAGAAAAACCCAATGGGTATAAGAAAGCAAGGGGATACAATCAGAGCCTATTTACTTTTAAATGATTTGGAGTCATTTAATTTGTTAAGAATAACTTCTTATCACTCTTGGAATTAGAATTACAATCATGAAATTATGAAACCATAATTGGTTCAGAGAAATAATCATAGAATAATTTATCACACTGACAGAGACAGCAAAGTTAATTTCCAGGCCAAAGTTATTATAGTCTTTTTAATCTATGACAGCTACAGACATGAGCTTGACATCTCCACCTTGACATATTACTCCAGAAGGAACAGAAGAGCACAATATAGCTAATCTTCTTGTAGATATCAACGAGAAAGCTTAGGTTAGAATTTAAAAAAAAAAAAAAAAAAGGATACTTTTATGTTCAAAATGCTTTTTCTTGCAGTTGAATCTCCCATAGGTTTCTGAAAGGGTCAAACAGAAGTATTTTCACGTTAGTTGCATACTGCCCTCTACTGGAATGTGCAGACAGCTCCTAATATTCCTTCAAGAGTAGACCAACACCATTGTCTAGAAGGTCTACAAAATACATAAATTTTTTGGAGCTAGAGGCCTTACGTTTCTAGTCAAGTTATTTTGGTTTGGTGACTTCAGTCCTGTTGATTTGGTTGTCCCATTGACCCACCAAACTCATCTATCAAAATTGAGTACTTGTGTCACAGTTCTGCCTTCTATCCTACTCAGAAATATACCTAAGGTATAGAAGAAACTTCCTTCTTCCTCCCCATAGCCTCTGATCAGACCCTCCAACAACACAGTGCTCATCTGCCCCCACTCTCTCATGGCCTTAGGCTGCCTTTCTACATGACTTTCTGAAGTCCTCTGGCCAGGCCCACTTGGACCTCAGAATCCAATCTCCATTCTCCCCACAGAGTGACCTCAGGGAGGAGTTCCAGGCCCTGACATCTTGAAGAAGCCTTGCCAATCTGATTGTGCTCACACCCATGTTCCTGGTATTTCCAGCACCATACATGTGTGTGAACATGTATACACACATACACACACACACACACACACACACACCCCTATACTCGAGGACTAGAAAATGACCTACATTTCCTCCCTGTACATTATCTGGTTTAAGACTCTGTATTCATTTAGTTCCCATTTAGAATTCTCTTCCTTCCTTTGATCACAGCTCCAGGGTCATGCCTTCCATGGAGCCTTTCTAGATCATGTCATTATCACAATCTGCAACATGCTTGCAGCAAGATCTGCAAATGACCCCTGGAATACTCCCTGCACTCTGCCCAGGGAGCCCATTTTCCTGCCCCAACCACAAACTGTAAGTCCTTTTAACTCTGAATCTAGTGCTAATTTAGACTTCATTTTGTTCTAAATTAGTTCAGAGGTAGATTCATAAGGGAAGAAAGATAGGAGATGATCTTTATAAAAACTCAGAATCTGACTTTTAAGAAGAATAGAGGCTTAAGAAAAAAAGGTAAGCAATATAAAAACACAATTGGCAAACCAAAAACTTGCCTCTATCTATGGTAATCAAGTAGAAGAAACCTGATCAGTTATAGTTACAGCAGTAAAAGTGTGCCAAGTGCTCAGTGGAAGCCAGTGTTCCTGACCCAAGACCAAAAACAGGTTTCTCACATAGGTTCAAGGAGAAAACATAACATTATCTGCCACCTCTTTGGGCAAACAGGGCTCCCTCGACACAGTCAGAAGCAGAACTCATAAAGAATAGCCAAGGCAATTCCAAGCCCCTCACCCCAGGAAGCTCACTCAGTTGGTCGGTTTTAACCCACTAACAGGTACAATGTGAATGGGCCACGCAGACCTCAGGCAACTCTTCATAAGTATTCTTTCTCAAAAGCTACTTTTCAGCCAACAGTGACAGTCTAAGGTTTCACTGTCAAGTACCTCTGGCTCTGCAGGCATTCTGCGTTGCCATTAAATGCAGAATTAAAGTATTAGCAGCTACCATTAGTGGCATAGAAACAAGAATCTTGTCCTATCTTTTCCTGACCCCAGCATCTGGCATGGTGGTTCTCAGTCCCATCACACTAGCATTCCTTTACATTCACAGATAGTTTATAACTTCCCATCACCATCCCCAAATTAAGTTAAAAACTAATTCTACCCTGAGATATATAAATAACCTTATCTGTACACATAATTTCAAAATAAAGAAATCAATATAATACTCTAGCTAAAATGAAACAAAAGATTTATAATAAGATAATTTATATTTCAACATAAAATTGTTTTCCTTTCTTCTTTCTTAGAAGACTCAATGATGTGGTTAGATTTTTGTAATGACTGGATTTGTGGGGGTGGATTAAGATTCTATTTCAGACAAGAGGTAGAGGACAGTGCAAATTGCAAAGTAATAACACTCCCTAAAATAAAAGCATGTTTAGTATTAAACTTACTAACAGATCAGAATTATCTGTAAAGAGAAAAGGGGAAATGTGTGGGTGGCAATAAGGACAGGAAAACTGCCACGCCTCATAAAACAAGGAGCGGTGACATGGGTGCTATGTAAAAGGGTGCATCTGAGTGATTCCATGTGCCCTTATGTGGAATAGAATAATGAATTATAAAAACATCTCTCAGTAGGAACTCCCACCATGAGCAGAATCGTGCATTCTGTCTTGGTATCAGCTATCTAGGGCAACTCTTAGGTGTGCAGGAACATCCCATACCGTGACCAGCCTTCATCACCCCGGCCTATCCACCACTGCATGCTGGTGTTGCTGCCTACCCTTCATACAAGAAGCACACTTCCATGCTTTTTGAAGCATTTTCTTCAGATCCACCAACCCAACACAGAGGAAGTTCCACAAAAGCTGTGTGAGCACAGCAGCAAACAGTTGACCGAGGAAGGAAGGGAAGAACAGGCAGACTGTGGAGAAGGGAAAAACACTATCACAGGAGCACAGGAAAAAAGGATGTGCTGAGACAGTGCTCTGCTGATCAGGACCACAGGACCTGCAGATGGCATCAAGTGAGTGCTAGCTGACTACAAGCGGTACACTGCGTTTGGACCCAGGGATAGTGTTATGTCCCACAACCTCAGATCTTGCCTTTGCACCCCTTATTTCCTGTTATGCTCTACCATGCATTTCAGACTAGTTAGTTGGCTAGTCCTGAACTTCCTGGGTTCCCTGAATGGGGTGGTTTCATGCGTACCTTCTTCAGTTTGGGCAGCTCCAGAAGGCATGGCTGGTCCTTCCTCTGGCCTGGTTTCTTGCTCAAGAACCTAAGAAATAAAGGGGGGAAAATCACTGAAAATCATTTGAGGCTTCATATACGCAACAAAGAGGTAACTATCACAATCAAGGGTCTCAGAGCTGGGAAACTGGCCAAGAAAGGGGTGGCTAAACACTGATGGAAGAACACACGGTCAGTGTCCCAGGATGACAAAACAGAAGTCAGGGAAAACTCAGAAGTGGGGGAGGGACCAAAACAGTCCCAGCCATAAATCCTTGCTTTTTCTGCAGGTCACAACCACAAGGGTCTCAGGAATATAATTCATGAGCCTGAGTGAGAAGAGAGAATCTTGTGTCTAAAAAGGAGAGCTGAGTGTATAAATACCCGCCCTGCTGGAGCATCCCATACCCACGTCCTACACAGGGTGAGAGGACCAGGGGGTATCCAGGAATGACCACAGGTCAGAAAAGTATTCAGACTACCACACAGTGGCATAGGCTGGCCCTCACTAGAACCAAGTGGGTGAGCCATCTCAAGGCCTTAGCAAGAACCTGCCTTTTGAGATTGCCTCAGTCAGTGAAAATGTGAAGAAACAGAATTGTGTTAAGGTGCCAAATAGTGAAACAGCTCAACATAGCATCAGCATATTTCTAAAATAATCTTCAGCCTATTTTGGTAGAAAATCACACAAGTAAACATAACTCCTGAGTCCTACGGAGCACATTGTTAATCTGGTAGATCAAGCACCTCATTTGTTGACTGTTTCAGAACAACTTCCGAGGGTCAGAGTTAAAAAGAACATGAAAATGTACCAATTTACCAAATGACTAAGGGGCAGGCAGCACTAAATGCCTTGTCATCGACCATGGGCCCCTAAAGAAGTGGTATTCCCTCTTCTGGGTCCTGTGGGTTCAGGGATGGCTAGAACAGGTTAACTATAGTAGGAGCTTCTGAGGAGGTTATGCCCTCGTTAGTTTTTATGGTTGATTTGAAACAATCTAGAGTCACTCAGGAAGAGGGAACTTCAATTTAAGAAGCGCATTAATTAGATTGGTCTGTGGTCATGTCTGTGAGAGACTGTTTTAACTGATTGGAAGGGCCCAGCCCACTGTGGACGGCACCATCTCTGGGGCAAGTGGGCCTGGACTATATAAGAAAGCTATTTGAGCATAGTTAATGAACTAGTCAATTAGCAGTGCTCCTTCACACTTCCTGCCTCCAAGTTCCTGCCTTGAGTTCTTGCCCTGATTTTCTTCAGTGATGGACTGTGACCTAGAAATGTAAGGTCCTCTGCAACAGCAGTACTTACTCTTAACCTCTGAGCCATCTGTCCAAGCTTCTTAACATCTGTTATTAGATATTTCGCACTAATAGGTCATTTTGACTTTTAGCACAAATTGTCACAGAATGTCATCATCAACTCTAAGACAGAGTGATTGAGACACGGTCTTACTCTACAGCCCAGACTGGCCTGGAACAATGTAGCCTAGGGTGGCCTCAAACTCATGGCAATCTTCCTACCTTAGCTCCCCAAGTGATGGGATTACAGGCGCAAGCCACCATTCCTAGCTCATAACTAATTCTTTTATCTTTTTTTTTTCATGAAATGAAAGCCCCAGACACTGAACAGTCATCTCTATCTAGCCATCACTATGATAGAGCCCACTATGTAAATGATTGATGGATCCAGATTTATTCATCATCAGTCTTCCCCAGAGTCAATATCTCAAGCATGTGTGCAGTGTCAACAAACCCAGCTGCACAGCTGCAGGATTCTGTGGCGAAGCAAATGCCCAGTGTGTTTTCTGTGTTCAGCTCTTCTTCTAGTCTTTTTAGTCTCCATGGGTCACGCTTCTGTCTGAGCATCTCTCCTGGGGCTATGCATGTTGCCAAGCTTTGTCCCTGAATGGCTGCAGAGGACAAAACTCTTCAGAATGCTGTGAGTAAAACTCAGCGTTGGCCTGTCAGGGATTCATCACTATTAGATGCTTCCATGATAACCCACAAGAATGATGGACGGCTTCAATACTTTCAAGCTAAGCCCTATTCGATACCCTGAATCCAATACTATGCATTAGAAAGGTATACACAAAATTTTTTAAAACCCAGTGGAGTCAGCGAGATACAGCTCTACGGAGTAGATTTTATTTCCATGATTTAAGAAAAATTCTATATGGAATTATCAATAATATTTACTTGATATATAATAATTTTGACTTTATTTCCAGCATAACACAGACACACAGAAGCCCAAACTGTGATAAATGACAGTATGTGTTTTCTAAGTTGGCTTTTTAATCTGTTAGGAAGACTTTATGGCCAGGAAAACTGTGCCTTACTAACAGATGTGTTTGAAGCCCCAGGAGACTGCAGGACCTGGATATTGAGTCCACTGGACCACTGAGCATTGTCCACTAGACTGACCACAGTCCTTTTCAAAACAAGTTTGCTTACTAAAAATGAGAATATGCAAATACTATTTATATTAATCCAAACTCTACAACGTACTTCTGCCAATAGTAATGATGAAGGTGAGATATTTTAATCTCAAGATGGGCATGGTATAATGACCCTCAAATCTTCTGTTGGGGTCACAGCAGGAAGAAGTAAACCTCTTTGTAAAAGAACTATGTTCTCACCTGTTCCTATTTGTATACAAACACTACAAAAGATTAAATACACCTGAGTCATAAGAAAGCCCAGGATTAGATACTGTAAATTGTTTTAGGTAAGAATTTTAATATTGTCAATATGTGCAAAGAAAATATCAATATTAGAATACTAAAATTCAACCACAGGAGCCAGGTGTGGAGGCACACGCTTCTACCAAGTATACAGTAGACAGAGCTATGAGGATCATGAGTGCAAGGCTCACCTAGGGTACATAGCAAGACCTAGTCTCAGAAAAAAAACCAACAACTGTGGGAATGGCTGGAGGAGAAATGTAAATGGATCACTAACATATGAACTATTTCTGTGCTGCCCAAACAGGTCATAATATTCAGTCTACTGAGCTAACACAGGCTTTAATTCCACGTCCTCAAGTCTTCATTAGAAAACAAAAGTGTTACTCAGCTGCCAAACACTGTCCCCAAATCAGTACATCAACACCTGCCCATGCTGAGGATATGTGCATTATTTTATACTGGAACTACTGAGCACAAACCTTGACAAGAAAGGCCCTGTCCCAAAAGTATTTCCGGAAGAGTTTGATATCCGCCTCCAACAAATGCTCAGCTGTGTGGTTAACAGTGAGAGTCAACGTTTCTGAGGAATGAGCAAACTGCAGAGAGGCATCTTCATTGAGCCACACTCGGGAGAAGCCTGGGGAACGGCTGCCCTGAAAACTGAAACATCACAAGTCAAAATCTATAACCATCCTTCAGATCCAGGATCCTTCTTCCCTGATATGACAAATCCAACTGAAAAATGATCCTCACAAGTCACTCATATACCAAATATATAAGATCAAGTAAACAGACCCTGATTAAGCCATTTTCTTTTTTCCACCTAAAGGTGTGTTTGAAAGACATTGAAGTATACTATACAATTTAAAGGTTCATATAAATAACAAAACAGGCATGATTTTGAAACACAGAAATTTACCTCACTATTTCATTTTCTCTTTAACCTGAAAAGATGCCTCTCCCTTTAATGGAGTGTGAGTAGAACAAATTAGCTAGCAACCAGTAGTTTATTAGGTGATTACAATGGAAAACAGATATAGATCTCCAGGGAGCATGGTGAGATTTGGATGTTACAAACAACTAAGCTATTCCTAGCACTGTGGCAAATCACTTTCTCATGCAAATTAAAACATGCATAAATCTGATCATGTCATATTTTTAAATACATTCATTAACAAGGAAACAATATTCCCAAACTAGACTCTTTAATATAAGCTTATTTTCTGTCCTGTCGAGGCTGGCTAAGAGAATTGTATTAGCTATATACAATCCTATGCTAGAATCACAATATTAAGGACAGCTTAAAATAAGCAATAGCAACTGCAAAGATCCCTGAAGAGAAAAAAATTCTAATTAATATTCAGCATGTGGTCACAGCCCAACAGACTGTCCCTAGATCCTTAATTTCACAGAGCCAGTTCTATGCCTCTCATGACCTCATCTTGTTAATAAATGTTTGCTTTATAGAAATATATTAAACAGCCTATAGCTGAGGATGACTTGATTTGTGATATTTCAACTCTGTGTTGCCAAAGATAGATGAGTTCTTTAGAACACTTACTTCAGGTTTTGAATTTTGGTCTTTATCCTGTCTGAATGTGTTATTCTCTCCAGCTGCTGGGTAGTGGCAGAAAGCCTTGTCCCCTCAGTCAGCCCTATAAGGATAAAAGTCTGACAGCCCACATTGGACTGTGTTGCTCAGCCATGATGCTTGGGAGGACAGGTGTAGTAAATGCATTGACAACTTGGAATATTTTCAACTTAAAATGGATTCATAGATACATACCTCCACTTAAAGTTGAAAAGCTTCTGTATTTAATTGAAATAAGCATTTTTCCATTATATGGATTGATAAAAAAGAGATTTATAAAGAACAGATGTATTATAAGACACAGTCTACACTGATTCCAGAATCTTCTGGAAAACAAGTCCTCATACCAACAAGCAACTCAGAAGAATGGACCCTGAGCTAAGATCCCTGCTGCTAATTTAGAATATGAATAACTCCATTACAGGATTAGAATTGAGTCTACTTTTAAATCCATCTGTGCCTGGATCTATTAAACATGTAAACTTTTAAAACACAGAAAAGAAACACTGTTTTTTCTGGTGCTAGAAACAGTTAAGAAATACAAAGCCACCAGCAGATACACTGAACCATCCGCCATAACTAAGTTAAAGGATACAACCTTGCCTTGTCCTTTGTAGCCAAAAAAAAAAACAAAGAAAAGGAAATTCCCTTTGGATTGATTGGCCCTTTGGCTGATGATTATTTGACCAGATAAAAGAGGAAAAAAAAACAGAGAAAGCTCTGGTTTCTGCCTAATATCCACTTATGTATCATATTACCATTAATTAATTGTATCAGATTAATTACATTGAGTTCCATGAGCCAAACAAGAAAAACCAGCCCATTAAGTCACATCATGAAATAATATTTAGCAATATTTAATACTTATGTAGAACTTTGTCATTTTCATTGTAGTCTTCTGTTTATAACTTGTATTTTATACATGTTAAGTCTAAGACAATAACTATATAATTCCTTTTTCATGAGTTATAATAATGATACATTTGAATCAAAGTAATAACTAGTACACTTGTTAGTCAGTAGGTACTAATATCATCATCCACATGAGAACTTCACAGTTAACAAATTACTTCATTTACAGTACTTCACTGAACCCTAATGACCACCCCATAGAGTTTATCTGCTTTCACTGATCCAACAACATTGTATTCTTGCAATGAAAATTATGAGTTTGGCATTGGACTAGAAATGACTAGTTCAGCAAGTAAAACAGAAACAGTTCCAGTTCTCAAATAATTTAGGAGACAGACCAAAAAAGAATGGTCATATATATAATTATAAACTGTGATTAATATTATAAGTTAACCATAATCATAAAAAAACATAACTCAGAAAGGTTCTCTGAGGAAATGATACTTAAGTCAAAACCTGAAAGACAGGTTAGGATACTGTTTCACCAGCTCCTTTTTATTACCTCCCCTATTCAGCCTTTTGAGCCATTTTCTTTTCTGTCTTTCCCTCATGATATAACAGTACAAAATATATCTGTTTACATACTAACTACACAAATATTGTATTACATATAAGAGAATTAGCCATAAAAACATAAGACAACATTAGCATATGGTTTGATTATTTCCATTTTCCCATAACGCTTGTCAGGCTTTATAGACATGAATTAAGAGAGAACTGTCAAGCAACTGGACTCACTTTGCGATGTCTTTCACCAGCATGGAGTGTCCCCCATGTGAAGCCAGGTCCAGTGGCGTGGCACCCTCTTCATTGGGTAGTGCTAAGGCCTGAACTCCCCCAGGGAGACACAAGAGGAAGTGGGAAAGCTTAGTCAGGCCCCATCTCACAGCCAGATGTAGGAGAGACTCTCTGTGTAGAGATACTGAAGAGAAGGGGAAATATGATATTAGTTCCTCCATTAGCAGTTTGATTTGAACATTTTATTAAAGATGTATTTAGGCATAATGAAACTATCAGAATTGAAAGGGACCAATACTATCTAATCTCAACATCTCACTCTGTGAACGGACAGAGGTCCACGGATTTGCTCAATGCTGGGGAACCAGATGGCACTGGAGCTACTGTACTTCCCACTGGTACAGACTCTTCCACCCACTATGCTACACCTTGCCACCATCCGTCACTAAGTGTACAGGACCATCACCTAAAGATGCAGGGTCTAGGAAAAGATCATCCTTTGGAAATATACTTCAATGTCCAAATTTTCTTTAAACAGATTTTACCACCCTAGAAGGCAGGCTTTCAAGGCCAAGAGTATAAAGGAGCCTCTGTTTCTACCATTCATCCTCAGAGCTGCTTCTCCCTCATGAGAAGCTGCAACAGAAAGCAGTTTTGTATATTCAGAGCACTTGAAACCATAATCTGTCTCCAACCTCAGAATGTTGTTTTGCTCAGCTGTTAGATCCCTGACAGCAATTCCAAACTGCCAAGCCATCCTGATGCTGTGAGGTGCTGAGGCCTGGGCCTTTGTGAATACCCCTAGGCAGAAGCCCTTGGTGATCTTGTCTTGGTTTCCACTGTGGTGTTTGCTGCTGTGTGTTATGATGGTTTCCTATCACCTTACAAGCTAACAAGTCCTTGGAGATTCTCATTAATAACCAGCACAGTAGCTGGTAATGCATAAAAGTACTGGAAGAGTTTAATAATGATTAGTTATTAAAATCTTAATTATTTATCTATAGTTTCTTAGTTTGTAATTTGCATAGAGTGTGTACGCTTGTCTTCTTACTACAATGGCCCATTGCCTAGAATACAGGGGGCCCATGATAAACACAGTACTGTAAATACATAAAAGAAAAACATTTCCCTACATTAAAAAGCTAGGCCCAACCTGGCTGTGGTGGTGCATACCTGGAATCTCAGCATTTGGGATACTAAGGCTAGAGGATCACCTAAGCACAATTTGAGACTAGCCTAGACAATACAGCAAGACCCAACTTAAGTACATATATTCATAAATGCCTGGCCCAGGAATTCCATATGCACTAGCACACCTCAAAGATACTTGTTTTAACAACCTAAACATGAAAACCCCAGCACTGAAGATCTGTGTCTGTGAGTAGGCATTGGGAAATTGAGCTACATATACTCAAGTAAGCAATGTTACTGATGATATTCATAACCCAAGAGAGTCAGACGATGGAATGAAAGGCCCAATAGCATGGGGACCTTGTCCTCTGTTCCGTGGAATGCCAAGGGTAATGCCTGGCACACTTGCAAGTTTTTGCAGATTAGATGAAAGAATAAACACATGACTGACAAACCCCTGTGGAAATTGGCTCTTATAGTATCCTGTATGCTGCAATGTGGAGCATCTGTCACTTATAGTTCTGCCTTAGATACCTCTTAAGTGAAACCTGACTACAGAAGCTATGTACTTCCAATCGGTACTCCCACATATAACTGGGACATTAAAGACAAAAATGCCAACCTCCCACACAGCTCACTGTCCACATAACCATGATCTTGTTCTGTCTTCATTAGTATAACTTCACTATTCCCATATACTCTTGCCCAGGCAAACCAATGATTGTTTACCGTAGGAATTTCCTTCAGGATTCATCAGCACCTCAGAAGGAACCATCAACAGACGGTACAGAGAAGCCGTAAACCTAAATGTAAACCATCACAGTCCTTGCCTGATCAGGCCTCCTACCAACCTGCCTTTCCCCCTCACCTCACCAGCCCCACTCCCCAATGAAAAAGCCTCATTAATCCGAGCCTCAATATCTCAATGATTTCCAGGCTTGCTCCCCGCAGGCCCTGATTCTACTAAGGGTCTGTGACAGTGCTATCCCCTTACCATGATGGTGGTTGGATTGAGGATATTTGTAGAGAAGGCACTGAACAAAACTCTAGAACAACCAGAAGAAAATATTCCACTGCGCATGAACACAAAATAAAACTGCACAGTTTAAACTTTTCATAGGTCTGTACTACCTTCTACATCAAGACCACAAGGCATGATGGTGCATGCCTTTAATCCCGCACACGGGAGGAAAAGCAGAAGGATCTCTATGAGTTCGAGGCCAGCCTGGTCTACATAGTGAGTTCTAGGCCAGTCAGGGTTACAAAAGAAGACTCTGTCTCAAAAATAAATTAAAAAACAAGTACAAATTCAATGCTTTATATTTCAAATATGTAAATGAGCCCTTACCACAGTGACGTGCCTCCCAGTGCCCTGCATCTTTGTTCTGTCATTTGACATGGGATACGGCATACAGTCCCCCAATAAAATAACATCCAAAAGGCCAAAACGTCCAAACCAGACATGGCAGTGTGGTCACACACCACTACCACCCATTTGTTTAACATACTTGACCATGTTGCTATGAAAAACAAAAGAGCTGTGTTGGCCTTTTCATTTTTGGTGATGAAGATTCAATCCAATACCTCAGAGGCACTAGCCACATGCTAGCTATGAAGGAATTTATTTTACCCTTTAAGTTTATGGTCATCATACTTATTTGATTTTATTCTTAACAGACTCCCAGTAGGACATGTTTGACAACATTTGCATTTATTTTTCCTTTTTAAATAATAACCAAGAAGAGGCCTGTTAGGATCAGGTAACAAAATAAACACACACCTGCACACACAAATACACATATATTCACCAGTCTAGACCAGCCTGTCAGCATGAGAGATTAGCCAGCTATACCTGATGGAATTTCTAAGTCACAGATCCCAATCTGAATCTGGTGAGAAATGCCCCATGTTTGTACAGCTTGTAATTTGCTTCCAAGAAAAACACAAATGAGAGGGAACATCTAAACCCTCTGTGGTCCCTTTTAAAAGAATAGCATTGGTAAAGGCAAACATGTTTTCAGCTATGTGGATGGTCTTCCTTACAGTGCCTGCTGCAATGTTCTAAACCTGGGGTGCCGTTCAATATGTTCGGCTGACTAGTCAGAGTGAGAATGAAAGGCACTGTTCTTTCTACCAGCAGAAACTTTCAAGCATGCCCCATTTATCCCCAGGTCCCCGTTGTCTGTTTATGATGCCTCCATCCTCACATCTTGCATTGCAGAGAACAGTAAGCATGTGGATCACCGTTCTCTCCATTCCACCCCCAGAACTTCACTTCTGGGATCAGAGGAAAGAGGAAAGGCAGAGAAAGAAGAATCTTCTAATGTTTAAAGAAAGCAAATAATTAAATTACTAGAGTGTTGTATGAGAGAGCTGTCTAAAGTATAAAGTTCATTGTACAGAAGAAGACAAACAGCTTAAATAAGAAGCATCATGACATATATAAATAATTCTGCTTGTTAGAGAGTTTCAGATTTCTTAATAGCAGCCAGAAAACAAACTGTGGAAAGAGGTTATACAATTTGGCAGACGGAGAAATATTTAGTTAAAATGAAAAAAATAAAGTCAAATAAATATGTCTCTTACTGTTTAGTTGGTACCAGGAGTTATTTGAAGTAATGTAACTAAGACAGAATTACTAATAATTGCTCTAATGGCAAACACTAAAAGGTCTGACTTCTAACATTCAGGGAGCATAATCATCAGGGCAGAGAGGAACTGAACAAGCTGTGACTTTCAATAAACCATTCCCATTTCAGAGCCATGAGGGTCCAGCTGCCCTAAACAGGGAACAAAGTTTGAATTTCACATGCCTCACTCTGTGGTGCATCAGGCTTTTTGTCTATAAAATGAGTTCAGCACATACAAAAGAATTCAACTAATACAGGCTCATTGTCATAAGAAGAAGAAACTTAAGAGATTTACTTTGGCTCATAGTCTGAGGGGATACAGCCCATTGGGGCAGGGAAGGCATGGTGACAGGAGCATGGGGTGGCTAGCCATATTGTTTTTACAGTCAGGAAACAAAAAAGGGTGAATACTGGTGCTCATCTGGCTTTTTTCTTTCTCCCTTTAAATTCAGTTGGGGACCCCAGCCCATTAGGGTGATGGCACTCACATTCAGGGAAAATCTTCTTTCCTTAGGTAATTCTCTTTTGAAGAACCCAAAGATATGCCTCACTAATGTCCCATATGTTTCTTAATCCACGCAAGTTAACAATTGAAATTAAGCATCCCACGTCTACCCCTTTTCAACTTGACACCTATTCTAGTTACTTCCTATAACTGTAATAAAAAACAAAAAACAACAACAAAAAAACTGTCCAAAAGTACATTGGGAAGGAAGCAGGAACTGAAGCAGAGACCGTGGAGGATAGCTGCTCTTCTGGCCTGTGCTTTCTTATACAACCTAAGACCAGCTGCCCAGGGGTGGCACCATTCACAGTGAGCTGAGCCACATCACTAAACATCAAGAAAATGCCTCACACACAGGTCTACAGGCCAGTCTAGTAGAGGAAATCCCCCAATTGAGCTCCCTCAGCTGATATCATTGGAACTCCAACAGGTCTGCATGGCCCTGCCCCTCCAGCTCTGTTCCCTGAGGCACAGGTGACCTTTCTCTTAGGCCAGCTCCGCATGATCCCTTCAGCTTTCCACTGCCGATGTCCCATGTTTCTGGCATTTCCAGTATCTTGGGGTCTCCACAGCAACTTTGGATACATTTTCTCGACTCCACATGATGGCCTGTCAAAGCCTGGCAAGCTGCATCTGCCACACACTGCCTTACAGGCCATCCTACCATCCACATCCCCTCCTATATGGCGTATTTGCTATAATTGATGAGCTGACATTGACAGTTTAAGCTTTAAATCTTCCATGCTGAATTTTCTACTAATTGAAAGGTACAGATAAGTACCATAATGGTTCCAAATGTAGACTGACCGTAAACCAAAGTCACTATACTTGGATAACCACTAAAACCATCCCTGTTCTGTGGCTCAGCTGATCTGCAAGTCCCATTGGTATGTACTGTTCTTCACATATTTTTGCTCACTGTAGTCAAGACAAGATTGAATTTTCCTTGGAACTCTGATGGTTGACACTATCAACCTAATAAGATTAAAAACCACCTACGGCATTAATGAGACACACCTTTAAGTATGTTTGTGAGGACATTTCCAGAGAAGATTAATAACTTAAAGAGGAAGGCCCACACTGATCCCAGACTGAATAAAATAGAGAAAAGAAGAAACCCAGCTGAGTACCAACATTCGTCTCTTCCTGTGTCTTGACCATGATGAAATGTGACCAGCCAACTCAGGCCCCCACCTCTTGTGCCTTTCTTGCCACAATGGACTGATTAGCCGACATAAAACTTTCCTCCATTACGCTGCTTCTTGTCAGGCATTTGATTATAGCATTAAGAAAAGAAACTAAGAAAACTTCTACTAGGAGCAGGGTTATTGCGATAACCCGGCCATGTGATTCATGGGCCTTTGAAAGTGGTTTGCAGAATTAATTATGAAAGAGTTTGGAGCTGAGAACTGTGCAAATGCTAGAGGATCTGAGCTTGATTCCCTGGGACCCACCAGGTGGAAGGAGAGAACCAGCTACCACAAGTTGTCCTCTGACCTCATACATACACGTAAAAAAGAAGTAAAAATTAAATAAAGTCCACTAAAAATAAACTATAAGGATTTTCTCAAAAGATACTTTCAGGCTCATGTTTACTGTGGCACTAGTCACAATAATCAAGACACAGAATCAGTCTAGGTGCCCATCAACAAAAGAACGAATAAAGAAAATGTGCTATATACACCATGGAGTTTTATGTGGCCAAGAGGAAGAATTAGTTTACATTATTTGCAGGTAAACAGGCAGGACCAGAGATGATCATATTAAGCAAAATAAGCCAGTCTCACAAAGACAATTAGTGTTATGTTTTCTCTCATTTATGGAATTATGGGGGAGGTATAAAGGACATGAAAGTAAAAAGAGACTGTTTAGATGTGGAAGTGAAAAGGGGTGACGGGAAGGGGGTGTTAAGAAAGGAGGTGAATATAACCAAGCACATAATATGCATGTATGTGTCATAATGAAGGCTATTACTTTGTATAATTAATACGCTAATAAAATCCTCTAAATATAATTAAGTAAGCAAGTCTCTGGACCTTACTGTCACCACTAGAAAAGTATAAGTTACTACAAATGCTTTGGAACACATAGTGGCTTTATCTAATAAAGAAACTGATTTCTTATAGTAAGCCAATCCCATAACAATTTCATTTCTACATGTAGGCCATAGCAAAAAATATGCTCATGTGTGCCAGGAAACATGCACAAAAATGCAAAGTTCAAAATTAAACATAATCTTCATGTCCTAAAGTCCAAACCCACTGTAATCATATAATAGTAATCTAACAATAAAAGTAAATCACGAGGTCATCAATATGGTTCCATATATAGAAGTGCTTACCACCAAGCCTAATGACCTGAGTTTGATCCCCAAGACCCATATGGTTGAAGGAAAAAACTACTCTTACAAGTTGTCTGACCTCCATATACGCATTGTGGCATGTGTATGAAAGCGAGTGTGCACACCCACACACACAATAAATAAATAAATAAGATTTGCTAGGTTGGTGGTGCATGCTTTTAATTCTAGCACTGCGGAAGCAGAGGCAAGAGAATCTCCGTGAATCTGAAACTGACCAAGCTGACATAGCAAGTTCTAGGACTGCCAGAGCTAGATAGTGAGAGCCTGTCATAAATAAATGAATGAATGAATAAATAAATAAATAAATAAATGTAATTTAAAAAATAACTAGGAGGTTAAGGAGATGATTTAGCAATTAAGAGCATGTACTGCTCTTCTAGAGGACCCAAGTTCAGTTCCCAGCAACCCACACTTGGTGGCTTACAACTGCCTGTGACTCCAGTTCCAAGGGATCCAAAGCCCTCTTATGGACTCTGGAGGAACCTGCATGCACATGCACAAACCACACACAGGTATGTATGATCTTAAAACTGCCAGCCTAAAAGAACATCACCAAAGAACGAAAATGACAAAAGTTTTCTGTGAATTTGACGTTATCTTTCATTCAAAGTATTTACTATTAGTACAGGAAACAGACTTAACCACTTAACAAAATGTTAAAGCTAAAATGTGATGAATATAATAATCTAGATGCAAATTATATTTTTAACACAAATAAATTCAGAAAGGCTTTCAATTTGTTCTACTTAGTAATGTTTTATAGCTCCTAAGAGAAGCCTTTGGAATATATTCAACATAATACATTCTTGGAAGATCAATATTCATTCACTCAAATAAATCCAGTTCATTAAAATAAAATGAGTGCTACTCTGATTTCCAAACCCACATAATCACAGCACCCCAACAGTGCACTGTGCATTTGGCCATTCAGTAGGCAGCATTTAGTGACACTTTTTCTACATGCCATGCCCAGGCATACAGAGGTGGACATGGTCCCTGCCTGTAAATGGCAGACAGCTACTTGTGTTCAGAATAAAATAAATGTCTGATCCATGAAATATTGTCTGGTAAACTAGAATTCTAAGATTTAGATGTGAAGAGTGTAAACTGAAAGAAAGAAATGACTCAACCTTCTAGAAAAGTTATCTGTAGTTAAATTATTCACCCAATGTAATCAATGTCTCATGACTTAAGACGTCCACAGATGTTTATAAATGCCAAATGCAATGAGGAAAAAGTAAAGACAATGAAAGAAAAAGTTAAATAAAAATGCACATGGAGAGTAAAAGAGGAAGTCTGGCATGGGCACCATGTATGAGCTCTGAAATGTTTGCAGAGTTCTCGATGAAAATAAGAAAAGGGATCATGGTTTACAGCATTGCCCGTTTATGTAGTATGCTCAGAGCTCTAATCATGATTACACAACCCGCCTTCAACACAGAGGAGGAGAGATCTGCAATTATAAATACACTTATGAGAAAGAATAATACAGGACATTCTAAGTAACAGAAGACCAACACGGCAGCCATGGCTGGATCACAGAGCCAAAGATCAGAAGTGGAGGGCACAAGCACACTGGCAGGCTGCGCTTTACCCGAGTCTCCTTGTCGGCATCAGATGCATTTGAGACACTCAGTTTGTAACCGTTCTGAACTGAGAAGAATCTGGGAAAACACCCATCATCCCAGAAAATCTGCATTGTGTGTACATCCTGTTGATGGATTTGGCATCTCACAGAAGCTTGTTATACTTTGGCTTGCAGAAGTAGTACTAAACAGCTGAAACACCAAAACGTCCATTAGAACCCCAAGATGGTGACCCAATTTTTGACCTTCACATTCTAGGAGCATTCCACATTGAAATATACAATGTGAGCAACAAGTAATAAGAATCCAGACACAACCTTGTATAGTGTGAAGGGGGATGAAGCAACGGTGGAAGACCTGAACTTGGGCATTGAGGGACCTACAACTTTGGGGAGTTGCCTGGTCTGTAGAAGGAAAAGTGGTATCTTCCCAGCCTACTGCCTCAAAATGCCGGAGGTGGGGGGAGTCTATAATGAAAATAACATATGAGACAGCGTTTTCAAGAACTATACATATTTACCTGAGCTTTTAATACAAAATTCCCAATCAACAGTCACTAAATAGATACGTGGTATGTTTGAAAACAGTTTTTCTCTGGTAACCATTTAGAAATATAATTGAATGGAACTAGTCTCTGGCTTAGGGTGCACTATAATTGCATCAATGCAGTGTACCAGATGAGCCATTAAGACAAATTTGCTGTAATCCCCTGCCTGGGGCAGCAGCCGGTCATTAGGTGTTAGAAGCACCAATTATGCCATACTGTCTTTCCAGCCCATGCAATTCATTTTTCTTTTATACCGTTTCTTCCAGGCCCTGATTCAAGTTCACCATTTATTCACATCAACAGATGATTGCTGCTTCTGTTCTTCCTTCACTTCACCAGCGAGTGGAATTACCTACCCTGCTGACCCTTGAGGGATGCTGCTCTGTTTGGGAGTCAAGTTAAAATACATTGCAGTTTCCCTCTGTTACTGAGAAGCAGAAAAGGTGTGGACTCATTTTGCAACTGGCCTTTTAAAGTCTGTAGTACTTGTCTGGATTGTAGTACAACCAGGAAACTGGCTACTAAACAGCTGGGCAAGAATCCACTCATTGCCCATACATCAGAGCCTCAGGTCCCAGGTTCCAGGCTAAGAAACATTAAGCTGCTGTGGTATGACCATCACTGAGAAATTTTTATTTACTCATTCACTTTCAGGGGCACAATCAGCAAGGGGTATTCCACTGAGAGATGGGAACCAAAGGAAGTAGAATCAACCAAATAGGACTCAGTATAAATGGTGCTGCCTACTTAGGGTGGGCTAGGGAGACTGGGGAAAAGCTTAAATAGAAAGGTAGATGTGTAAATGAAAGTAAAAATGGAACCCCACAACCACACTCATTCCATGCTCGTGAGGTGCCTATAACTATAACTGTAATAGGACTACATTCCTTGTTCCTATGGATAGTTAACATTTAGCTAGCTTTTTTGTGTGTGTGCACATTATCTCATTTCATCCTGACAGCCACTCTATGATGTATGTTCCATCACTATCCTCATTCTGCAGGAGATGGAAACAGGCCGGACATATTATGCACTTCTTTGGGTTCACTAAGGAAGCAATCAGAACAGGATAGAGCCTGATTTTCTTCTCCCAAAACGTGAGTTCTTAACCATTATCCCTCCCATTACTCAAAGGCTAGCTTGAACTGACCTCAACAGTAGTGGACTTGTCAAGCCAAAAACAAGAAGGCTATAAAAGTTAATATTTTGAAGGGAAATACAGACTTATATCATAAGAATTAGAAACTACATATTTTTTAAGAATCAGGAATGGATTTTATTTAGTATTATATATGTTTGTATTTTCTATTATATATTAGAAGCAGGAAAGTGAGAATTATAAAATAAATCTGTGAAAGAATAAATAGTCCAAATAGATGATCTAAAAAGAGTACATGGAAAGATAGAACACACTGGGGGGAAGGGGAGGACATTAGCAAAAGGAAAATGCACTGCACCCCAAGCTCAGGCCTTTCACAACACACATGCATACATACTGTGATAAAAAGCCTCCGAAATAAAAGCAACTCCGGGGGGTAGGCAGCAAGTACAGGCGGTAGAAATGCAGTGTGGGATCAGGCTTACAGAAGACTCTATAGCACTTCCCTCACATACCAAGGCACCTATTCAAGTCACAAAAGGCCACTACACCTGAGTAAAAAGGCCTTGAGCAGAACACAAAGCTGTCATTTCCCTAAGCTCACATCACTTCCGGTGCCCTGCCCCACCCCTTTCCAGGCATCTCCCACTCATCTTCAACCATCAGGCTGTTACTCACCAAATACCAGTAGTTTTAAAATGCACAGGCCACTTATAGTTTAAATAAGACAGTACAAGAACAGCCGCCACCATTCAAATCCTATTAAGAAATCCATGAAAACTGAAAACTTTTCCTTTTCTTCTCAAGAAAAGCACAAAAAGATTTCTTGGCAGCTGTCACTTCCAAGTTCAGTCCTAATCCTCTGTGTGCAATCAAAAGCTGCCATGTGCATCCTGCATGTTGGAAGAGTCCAAGAGCAGAAGAGGCAGGGAGGGGCTCGGCCACACAGAGGAGAATTTAAAAGACTCCCAGGGTTCGTGGAGTCCCTTGGGAAGCACATCAAGGTAAGGTGTTCAAAAATAAAAGCTTTAATTTACTTTTTTTTCCCCCTGAAAATTATAACTGAAGGGGAGAAAGTGACCTGAATACAACCTTATGTTCCACTTCCCAGATGTGAAACTCTGTTTTCAGTCTAAGGTCCATTGTTGCCAGACAAAAGTAGGAAGCGAGTTTTCTAAGGGAGAGTATATGCTGTTCCTGCTTCTTGAAGGCCCAGTTTCTTAAACAGGGAATGTGTTCCATAAGAAGTACCTCAAGCTGAAAGACAAATCCAAATCACTGAGGGGGCGGACAATTCAAGTCTGGATTATGTTCTTTACTGCCAGAAATTCAATTCCTTGAAAAAGCTAAAACAGGCTTGAAAAACAATGAAAACATTTTTTAATTAAGGATTTAAAACGTACCCAACAATACCCATATGCAAGGCTAAGCACAGTGAATAAACTGTATCAATTTGCCATAGAAATTTCCCACAGACACTATCCCAAAGACCATTCTCCCCATCATTAGCATTCACCTTTAGGGGTTACCTTCCCAACTGAAGAAATATAATACCATCTTAATCTGTCAGAAATGAAGGTGTGGAGATGTTTGTTATAGAAACCATCAGAAGTAACAGAAAGTTAGAAAGCAGTATTGAATATGTATACAATTACTTTTAAAATATTTTATTTATTATTTTTATTTTATGTGTATGAGTGTATTGTCTACACATAGGTAGGTGCATCTGTATCATGCAATGCCTGCAGAGGTCAGATGAGGGTGTGGGATCCCCTGGAACTGGAGTTACAGACGGTTGTTAGCCAGCATGTGGGTGCTGGGAATCAAACCAGGGTCCTCTACAAGAATAGCCACTGTTCTTAACCACTAAGCCATCTCTCCAGTCCCTAGAATTACTTCTTTACAAAATTCAAATTTTCCAAAAGAAACATACAAACTTTCAAAATCAGTCACTGCCTGTAATGCATTAATTTCAAAACTGAAAAAAAAGGAAGCCAGAAATTTGTATGTAGAAATAAGTCTGTCTTGTATGGGTTTCCTACCCAAGAGTGTTTCAGCGGATGCACTTCCACACTTACTACCCAGCACAAAGCTTTGGAGCACACTAACAAAGCAGACAGGCCCCGTGGTCTGCAGACCAGCAAGCAAAGCTCATGACCCAGCATGCCCTCCCCTGCTTAACAAGATCTGGAACACAGTGAAGTCAGCCCTGTCAGCAGCCTGAGCCTGAGCCTGAACCTGAACCTCGCTCTCCTTTCCTCCTGTATCTGTTGCCATCAGGCTGTAGTCAAGGATAAAAAGAGGCCCAGCCCTATTTCAAGTGTTAAACTGATTAAAGATCTCTTTTCTCTACTCAAAAAAAGAAAGAGACCTTCCCCTCTGCAAACACTGCCAGGCCATATATTCCCTTTTTCTTGCTGCCTGGTGGAAAACTGACAGCTCTATGTAGCTTGGAGAAAGAAGTTCCAGTCACATAAAGTTGGCAGTTTCCCCTGAGTCTTTCATAATGAACTGGTAATTGTCTCTTAGTGACTTTTCCTGCAGATAAGAAGCAACATTTAAACTGCTCTTCACAGTCCTTGTGTGAACACTGAGGATCAAGAGGTAAACAGTTACTGGAAAACTCCCACAAACTTCCCTCTGAAGTCCTGGGGGCTCTGCGTGGTCTTTTCCTCTTGCTAGTTGTAATGTATGGAGAAACAAACTATTAACAGAGGGAAGTGCCATGCTGGCCACCCTTCTCCCTTGTGATAGTGTCACGTTACATTCCCCATGCTGTGTGTTACATGACAAGGTTTACTGTGTTTCCTTAAACCCTTACTCATTGTGCTGTGACTGGTTTTTATACAAGCAAACACTGCTCAGACTTGCCCTGAGAACAGGTATTCTGCAACTAATGAATCATACCTCTAATTTCTAGATTCAAGTTTAAATCTATGACAGTGTTATTTGTCAGTTATGGAACATACTCTTAATCTAATCCATAAAATAAATAATTAAAATATGAAATGCTCTAAGTCATCCCCAGTCCGTCTACCAGTTCTACCAACTGGCCTTCTTTGATGACAGATTTCAACCAGCAAATAACCGTAGCCCCCTAAACACATGTGCTGTGTGTAAGACAAGACTTTCCTAAAGAAAAGTCGCAAAGACCAACTAGCTTACCCACGGAATTTCCTGTTGTGCATAGAATGACTTACAAAAAACAGGAGGAGAGTTGAACTCAAAATTTACAAAGCAATCTAAAAGGTCAAACTGTGTTTTATTAAAGACTTAATGTTTTTCCCTGTACTCTTCCCTCTTAGCATCACCTCTACAAAGCCAAGCTTCGTTGTGTGTTTGGTTATAACAGAACCCAGGTATTCCATAGGGTTAGAAAAGCACCTGCCTAGAAGAAGGCCCTGAAACAAATAACCCACTTCCACCTTCGGACCTATATAAAGGTCCAAGTTCTTTTTTTTCTCCACAATAATAATTTTACCCTGGCAAAAATAAAATCTTCTATCAGTCACTTTGCTATATATTAATGGTGCATGTTAATAACTGTGAGAAAAACTATTGAGAGACATTTTTAAGGTAGGGAGCACTTGCTTTCACTCTTCAGTCAGAAAGCAGGCCCAGGACAAGCTGGATTTCTTGTTAGGCTGGGAGAATAGTAACTGATGAGATTCACAAGGTTAATCTCATCAGTCTTGGGATGGTGTGTAGGGTCCCTTGGGTTCTTTCCCACAAGGCACCCTCCCCCAGTCAAGCCTGGTTTACCAGCCAGCCCTATTAGGCTTCTCAGAAACCGAATGAGGGAAGTCATTTGGTTGAATAGAAAGGGAGGTTTCAACTCAAACATCATCTAAGCACCAATCTGTAAGTCATTAGAGTATTTTATCCCAGTAAACCTAATTGTCTACATTATTCCAATCTCGGAGAAAAGATTTCTGTCCAAAACACAAACAGGCAAGAAATCCAAAACAAAGCAAATAAATTGTGACATGTTATTGGATAATCAGATTGCTTCACTGAACATCTTGCTGCAAACAATGAGTTCAGAGACACTACAAAAGCTTCCATCACGAAAGCTAGTTAACAGAAGAAATGGGTTTAATTTTATGAAATAGAAATCCAGTTTTATGGAAGACCCAGAATTAAATAAAACCAGGGACATTTCCTTCTCCTGAATGCATAATGAAGTCACATTATGACTGATGATGGGTGAGATGCAGGCCAAAAGGCAGCTCTGCTTTTCTGCAAGGGGCATGGTGCTCATTCACTCCCTTCCTGATGACCATTAAATGTAAGAAAAAAAAGTGACAATTATCACAAAATGTAAAGGAATGCTGTAATTTGGTAAGGCTTCATAAGATGAAGTCTTTATCAAAAATAATTAATATTCATCTAATAACTATTTGTACTCTGAAGAAATCATTAAAATTAGGTATTTTAAGGACGAATAGTATAACTTTTCATAGGATATATTTTTATCATATTTAGATCCCCTCCTGTATCTGTACCAGCCTTACATCAAATTTCTGTACGCTATAATACGTACATGTGTACTATATATGCCTACAGAGACAAGTCTGTGTCACCAAATTCCCTTCAGTGTGAGTTGATTCACTGGATCCTGACCAACCTTTATTAACTCTAAAAGTTAATATAACAGTAATGAAAGGAAACTATAAATGCCTGAGGAAATGCAAATGCTGATTACTATGATTTGATCAAATGCAGTATTACCTGTATACAATGATCACAGCATATACCATAGGATATACCACAGATTGTGTGTGTGTGTGTGTGAATTAAAACTTATTTTGAGACAGGGCCTCATTCACTATGTAGCCATGGCTGACCTGGTACTCACTATGTAGAGACCAGGCTGTCTTCAGACTTGCAGTACTCACACTGGCTCTGCCTCCCAAGTGCTGGGATTATAGGTATGTAACTCATCCCTCAATTTAAAAATTCTTAAGTATAAGTACAAATGCTCTGAGGACACTGATTTTGTATATATGTACAGATGTGTGTATAAGTTCCTATAGGTGCAGATGTGTGTGTGTATATCTTTGTATGTGCCCGTGTACATTCACACACCTGTGTATGTAGAGGTTAGAAGTCAACTTTGGGTGTTGTTCTTTGGGAGCTGTGTACCTTGAATTTTTGAGACAGGGTTTCTTGTTGAACATGAAGCTTACTGATTTAGCTAGACTGGCTGACAGTGAGCCCCAAAGAGCCTCCTTTCTCTACCTTAGCAATGCTGGGATTACAAATGCCTATCACCTCTCCCAGATTTTAAGATATATTTTATTTATTTATTTATTATTTTTAATTTATGTTTACGAGTGTTTTGGCTTCATGTATGTTTTGTGCCACATGCATGCAATGCCTGCAGAAGCCAGAAGAGGGCATTGTATCCCCTAGAACTGAAGTTACTGAACGTTGGTAGCCACCATATGGATGCTGGAAACCAAACCTGGGTCTTCTGCAAGAGCAACCAATGTTCCTAGCTGCTGACCTACAGTCCCTCAGCTTTTTCTAATGTGGGTGCTGAAATAGAACTCAGATCTTCATGCTTGTACAGCAAGCACTTTACTAATTGAGCTATCTGTCCGTCCTGACACATTTTTAAAGATGTCAACTCAATGGTTACATTTCTTTCCTGACTGTGATTCTAAGTATTTCACAGAGCTCTTTTTTGTTCTATTTTCCTATTTGGAAACAGGGCAACAATATTTCCTTCTCATAACAAGAAATTGGCAAGGGAATTAAAGCCATAGCCTAAAGCCACTGGCTCAAGAGCCACCCACAAAGAAACACACGCCACCCCTTGCTAGAAACAAAGCCCTTTAGTGCCATCTCCTCACACCTCCTGGAGCACAGAAGCATCAACCAGCACAAAGATGAGTGGCTGAAGACTTCAGGGAACACAGCCAATCAGAGCAAGGTTCAGATAAAGATGGGAAGGAAAACCCCCTCACACAGTAAATGGTAAGGCGCATTCTGAACTTGATATAAAGAGCACACATCTCAGTATTCTGGCACATACCTACCTTCAAGTGAAGAATTTCCTAGGACCGTCCAGCCCAGAGGCAGCTCTAGTTGGGTCAGAGCCAGCACAAGCTCCTCATCCAAGGCGGGCAGCGCTCCTACTGTCAGAGCAAACGGGGTCAGCAGCGTCTGGTGGCTACAGGCTGTGAGACGGTCAGCCTGAGTGACCAGCAGACGAGCCAACCTGCAGGCCATGTTGTCCACGTAGGTCACTGAGCCAGAGCCCATGGTCACCGGGGAGTAACCTTCTGAGCAGAGACACACAGACACTGTCACCGTCTCCTGAAGTCGGTGGCCTGGATGACAAGATAGTGAACAGTTCAGCTCATGTCTGAAATAGTCACAGGTAGCCCTGGAGCTGCCTGCCAGCCCTGCCTCGGTGGGACGAGCAGAAAGGAGGATATCACCTTCTAAATGTTGCCACATCTGGGGCCAAGGGATGTTGGCGTCTCAAATAATCCTTCAGGAGCTCTGAAGACCGGAATCTTGTGCCCTCTTACCACCAATCACAGTTGTATCTTCACCTTTTTCTTCTGCCCAACCCTGAAATTCCAGTCTGTTATCTGAAAGATCTTTCCTCTTTTCTGTTCTGTCACTTTCTCTTGAATCATATACTCTTAGTCATGTATTTAAGCAACAGTTTTGTAAGTCAGTATCAGAGATTAATACAACTTTACTCTAATTCTACAAGGCTCCTCTGACTGTGGATGAAGACTACTAAACAGTCTATGTATATGAACACATTCAACAGAGGCAGTTGAATGCCCACTCGGATAATCGCTCCTGTATCTTGTAGGTATCCTTACTAATTCTGGTGTGGCTGACTACCTCTCCTTCTCCCTGCCTCTCCTAACTTTCCTTTTTGTCTTGCCTGTTTTCCCAGCTGCCCTCACACACCCTTTGGAAGAATTTCCCAGTGTCAGCAGCACCAAAACCCCTGGGATTGTGATACTCTTGCATAGACTGAGAAGAGTTACTCATCTGTCCCTGGCCACGCCACCTCATGCCCACCAGCAAATGGTTTATCCATTTGAGTCCAAAGCTCTGTCTTATTCTCCAAGCTTCCCCTATAAGCTATGCTGCCAGAGCTTCAAGGACTAAGGGCATCTCAGAGTTACTGAAGAAGAACCATTGCCATCCTCAAAAGGGCTCAAAAGATGTCGCTCCGTTAGGCTGGACATCTCTAGTATACACAGCAGAAACCTATTTTCCATCATTCAAAGGCTACCTTGGGAAAGCTAACTATTTTCCATCACTCAGAAGGTTACCCTAGTAAAGCTGTAGCCAGGGAGATTTCAGTTTCAGAAGCAGAGACTCTCATTTACCCAGGAAATAGGTCAAAATGAAGGCAAGGACCCTCACTTTAAGCAGATGGCAAAACAAGAAGAAATGCTTTCTTTAGAACACAGGAGGGGGAGGGGGCTGGTTCTCCCATATAAGAAAGAGAGAAAACCAAAAGTTTTGATAGCAGGAGGGGCATTTTAGTCATTATTTTTATTCTTTCTCTACAAGTTGCTTATTAAAAGAGAAAACTGAGAAAAGAGGAAGAAATTAAAAGCAGGAAGTATGTCAGTATATGTGTGAAAGTAAAGGGGCAGAGAAGGGACCGACAGGTGAGTGACTGTGGACCAGTAACAAACATTGTTGATTCTTTTTTCTTCTAAGTATTGGAGTTACTATACTAGAGACAGAGATTCTTAAAATTGCTCAGAGTTTCTGAAATGAAACAACAGATTAACTCAGTGACTGAGGCCTGACAGACTTGATGGGCGTCTGCAGTTCTCCATTGCCCTCTTTATCTCTCTCTCTCTCTCTCTCTCTCTCTCTCTCTCTCTCTCTGTACGTTCACTGTCTATTTTCCAACTTGGTGTAGCAGGTGCACTTCAGAGACACCTTGAGACACATCTCCTTAAAAATAAGGCCAGTCTCCTATTAGAAAAACTGAAGTTTCTTATGTGATATAAGCAAGCCTGGAACCTATGGTTAAGAAAAACCAACAAGTCAAAAGACGGTAATACAAAACCAAAACAAACAAACAAAAAAATCCATCCTGCCTGTTCTATAGGCAACACTTTAATTTCACCTCTATAGGATTCAATTCCAGTTTGAGGTCTCTTAAATACATAAGCCATACCCCAATGGCAATGCACAAATATTTATATCTGAGAAGGGTAATTAGCTCCTAATAACAGGTTAATTTCTCTCATCTGTCCCAGTGTTCAAAATAAGGACACTTCGGTAGTGGGCAAGAAACATTCTAGAGTCTGAGACCCAGTAAAGAAGACTCTGGATGAACAGAGAATGCCAGCCAGAAAAAGGAGAGAGGTGGACCTGAGGCTGACCACAGGGAATGAGGACGAACAAAGAGCTGTCCATGTCAGCTCTTCCTGAGCCAAGCCAGGCAGTGAGCCCTGAGACTATGGAGGTGACACCTACTGCATAGTACTTCTTCCATATGGCTGCACCCTAAGTACACCAAAGCTTGAGAGCTGAGGGCAGCCAGTGGGACCGGCTTACGAGGACTAAGTAAAGCAGACATAGTTGGAGGAACCCCAGAAGTGAGGCCGCATGGGAAAGTGTCCTTCCTAATGACACACATACACACTGTGCACTCTCGTGTCCTTGGGGAACTTTTTTCTTTTTCCTCTTGGTTCTCCTCCTGGCTCATATCCCTGGAAGGAAGATACAGATTCCCTACCTGTACCACTGAGAGGCCACCTCACCTGGGATGCTGGATTGGAGAACGTTATCCTCGATGCGCTCAGCAATTACCACGTGTCTCTGATGCGATCCATCATAAATGAAGTAAAACTCGGCATCTTCAGGAAGATAAACATTTTTGCCAAACTTTGCATAGACCGTCATCTGTCCCTGAAAAACGAGCAAGTCCGGACATCGGTATGCTTCCTTGTTCTGGCTCAATGGAACCACAATGGAAGGGCCCAGGCCCACAACATTGTCACTTGTTATGTTCACTATATGTGAGTGAGCTCAAATGTCATGAATCCTCCTCTCCAACAACAACACTTTCCACATGAGGGAAGATGTTTCCTGATATGGCCAGTGTGGGAGTCAGAGCTGGCCTGCTCTGTTTTGAAAGGAATAGGCAAGAATTCTTTCTTTCTTTTACTAAATGCATTTAGTGTAGCTTTTCCCTGTCTTCTACGCTGAATTCCTATTTCCCAAACATCACTGAGTTTTTTAGCCTGTATCTGAAAGACCACAGTTAAGTATACAAATTCATAACAATTATTCTTAGCTTGGTCCACACCATGTGCTAGACCACTGTACATTGCAAAAAAAAAAAAAAAATATTCACAATGTCTGCCAAGTAAATAAGACCATAAGACCGCTCACTCGCACACCGTGCCAGCTGCACTCACTCTGTCTTCTTGGAGTAATTTCCAAGCCCGCTTTTTCATCTGGGCTGGTCTCGCCCTTTCTCTCAGGAGCTTCCGGTTAGCACAAAGCCTTACAAAATGTCCTGGTTCCAAGGACAGGAAGCTCTATTAAAAGGATGGAACACAGGCTAGTGGTTTGTGTACATGATCTTGTAATGGCTTTGTGGGGGCTAAATACGCAGAACTGTGACCGTCAAGCCTGCCGGATCATCTCAGGATCCTGCAGGCCTTGAACATTCAGGGCACTCCCTGCTTGAAGTACAAAAAGGCAGCCCAAAGTGAACCCCTAGGGAAAGAACACATTCCACCCAGCCTATGGGAGTGGCAGGGAAGTGGAAAGCTGGGGGTGGAAGGGTCTCAACTTCAGAGGGCCTCCAGAGCTTCCTCAATGTGCAGAAGCCTCTGGGTGCCTGTGTGCTTGCCTAACAAAAACAAGTAGCCTCTCACTCTGAAATGAGAGGGAGAGCAAGCAGGGGAAAGCCAGACGAAGTCTCCTGGACCTCTGTTTGCCTCTGATGAGCATCAGCCTCACCGCCCCTATGGCAGCATGGCCCCTTAGTGCTAAGAGGTAGGCTGGGCAGAAACAAAACAGCGCGTGGCTCGTCCTTCCAGTGACCGTATCATTATTTAATCTGAGAATATTCTGAAATAAAAATGCTGGGTTTTTTTTTTAATACGGGCTGGCAGTCACATTCTAGGAAAGCATCTAAAATTATGAGTTAGTTCAAATACAAACCATGACAATCTGAAAACCTCACTGGCTCTCAGTTCTGCATTTTCCTTTCTCTTCATGTGAGCATGCATATCATACAAACGTAATCAAAAGAAAATGACAGGCCATGAAAAATCTACCATATAATGGCTCCAGAGAGAGTTCAGGAAGAGAACTGAAAAGCAAAAGGCAAAAACAATAACACACCTCTGACAGGACTGAGAGAGGAAACCTAGATGTATTTCCATTTCCTAAAAAAAGAAGAACAGCTTGCTTTGGTCATGTTCCTGGTTGCTAAAGGGAGTGTTAATTATCCATAGACAGAATCTGACCTGAGTGGTTTTCTTTAACAGAAAACAGATTGTATAAATAGATCAAAGATTCTCACACAGATCACAAGGACATCTAATCTACATCTACTCCAAACAATGGTCATATTATGCTTTCATTTGGTCAGGTGAACTGGGACTACTACTTAGGCAAGAATTTCCTTGCACCCTTTCCCACTGCAATCCTCCCTCCCCTGCCCTAACAGTGCAGTTCTGATGCATGGTGCCTCCCTGTCAAGCCACACCACGCTTTACATTGGTAAAGAAGACAGGCAGCATATCTGTCAGAAAGACAGCTCCATTAGAGAGAGGTGACCCAGTACCAAGAATGATAATCAGAATAAAAGGAATCTCCTACTTGAAAATGACAAGGCTACCAGAAACACAATCAAAGATTTTGGAGAGAGAAGGAGATGATGTGGAAACCAACAGAAGGAGCTGATGAGAAAGAGGGAGGCTGTCAGGAGAAAGGAAATCTAAAAATGGAAGAATAAGAATATCAGTGTTGAGAAGGGACGGAAGGGCTCATAGGAAGTCAAGTGAGATGGGGTGCTTAGGGAAGAGCTTTTGAAGGTAGGTGCTGAACAAAGTGCAAATAGTCAGCCACAGGTAACAACTCAGGGCTAAGATGATGTCTGACCCCCATGTATATCCACACAAACGTACATGTACACAAATATGTACATATGCACAAATGCACACATATGACAATGCAAAACATTTCTTATCTGTGTGCACATATATAGAGATTATATTACAATTTTAAAAGGTTTTTCTTATTATATTCTGTAATACCTATGAAGTACTATTATGATCCTAATTTCTAAAAGAAAACACTGAAAATATCAGGTCTAGTGACCAGCCTAGGCCACAGCCTTTCTCTCATGTTATTGCACAAGTAGCAAGTACCTAGATATTTAGTAATTTACCTACAGTTTTACATTTAATTCTCTTGATAAGTGGCTTCTCATCCTAAAAATACTTTGGTACATTCATTTCAACATTTATTTTATTAGACTTAATAAAAGAGTTCTCATCCTAAAATCTATGGAGTAGAATGGTATTCCTTAGTCTCCCTGAAGATACATGTAATATTTATCTGAAAAGTCCCTCTTTCAGTCAGTCAGAGATCTTTAGAAAAAAACACAAGGATCACATGATCCAAACAAGCTAACAACCCTGAATTAAAACATTTAAAAACATCTCGTTTTTGTGTGCTACAAAATATCAGGATTATTCCAACTTATCACCCCAAAACACTGAAAATACAAAATGGTTAAAGTCAAGAGAGAAACAGCAGAGTGGATGGATGGATAGATAGATAGATAGATAGATAGATAGATAGATAGATAGGGTTTCCCTGCAAGTCCAGCTGGCACCTGGAACTCCCTATATAGACCAGGCTAGCCTCTATTTCACCACCAGGCCCTGCTCACTCTTTTAAGGAAGGTTAACTTCCTTATAGGTGGAAAGAGTCACAAAACATTTCTTCAGCAATTGCCTTAAGATCCTTCTTCAGGGCATCAGAGTGCCATGGAAACAGGAGGACCAAAGATAACAAAGTTACAGGGAGGGTAGAAAGCTTCAGAGAAGTGACAGGAGCCTTCAGACAATGGAACACTGTTTAGGAGGGGAAAGAAAAGAGTGGATGACCTAGACTTCCACGCTAACTTAAATTCTTTGAAATGAAGCTGAGATTTAAAGTTTTTAAAACATTTAGCAACAGAAGTATTAGCCATAAGTTAAAGGTATATGTTAATATTTAGGAAACTATCAACCCAAACTTGTGAATTAAACTCAACAACTCAAAATATATAAATATATAAATCAAAAGGTCTTTCTTGATTATTTACACTTGGAATGATTTACCAGTCTAAAATTGAAATAGCCTTTGTTTCTGTAACAACAGAATCAAGTAAAGAGTAATTTATAACCCAGGTTAGTAAACAATTCCAGATTCTCTAAAGACCAGAAACAGGCTCTTTTTCCCCTCTTTCTGGTGCTGAGGATCCAACCAGGCCTCATGAATGCCAGACAAATGCTTTGGCACTGAGTCATATCCCCAGCCCATCAGATACAGGGTTGTTGGTTTTTTTAATGTTTTATTTATTATCTTATGTGTATGAGTGACTGTATTGCCTGCATGTATGTAAGTTCACCTGTGTCATGCAATGCTTGCAGAGGTCAGAAGAAGGTACCATATCCTCTGGAACTGGAGTTAAGAATGGTTTTTAGCCCTCATGTAGGTGCTGGGATCCAGACTCAGGTCTTCCACAGGAGCAGGTGATGCTATTAACTGTTGAGCTATCTCTCTAGCCCCAAAGATGCAGGCTTTTAAACGTGACCTAGTTTGCTTGTTTTCTAAATCACTAACTTACAGATCACATGAATATACAACTCATAGAAATTTGAAATAAAAATCTGACACTGGCAGAGTGAAATATACTGGGTGGGTCTAAGAAAATGTAAAGTGTAATCTCCACTTCCATCTGGGTATGGTGGCACAAGCCTGTAATCCCATCCCTCGGAAGGCTGAGGAAGGAGGATTGCTGTGAGCATGAGGCCAGCCTGGGCTACAAAGTGACCTCAATATCAGTTTTAGATATACAGCACTACAATATCTCACAAAACAAATTCATCATCTCTATTCCTGCATCATTTTGATAGTCACTAGGTCCTAAAATAATGAGTCACAAAAATAAAAAGCAAAGTAAAATGTTGTTTAATGACCCAAGATGAGGTTTTAATAATCAATTAGCAAGAAGCATCTCTGAGACAGACACTCAGAAATGCCAATTTTGCCCCGAGGAAGCCAATAACTCCACTAAGAATGAGCACAGTCCAGTTCAACTCTACTGTCAGACTAGGTCAGACTAGACCTAGGTCAGCGAACACTTCAACATAAAAACAGACAAAACTCACCCATGTTTAGAGGAAAGTAACAAAGACGCCAAAGAGATGCAAAAGGCATATTCTCATAGGAAGAACAATTGAAGGAACTGGGCCTGTTTTGTCAGAGGAGAGCAGACTGGTGGGTAAACAGTCACACTGCAAATATCTGAGGGTCTGCCATGCTGACAAGGGATTAGACATGTTCTTCACGCCCCCGGGGAGAGCTTAAAACAATCGAGGGAAGGAGAGGAATGGAGTTCAGTTCAATGAGAGCATTTAAGGACCAGAGACCTGGGCAGAGATGCCAGGCTGGAGCTTAGGGGAATGAGCAGTACCAGGAGACAGCAGGGACTTCTGTGTTTGATATGTTTGTGTATTCTAGAAGACAATGGTGCTAAACCTACTCAATATGATACAGAATCCGTAACATCTTCTGTCTAATTATCGATTAACTACTTCACTATGAAAATATGGGTAAGCTTCATTTCAGTTAATTTCTCCTATTCTTTTGCTTTATTTTTCTAGCTCCGTGGGTTATGTTTAGTGTAGCTTATTTTTAGTCTATTGGTGATTTTCACACTGAGATCTAGGGAACATAACAGTTCTAATGGACAAATGTTGGGAATTCACATTCTATTCAAATTTTATTTTGAAAACATGTTTCTAAATCTTTTTAGAATTAAATCTAAAAAGAAGACTCCTATCTGCTTTGGGGAGTCAGGCAAATTTTAAGACCCTGGAAAGGCTCTGAGCTATCAGGCTAAGTCATTAGTCTACTGAATTGACACATACAATAAATTTTAAAAAATTTAAATGTGTTTATTGGGGATTGGAGAGAACCCAGCTTTAGTTCCCGGGACCCACCCATAACTCCAGTTCCAGGGGAGCTGACTCCTTCTTCTGGCCTCCTCAGGCATTGACCACACATGGTCCATGTTTACATATACTTGCAAACAAAACACTCATACACATAAAATATAAATAAATAAACATATATAATACAAAGATTTATAATTTTAAATTTTTTGTCAAGTGTATACTTCAAAGTTCCCTAAGATATGCTGGAAAAAAATTTTTCTTCTACAAAATAAAAGTTTCCACATCATCTGTGTAAGGCCCTTCTGACGATAGGTACCCTCTTCTGTCTTACTGAAGACAACATTCTACCAGCAATCAAATTCATCAATAGTCTAATAAAATGTTTCTCCATACCCTTTTAATACTTTGTGTCTCAAGTAGACTTCATGTCTGCCACACAGTGAAGACCGTGAAGCCACACCTTCAGAGCCATGTTGAACCCATACGGACAGCAACCACGCGAGGCTATTATTATTTAACACTTGAGGCCTGTGGGCTTTAAACCAAATGTTGTCTGAAGGTCACTGTGGGTCAGCTGACAGCTTTAAACATGCCAAACCCAAATCAAAATTCAGAACACAAAGAAACTTCAGTCCCTGTAAACTGATCTATCCTGAGCAAAGAATAATGATACAGCCATCAACAGTCTCATTTCAGAACAGACTCTGCATTCCATAGGAAGATTCTCCTAGAAGGTATGAAAGTAGGGAACTGTACTCTGTCTCCTCCCTTCTGACCAGCATCTGAGACAGAATGCTCACCTGCCCTCAACACACATACTACGGAGCAAGCTATTCTCAAAAGCACCAACGAGTCTGCCAAGTAGTACCCAACCGAAGATAAAAACTCAGGCAATCCTCCCCAAAGGAGGCATGGCATGGATTCAGAAACTACAAACCAGGAAGCTGAACTGAATCAAAATCCTTAGTTTATAGGAAGAGATACTGAAGGTCCACAAAAACAGATGGCTTGGTCTGAGTCCCATCACACAACAGACCTAGAACCAGGGTTCAAGTCCTGGTTCTCCACCTAATATTGCCCCCAAGCACCTGGCCTCAAACAGCTGTAGCCTTTGACACCCAAATGAGCCCTATCCTTCCCCCAGGCACTGGGAAGAGCATTTATGGAAACAGGTCAGAATCAAAATCAGCAATCCTCTGCCAAGTTCCCCAAGCCTAATACCCTCACTCCTGCATTGTTTTCAGTTTTCTCTTTGCCAGCTTCTGTCACCTAGGCTAATGATACTGCGGTACTGCTCTCCTAACGCTCCTCCTTCCAGGTCAAAGCACAAGTAGGCAAAAGCCCACCCAGACTGGGCGTAGAAAACGGGCCTGGCTGAGCCTGGAGGAGCCGGGAGGCGGTAAGCAGGAGCACGGAGCAGACGGCGCGTTGTCAGCCCCTGATCTTCAAACGGAAGAAGGGAGGAGAGAAGGGCACAAGGACAGGGCTCAGGGAAGAAGGAAAGCAAAAATATACAGCAGTGCAGTGGCAGGAAGAAGAAGAGCTAGAAAAACGGAAGCAACACGGAATTTAATTGAAGCCGGAAGGGAGAAGAGAGAGAATGGGTGGGTTAAATAAAAGAAAGAAGAGCAAGAAATATCCAGCTCTCCGGGAACGGTAGTCTGGAAACTTCTGCCGAAGCGAGATCAGATGAGTCTCAAGTTGGCGTACTTTTATGAACTACTCCCGTTCGGCTAACCATAGTCCTCGTTTTGCTAAGTCTTTCTTCCCATGACCTACGTCATACTGCAGGGAGAAGCCAGGCCTGGGAATCCTTTTCCGTTCCCTGTCCAGGCTTAGGCAGAGTCAGCCTGGCTTGGCCATGCAGGAGTTCTTTTGCAGGCTTTGCCCTTTCCTGCCCTTGCTTACCACATTCCCATTCTTGATCTCATTTTGACCTCTCTCCTCTCCCACTTTTCTTTTCTACCTCTTCCCTTCCCTCTCTCCCTTCAGGTCAACAGTTTGGGGCTCTAAGCCAGCAAGAAACAGGACCTACATACAGAGATGTCGAATGTTGGTTTCCTGGAGGTGTCATATGGCCAAAGGAAATTAGGATCCACCCCGTCTTTCTACTTCAGCACAAAGCCCAGCAGTACAAGAACAACAACTGTAGCCACAGACACAGCGAACTAAACCAAAAAGGCCTGAGAGTGCAACTAATCTTGTTAAGGATACTACCATCCCTTTCCTCAGGGAGCTCATGCTATTTCATCCGAGCTGCATGAACCATGGAGACACAAGGACTAAGTGGTTAGCTCAAGATTCTCCCAAGAAGCAGCCCTAGGTCTATTCATTCACATTCAAGATACAGAAGGAGAATCTGTGTTTTGGTTAAAATAACTACCTGCTTTCATTAAACTAGTCTAGTAGGGGGAGAGACAATAAATACATAGTTCTGCATCGAATAAGTACCTAAGGGATGAAGAATGTAAGGTTGTACAAGGAGAGAAGTCTTAAACAGGATAGTAAAGAAAAGCCTCTAATAAGGTGTCATTTTAAGAGACACCCAAATAAAGTAAAGACTGATCCATGTGGATATAATACAGTATTTGAGACAGGAAGGGCAAATGCTAAGGCCCTGTGATAGCAAGCACCTGGAGTATGAGAAACAGCTAGGAAGTTCGCTGACATACCTTAAAGGCAAGAGATAGAAGGCAGGGTGAGAGACAAGCAAAGGACATCAAAAGGATTTGGCTGTCAGCTCCACAGCAGGACACCATTGTATCATTTTGGGTAGAAAGGTAATAAGATCTGGCTTTGAAAACATCATTCTGGTTGTTTTATAGAGAATAAACCATGATGAGGCAAGGTTCAAATTGGAAAAGCCACTGCATCAACTCAAGCAAGAAATGAGGGAGCCTGGCATGCCTACATCTGCATATCACACAGGTTCCCATGATTCACTGCACCAAGAACAGCTGGGTACCTGTTTCCCAGGAGATCGCCTGGTACTCTGCTCTGCTTCTCATTGATCACAGGACAGCTCCAGAAGCCACCAGAACAGTCAGCAGAACTTTCTAGAAGCCAAGCAGGAGATGGCTCCAGTGACCTTGCATAAGGGCTACCTTAGAGCTCAAGGTCCTTCCTGCTATTCTTAAAGGGATATTGATGGATAGAGATTAATCACTCCAGTGTCTTTTACTAACAACTACTTACAACAAATATCCATTTGTACCAAGTAACATTTTAACATGAGCATGGGAACAGTTTTGAACATCCTCTAACTCTGCCTAGGACTGGAAGGATAAATAAGATTCTGATTTTTTCTAATGCCAACTACAAACAACCAAGAGGTACATACAATCTAATACTGTTTACAGACCTTTTCATGACAAGTGTCCACTGAAGACACTTTAACATTGTTGGGTACCCTGCCATACAGACCTTACTGAAGTAAACTCGAGTGTAAAGGGTCATTAGACATCATTTCAATATCGAATATGAAAAACATGGACTCTCAATGTGAAGACTGTATTTGTTAGCTTAGGCTAACATGGGCAACAAAGGCCAGCACGGGGACTCTCTGCAGCCATCTCAATATTAAAAGGCTACATTCTATATGATCCAAATACATGGCATTCTGGAAAAGGTAAAACTATGGAATGGGAAAAAAGAACAGTGGCTTTCAGGGCTTAGTGGACAGGGAAAGGATGAATAAGTGGGGCATTGTATTAGTCACCTGGTTGCTATGGCAAAATACTCAAACAAAAACAACTTAAGGAAGGAAGGGTTTGTTTTGGCTCATAGCTTAAAGGTACAGTCAGGGAAGTCATGCTTGGGTAACTCACTTCCTAATAGTGCTCCAGGACCCAGACTCCTGCCATCTTGAGCTCTGTTACCTGTGACACTTGGTTACTTGACTCCATTTCAACCAGTCAAAAGGCAATAAGAACATAGACACAGCTTTCTGGGCCTGTACATGGTACCCATCTCTTCCACTCGCATTTAGGTGGCAATAATTCAGCAGTGGCTGGGAAATGTTTAATAGCACTTATAGGAAAGGAAAGGATGATCTCATTATGGGTTCCATGTCTGCCATGGTGTCTCAGCCACTGAGTGAGGCTAGAGAACATCTGGAAGCTAATATTGCCACCAAATCTGAGGCTTAGTTTAATTAAATTTGAAGAATATATACTTCAAAACAAAGCAAAATTACCATGAGAAGAGAGCCAAGAATGCTGGTAGATCCTGTAGGAAATAACAGTTGAATAACAACCCATCCCGCCCCATCCTCCTCCCAAAGTTGTTTTAAAAAGTATGTCACCCTCTCCCAACTCTCACCCCTCTTGTTCTAAGGATATTTACCACTAAACATAGCATCAGAAGTTGTTAACATCATAAGGGAAATCTACCATTCCTTATGATGAAAGGTACTTCTGGCACTGAGACTAAATCAAAATTGTCTATTTGTATTAGCTTTTTCACTCCTGAAACAAAATACTTTACAAAATCAACCTAAGAGAGTAAGGTTTACATTAGCCTACAGTTCCAGGGGATACAGTCAATCATGCTGAGGAGCCCACGTCAGCAGAAGCAGGAAATGGCTGGTCACATTATATCCCCAGTCAAGAAGCAGAGAGCAATGAACGCTACCATCCAGCTCCCTTTCTTTTACATTCAGTCAAGGACCCCAGACTGCCATACACTTGAAGGGTGCGTCTTCCCACCTCGATTAACCCAATCTAGAAAATCCCTCACAGATACACCCAGAGATTTGTTTCCATGGAGATTATGAATCCTGTCAAGATGACAATCAAAATTAACTGTCACACTACCCTATACCACTTGAAATCACCCCCAAATTCTATTACAACTAAATTTCAAGTTTTTCAGAAGCTGTGACTTTATGATTTACCTATCAGAAAGGAAGACAGGGCTAGGGAGCTGGCACAGTTGATAAAGGCTTAAGCTAAGAACCAAAAGGACAGAAAGAAGACAAGGTTCAAGCTATAATGACCCTGCTCTTTCACATCTATTTGAATGACAATCTGCTGATCGCAGCAGTAGTAACTACAGGTCTCTTCTTAAAGTCTATTTCACCACTGTCACCTATTGATAATTCTATTACTGTACCATAGGCTCCCAATTATTTCCTTAAAACCAAATGATGCTGGGATACTACATAAGACCTCTTTTCTCTGAAAAAACTCTTTCATAATCAAGCAAAAGCACATCTCCAAAACAAGCTGATTTAACTTTTGAAAGATCTTATTGAAGAAATTCACCACTTTGAACCCTAAAGTTATCTCATTCTAAACAAAATGGACACAAACTCTCATTTGTTTCTTTAACTGGGTATTCACTCCTTCCAAACAACCGAATTCCCAACCTTCAACCCACATTAGGAAAGCACACAGAACTCCTTGAGTCAGTGTAAACAGTGTAAACATGTTCCCAATAATTATGAAAATTGAAGCATTCCTGTTGAAACCCAATATGCTAAACTTTGTTGAGCACACAGATACTAAAAATGGATTTTTCTTGTCAGAAAGAACACTGAGAGCTTCCCGTGTTTCTGGATAAGAGACTTGAGAATCTTTAAAACCTCGAAGTAGAAAAAGAGGAAAGCAATCAAAGCTGGTGTAATCATACAAAGATAATAATTCAGCTCAGTTATCTATGGTCCCAAAGGCATCTAGGATGCTGGACTTTACTGTTTGATTAAAGACTCAATGCAGACTTTTAAAAGAGAAAGGCAAAAGATTCTAAACAAGTGATTAATTTTTAGGAAATCTCAGGAATAAATTTTTCTTCACAAATCTAAAAGCCCCACCCCCACCAAACAGTATTAACCTATATTAACTGTATTTTGCTTCCATTATTAAATTTGCAGTCCACTGGACTGCATTTTCCTTTGTCTTGCCTCAAAGGTGCCTACAGATGAAGACTAATAGCAGAATCCAAGCAAGGTGGGCAGCAGGGTCCCACCTCCCATCCTCCCTCCCGATCTATCCACCTGTCAACCTGTCAGCCATTCTCCTAGGCTTGCTAGCACATCTTAATTAGGGAAAAGACATTTTGTAATCAACCATTGTTCTGTTCAGAGTACACATTGAGAACACGTCTGCCCGGGATAGATTAGTGTATAAGGAAACTATTTGAGGTTAAATTGAGATTTCATTGAATTTCACTTTTAAAAACTACAAGCAGAGCTATAACCTACAAACTTAACTATAAGCTGCAAATGATAAAACATGTCTGTGCCTTGCATTTATACTCGAACCTTAGTGAAACTGATTTGCAGACAAGATTAGTTATATACTCATTGACTAGCACCGTGCACTTCTGTGAGGAACACACACTCCTCACAACACTTCGTGGTGCTTTCTGTTATTCCCATTTTTTTACATGAGGAAAGTGAGACTCAGAACAAACTAGGTCACAGCCAGTCTTCAAATTCAGGTCTATCTCCATTCGCTGTTTACTCCTATTTCAAGATTAAAGCAATCGCTAGTGTACAGATAGTTCATGGGTATCTAAAAGTCCCCAAGAAACAAGTTTGAAATGCCTGGAGAGATTAACAAAATAGTCTGATTTGGATAAAATTGGCTACTTACTATAATTTGGACACCTTATTAGGAAAAAGAAGTACCTGTCTCTTTAACACCAGAAAGCAGAAGCCCCTACCACAAAACATGATCCACACCTAAATAAATAAGAAACTTAACATAGCTCATGTATTGAAATAAGAGGTGAATCTATAATGATAAACAAAGAAATAGGTGGTCAACTAAATGCCTTTTAGAAATAAGAAACCTAGGGATGGGGATCTCCCCATATTTATTCAGGACTGTCCTAAACATGAGAAAAGCCAGCCAACAAAGGTGAGCATTACAGTCACAAGAGCTACCTATCAAGGACGCCGCTCCCCTAAATCAGAAGCTGCACACAGCCCTTCTTCAGTTAGGGAAACATGGTCTGAAGGACAAGGTCAGCACTATCCAGTCAGCATCCTCATGGGCAGACAGCACATATCACCACTTCCTGGTCTGCCAAGTCCAGTTACAACTACTCTCTGTTAGTCAGCTTGATCCCACAATCTTTTGAGACACCTATTATAACCCCCATTTGACAAATAAGGAAGCTGAGGTAGAAAGCACTTATAGCCTGTTCCAGATCCTGCAGGTTGTTAAAGGAGGCTGAGCTGGGAAGTCTCTAAGCTCTTATAACCAAGTCCTTAGAGAGATGCAGCTAGGCCACGTGGTGGTCTCACGGGCTCTTCAGATCCCTCGAATGCACGAGAGCCTCTCAGCGTCTACAGCTGGGGCCTCACTCCAGATGAGTGAGTCACATTACCCTTCACAGTGTCTACAAATGTCTGCCCTTTCTTCATTTTCTGCTCATCTTTACTCTCCGTATCTTTGACTGATCCTTGAGGTGCTGAAAAACTCACATTTCAATATCAGCAACACAGTTTTCCTCCATCTTGGGGTGCAAGTTCATGTACCTGTGATCAGCTATCCCACATCAAAACTGTTCTTTTCTATCACCAAAGAGGTGGCAGGAAGAGCAGCCACAAAAAGCAACAGGTTTGAAAGATACACTCAAGCCAGGGGCACTGAGCTGCACCATCATCAGATGATGTGGCCACGGCTCACCACCGGGAACCTTCTTCTCGATCAGTATGGCCAGCTCTCTGTGGTTGAAAGCATTCCTTAAGACCTTGAACATCAGCTTTCAACTGGTCTTCACTCCAGGTAGTAAGTTCAAAGATTGTTATATTATTGTATGTACTATTCCCTGTAATTCTAATGTCTTATCTTTTTAAACATCTTTTCTTTTTTAGACAGGGCCTCATGTAGCCCAAGTGAGCCTCAAATTCACTATGTAGCTGAGGCTGGCCTTTTACTGGAGATCCTCCCAAGTTCTGGGATTATAGTCAAATGCTATTATACCTAGCTTTATGAGGTGCTGGATATCAAGCCCAGGGATCCAAGCTTCCTAGGCAAGCAGTATACAAACTAAGCTACATCTTCAGTTCTTTAAAATCTTTTTGGCAAGCAGGCATCCAGTTTCAAGAATAGATATACAAACACTAAGCATGGTAAATTATACCTGTAACCCCAGTACTAGAGACAGGAAGACTACTGCAAATTCCAGGCTAGCTAAGGCTATAGAGCAAAGACCCTCTTACAACTCACTCTCTCTCTCTCTCTCTCTCTCTCTCTCTCTCTCTCTCTCTCTTTCTCTCTCTCTCTCTCTCCCTTTCTCTCCTTACCTGACTTGAAAAAAAAAGTGAATTTTCAGATTTGCACAGTGAAACGGTTTACCTGAAATGTGTCCAGGCACTTCAAGGGAAAGCCACCATTTATGACCATATAAGTTAATCAACCACTAGCCTGACCATTTCCTTACCACACTGTGATACAACAAAGAAGTTATTGTCTTAGAAATGAGAAGCCTTTCAAACAACAAGTAGGACTCTGTCTTGTTCTTATACTGCCAGGGATTTTGGTGAAGGCACAGATGTGCTTATCAAATTTGCCAATGGCAGAAGGAAAGATTCTGTCTATGACAAAGCAGAGTTACCATATAATATTTTGGGGGTCAGAACTGGAACCAAAGGAGAGAGTTACTGGAGGTAGATTTGAAGCTGTTAAAATTATTAGCATTTGTTTTCATTTGCTTTCCGTTGCTGTATGTAACAAACACCAGGACCAGAAGCAATCTGAGGAGGAAAGAAGTTACTTGGTTTTCAGTTCTAGGTCACAGTCTATCACTGGGGGACTGAGGGCGGAAACTCCCACAGACAGCATGGCGCAAGCTGCTCACCGGATCGCTCACTGGCTCCTGCTCGGCTAGCTTTCTCTAACAGGCCAGGCCAACCTTCCTAGGGATGCTGCAGCCCACATCAATCATCAATCAGATGATCTCTCACAAATACGGCCACAGGGCACTTCCCAGCTGGCTCTAAGTTACAGCAAGTTAATAATAAAAACAAACCAGGACAATATTTAAATCTATTACCATTTTAAAACACTAACAATTAAAAATTCTTTTGTAATGACTAGAACTGACCAAACATGAACTCATCCTCATGGGGCAAAGAAATTTCCCTCCACCATTAGACATGTTTCTGTCATCAGGGGGAAGTTCCTGCACCAAAGACTCCATGATGAAGCTGCCTCACACTCATTCTGGACACACCAAGCTTTCCCCTCTTGCTGGTCTTTGGAAATTCATGAAAGCTCAGTCTAAAAATGGTCACCACAGAATCTTTCACACACCAAGGAGACAAATTACCCATATAGAGTACTCTGATTTTTTTTTCTTTATGTTTCCAAAAAGAGATTTTCCCATCTTTCCTAAAATGTTCATAGCCCTGGCTTTGGGGGAAGTTCTTCCTAATGGTTAATTCAATTTCTCCTTCCCAGTTCTACCAGTTCATGTGGTAACCAAAACAGGGCCTGTAATGATCGTGACAGGAGGGCTGTGGACATCAGAACATATTATAATCTTTTCTAATATTTGCAAAGAAATATTTGCATGAATTTTTAATCTCCCAATTTCTAAATGCCAAATGTCATTCAGAATACTTAAGGACCCATTAGAAGACTAGTTTGCATGCTTTCGTTTCTGAGGGCAAACACTGACTGTCTTGTATAAGAGTTCTGCTTTTATTTTCAGACCCAGATGTCTGTCTCCAAGCAGGAAGAACAGGGCAGGGACTTAATATGTTTAGATTAAAGCTACTCAAAATGGACAGTAAACAACACTGAGCCACAGGAATACAGGGACGTGTTGAAAGGCTGGTGACATTTACTTGTGTTTTAAATGCCCAGTTCACTTTAAAGGCACCCGAACATGCCTTCAATGAAACGCGTCTTCTCATTCCTTTAGAAACTGGTAAAGCTGCCAAAATACAGTTTCCTTGAAACACTCTTAGCATAGAATTCTTGGTGGTCCTATTGCTTGCAACTTGCACTGGACTTAGTAAATCAATCACACATCAAACTAAAGTGCCTGCCACTGAGCCACAGGATTTCCATTAAGACCCTTCATTTCCCCCAGTTAACCGAATAGCAAATTCAACATTCCTATAAATGCTTCCCCCTCTACCCCAAAAAAGGAAGAAAACAAAGCTAAACTCTAATCAACGGTTTTCTTTTTGAAGATTTATTTATTTTAATTATGTAGGTGCTGGAGGCAGTTTTGCATTTGAGTGCAGGAGCCCACAGAAGCCAGAAGATAGCATCAGATCCCCTAGAGATGGAGTTACAGGTGGTTGTGAGCCACCCAATGTGGATGCTGAGATCCAAACTCAGGTCCTCTGAAAGAGTGGTATGTGCTCTTAATCAGTGTGCCATCCCTCCAACTCCTCTAATCAATTGTTTAAAAGAATTTTTTTTGAAGCTGTTGTAGTTTGATTTTAAGTAATACATGACCAACAGCAAACTAGCATCTATATAATTTGAATACTAAAGTTTGACTGGCCATATCTAGTAGGAAATTCAAAGTCTAGAACTTCCAAAGGAATTTCAAGTTTCCTTCCTTTTTGTGGTTTAAACTGAGAGATCAGTGTTTGCAACCAAGCTCAGTCCCAATGGGAGAAATGTCACATGCTCCCAACCATTCATCTTGATTACCAGATCCATAGTTGTCTGGGAGATTATGTTATTTTTAATGCCTTTTTGTGTAGTATGTGTCTTAAAGTTAAGAACCAGAAGAAGATTCTCAAGCATTCAAAAAGAGGCAAATCTTTAGATTCCCCTCAGATCCTTGACTCCTCTTCATTGACAAATCTTGTCAACTTGTTCTTCAGAGAACAAGAAAATACACGCATATACTTTATAAACCAGGCATGTGAATAAACACACTTCACCCTCCAAAGAGTCTTAGTTTTCCCAGTGCCAATGAAAATAACAAACTAGCTCAGTAGAGACCTCCCTTGAATCAGTAACACAGGTGGTATATTTTAAAAGAAAACAATCTTCAGTTTTAGGTGATTATTTAGTATATGACAGCTTCTAATCGTAATTTCACTCAAGAAACAATGAATTCTTTTATACAAATATAACTCACTTTGTAAAGAATTGTTAGGAACTACTGAGTTTATGCAAGAGGAAAATACAACACTCAATAGACCAACATTCCATTACTACCCCAAAGTTTCAAAACTAAAGTGTATTTTCCCATAAGGCAATGGGCTATATTTGCTCTAACTGGCCCTAAAAGAACAGAGAGCTGTAAAAATAAAATTGGGCACATGCAAATAGCTACAACCTAAGGTCCTCCACACAAAATCATCTCTCTGCCATGCTTTATGATTCTCCTACCATTAAGTTTGAATTGGGATATTGTGAGGTCATTAAAATCATCATCATCTCTAAGAGTACAGAAGCATATTTGTGCAATGAACAACAGGCCACAAAAATAGGCAAATAGCAGCCATTTCTGTTAATTAGGAATGTGACAAAATGACAATTACATGTGACTAGTGTTTTTTTAAGACTTCCTGGTAATTTCCTATTTTCAAGTTTTCCACAAGGAATATGCAGGACATTAGATTTATCTTTAGAAGAAAAATAAATCAAAAATAAATTTAACAATTGCCTTTTGATAAACATAAACTTGCCATATAATCCAGCAACCCTCACTTACAGACATTTATCTGGGTACAGTATATCATGTGATCTTAGATAAACATAAAATCTGTGTGTTAGAGCAGCTTTATTCATAATCACCCCAAACTGAAGACATCTCAAGTGTTCTTTAGTAAAGGAACTGTGGGTCCCTGTCTCAAAAAGACCAAAAAGAAAGCAAGACTTGAATGACTATATAAATTATGGTTCTGTTTATGTGACACCCTGAAAGGTTCCTTTAGATTTTATAACTATTAGCAGTTGTGAAGAGCAGGGTTAGAGAAAGCACTGGCTTTGACAACAAAGCAGCACCCCAGAGTCTGGGGGGTGGCAGATATGTTCTTTATCTGATGCTAGTGCTGGCCTTGGGATGGCATGTATTTGTCAAAACTCATAGAACTATATACTAAAAGAGTACATTTTACTATATAACTTTGTTCCCTAATAAATTTGCCTTCTAAAAATAATCACCATTTAGAATAACTTCTCATATCCAGATTATATTAGTTCTTATGCAGTTATTTTCCAGAATGTTCCTATGTTACCTAAGGAAAAAGTCAGGAGTGATTTTTTTAAGGTTACATAATTATGACATAGTAGACACAGGATTCTGAAGGGATGGGATGTAAACATGAGGATTTTTAATTCGTGTATGTACATTATGTTACATAACGTTCAAGACACTGTGCCTGGAATTCCTGGTCAGCCCCCCTGGAGGATTCTCTCTAAGCCACTGATGTTCTCCAAGGGAATCTCACAGGACTAGAGAAGAGGTTCTGAAAATAAGAACAGTGACAGAAGATGTCAGGCCCCAATTGCAAGCTCCAGAGTCCCTACAAGACCCAGGGCCCTGGTTGTACTAACACTTCAGTTCCTTTCTGCACCTGATGAAACATTTCTGGATCAACTAATGCAAGACAGAGTGGGCACCAGGCTGCTTTGCTTTGTTTTGTTTCAGGCTCAAGTTGCCCTCCACACCTTTATGGTATTAGGAAGCACGTGGAGAGGTGGCCAAGGAGATGCAAACAGCTTATCCTCCTAAAGGGATCTGGGAACAAGCAACTTTCTCTTGACCTTAACAGGGGAACTGGTTCTTTCAGTTTTTCTTCTTTTTCATTTAAAAGAAGCCTTAATTGGTTCTTGCCAAGGACTATAAGGTCATACTAAGACCACAGATGTGAAAATGGATTTGCACAAAGCCAGAAATTGTTTTTCTAAAGAAACATTCTTTTTCTCCAAATGGAAAGTATGGTACCTATTTTCTATGAAGAGCATGAAAGAATAGCCTACACGGGTGCAGGAAACACACTGGGCAACAACTGCATTAATTCCCTGTACACGTCCTAAAAGGAAGGCAAGCTTTCTTAAATCAGAATGTGGTTGAAATGCATCTTTATACTGTGTAAGAAAGGCTGATGGGCAAACTAATACTCTTGAAAGAGAACACTTTGGCCAATTAAGATATTAAATTATTTTTAAGGCCTTAGTAAGACTATTGACATCTAAGCTAGGTATGGTCTCACATACCTGAAACCATAGTACTTGAAAAGGTAGAAGGAAGAGGATCAGGAGTTAAAGACCATACTCCACTAAACAGTGAGTTCAAGCACAGACTGAGATATTTGATATCTTATCTCAAAAAACAAAAACAAAGAAAGGAATGGAAGGAGAAGGAAAGAGGGAGGGAGGGAGGGAGGGAGGGAGGGAGGGAGGGAGGGAGGGAGGGAGGGAGGGAGGGAGGGAGGGAGGGAGGGAGGGAGACCTACATTTAAAAGAAGGGGATGGTGGTTTACTATTCTAATTTGTTATTAAACCAGGTTGCCTGGGGCTGAGGAGGTAGTTTGGAGAGTGTTTGCTGAGAAAACAGGGAGACCCAAGTTCAGATATTTAGCACCCAAATAAAAAATGGGTACAATGGGGCCTGTCTGTAAGTCTAGATTTCTGGAGCTCATTAGCCATCCTGTCTAACCAAATCAGTGATCTCCAGGTTCAGTGAGAGACTCTGCCTCAGAAAATAAGGTCTTGGAGAGTGGTTGAGGAAAACACCCAACACTGACTGTCTGGCCTCCATGTGCATTGTACATATATATGCACATGTACACGTATATAACACCAAACAGACACAAAAATAAAAGTACGAAAATTTAAACAAAAAACAACTAGATCACCAAAGAAGGGCTACTTTAAAACTTAGTTAGCTTTATTTGCTAATATATATGAATGTAAACATAAACAGACACACATCTCGTATATCTTCATTTCCTCTGAAATTCTAAATGAGGGTTTATCAAAAATAAATCTTCCTCTGCCTCCTTCTCAAAAGGATTTTTCTAGAGATCAAACTAGTGGCGGGGGGCGGGGTAAGTAGTATCTGTAAGTTTCGATCCAAATGTCCAACGATAAATAGGAGTAGGAAAATTTATATGCATTATTTTCAAGTCCTACTCGAAGCAACATAAATCTTTCTAAAACATAAAGCATATGAAATAAAAGTGCATGAATGTGGCGAGAAAGAACAAATGAAAATGGGGAAACTCACCCGGGATGTAGGTCAAAAGATCTGGGCTCTGCTTCTAGTCCAAGCATACACACCATCCTTTACTGCATCCTTATGATCCCACAGTCCCAGGGTATTGCCTCATCAGCTGTGTAACTTTATATTTGCCATTTATAATCTCTGTGAGCCTTAAAGGAGTTCAAGACCAGTCTCAACTACCTAGCAGGTTTGAGGCCAGTCTGGGCTACATGAAACAAGTCGTTTATAATCTGAGTCTTAAAGGAAGAAATATTTAACATACTAGCTATATCAAGAATTGGATGAAAGGCTTATAAAAATAGCCAACATGATATCTAGTATATTGTGGCAGTTCAAAAACACTGTTTATCTCTTTCCCTCTCTCTGGTCCCTCTAAAGAGCTATGGTTACATACCCACAAAGAATCAATTATTGTATAGCCTACTAAACAAGAGTTCAGTAAAGAAGCAAGCTTTGGTGTCTCTGAGGCCTCATGGGTCAGATGTGTATGTGAGCTGCTGGTGAATTATTTGTTGATTAATAATGAACAGCAGAAAAAGATTCTAACTGACAAGTTCTCAGACATAATAGTAAGATCTCAGGCTGTGTCCATGCCCTGCAGAGAATCTCCTGATGAGAACAGGGCCACCACCAGGCTCATGATAGGAACCATGGCCATGCCCTAAGCAAGGGCACAATCTCTGACAGAAGGACTGAGAGTGATAGAGGAAAAGTTCCTAGAGAGTTCCCAAGCAAAGGGCACAAAAATGACAGCTGTCAGTTATATAAGTGAAAGGGGGAAAAAAAGACACTATTAAGCAAAATAATAATAAAAGTTTCAAGTAGAACAATTCTTAATTAAAAGTAGCTAGGCTGCCAAGCTAAATTCAGACTCACTTTAAACAAAGACCCCAACGGTGCTCAGAGTAGAGGCGGGTCTGAGAAGGAAATACCTCTAAAGTCACTGCCTTATAAAACAAACCCCAAATGTCTTTCCTCTCTGGAATCGTTCAACAGGATCTGTGGGTTGTCTCCTTGAACAGCAAGTATTTTACCAGTCCACAGGAGGGCTGATGGAAGCAAGGACTCAGGAAGACATGGAGTGCCCATGGTTAGCAATGGAGGGCAAGGCTAGCAATGGAGACAGTGCCTGGGACTTCCCAATCCCTCAAGCCCAACGGGAAAGAAGAAGCAAGGAGAAGCACAGGTTCAAAGACTCCTGCCCTCTAGACCTTAAACAGACTAGAATGAGAACTGAAACAAAGAAATCTCTCATCTCTACTTAAAAACGGACGATAAACAACAAATTTGAGCATCCCCTGTTATGAAGAAATCTGAAATAAATATATTTTGTATGAAGCCACTGTTCTAATTCCCCCAGAGATCCTTCAGTGCCCACATGGCAAGAAAATGACATTCCTTCAGTACAATGGTAGCTAGCACTTTATTTTTGTTTGTTTGTTTATCGACATTAACTTTGAGATACACATTTATATACATTTATGTGCCTTTCATAAGAAGCAGTCAATCAACAGGAAGAATTCTAAGCAGAAAGTCGGGGATCTCAGGCCCTGGTCCACCCCCAGGAGCCTCCTTCACTCTTTCTTCAAGTCTCAGAGGAAGATGTTTCTCTTCCAGTTCTATCTGTGCCCCTGGTCCCTGATGGGTGGCACCCTCAGGTCCATCACTCCCTTTTCTCGTCTTCTACTTTCCTATCACTTTGTCTAACCCACCTCACCCTGGAAAAATTATCTCTAAAATCTAAGGAGGCACAATTAGAAAGGATATCCATATTTTTTTAATCACACCTCAGATTTCTTAAGGCAAAAGTCATTATTTCAAATACTTAAGTCTATGTTAACTTTTTTGCATTTTACAACATATTTTCATTTTAACCATTTGTCTGGGAGGCAATGGATGGTCTGAAGTCAGGATTAATATTGGGAACTATACCTGCCCACTTTTCAGTCTGTACTTTTCCCAGAGCATGGTATTCTGTGGTCTTACTGTTGCCTGAAAGTCATCATATTTAGTATTTAGTTAAGAATATAATCCCGGGCTGTAGAGACAGCTCAGCAGTTAAGAGCACTGACTGCTCTTAGAGGGCCCAGGTTTGATTCCCAGGATCTACATGGCAGCTAACAACCACTCCAGTTCTAGTGGATCTGACCATTCTCTGACCTCTGTGGGCACTGCATGACATGGGTGTACTTACACACATGCAGGCAATATATGCAGACACATAATTTTTTAATTAAATAAGTAAAAAAAAATTTTTTAAAGAATATAATCCCCAGATGTTTTCTTCCTAAATGAGAATACAACCTGCCTTACTTGGTAGTGGGGTCTTTACTACAGAGGTACATCAGAGGGCTTGGCCACTAGGGACACATGCCTATCACAGAACAGTAGGCATCCACTTTGGTCCTATTTATGTACCTCAGCAGATAAGTAACTAAAGTCACATTATGAGACAAATATTTCCAAGCTTACACAGAAGTTACACTAAAGTTACTGAGCCAAGTCTGGGAAATAGTAATGCACATATTTTCTCCCTTCATTTGAGGTATGGAACTCCTTTGTCAGTTTGAAGCATCCACTTGCCTGGGCTCTCAAGATCTAGAAGTAAGTGGAGGGGACATTTTATCGCCATCAGAGCAGACAGGAAAAGAGAAAGGACATCTTCTGACATCCAAGTATGATTTCACAAGACAATGAGCTGGAAAGGCAGGCTTTATCAAGACCTGGATTTAAAAACTCAGAACATGGACTCTTTCACTGAAGACAAATATTCTTCTTTCCTATTCAGTTCTCATTAAGTCCAGGGATGAAGCTTGCTGCCATAAGACAGAGGAAAGAAAAAGCCCATGTCGGGGGCAGGGAGGGAACCAAACCTTCACCCCTACTAGACTAGGAGATTCTAAGGGGAAGCAGGAGGTGATACATCGGGGTACTAATGGCCCTTCTCTGGTCCTGGCTGCAGACATGGACAAGTTGTCAAAGAAGTAACCGGCACTCCAGGAATGAGTGGCATTTAGATGCTGTGGTGCAAGGAGGCTCTCTGGCATTGTCCCAGGAGGTGGTCAGAGTAGAATATGCACAGTGATGCAGAATGACCTGAAAGGTCAACATGGGGCTTTCCCCAGCCAGCTGTAGTTCCGCTGGTATGGACAAGACCAGAAGTCTACCAGAAGCATCCCAAAGGAGAATGAAGATGGGAGTACATCAACAGACAGCAGACCCCGCCTGATGAGAGGAAAGATGTGCCCCAGAACGGAGGAGAGTACTGGGAAGACACCCTACACCCTAGGCTGGGTGGAAGAGATGATAGAGATGTACGGGAGTCCAGAAAGAGGCCTTCAGAAGCTGAGAGGAAATCTAGACAGGGTCAGCTCAGAGTATAATAGGGTCCTGGTATGCCTGAAGAAAATGAATCACATAGCCCAACCAAAGCAAGGATGGAAGAACCCACTGAGAAGAGGCCCCAGCCCCCACTGCCTTCTCCATACATGCAAAAAGCATCCTGGAAAGAAACCCAGGAGGATGTCAGCTACAGGAAACACTAAGCATTTTATTTAATTGAATGAATATGCAAAACCTGAAGGAAGTGTTTCTATGAATCCATCAGACTACAGATATTACAGTGAACTCATTTTGTTATCTTCTGCTACCCAGAATTCAGTGGTTTAGGAGCATTAAATCTTAGAAAGAAATGAAGAAATTACATGCTTCTTGCCTGGGTGTAGCTTGCGGAGATCTACAGTCCTGCTAACTAGCATAGAGAAGACAAGCCCCACTTCCATAAATATTATTTTCAGTGTAATGTCATTGATGGCAGCAGCCCTTTGCTCCCTTTGACTGCTACATAATACGCTCACACACGAGACTCTCACAGGCTTCAAACTGTAATTATAGTTTCTTTTTCTTCTATCCCACTCCATGTCCACAAACTATGAGCTCTCTTCTTGCTGTATTTCTCTCTCCTAGGTCAATCAATAATTGACATGTAGTCAGTACTCAAAAAACTTCGACTGAATAAATGAAAGTCATAAGGAATGAATGGAGCTTCCACAAAAAATAAAATACAACCCTGTTCTTCCATGCTGTTACATTACACATAACCTGAGGTACGGCATCCTTCCAGTTTTCCCAAATAAATATGTTGCTGTTCTACAAAGAGAGTACCCAGAAAGGACTATAGGGAAGAGAGGGCGAGTAACCACAACACAGAGGACAAAGAAAAGCAGTTTAACAGCTCAACTGACATGAACTGCTTAGTAGGCAGATTCCCAGGAAGATAAAGGAAGGGGAAGGAGGCAAAAAAAGGTCTCAGGCCGGGGGGTTATACAATGGGAGCAAACCAAACACACTAAATCATTTGTTCTGTCAGTGTAGCAATAGCCCTGCACGCACAAGCTGACTATCACTATGAACTATAATTACAGAATTATGAGTCTATTATGTTAAGTGACAAACCTGTTTGGAGGATTTTTCAAAATTCATCCTGAATCTTCTGCTTCAATACTTTTAGTCCACCAACTCCTCAGATAAGGATGTGCTAAGTGTATAAACAGGCCACTGCTGGTGACAACGACGGCAATATTCTTTGCTTCCTTGATGTGTGTTTGTTTCTCCTCCCCAGTGCTGGGCCCTTTCCCCCAGGGTACTATGCATGCCAAGCAAGCACTCTATCACTATATCCGAAGCCCCATAAATGCTATCTTTATGGTGAGAAACAAGTGGAAATTCTGAGAACAGGACAAACAGTCTTTAAGTCATAAGATTTCCAGCCTGAACATGAATCTCATAAGATTCAGAATTCACAAAGTTTTTACTTAGTGTATAGCTTAACTAAGTATTTCTAAGTCAAATTCATTTAGCTAAGATAAACATTTCCAGCCCTCAAGTACTCCTTCAAATGACCTTAATCTGTAAGCGCTGATATTAGTATGGACAACTGAGAAAAATATACACTCTAAAAAGCCTGAAGAATGTCACTTAAGAACCTAAGGCATTTGGGGTTGGCCTGCTAAGAGAGAAGTGGTGTTTCCACAACAAAGTAAACAGAAACAAACACTGGCTGCTCCACTGACCACCTGAGGCTCTCCCTGAGGCCACAGTGCTGTCCAGAAAACACGGGTTGGGTCAGACACTATTGGGTAGTCCAACTGGTTACACCAGTATTAAGCATTATCTTCAACCAAACTTATTCAAGTCATAATTTCAAGCACAATCAAAACCTAGGCCATAAACAACTGGGTAATGGGTGCAAAATCCTAAACAATGAATAATGGAGGTAAAGAGAACTCTGTCTCAAATTCAGGGCCTTGCATTGGCAATATGGCCAGCTCTTCATATGTTCCAGTTCTGGGTCTACAGATTTAACCAATCTCAGAAACCCTGAAAGGAGAAATCAGATCTACAGTGTACAGACTTTTCTCCTGTCATTATTCCCTAAACAAAGTAATAACTACTTACATAGCTTTATATTACATTAGGTATTGTAACTATTCTAGAAATTATTTAAAGCATACAGAGGATGCTGGGTGTATGATGCATACTTATATTCCATCAAGGAGGCAGATGCCATAAGATCTCAAGTTCTAGACCAGTCTAGTCTACTTAGTGAGTTCCAAGCCAACCTGGGCTACAGCCCTACTGTGAAACATAGAGGTTTAAGGGTATACTCAGCCACATAGTGCTTGCCTAGCATGCACAAGGCCACGGTCTCATTCTTCACCGCACTATATACAGATATATAGGAGGACTGTACAAATATATCCAGATTATACTATACATTTTTATATAAGGGGCATGAACATCTGTAGATCCGGGTATCTGAGGGGGGTCTCTGGACCAGTCCTCTTCAGAGACAGAGGACACTTGCCATCAGAACACACAAAGCAGTACTTCTTAGTAAATGAATTGCTTGGATTAGTTTAGGAAATAAAGATGTTTGGTACATGACAGCCAGTCAGTTAAAGAAAATAAAATCTGTCACCCCTGTGGAGTTTTTAATTTCCTAAGGGGAAGGGAATCAAATTCATATTGGTCTTCATTTCAAAAGAGCATGCAATTTAAAAGAGACAAGATTCTCCTCCTTCACACTCACAATAAGAAAATGGAAACCTCCAAGTTGTTGGAGTACTACAGCATTATGGTAGTAGATATTATACAAGTATGTAATGAGAAGCCTGCCTGGCAGGTCCCCACCTCTCAGGAATGGGACAAGTAAGAATTCTTTAAAAAAAGAAGTCAGTATCTCAGAGTTTTCTGAGACTTAATGACACCAAAACAATTTTATTTGAAAACTCAAGACATCATTTCTAAGAAATGATAGAAGCTTCAAGAAGGGCCTGACATAAAAAAAATCAGTTAGTGTGATTGCTGTAGTTGGAATCTGCTATCTACACACCGTGATCCTTGGCATGGGCTGTGATCTTTAGATAAAATCCACATTTGCAGTAAGGGCCAGTTTCCAAACTGAAACAGTGATAAAATATAACAGTAAGAGAAAACTGACTGTGTTGTGAATTTCAGTTTCATTTCCCTTGCTCTGAAAGGCATCCAAACAGCTTCCTACTTGAGGGAATCACCCATCGTATGAGTCCTGGTGGCAGGAGAGACCCTACCTCATAATACGGAAGTGGACATTTCCTCTGCTGGTCCCTAGAAGTCAGCTTCAGTCCCCTCCCAGGCTGTGAATTTGAAGAGAGTGACACATAGACCCAGAGTCCTTGGAGAGTGTTCACAGGAGCAGCAAGGGGACTCCAAAAGGAGTGAGTTAGGAATGCCCCTCAGCAGCCTGGTAGCAGAGGAGGCAGAAACTCCAGGTTGCGTTCCCCATGGCAGGGCCCTGACTCCTACTTCCTCTGTTTTCAGCCTGGGCTTCCAGTCAGATTCCAATTACTTTACTCTCTGCTCATGTCAGAGTTCTGTTGCTTGCTGTAAGGTCTGTGACTCACCCGAAGGGACAAGTGTTTTTCATCTGAGACATAAAGAATGAATATGCCTCACAAGTGTCCACTTTGTTTGAAGGATGGTAATAAATTCCTTAGTAAAGACCACATAATTTGAGAGCTCATTTTATTTCATTTCTATCTCAGCTAAATATTTTGGAGCCTTGTTAAAACTTTACTTTCTCAACACTGGCAGTTAGGAAGAAAGACATTCACCATCCAAATATTTATTCTATGAAATTAATCTTTGATGATGAAAATCTAAACAAAGTTTACCTTTGGGGAGTAGAATGAGAGGGAAGGGCCGAAATGGAGCCTGGGGATGTTGGCAGAGTTCTGTATTTTCATTGCAGTAATGGTCACATGGACATATACATTTGCAAAAATATATTATGTGTAATTTCAGATTTGTGCATATAACTACATACAATTTTTCTGAGTGAACAGAGGCACATACACATGAAGTCACAAACATAAAGACATATAGAAATACAGCCCAGAAGCTGTGCTGATTTCCACATGATGACATGGATGCTCAGGCCTTCAACAATCTTTATTTGCACATTCAGTCTCCTTTGACCTTGGGTTTTCTCAGGCATTCTAATCTAAGGATAGACAAGCTCCCATTGGACACATTTTAATACCAGTGACACTGTTCAGGACCCAACATGGAGTTGGGTTAAGATCAATTTGGGTTTCACTTTTCTTCACACCTTAAATCTTTTGATCAAAAAAACAGGAGTCCCTGTGTCAGCATCTCCTAATCCTCAAATCCAGAAACTGATTCCTCTGCCCTTTAAATCTCTTATTTCCTTTTTAAAATAAGTGGCCTTGACCATCTCTCCAATTGGTCCCAAAGATGATGATAACTAACTATGTTCCCTCTGCTTATCCAAGCAGTCCACATGGCCAGTTACCACCTCTACCCTCCTTTCCCACAGGAGGAAACTGAGGTACATGGAGGCCAATGGACCCCTTATATTATTGCATAACTCAAGAAGATAGCCTGATCTGGTTTCCTAGGTCATCCCTCTTATAGCTAAAATTCAAGATGTATGCAGACTCTTCTGTTCCTTCATTTGCCATGATGATGAGCTAATGAACTAAGGGTTTCTGTTTAAAGACATACCTTACTGTTTTATATTTTCTTACCCCTCCTCCCTACACCTTCCCTCCTTCTGCAGCAAAATATGATCCATGACAAATAAGGGAAGGCATGCTTCACCTAGAAACTCTATGTCAACCCACAATCCATCCTTCCAAATGAGAATAGAAAGTAGTTGAATTGCCATGAATATTACATGGCAACTTCCATGTCATAAAAGTCTGCCATACACACAACACATACTCAAAATGACCAACCTTGGCTGACCCTTCTTTCTCATCCCCCAAAACGACATGTCTCCCACTCTTCAGACTCCTGAGTGGGGAACTTCACAGACAGCTCAAGACCACATCTCAAATAACTGTACTTGAAACTTCTACTTGTTCATCCTAGAAGTCAACAGACCTGGAAAGATGCTGGTAGCCCCATGTCCTCGCCCTGTGCTCATTCTCTGCCACTCTCTGTCCCTATGGAAGCCCACCCTTCAATGCAACCAAGAAGCAAAGTAAGCTATGTCCGTAAGAAAACTGGATCAGCTGGGACTTGACACTTAGCCCTGGATTCTCAATGCCAGATCAACAGTCAGAAAAAGATAGGCATGAAAGGAGGCTGGAGGTGAGAGCAGAAAAGAGGGATACAAAGAAAACAAAGAATGCTTGAAAAACGCTGCTGAAAAAGGCAAGCTAGAGAAACTCAAAGGTCCCACAAGAATGGCTGGCCACAGCTGAGGATATGTGCTTCTGGAAGAAACCTGATGTTTTCTTGAGCAATGAGTCTGGTCCCTGGCAATGTTTTCCACACAAAGGTTTTCTTAAAGGAAACCCTTCGTGGGAAGGTTAATAATTTTTTTCACAATTATTATCAAATGCTTTCATAAACATACAGTTTCCACACAGCAATCCTAGCAAATGAATAGAAAAGAGTATATAATTGTATCAGGGGTACCACAACAAATGCCAAATGAAGAAACCTCTCTTTAATCAATGCTCAGTGTGTTTATATTTAAATAATCATTTTCAATAGGTCAATATGCAAAGTATTGATTTCCAATCCAAGAACAAAGTTATACGGTTACACAACTCACTGATTTCCTTCTATTTTCCTCCTAAGGGAGATGGAAAGAGCTATGTTAACAGCCTGAACTGCAAGCAGTTGAAGCATGCCTCTGCTCTGTTAGCTTAATGAGGACTCCTATTGTTCTGTATATAAAAGCATGTTGGTAACTTCAAGGGGAAAGTTCATTGAAATCTGTGCCAGTTCTAGATACTTATCTTCTTTTTTGTCCTCATGGGCCAACACGCATGCAGAGTTCCATACAAATTGGGCACAAGTTTTTCAGACCCTGCTAAACTAGGTATATAGCTTTAGCAGTAAGACCCATGCTGGTCCTCGTCCTATCGGTATCAAACCTCTCATTGAGGAGAAAAAGTCTCCATTATCCAAAGAGGCAGGGAGAAGTAAAGAGAGATCAAGAGACCACTTCTTTCCTCGGTACAAGAAATGGACTACCACCTCATTTTTTTTATTACTCTGTTTTCTCACATCCCACAAGCACAATGGACTTCAGCAGAATTTTTTTTTTTCAAGTAAAAATGGAACTAGGGCCAGCAAGATGGTTCAGGTGCTTCCTACTAAGCCTGACAACCTAGGTTTGATCCCTGGGACCAATATAATAGAAGATAAGAACTGACTCCCACAAGTTGTCCTCTGACCTCCAGTAGCTCATACATGAGGAGAGAGAGAGAGAGAGAGAGAGAGAGAGAGAGAGAGAGAGAGAGAATACCAATCAATCAATAAATATAATAAAAAATTCTAATGAAACTTTACTAATATACAAACTCAACAAAGGTATCATAAGGAAAGAACATACAGACCAATACTGTCCATGAAAATGGATACAAATTCCTCCACAAAATATTTGCAAATTAAATCCAACAATACATGAAAAAGATAGCTCATTATCCCAGGAATTTGAGGCTGGTTCAACATTTAAACATGATCAGTATAATTCTCTGCCTTAACGGGGGAAAGAAGAAAAGACATACCAGCTCAAGGCATGTAGACAAAGCATTTAACAAAATTCAACGTCCATTCTCGATCAAGCACCAAAGCTCTTAGCAAAGTAGGAGTTGAGGAGAGCTTTCTTCTTCCTCTCTTTCTCCTTTCCCCTGCCCCTTCCCTGTGTTTTGTTTTGAGACAATGTCTCACTAAGTAGCCCAGACTGACCTGGAACTCAAAATTCTCCTGCTTCCTGCCTCTGAGGAACTGACATCATAGGCAAGTACTGCATCCAGCCAAAGATATCTAAGGGAAAAGAAATGCCTTAGAAGCCTAAAACTAATATTATACTTAATGGTGAGAGACTGGATGTTTTCCTGCTAAGATCAAGAACAAAAACATGGATGACCCTCTTCACTAGTTCTATTTAACAATTCAAGGTAAATAAGTGGCAAAGAGATTAGGGGAAAAAAAGAGAAATAAAACTGTCTCTATCTGCAGATGACATAATTATCTACTTTTAAAAAATGTCAAAGAACAAAAGTGTCTATAACTGATGAGATTAGCAAAACCACAGAATATAGAAGTTAACCGCAGAAGTAGAGGCAGGAGAGTCACAGCAAGTTCCAAGTCATCCTGGTCAACACAGAAATTTCCAAGCCAGCCAGGGCTTCATAGCAAGGCCCTGTCTCAAAACAAAATTAAAAGTTAACTGTGTTCCTATATGCCAACAGTGAACAACTAGAATTTGAATATTTTTTGATTGATTTACTTTCATTTTATTGTATGAGTGTTTTGCCTTCATGGACATAAGTACACCACGTGCATGCAATGCCCACAGAGGCCAGAAGAGGACGCTGAATCCCCTGGAACTGGAGTTTGGGACAGCTGTCAGCTACCACGTAGGTACTGGGAACTGAACCTGAGTCCTCTGCAAGAGCAACCAGTGCTCTTACTAGTGATTCCATTTCCCCAGGCCCTGGAATTTGACATTTTAAAAGCAACGTCACTCACACTAGCATAAAAAATTTAAATACTTCTGTATAACTATAATAAAATGTGTGCAACATCTGGTCGCTGAATGTGACAAAACACTAGATGGAAGAAAAAAGTAAAACTTAAGTGAAGGGAGACACAGAAAATGCCAGTAGATTAGGGCACTTCCAGTTTCCTGAGATGTTAGTTGTTCCAATCTCCATGGATACAATTCCCACTAAAATCTCAGGAAGCTCTATGTAAATATCAGTAAGTTGATTATAGAATTTATATTAAAAATTAAGCAGGAACTGTCAAAATACTTCTTTCATACAATTATTCTTTCTTTCATAGAAAAATAAACCTAAGAGACTTACACTGCTCAATTTTAAGACTATACAGCCACAGTGACCAACTCTGGAGTATTGGTGAAGAGATACAAACAGGCAGAATGGCCAGAATGGCCAAGCACCCTAGAAATGAGCCCACACAAATACACTCAGCTTTGTGGCTTCGTTTTGTCAAAGCAACAAAGGTAGTTCAATAGAGAAAGAGTGATCTACTTAACAAAGTGCTGTGTTATATATATATATATATATATATATATATATATATATATATATGTGTGTGTGTGTGTATATGTATGTATATATGTATTTATATATATGTATATGTATATATATGTATATGTGTATATATATATATAACAAATGTATATACCAAAAAGATGCCTCATGTTTATTCAAACCTTATTCTATAACATGACAGATTTCAATTCAAGTGCTAGACTATAGATCTTTAGAAAGAAAAAATCTGCATCATCCTGCATTTAGCAAAGAGTTTTTAGATATGGCACTAAAGACATGATCCATAAAAAAAAAAAAAAAAAAATTCAGGGTTAATAAGATGACTCAGTGGGTAAACGTGCCAGCTGCCAAGCTTGACAACCTGAGTTCGAACCCAGCACCCACATAGTGAAAGAGAAAACTGAATCCTGAAATTTGTCCTCTGACCTACGTACACACACACACCATGGCACAGATGAACCCAGGCACAGACACACTAAATAAATAAATAAACGTAATAAAATTTTTTAATAAGAGAAAACTCAGTAAATTAGACTCACTTTGCAAAAATCAGAACTTCCGGTGCTAGAGAGATGGTTCAGTGGTTAAGAACACTGACTACTCTTGCAGACGACCTAGGTTCAAATCCCAGGACCCACATGGTGACTAACAACCATCGGTAACTCCAGTTCCAGGGGGATCTGACACCCTCTTCTGAATTCCTCAGGCATTGCACAACACAGGTGCACTTCATACACACAAGCAATACACTCATACACATAAAATAAACATAAATAAAATTTTTTTAAATCACATTGTGAAAAATATGGTAAATAGACTGAAAAAAGTAAGCCATAGACTGAGAGAAAAATACTTGTATATCAAATTTCTGAGAAGAAAGTTGTATCCAAAGCATGTAAACCTTTACAAGTCAACAAGAAGACGACCCAATATGAAAAGTGGGAAAAGGGAATACATCTTCATAGACACCTCACCAAGAAAATACGTGAATGGTAAATATGCACAGGAAAAGGTGCCTGTGCCAATAATGAGGGATAGACGGCAAAATCACAGTAAGCCAGCAGCCTCAGATACCCAGGAGGTGATGCACAGACGTTCCTTGAGCTCAGAGTTCCAGAGCAGCCTGAGAAACAGAGCCAGATCCCATGTCAAAAATAAAACTACATAATAAATTCTTACTACACACCTATTAGAATAGTTAGAACTCACACTACTGTGAACTTGAGGAAACATAGAACAATTGAGAATCACAGGTTGATGTGGAAGCTACAAAATGATGCAGGAATTCAATTGAAAATATAAGTATTTAAAGCATGTCATGTATAATCAGTAAAACCTGGATCTTCAACAGATGAATGGTTAAATTGTAGGATATCCAGACAGAGAATACTACTCAGTGGCATAAAGCAACAACTATACACACACACACACACACACACACACACACACACACACACACACATGCACGCACGCACACTCACAAGTCCCAAATGCATTTTGATATATTTTATGACTTGGCATATAATACCGTCTAGAAAAGGAACACTGTAGGAAGGAAAACAGAATAGCATTTGCTAGGGACTGAAAATAAAAGGAGGGTTTGACTTCAAGACACTGACACAGAAAACCAGAGTGCTGATGGAACTGTTTGGGTGTAAGACTGTTTTTGCCAAAGCCTAAAGAACTCCACTACAGGAAGTTAATTTTAGTATATGCAATTTTTAAAAAAAAATCATCCAGGATTGTGGTAGAGGACAGAATGGAATACAGACAGTAGCCATGAAGCTAAGTATTTTAAATGTATAACAATCATCTGAAATTTTCATTTTTAAAGACTCAGAATAAGGGTACTGACCTCAGTCACTGTGTTTTTGGCTACAAGGCAATAAAGAGCTGATCATTAACTGCTCCAACAGACATTCTCACCAGGATCCAGATGAGCAGTATTATAAAACTACCTAACAAGTAATCTGTTTGAAAAAAATTATCAGGAAATACAGCCAAGTTTCCCTGTCAGAGAAAAGAGATTAAGCAAAGAGTAAACAGGAGAATGTTTTGAGGTGCTACACTGGAGTCAGGAAATCAGTCCTACTAACCACTGGACACCACCTTGCCAGCTTCTTGACACATGTTGAAAACAACTTTTCAAGGCCAGGCAGGGTAACAGTGTATACCTTAAGTCCCAACTACTCAGGAGGCTAAGCAGAAGGCAGGCTTGAACTACCTCATTCTAGCACAGCCTGTACAGCACAGCAAGACTCCACCTCAAAAAGAAAAAAAATCCACCGCTTTTCAAATAAAAATTTAATAAAATCTATGCGTTCGAGTCAGAGATGGTTAAATTAAACTGAACATATGGCTCTATTCTGCAATACAATGATACAATTCTATGGGCATACAGGAATTCCCAATTTCTGCTCAGATTCAGTTCTAACTGATCCTTTGTGGGTCTTGGTATCTGGATCTCCCCAGCCAGCCCACAGTCCAGCCTCCTCCTATTTCAATGAACTGACTAGGAATGCCACTTCCTGGATAGAGGCAGAACTAATATCTTCATCAAACTCCTGAGTGGCCAAACCACAGGCACCTGCTTACCTTCTGTTACTGTTTCCTTACACGGCTGACATGTGTATACCATTGCTGTAACCACAAGGCAAAATCATTCTCTGAATATATAACCAGAAACCAAAATCATTCTCCAAATATAAAATAAAATTAATAAATGTATTTTTCAATTGGGAGATAGTTCAGTTGGTAATGTGCTTGCTACTTAAGGGTGAAGAACTGAGTTTGATCCCCAGAACCCATGTAAAAAGCCAGGAGTGGCAGGTGCATATTTGTCACCCCATTGCTAGGGAGGGACAGGCAGATCCCTGGGGCTCATTGGTGAGTCCCAGGAGCCAGTGATAGACCTTGTCTCAAAAAATAATGATGATTCCCTGAAGAATGATACCTGAGATTGACCTCTGGCTTCCACACATGCACATATAAGTGTACCCACACACAGAAGGAAGGAAGAAAGAAAGGAAGGGAGGGAGGGAGGGAGAAACATTGGGAGGCAGATTCTAAATGCAGTATTATCAGTCTAGCCAGCAAACATTTGCTTAGTGCTCACTATGAACCAGGCATTGCTTGCTGCTCACATCAAATGCTTCATAAATAAAAGCTACAGAAAGAGGCAGAGTGTGAGGGGAACAAGCCTCAGTGTTTAAATAAAGGAAGTTGACTGAGCCAGAGCAAAGGGAAGAGGGATTAACTTGGTGAAAGGGGACCTTCAGGGTATCTTAGGTCTTTCTCAACAGCTGCCAGCCTTGGTGCTTCTACCCAACAGAGCTTGTCAATGCTTTGATACAGGAGAGATCCTCTACATGCTTTTCCATTTCTTTCACTTTTTAATATTATTTTACATTGACAAGTAATAGTTGTGCATTTTTACGGGGTGCAGTGTGCAGTGCTGATACATGTAAACACTGTGGAATGATTAGAAAGAACTACTATTTCCTACCTCCAATCTCTATCATTTCTATGCAGTGATTCAAAATTTCGGCAATTTTGAACTATACATTCTTGTTAACGTGTGTCACCCTGTGGTGCATTACGTCACCAGGAGGTACTCCTGCCGCCTAACTGAAACTGTGCCCTCACTGCCACTCAGTCCTCCCCCAGCCTCTGGTAACCACCATCCCACTCTCCACTTCTAGGAGTTTGACTTTGTTTTAGACTTCACATGACAGTGAAATCATACAGTCTTTATCTCTCTGTGCCTGGTTTAGGTCACTTAGCAGAAAGCCCTGTATCCATTCTTGTTGTTGCAAATGACAGAATGCTCTGGGGATTTTATGAGGCTGACTAGTTTTCTAGTATATATATATATATATACCACATTTTAAAATCTGTTCGTCTACTGATGAACACTCTGGTTGTTCTGTGTCTTGGCAATTGTGAGCAGTGCTGAGGTGCACATCAGAGTACAGGCATCTTCTCTCCTTGGCATACTGATTTTTGTTCCCGTCCATCAGTGGGATTGGCTGCTTTCCTCCATCCCTGCCCTAAATGTTTTATAAAGACAAAGCAATTCATGGACTTGAGACCTACACAACAGAGACCACGGGCGCAGGTAGCAGTTTCTTAGTCTAAAATACCTAAATACTTCAGTTCCCCAAACTTTAAATCCTTCAACACAACCATGAAAACAAATGTCCTGCTTACCTGCCCCAAACTGTGGATTGAACCTCTTGTCCCCCTTCTCCTGCCTCTGTGAAATACTGACAAGCAACAACACAGACAGCCAAGGCACTGTGATGTATACCTTCCTGGAGAGTGGGCTTTGCCAGGAATTCAGCCCAGATGATCCTGCACTAATCACTGATGCCACTGGCCAATCATAACCCCAACCAAAGACAAGTAATAGCCGTTTTAGAGAACCAAAGACCAGCCTTCTCTCTGTTTTCCCAACTGGGATTACACATGAGTGTCATCACGTGCAGCTGTCAGAGGCTCTTCAAGGTGCTAAACTTTTAAGTAACTTGGTAAGATGGCTTTCTCTGCAGAGTGGAAATTTTTTATCATAGTCTGGTATTTTTCAACTTTCTCCTCATAGTCACTAGGTTCTTTTCATATCCAGATTTTCATTTTGAAAGTCTTTAATTTGGGCCATCAAAATAGCTCATCAGGTAAAGAGGCTTGCTGTCAAGACTGACAAACCGCGATTGATCCCTGCCCGCATGGTGGAGGAGAGAAACAGATCCCACAAGCTGTCCTAAGATTTTCACATCTGGGCCATGGCATTTCTGCATGTGTACACACGTGTGTGTGCATGCACACACACACACACACAAAGTAAATAAATAAATAATTATAAAAATTTCTAAGACATTGTTTAGGTAGTTCAAGAAGATTCACTGGTCAAAGGGCAGATCCTCCAGAGCCTTTAACATCCTAACAGCAACACAGTGACATTTGTTATCTACCTGTGGGAGCAGCATCGACCTCTTTAATAAACCACCTTGGCCAAAGCTGTGTTTCCTGAATGTCGTTCTCCTGGGCCCTCCCTGCACATCTACCCACACACTCTCACTACCACTACGTCGTGTTTTGGTTGTTTTCTAAAAGTCTCTTTTAAACCACCATGATTTGTGGAGAGTAGAGTCTTTAACATATTCTGTGTAAATAGCATTCACCAGGGGAGGAAGGGGAGTCTGGCTGACTGACTTCCGGTAGAGGACAAGATTTCTGAAGACTTCATTCCCTGAACTAAAGATTAGAAGGAAAAGAGGCCAGTAAATACCTGCACAAGTTAGTTTTTGTCAACTTGATGCAAAGTAGGAAGCAGAAACTTCAACTGAGGAATTTCCTTCCTCAAACTGATCTGTTGCATATCTGTGAGGCATTTTCTTAATTGTCAAGTGACGTAGGAAGGCCAGTTCACTGGAGGCAGTGCCATCCCTGGACTGGTGGGTCTGGACTTGTAGGGAAGGTAGCGGAGCTCGCCAGGGAGAGGAAGCCAATGCGCACGCTCCATGGTCTCTGCTTCAGTTCAGTTCCTGCATTTCCTTCCCAAGTTTGTTCTTGGTCTGTGTTTTATCACAACAATAAAAAGCTAACTAGGGCAATATTCTTCCACCTCTGGTACTTTGAAGGTGGTAGATGAGTACTGAGGACCAAGAACTGACACTGGTTTAATTAACATCCCCTGTTGGTCACCCTCTCTCTCCTCTCTCACTGGGATTCCTGGGAGCTACTCTGAGCATCATCCCTCCAGGAATCTTGGTCCCCCAGAAGACTCTAAGAGTCTCTCCTGTGTTATTCGGACCATGTAGGACTCAAAGATTCCTCTTCTAGTAATCAAAGCAAACAATCGATATGGTGAGGATTCAAGAGTTTTGGAGGGGGGGGGAGAGAGAGAGAGAGAGAAACATACTTCTAGATTAGATTTAAAAGGTATTATAAAAAACTATGTTCACTGAATCACCCATACAGGCAATTTGTTCACAAATGTCACAAATTTAACCACAAGAGGGCTGGAGAGATGGCTTAGTAGTTAAGACCACTGGCTGCTCTTGCACAAGACCCAGGTTTGACTTCCAGCACCCACATGGTGGCTAACAACCATCCATAACTCCAGTTCCAGGAGATCCATTGCCCTCTTCTGACCTCCAGGGGCATTGCAGTACAATTGCAGGCAATACATTCATATACATAAAATAAAAATAAATAATCATTTTTAAAAGATAAATTTAATAGAGTTGAATACCTTGACTGGTTGAGTTTTCCGTTATGTTTTCTAGGCAGCAACTGACTTTATAGAAATCACCCCTCTTTAAAGCCCCCTATGTTGAACACCGGCTTTCAAAAATAGATCCAAATATATGTGTGTGTGTGTGTGTGTGTGTGTGTGTGTGTGTGTGTGTGTGTTAACATATATATATAGATACATAGTAGACACTACCTAGTTCTCACTGTTCTACTCAAACAGACTTAGAGTAATCTTTGCTGTCTGAACTCACCATATAAACCTGGTATTTCAACTCAGGATCCAAATATAGTGAGGAAGGATTTTCAAAGTGATCCACGAAATAACTCTAATCTCACCCTGAACTAGGGCAAAAACAGGATACAATTTGAAAAGTTTGAGGACTGTTTCACTGGGGTAGAAAGGTTGGAAAAGCCCCATTCAGAAATGTCTACTCTGAGGATGCCCAAATAATCATCTGCACAAAATCTATACCACACCACTTGATGCTGAGTAAGGTGTCTTCATCCAAAACAAAACAAAAGCAGAAAATAGGAGGTGTTGATGAGGATGTGGGGAAAATAGAACTCTTGTATACTGTTAGCAGGAATGTAAAATGGTCCGGCTGCTGAGGAAAACAGTCTGGCACATCCTCAAAAACCTAAACATTGAATTATCATGTGAATGAGCAGTTCTGCTTCTCAGCATCTACCTAAAATACTGAAAGCAAGGATAGAAACAGATACTAGCACCTCAGTGTTTTTAGAGTGATCAAAGACATAGAGATAAAAAGTAGAATTGTGGCTGCCAGGGCTGTGGGGGAGGGAGGGATGCAGGTAGTGTTTAATGGATGCAAAGTTCCAGTTGCAGAAAATGAAAAGAGATGGATGGTAGGGATGGCTGCACAACAGTGTCGATGTGCTTAACGCCACTGAACTGTACCCTTGAAAAGAACTAAAACGAATGGCTCATTTGCTGCACAAGCATGAGGACCTGTTTAAGGTCCCAGCATCCATGTAAAAAAGACAAGTACAGTAGTGCATGCCTATAATACAAGTACCAGGACGTGGAGACAGGAGGATTCCAGGGGCTTGCTGGCCACGCAAGCTAGCTTAAACAGTGAACACCAGGTTCAGAAAAGTTCTGCCTCAAAAAATATAATAAAGTACCATAGAGGTAGACACCAATATCGGTCTCTGGACTCCACAAATACATGCATGCATGCACATGCACATGCCTGTGCACACACGCAAACACAAATTTATATATATATATATATGTAAAATACCATACACAAATAGACAAAATTATATGCTTAACTACATAAGCTTCATCAGAATAAAAAAGGAAAAGTACATCATAGGATGGAATGAGCCATCACTACTTGAAATCAGCTAACATAAAGAGTATAATGCCAAATGTTCTCAAGGATACAAAGAAATTGGGTCTCTCATATGTATGGCTGGTGGGAATTAAAATGTCATGACTACTTTGGAAAATAGCTTGGCCATATGTTTAACAACTAAACATATATTCACACAAAGCAGCCAACACTCCTGGACCCTTGTGCTAAAGAGTTGAAAATGATGTTTGAGCAAAAGCCAATACAAAGTTGGTCACAGTAGCTCTAGTTATAACAGCCAAAATCTGGACGCAACCATCTTGCAACAGTTACAAGATGATATGTACCATGAACACCCATACCACGGAATACTACCCGCCCTCCAAAAAAATGATATGCTGATACTTGCAACACACTGGTTGACTCTTGTATTATGTTGAGTGGGGAAAAAAAGCCAATCTCAAAAGATCACATGTTCTATGATTCTATGTTATATAAATTCTCAGGCTGGTCATGGTAGTGCATACGTTTAATCCCAACACTCGAGAGGCAGAAGGAGGCAGAGCTCTATGAGTTTGAGGCCAGTCTGGTGTACATAGTTCCAAGCCAGAGGCACAAGGTAATACCCTGTCTCAAAATTTTTTTAAAAAATTTTTTAAAGATTCTCAGGAATAGAAAAATTACAGACACAAAGATGAGATCAGTGATTGCTAACATTTATGGGTGGTGGAGGAAGAGGAGGGAGACACACAAATGTGCCATAGTTATCTACTCCTTAACAGAAGTTGAAGCTACTAGCAACTGTCCACCATTAAAAATTACCAAAATCTATTCTGTGTTCTCATTCGTCAATAAAGGACCATATAAATTCAATGACTATTTTCCACTTCTACTTATTTCAACTTCCAATGAAAACACAAAGCCAGCCACCAAAAGAAATTCCACAGACCACCTATGAGGTATTATCTCATAACCAAAGTTTAATCCATTTCATCCCTGTTTTGCACAAGGGAAGTTTTCCTCTTGACTCTAGTCAGGAGTTTTGACATGGGGTCATCTACAATAGAACATCTTTATCTTTAATCCTCTGCCATCTTTGTATAAGCATCTTATTAAAATTCTATTACATAAAAATGCACTTTCAGTTCCTTACCAAAATATGTACTATTCCTTTCATACAATGTTGTATGGTGACTTTAAAGGCAAAAATCTATGATTCCCGCTTGACTTACAAATTTTGTTAATCCAATTTATGAGTATTCATATATATACTCATGTATGTGTATCTACATATATATATTGGTTTATGACACAAGGTCTCACCATGTATTCCTGGCTGACCTGGTACTCTCTATTTAAACCAGGCTGGCCTGGAACTTAGAGAGATCTGCCCGCCTCTGCTTCTGCCTCTCAAGTGCTGTGATTTAAAGGTGTATGCTACCATGCCTGGCCCCCAAATATATTTAATTTAATCAGTGTTATAATAATACAAGTTTATTATGTCATTTGCTAAAAATTTCTTTTTAAAATGAATACTTCAGTAATCACCTCATTTTATTGCTGTGGGCTTTTTTGTTACATGTTCTCAAAGGAACACAAGAAGCTATGTTTCCCCAGCCCAGAAAGTCACTTTCGATAACTACAGCCGGATTCTAAACAATAAATGATTATGTCAGATGCTTAAATGGATTCTGTTTTAGTGGCACTGATTTTCCAAGTCCCTGCCATCAGCTCCCCCTCTGGTCAGCACTCCCAAAACCCAGCACACCCACAGAGATGCTGTCACTTTCAATCCCAAGGTGACACAGAAGTCTTTGGTGGCTCAGAGAAGGTAACTTTAGTCTTTGTCATGGTCTACACATGCATCTGCTTCTAATTCCTCTCTCTCTCTCTCTCCTCTAGAAGAGAAACGGAGGCTGCCTATTCTACCCCCAATAAACAAACCCACCATCTATCAAGAACAGTCAATGTTCTTGTCCTCTATATTTAAGAGAAATAAAGTTTGCAAAATTAAGTCTAAGAAGGGCTGGAGAGATGGCTTAGCAGTTAAGAGCACTGGCTGCTCTTGCAGAGGTCTCTGGTTCCATTCCCAACAGCCACACAGAAGCTAACAACCATCCGTAACTCCAGTTCCAAAGGATCCAACGCCTTCTTCTGGTCTCTGAAGACCTTGGGCATTGCACAACACAGGTACACTAACATACATGCAGGCAAAACACCCATACACATAAAATTAAAAAAAATAATAATAAATAGTATTTTTAAAATTAAGTCTAAAACTTGAAGGACGCAAGGAACATCACAAACTATGGTGCAAAGAGGGTCAAGTCAGGAGACTTGGGTTCCAGGTCAGTTCGCCATTGCTGGTGATATGGTGGCTGGCGACATCCCTCTTCTACAATCCTATGGCCCAGTCAGCCCTGCCCTCTCTCAGCCACACCCTCCCCTTGAACACTTTTCCTGTGGTTCCCTGGCTAACCTCACTCATAGTTCTAAACTCAGTTCCACACAGGCTCCCCTTGAAAAGCATTGCCTAAATCCACCTATGGTTTCAGGAGTAAACTCTGCTGTCGATCTAGTCCCTTGTCACAATGATCACATCTAACACTTTCACTGATTTCCTCTACTAGTAAAGTCCCAAGGAAAGGCAATCTATTTTCCCTACATTTATAAAGACCTGGTCCCAAAGGGAGAGTCACCAAACCACAGGGCTCTCCTAAACCCTAGAAAGACCCTAAGCAAGCCCATTTTTCCTAGTCAGCAAGAGTAAGCAACTTTTCAAACTGAGATCAAATTTGCCCTGCACGGTCCTGTGGTGGTCACCAGATGCCCATCAGAGGACCAGAATAGCACCATGGGACGCCATGGAGTTCGATAGTAATCTGGTGTTTGCTCAAAGCATTTGAGATGAATTATATTACAGAAAAAAAATTAAAATTATTCTCTGCTGGGATAAGGATGGTAGGGCAGACATTTTAACTGCAATTAGTAAAGTTTTCTTCCCCCACACACCCCTTAGATACACTTCTCCTCCTGCTGAGTGGCCCTGGAAAGCCTGAAGGCATTTCAAGATCTAGGGAAGAAATCATCGAATTGGGATTTTTTTTTTAATCTATGGAATTTGCCAAGTTTTATAATTCCTCATTTCTCATTATAAATACTATTAATCTAATTCTGTATTTACAGTTTTACACTCTTTCTGAAAGAGAATCCTTCAAGTGTCATAAGCTTCAGGCCTTATAAAACCTGATTTTCCCCTGCCTGTGACGCACTTACTGCCTGGCACATAAAATGAATGAATCAGAGAATTCCTAACCTCACCTCTGCTATTCATCAGGAATGCCAGGGTCTGAAGAAACAGCTCCATGTGAAAATGTCTTGTGAGATACAATGAGACACTCTAAACTGGCAAAGTTCAATTGCTTTCCTCCAAGTAGTGGATAAAAATTAACTGTGAGTATTGGGAGCTATTAGTGAAGAATGTTAAATGGGGGGCGAGGGTAAAAATGCACATGTGGGGAAGAAGAAATGGCTCAGGGGTTAAGAGCACTCACTGCTCTTCCAGAGGACCTGAGTTTAGTTCCTAGTCCCTACATCCAACTGTTCAGAGCCACCTGTAACTCGGACTCCAGGGACTCTGACAATGCCTTCTGGCCTCCATGGGCACATCATACAGAACATGTGACATACATTCACACTGAAATGTACCTACACATAAATTTAAAGAGAAAAATAAATCTTTTTTAAGAGCACATGCAACATGGTTCATGCAGACTCTTCCCTGAGTCAGAGTTCTTTGGGAATTCTCTGTTACAGAAGGCAAGCTTTTCTCTGTTACAGAAGGCAAGCTTTGCACAGCCTGCTATTTTAACAGAAATTCCTTGCTCTTAAATTCTAGTTCTCAGCAAGGTTTTGTCCACCTCACAAAATGTACACAATTATACACATACATTCTCTCTCTCTCTCTCTCTCTCTCTCTCTCTCTCTCTCTCTCTCTCTCTCTCTCTCTCCATACGGTGACTAGAAATTTAGTTAAGTCTCAAACTCTGGGACATGTTTCTCTCAACCATCAACATCAAGTTTATTTATGATTATAATCACCTCCTGACTGACCTTCCCCGACCTTTCTGTGTACCTGGAGTATAAAAAACTACAGTGACTGTCCTTGTCACAAAACAGTGATGGTCACATACCAACTCAGAAAAGTCACATATAAAGAGAAAGAGACAAATAAATAAACAAAAGGCCAAAATTTTATGAATATTTCCAAACCAGTGAGAAATCTCAGTGGGTAAAGATGCTCATCATACACCTGAAAACTTGAGTTCATCCTTGGAACCCACGTGATGGAAGGAAACAGTTTATTCCTGCAAGTAAGTTGTCCTCTGACCTTGGCACGTGTACCGTGTCACAAGCACAACCACAAATAAATAAAAATCAATCAATCAATTAATTAATGTAAAAAATATTTAAGAGTGTTTCCTGGGGTTAGAGAAATGGCTCAGCAGTTAGGAGCACTTGGCTGCTCAGGCTCAGGTCCCAGCACCCACATGGTACCTAACAATCATCTGTAACTCCAGTTACAGGAGATCTGATTGACATCCTCTTCTCACCTCCATGGGCACTGCAGGGCATGTGACACATTTACATTAACATAGGCAAAACACCCATACACATAAAATAAAAATAAAACAATTTTTTTAAAAGAGTTATTCAGTTTAAATATCAGGTATTATTTATGGAATGGACCTGAATCAGAACCATGTTGTGTCAAACACTGAACTAGTATTGGAAAATCTAAATATACATTTTTAAATAATCTCTACCTTTAAAACTGATATACTCACAAAACTGATAATCTCTGCTAATTAATTTGAGAGATGAAGAATTAAATGGAATAATAGTAACAATAAACGCCCATCAAAATGTAAAACACAAAGCATACATTGCAGATCTCACTGAGTGTATGACATTTGAGCTCAAATCTACATAGTATAGACTTGGTTACACAAAAAGAGAGGAAGAAGGAACGTGCCCAGTAGAGGAAAGAGCCACACAAAAGGTCCTAGGATACAAAGAAGCATGGCCTTCAGGGAAAACAGCATGGCTGGAGTTTCAAGAGCCAGGGCTTCCTACCATGCAGCCTATATGACCAAGAAGCATCTTGAGTTACTGTTAACTATCATGTCAACTGGATCCTCCCTGTGGGGCACAGCCTGCGCCTGAAATGGTCTTGCAGAATCTCAGAGCATGAACTTGCTTCCCTTTAGTCAACAAACATTACAGAAAAACTACAGTGCACTGAATGCCACGAAGAATTTCAATGTGGCAGAGTAAAGATCTGTGCCCAGATGACCTGTTGTCATGAAAACTCTGGACTGAGAATCAGAAGACTTGAGGTACGTACAGAATCTTGTCCTAATTCTGCAGGTGGCCAAACCTCACTCAGCTCTGAGCCAGTCTCAGTCCAGGTCCAGATTAAATGACTGCTGAGGAAGAAAACAATCACCTCTCCAGGTCCTTATCTGTCAATGGAGAACAGTAATTCCTACCTCTCAAAGAGGTTAATTAAATAAAACTTAATTAAATAAAATTTTACTGGATAAGGGAGCTAGAAAGATGGCTCAGCAGTTAAGAGCACTGACTGTTCTCCAGAGGACCTTGGTTCAGTTCCCAGCACCCACATGCTGGCTCACAACTGTCCAGTAACTCAAGTACCAAGGAATCCACCACCCTCTTTCTGGCCTCCACAGGCAATAGGCAAAACACACATACACATAAAATCAAAATAAAATCTTTTTTCAAAAAATTTTACTGGTAAGAACTAAATAAGAACCTATTAGGGGCTGGAGAGATGGTTCAGTGGTGAAGAGCAATGGCCGCTCTTGCAGAGGACCTGGGTTGTTAGCTCCCAGCACCAACAAGGCAGCTAACAATTATTTGTAACTCCAGTTCCAGGCTATCTGATGTCCTCTTCTGACCTCCAGGGGCATTATATGACACAGGTGCACTTACAGACATGCAAGCAATACACTCATACACATAAGGTAAAAATAATACATAAAAATATTTGGGGGCTGGAGAGATAGGTCAGTGGATAAGAACACTGGCTGTTCTTACAGAGCCTCAGATTAGAATCCTAGTACCTACATGGCTTCTAACAACTGTTCATAATTCCATTCCAAGGGACCCAACGCCTTCTTCTGTCCTCCGTGGGCACTGCATGACACTAGTGCATTTGCATACATGCAGGCTGCAACCATACACATAAAATTAAAATAATAAGTATTCTTTAAAAGAACCTATTAAATTAAAGAGTAATTGTTTGTTTTGTAAGCTGCTTCATTGGACCCAAGTTTCTACTATACTCCAAGAATGTGCCCGACATAGATATGAATGCTGGTACTAGTTGTATTTTAAATTTTTTACATTTTCTGTTTTTAAAGCAAAAAGTTTTTGTCTTTGAGTAAGCCCTTGCCTTTGGAATGTCCAGGCTTTCCGGCTGTTGTGCTTAGAGTACAACTCATTTCTATCACCCTGGATCCAAGGTACCATTGGATGACAAGAGTCCCTGATTGTGGCTAACAGACCCCAGAGGTAGGAGGCAGCTTCTACCCCACAGAGTGAACCAAGCCTTAGAAAACTGCCAACAAGACAGCAGTGCAGAGTTGTCTGGGCTCCCAGCATCGACAGGCCATTTCACCCCATTCCTACCTTAGGGTGGAACCAGAGTGGTTTGGACAAAGCCCTAGAAATAAGAGAATGAAGGCTGTCCCACCCAAGCAGAGAGGATTTGTCCGATCAGAACAAAGCAAAGATACAGTTTCAACAGGAGAGACGAAAGCAGAAAAAGCCCCAGTTCCTGCAGGGAAGAATAAAGTCCTCACAGAGGCTAAGGAAATGGAAACACAGCGAGAGCTAAGCAGCAATCCAAAAGTGAATGGGGTCCTTGCCAAGGACAGAAAGGGGTGGCCCCAAACCAGCAGGCCCTGGGGATAGCCACAAGGACCAATGTAGAAAAATGAAGAAAACATGGTCTTCTCATGGTTGGGACACAGGTGCTTGGCAACCAAAATCAGGAAGCTGAAAGATGGTTACTTAGAGGAGAACTTGGAAAATGCTTTTAAAAAAAAATATTACCATCTGGGTTTGAAGTCAAGGCTGGATAACTGAGTGAGAACTGTAAACAGGCCGGCTGGGAAGAGAAGAGGCGGCCTGAGCAGAGGGCAGGGCAGGGCAGGAAGACCACGCGTGGGTGTTTCAAGGAGGAGTCACACCCAAATAAGAACAGATGAACTGGCCTAGAAAGCGAAGAAGAGAGAGGACTCTGGGGAAAGCCAAGCAGCAGGAGCCAGAAGCATAGCTCATATGCCGCACTGGAACCCTGTCACGGCACGGCAGGGGCCAAGGGCTCCCACAGGGGACTTTTCAGTATAAATGAGAGCACATAGTCCTCTCTGGAGGCCCCACTCATGCTTTCTGTATTACACAGGCAACTCCAGCTACCCCTGACCTAACGCTGAACACCTAGCTTCTCTGTCACAAGCTTTGCCGTCCCTCAAATACGGGAAGTTCATAACGTCTTCTAGGACCTGTATATCTCCTGATCCCTCTACTAGGACCCTCTCCCGGGATTTCTCTATCTAATCACAAACAAACAAACAAACAAACACACACACACACACACACACACACACACACACACACACACACACACACAGACACCATGCTCAAGCACTGAACACCCCTGTTGGGGTTAGGGTTAGGGTCACTACTTGAAATTCTCACCTTCGTCGTTTACTTCCCCATTCTCTCCCTATTCCAAGTAGACTGGGGGAGAACAGGGACACAGAACCTTTCTTTCCCCTCACTCATTGATTTTACAGAGCATGGCACTAAATGGAGATTCAAGGGAAAACAAAACTCCTTAAAGAAAAGAAGTTTATGACCTTTCTAAGACAGGCTTCAATAAAAACAAGAATATTAAAGACTGACTGTACCAAGTTACGAAGAGGAAGAGCAAGCAAGCCCTAAGTCGACTTATCCAAACCATAAATACCCTGAGAAGGGAGTACTTGCTGGTAAAGTGTATCATTGAGATCACACCTTCCACAAGAGCCGCCTTTCTAGAACACCTAAGCAAAACATTTTAATTGGATCAGATCTTACTCCTTTTACTCACATTTTAATCCATCAGGCCTGAAATTTTTGCTTGGATGGCAATTTATGTTTAAAAATCAAATTTAAAAGTCAATTACAAAAGGTGGATGTGGCAGTGTATACTTTTAATCCCAGCACTCAGGAGGCAGAGACAGGAAGATCTCTGTGAGTTCAAGGCAGCCTGGTCTACGTAGTGAGTTTCAGGCCAGCCAGAGCAACTAGTGAGATTCTCTCTCAGAAAACTAAATCAAAGTCAATTTTGAGCTGGCAAGATGGTTCACGGTTACAAACACCTGTCACTAAGCCAGGAACCTGAGTTTAGTCATGAAGACCTGTATAGTGGAAGGAGAGAACCAATTCCCACAAGTTGTCCTGTGTATTCCATATCCTGTACACACACACACACACACACACACACACATGCTTAATAAAATGTAATTTAAAATTTTTAAGTCAATAACTTCACATCCTTTATTAAAAACATAAAGCTACACATTACCCAAAGTGTGAGATTGCCACTGAAACATGGGAAGTGAAGTGATAAGAGACTTTCAAGTCACAGAAATTCCTTCTGGAGCATGTGCTGGGGGTTGCAATTTCCTGTGGCTACAAGTTCATTTTCAGGCCTTTCCTAAAAAGCCTGTCCTCTCAGAGGTGACAGTGTAAGGGAACACTCAGAAGCATCACTGAGTTTTGTTTCTTTTGGGATTCAGACACAGATAGAGCTGGTGGTGAGCTGGTTTGGTGAGGTTTCTAAGGCATGCTTTTGCTAGAGTCTGTTCCTGGTCTTTCCCCTGCTCAGGGCAGGCAGGAACTGACACCAGTGGCTGCTGGCCAGGGGCGGGAACATCATCACAGTCTGCTTGGTGGCTATAACAGGCTGCTTTGGAATGTGCCCCTCTGAAAGTAAACAGGCAAAAAGGTGAAAGGCAAAAAGAAGGCCAAGCAGAGAGCATAGAAAAGGTTAAGTCAGTAGAAAGCAAGGGCTTCCAAGGAGAGCCAATTTCAGCAAGACCAGCTTAAACCATATTGGCATAGAGGCCCAACAGGTGGTAACTAATGAGATGCTCCAACAGGCATGTTTAGGTCAAAAGACAGACAGTATTAACACAATTGGCTGCCAACAAACCTGCACAAAGTAAACGTGTGATCCAGAAGCTGATTTCAAGCAAGAGTCCTCTTAATTCAACTGTCTAAGCCAGAACTAGTTGAACTGAATTTTTTACATGCAGAGTGTATTGCCTGCATGTATGTAAGTGCACCCATGTTATTCAATGATGTCAGAACAGGGCACCAGATTTCTGGAACTGAAGTCACAGGTGATTGTTAACCACCATGTGGATGCTGGGTTCCAAACCTGGTCCTCCACAAGAGCAGCCAGTGCTCTTAACCACTGAGCCACCTCTTCAGCCCCAGGACTGGGTATTTTAAAAGATACCCTCATCCACACTAAAGCAATCTTTAGTAAACTGAGCTTCTGGAGCAAATGAGGGTCTGTTTTTAGGACCAGGTTTTTTCAAGCAAATCGGTTCTCAGAGGTCAGGATTTGCCTGGACTTAGTTTACCAGCAAAATCCTTGAGGACAAAAAAAAGGAAGTCAAAAAAGTGAGACACTTAAAGGACCAGGAAGTGCTGCCCTCTCCATGCGGAAAGCTCAAGAGAGACTATCAATCAGTCAAGGTGTGAAAACTCCAAACTCCTTTTCAAGATCTATTGCTAACAAGTCTTGCTGAGAAAAAAAAAAAAAAAGATATTGTATGGTTTGTATGGTTTTTAATAAAACATTTGAAAATATATATCAATATATAGTTGAGTTAACATAGTGAAAGAAATCACTCCATCTTGAAGTTTTAATTTCCTCATCAGCAAAGTAAAAGTGGCCCCACAAATGTCTCCAAGATGCCCTTACAGAGAAAGATTCTTAGTTGATGGTCAAGAGAGGTCAGTCATGGAGGAAGCAGACCTGCAGACAGAGAAGGGGACAGACATACAGAGTCACAGAGAAAGGGCAGGCCTCAGGACAGGATTTCCTTCAGCAGGAACCAGAAGCCAGTGGGCCTCTGCAGGAGTCCGGAAGGAGGCGTCTGCCAGGTGATCCCAGAACAAAGCCACCAAGTCATTTGCTGTCTCAATGGGAAGCTGCTTCCCAGGACTAGGAAACGGCTAAGCAGACAACCTGGGACCTGTCCTGAGACCCCTGCAGAAGGTTAAGACCCAGGGAGGTGTGCTCAGTCAAAGTATCCACAGAAGCTACCAAGACCCAGAATATAGGAAGGATTGAATCTGGGAGAGGTTAGCTCAGCCACCTAAGTGATGAATCAGGTTTCTATAACTTCATTCAGAATGACCAGTGAGTCCAGCAGCAGCCAGCATCCCTCAGCAGGATACTGAGACTAAGAATAAAATGATAACATATAAACTAAAATACAAAAGGAATAGAAAAACAACTTAGACACAGCTGGCAACAAGCTATTGAAAGAACTTCACTGCCCAATGAGGCACAGAATGTGCAGCCCCAGAGAGAAACAATCAGACAGTTACAGTTGATACAATCAGTTGCTACAAAACTAGTCTGTATAACACTTCAGAAAAGGAGAGGAGAGCCAGAGTTTGCAAGCAAAGGCTTACAGGTGCTTCCTCTACAGATGTTGTAAAAATCTCCACGGATTGGCGAGAATTAGAAAAAGAGCAGAAATGAAGAACTGTGGCAATCAACTCCTCTGGCCAGCATCCACAGTGTTGGAAGGTGCTATGCAAGCTACTGGAAGGAAAAAAATAATCATCAACCTTACCCAGCTGTGAATCCAGTGAACTACAGTAACTAGCCTGGAAAGATGTGCCCAGTGGCGCAAATATTATCCATAACTGACACTGAGAACAGGCTTAGGAACTTGAGACTAGACCAGCCACAGGACTAGGGGAAAGCCCAATACTAATTTTCTACTAAACAGTTATTCTATTAAACTGACTCCTAATGGCTTATTATTATTACCATAGATTAATGCATCTCTCAGCTCTCACCAGAGGAGTTTCTTTATGCAACAGATGGTGATTAACACAGAAACCCAGAACCGGCCAATGTGCAGAAAACAAGAGACTGCAGACTGCTTATCCCTGAATAGGAAACCTATATCAGACTTCTGCTTCCCAAGGCTCAGGAATCATCATAGAAGAGAGGGTGGAAAGATTGCAAGAGCCAGAGGTGGTAGATGACCACAAGGAAAGTTTTCCAGACAGCTGGGAACTTGCTCATATGAACTCACAGCAATAGACAGCATACACAAGTTCCATGCAAACTCAAAACAGAAAAAAAATCCTAGCATAGACTTGAGGACATGGGTAACAACTCCAGGCCCACAGAACAAAACTGTGTCAACAATGGCTACTGGGAGGGACAGCGCTAGTTTCTTTCAATGATGGGACTCTTGGTAAGTTAACCAGGCTCCAGTGATTGGACCCACACTGAAGCACATTTGGGAACACAAATTAGACTCTATAGGGCTTATTATACATGTAATAGAGTACATTATATTGGGCAGAGGACAGTAAGGGGAGGTGGAGAGAGGGGCGGGGATCAAACACCATTAAATTATACTGTATGAAAATCACAAAAATTCAATTTTAAAAAAGAATTGCAGCAATAAATAAATAAAGCAAAGGAATCCCAACTTTTGTTCTTATAAACTTAACATACAAAATTTTAACATATTATCCTGCTTCAAAAAATGGACAACAAATCTCAATTTCTTATTACAATGATTAAAGCTAAAATTCTGGACATTATTTTTGAAAGTTGCTGAACAAAATGTGAACTATTACATCTCGGATGCAAAACAATTCCATTGAATTTTGAAAAGAGGTACAGCCTTCATCCAGCAATTCTAATACATCCCATACAGATAAAGAAATATACATACAGGCATATAGATAAGGTTATCTGGTAAATAAATGTGCATGGTTGCCAAGAGCTAAAATAAGTATCAACAGGAAAGTGATTTAACTCAGACTCACTCATTAAATAGAATAAACAGAGCTATGGTTGATAACTTGGAGAAGTTTAGGAATATTGCCTATTTAGAAAATGCAAGAGCCCAGATAGCATAATACAGATTTCTGAAACACAATTCTACTAAAGTTTTCTCTGTGGGTGATTGTGTAGAGTACAGAAAACATGCAAAGGTTTATGCTGTCAGTGATTCTCAAACCTTAGCACACATCTAAATAACTTGAAGGTTTTCTACCTGCAGAATGTCTGGTTCATTCATTTCCAGCAAGTTTCCAGGTGGTACTGGCACCACTGAGAGCCACCATGGTAGGCGAGTCTTTTCACTACGCAGTACATGGGGGAGCAGAAAGAGAAGCGTCCCATTGGGAAGGACGAGAGAGGGTGGGCAGGTTTGTCCGAGGCGATAACAGGTTTCTCTATGATTCCATTTCGGGGGACATTGTGCGATATGGTGGGGGGAGTGTCCATTTGCAGAAACAAATTCCTTGAAAGTTCTAACAGATGTTCTTTCCCAAGTAGAACCACAAGTGTTCTTTACAATTTGACTGAGAAGAAAAGGAAAACTCTGGAATCAGCAACTTCTCAGGGAAGGGATTTTATCTTTTATCCATATATAAAGATAAAAACATTATGTAAAAGGAAGAAGAGAGGTAAGTAGAGCATAAAATTTTTAGAACTCTGAAATTACGATAAAAAGTTATCAAAAACATTCACCTTCAAAAAACACACAATTTAGCTCAAGAGTACAAAACCTCTTCTCTCATGATTCAATCAAATACACAGTAAGCAAAATGTCTCCTCTTGAGCTGTCCTTGCATTGTTTCCTACCTATTTTTCTGTATGGACTAGAAAACAAAAAAAAAAAAAACTGAAAATACTAAATGCAAAATCAAACAAAACAGAAATGGTGCCAAGACTTCCAGTGTGAGACTTTCAAACACCCACTGGAGTCAATTAATGAGATGGCTTTTTACTTTTCATGTGTATTTGATGTCTGATAGCAAGAACAAAAGAACTGTTGTCTTTATAATTACTTACATCCAATATGATTAATGATATTTATTTGCTACTCATGTGCATACCTATGTATTTATGCATTGTATGAAGAGATTCCATTTGTTTAACAAGACTTATTTTCCTGGACTCTAAAAGGAAAACAGTCCTTAATGACCAGATACATTTTTCATACATACATATATTGTATTTTGACCATATTCACCATTAAACCATGTTCATTCACCACCTCCCTCTTTTGCTCCCCACCCTCTCCCATTGGTCCCCTTCCTCAAAACTCTAAAACCAAATGGTCCAGGACATATACCCAAAGGAATCTAAGTCAGCACACAGCAGAGATGCCTACACATCCATGCGCACTGTGGCACTATTCACAATAGCCAAGATGTGGAATCAGTCTAGATGACATCAGCATGGCTCGATAAAGAAAATGTGGCATACAAAATGGAGTCTTAAAGTAAAGCCGTAAAGTAGAACAGCTGTAAAGTAGAACAAAATTAAGTGTTTTTCAGGACAGAACTGGAAATCAATATATTATGTAAAGCAAGCCAGACTCAGAAAGACAAGTGCACATGCTTGCTCTCATGGGCAGAAATCAGATTTTTTAAAATAATTAAGATTCTTAAGACAGAAAATAAATATCTTAGATTGGCTGCTCTAATTCTAACTGACATCTCGCCAGGCCCGCTGCTCTAATTCTAACTGACATCTCTCCAGGCCCGTACATTTTTGAGTTTCACCACCACATCTCCGCTAGATTAAAACTTACTACAATACCAACTGACCACTTGATGAAAACAAAGCCTAGACCACCAACCAGAGTCTACTGTTGAGAACAAACAGCCTGACTTTGCAGAGGTGCTCCTTCAGGGCCCTTCATGCACAGATTCAGGAAGCTGCTCCACTGCTGCAAACTGGATTTGCAACGCTCACATCCCAATGTTATGCAAATCAGCATTGAAAACACACTCAGCTGCCAACCCTGCTTCTCCTCTCATCTGATTATAGTCTGTTTTCTTCTAATAGTCAATCAATCAACTACCATACGTCACTGCGTTTAAAAATGAGAGTGAGTTTGTGGCTCAGTTAAGGAATATCCTGATACCCCTTAAGGCTAGGACAAAATCACCATTCTAAAGATGAGCAAACAGAAATAAAAACCCCAAAAGTCTACTGCAAACAAACCAGAGTCCATATTTCATTCTGAAACAGATTCCTAGGAGGACAGAAAAACCAGTTTGTGTTTGGTATTTTAAAAGAAAATACAAAAGATTACCTCTATAAAGCTGTGGGCACAAGAAGGACAGCATGGCATTAAAATGCTACATAGAAACTAAAAATAATAGAAGCTGAAACTCTGCTGGCAAGTAGGAAAAAAAGAGAACAGTCTAGAAGCATGCTTTCAGAATTCAACCCGCATCTATCCAAAAGACAAGGGGAAAACAACAGTAGAAAACACAAAGGAAGAAAGTTTTTTAAAAGAAAACAAAGTTTTCTTCATGGACCCAAGCAAAATAATGAGAATTTTAAAAATATATATTCACACCCATAGATTTTCTATAGTTATAAAGACATTTCTCTATCATCTTTAGAAAGAGTTCACCATGGTGATCAAAAGATAGAAAGACAGACATTTTAACAATAAGAATGTCACAAGAATTCATTCCAATCAGGTTATAGTCAAAGGAATTAAGAAATCACCAGTAAGACTGATCTGAGTGAGGTACCCTTTTCTGAGAAAGAAGTCAGAGAATCATTTCTACCAACATTCTCCCCTCTAGAATTACTGAATTGTACATATGACCTAATTTTCCCTAAGCAAATCTTATTAATTAAGTTATTTTTAAAAGACTATTGCAATGAAATTTTTGTAGGGCATTAGTAAAAAAAAGTTAAAATATTATTGTATAATTTATGACAGTGTCCTGTTAGATTATGGGTGCTTTGTAATTTGTAATTATGGGGTGGGGGTATCTTAAATTATATACTTGCCAGGGTTATTTTTTTCCAAAAGAACTAGTTAAAACAACTAAGATTGTCAAAATTACCTAAAAGCATCAAAATTAAGATATATTATATATCGTAGTGAACCAAACCAGTGTTACATCACTGAAACATTTAAAGGATTCTTGATAAAACTCAACACAGATACAGATGAACTAGAACAATACATATCACAATGTCAACAATGCTTACAACTCATGATCAGATTAAATGTGATTTTAAAGTACTGGGCTTATTATATTTCCAATTTGTACAGTATGTGTACAAATTACAACACATAGGAATAAGAAAAATATTAAGGTTTTATACAGCAAAATGTCATGAACTAGGAGAAATGAGGTGTGAAAACATGTGCCCTTTGGCAGCCACAGGGCATCGGTTCCAGATCTCTTGTGGATACCCAAATCCATGGATGTTCAGGTGCTTTACATAAAATGGTACAGTGTCTACATTAAAACCCACACACATCCTCCAGACACTTTCAGTCATCTCCAGATTATTTATTATATATGCTATCACACAAATGCTAGAGAAACAGTGGCTTACTTTACTTTTTAGAGAATAATGAGAAGAATAAAAAGTTTATAATCTGCGGTTAGCTGAATTCATGGATACAGAATCTACAGACACAGAGACACAGAAAAGCAACTGTATTTATCAAATCTCTGAAGACAGAAGGGCAGAGAGGAGCACTCCCCGCAAGACAGAGAAACAAACCGGAACAGCTTTTGTGTCTACACAGTATATATGCTGCTTAGTTAGTGGAAATTAATTTAAGACTAGTTTCCATGGTAACATCCCCTATTGACTTCTTCCGGATTGAGGCCAAATGTCCAGACTGGCTTAGGTCAGTCTCCATAAATGTTAAGTGAAAGAAGCCGGATATAGCACAGATACAGATACAGATACATCTGTTCTAGATACAGATATGAAGAGTGAGCTATGTGAAATATACTGAGTGCGTCTTACCTAATCTCAGACCCCATCAGTTATAATATACATTTTATATTCCACTAAAAATGTCATAATTTTTTTATTTACTAGAACTTTATGGTTATCAAATGAACTACTCTAAATTAATTCATACATAAGTTTCATCATGCGTCAAGAGGCTCTTTCCATGTCTTTCTGTGGACACAACAGTTTTGCCTTTTAATGCCATCTCACAGTGAAATCATTCTGAAAGCCACTATTCTGTGTAGTACAAACTGAAGTGACCAAGGTCTCAGATGAGCGGCAAACAATCTTCCAGGACACAGTGGGTACCAGAACACAGCTTCAGAAAGAAAAGGGGGACATGACACTTCAGAACTGATGGTATACTGATAATTTAATATAATAACTATAGAGGTGAGATTATGACTTATTTTCTCAATACTTTTCTGTGCTATTTATTATGTTCGAATCAGTGCAGGTTTTTTGTCTGTGAACACTCTCTTGGTTTTCTGAAATCGCATGTGCTAAGTGTACCAGCTCTTCTGCTTTGATGCTACTCAGGAGGTCTGTGTTCAAAGAAGCTACAACAGGAGGATGATCAGCCACAGGATTTCACAATTTTATATCATGATTAAGTTTGGGGATTTGTCTGTTTTCGGGGGGAGCAGGAAGGGATAAGTGCAGCCAAGGAGGAGGAAGTCACACATAACAGTAAGGCTGGAGAGGTTTTCCCAATTTAGCCTTGGGCCTGTTTTTTTATTATTATTATTATCTTTAATTATGGCTGGGCTCAGAGGACATTTTATATCCTGCAAAGCACAATCTAAGTGGAGAATTATAGATCCTTGAGTAATCCAGAAGGCAGCTTTTATATTATTCTGAAATCCATTCCTTTTATTATCTTGTCTTCCTCCAGAGAATAGTGTCTGCCTAGTGTGGAAGTCAGGGAGGAGGGTGCTAACTGAGTAGGGAGGGAAGGATGGTAGGAGACTATATTAATATTTTCATCAGTTGAGGTTTGTTCCAGCTCCTTAATATTCTGTTCTAAACCACAGTTTCACGCACATACACATCTATGCCCTCTGCTCAGGCCCATCTATACCAGCACAGCCCTTCCCAAGGAAGGAAGAAAGATGAGGCCATCCACCATTCTGTGAGAGAAGAGATGTTCAGGTCCCTATTGCACCAGAACTGTTCTCAGAAATAACCCAGAAGGAAAGTCTGACCAAGACGCTCATAGAACATCTCTGTCCCCTAGTGAGTCACCACTTCCACACACATCTTCACTTGCCCTCTAAATTTCTGTTTTACACTTTAAATTAATACAGTTATCACAAAGGCATAATTCTAAAAAAATGCACACTTTTTACTATTCCTAGAAAATTATCACAAAATGGTATATTCAAAAATCATTCATAAAGTGAACCAAGTGCCTGAGTCCAGAAATTATACAGCTAAAATAAATTACTGAGTGAAAGATAATTAAGGCCTAGACTGTAGAAACAGGAGCCAGTCCATAAAAGACTCCATGCAAACACAGGAACTGAACAGTAATGTTCCATGTGCTGTGTTGTTGTTATTGTGACACTATGTAGACCTGACTGGCCTGGAACTCACCATATAGACCAGGCTGGCCTAATTCACAAAGATGGATCCTGTCCCTGCCTTCTGAGTACTGGAATTAAAGGCATGTACCACCATGCCTGGTCACTCCATGTGTTTTTAAAAAGTCTCAACTTAATAGTAAGCAAAATATTCTCCCCACTCCAGACACAAGGTTTCTAAAGGAAAAGCTATTTGGACCTAAAGCCCAATGCTTAGGGACTTACATAAAGAGGCACTTCACTGCAGCTCAGCTCCATGTTTCCCGCATCTGCAATGAAAATAAGAGCAGTTAGGGTAGGAGGCCTGTCACCTGTCCGAAGAGCCCTCTGTGGCTCACTGTCCAGATAGTAATATTGTGATAGAAGCAGTAAAGTAATTAAGAAAGTTTCAGAGATATAAAGAGAATTAAAGGGGAGTTAGTTATTAATCAGTGGCAATGTGCTTGCCTAACACATACCAGGTGCTGGAGTCTATTTCCAGCACACCCCTAAAAAAGGAATGCCGAAAACAGACACTATATAATACATTCTCCCCCGGCAAACAGGATGGAAGCCCCTCAAAAAATAAAATTCAGCAATTTGACCTCTAAGTACCCAAAAGAACTGAAAGCAGGGACTCAAATATATTATTTAACATGCATGTACAGAGCAGCCCTATTCACAACAGTCAAAGTGGGGAAACAATTCATCAACCTTTGAATAGTCAATCAAAATGGGGCAGATAGATGCAATGGAATATTATTCGGTAGTAATATTCTGCCATGTACTACAACATGGATGAGCCCAAAAGACATTACACTAAGAGAAATAAGCCAATCACAAAAGTAAAATACTGCATAATTCCACATACATGAAGTGCTTATATAGTCAAATTCACGGAGACAACAGAATAAAGGTTACCAAGAACTGGAACTGCTGTTTTAATAGATGCACAGTTTCTACATGGGAAGATTTTTAAAGTCCTGAAAATGGACGCTAATAATGCTGCAGAGTGTAAGTGTGATTAATGCAGCTGAATCACATATTCAAAAATGTCCAAATAGGATCTGTATATGCACTTATGTATATTTTACCACAACAAAAAAGCGTAGCAAGTTCATTATGCCACATGTAGCCATTATGTCAGGCAAAATAAAAATAGCTTCAAATATATATTCAAATTATACACATGTATGATATAGATGTGTGATAAATATAAATATACAAATAAAAATACATAAATATCTTCACTCCACCTTTATTCTTTTCCAGTAGTTTCCACACATAAGCAAAGCCTACCACCTCAGACATCTTCTGACTGCTCCAGAATAAGAGTATTTCAGAAAGCCATGGAGGGGCAACAAAAACATGAAAAGTCTTGCTATAATTCACCACTTGTCTCAGAGGCTACTACAAGGTCACAGTCTACTTTTGTCCAGATGACACAGATGACACAAGACTGTTCTAATGCCTCTCTGATACAGTGGCCAAAGATTCTAGCCACATGATCACTGTGGGCATGTAGCCCTCTGGCATGCTAAACAACTTCCTTGCCAGTTGTAGGCACCTCCATCTGCCTCTGCCTGTGCCTGCCCCTTTAAAAACAGCAGACAGAGGTATCTATAAACAGATGGCTGAACATATGCAATGTGGCACATACATACAATGGAATGTCATTCCATCTGAAAAAGGAAGGAACTTCTAACACATGCCACAGCCTGGATGAATCTCATCAACACGTCTGCAGTGAAATGAGCCAGACAGGAAGAGCAATACTGTGTGATTCCAGTAATATGGAATATCTAGAGTCGAAGGTGATTTCTGGGAGCATGAAGGGGAGACTTTCTTATTTAAAGGATTTTAATGCAAGCAGAGTTTCAATTTCTGCCCAAAATGAATGTGCTTAGCATTCCTAAACTACACACTGGAAAATGGTTAAGATGGCAGTATGTGGATGGATAGATAGATAGATAGATAGATAGATATCATATATGTATATATCAATCTCAGGTTTCATATATTTATCAGGTTAGGTGTGGTGGCATATACTTTTAGTCCCAGTACTCAGGAAGCAGAGGTAGGAGGATCTCTGTGAATGCAAGGCCAGCCTGGTCTACACAGCAACGTCTAGACCAGTCAGGGATATATAAGGAGACTCTGTCCCATTGGAAGAAAAAATAAAGAAGAAAATAGTGCCCAGGCACTGGCTTTTGATTAAAAATAAAAGACCCAACATCACTCATTGAACATCTACTCTGTGGTCATGATTGTGTCAAAGGTGAGAGAAAGTGGTCTACCCTGACCCCTCCAGGAGCTCCAGATGAGCAAGAGACAGCTAAAAAGTAAAGAATGATCCCCATGGAAATTCTGAATCAGACGAACAAGGGACCTCATTACTGTCCCCTGCAGTTGCACCCACGCACATACCCCGCATACATCAACTAAGGGCTCTACTCATAAAGCACAGCCTGGCTCTGAGTCCTGGGTCACAGTTCCACTCCACTATACACTTCTGGGGACTTCTAAGAAGGTAAGCAATCTGAATGGTAACATTTAGCAACTAATTTCCAGAGGATGCACTTGGCAAGAAAGAGACTATGAAAAGAACTCTTTTTATTTATTTTGTCAACAGCCACTTAAATTGTGTCCTACTACTTCATCCACATGTTGGTGCAGAAGCCTCCCAGGTCACAAGTCACAGGAGTATCTTGAGAGACAACCATAATGAGGGTGGGGGTGGGGTGGGGTGGGATGGGGTGGTACAAGGCCAAGAGCCTAACAGCACAGTGCTTCTCAATCTCTGTTCTCAACATAACGTGCCCTGGCAAGCTCACGTGAACCCACTGGAATGGGCTCCTTGATAATAAGTAATTTCCAGAAAAACTAATTTCACAAGCTAGATCACTGGCTTCTAGAGCCTGGGAAAGAAGCTTCATGTGAAAGATAATACTAACCAGAGTATGACAGAATGGTCCCCATATGAAGTCCTATGACAAAGTCCCAGCCATGCCAGCAAATAAAAAGAATGCAGAACTCAAGACTGACAAGTAGAGAGCCTACAAACTCCAGATTAGCAAGACAGTGCTTTAAAAGGTCAATCCGCGTCCACTCTCATAGACCCTCAGTCTCACAGGATCTGCTGTACCCCAAGACACCAGCAGCTCTCCATCTTGCCATGTTTATTGTCAGGCCATATGCAATTCCATGGTCCAGATGAAGATAAAGGTAAGATTTCTATTTAACATCAAAGAGAATGCATTGCCATGATGATTTTGATGGTTTAAGGAATAGAGAGACATTTTTTTAAACTAAAATGCATGTATTTGTTCATGATTAAAATGGTTGAAGACCCATGCATCAAAACAAATTAAATGGGTTGAAGGTTTTGTTATGTACTTGGATGAAAATATAGGTGTTTTTCCAAAACTCAGCTTATGATATTTGCTAGATTTTTTCTTTAATGGGGATCAAACTCTGATCTTTTAATGGAGATCAGGCTCTGAGCATCTAGGCAGACAGGCCACCATTGAGATGTACATCTCTAGGCCTTGGTTTCTCGAGACAGGGTCTCAATAATGAAGCCTAGGCTGACCTTGAACTCATCATTCTCCTGACTCAGTCTCCCAAGTGCTTCAGTTGCAGGCGTGCCTCACCACCTCTGGCACTAGATTTTGTTTGGTAGTAATATTCCAGAAAAAGAATTGATCCAGATGGAACTGGAAGGGGGCTAAGAGAGGGTGGGGTAATCATGACCAAAACATACAGAAACATATATGAAATTTAAAAAATAATGGCAAAATATGTTTAAAATATGTATATATCAAAAAAAATTAAAAGATAACACCTTTGGTGAGAATGTGAAGCGATCAGATGAAGGGTTTATTTCTCTGTTTTGGTTGTATGGTGAGGGTCTCCATGTACATGTATGTGTGGGTGTGCAGAGGTCAGAGTCTTCCTCTATTACTCTCCACCTCATTCTTTTGAAACAGGGTGACCAGGAAGTCCCCAGGTCCCACCTGTCACCATTCCCAGTGCTAGTGTTACAGGCACATGCAGCTATGGCTGCCTTTTTACTTGGGTGCTGAAGATTTGAACTCAGGTCCTAACAGTTGCATAGCAAGTGCTTTTACCCACTGAGCCATCTCCCCAGCTTAAGAACTTTTAGAACATTGCACATGAGATTTATTCACCTTGTCATTTGTGGCTAAGACACTACAATGAAGAACTTAAAGCCAAAAGCACAGAGAAGTCTGTGGGGCTTTAGCCAGTCAACACAGCTAATTTCAATGTGGTCAGATCTTTACAACATTATATCTTCTATAATGAGACAAGAAATCCCATTTTAAAAAAATCACCACATTGAGAGGCACACTAGTTATGTTGTGGTATAGTGCTTTTTTAAAAAAGTTGTCCAACAAACATGGACTACATAATTTTCTCTGACAAATATAGAAGTATTCTACATGTGCTGGAATTTCTGAGGCGGAAGGTATCTGTTTATATCAGAGGCTTTCTTCTGATATAAAATTTTAAAATCCATTTTTTCTTTGTCAAATCAATAGCCTGTCCCTTCCACCCTTCAAGAAAGAAGTGACACATTAATGAGTCAAAAAAGAAAATGCGTTTCAAAAGACTACAGATAGCAGATGCCACAGGAAGAACACTTTCAAGACTGCCTATGTGTCCACAGTTTTGTGACTCTGTTGCAAAGCATTTTTTAAGTTTGCTTCTTATGGGAGCCCTCGCCTCTCTATTCTGCAATAGCTTTGTAAACCGTGTTTTAAATTTTCCCATGGAAGCACTTCCTGTCATGGTTTCTTTGTTTGTTTGTTATATGCAACAACTCCTGACAGACTGCAATCAGGGAAGAGCATGATTTCTTTGCCAGCCACATTTAAGCAAGACACCTTTGCATAATCGTGGGTGGGCATGAAACCTAGGTCCCTCCACCTGAGGTGCAAGTCTTCGACTAGAGTCTCACAGGGAAGCATCTTCCTCAGCCCTTAAACACTTGAAAACCAATTTCAAAGTAAACAGAAATGAGAATCAAACATTCAAGCAGAAATTCAACAAAGACTTAAAAGCATTAAACTGACATTTTATACCGGTGATTTTAGGGAATAATAAACAGAATTCATAGAAAAATTTTACCACCAGATTTAATCTTTACAAATTCTTCATTTTGTAACAGCTGTGGACATACACGGTTATACTGATGTGGTTTAAAAGTAAAAACATAAATACATTAAATACGATACATGCTAACATTTTTTTAAATAAGGGCACATGGTAGCAGTTTTTTAAATCTGCTCTGCAAAGCAGGCCCCTCTGCCATTCTCCAGACCATGCACACTCTTCTAGTAGCATCCCTTCTCTCTCTCAAGGCGAGCATGGCAGATGGGAGAACGTGGAATTCTTAGGTACCTGTGATCTGCACTCCATCCAGTATGAAGTGCACTATCATCCGGCACTGTGAAAAGCCTGCTTTCACCACACGTTACTTATCAGTCTACCTAAGACTGAGTGAGCCAAAGAACTGTATCAGATTTGATCCTAGCCAAAAGGTGAGCCATCCAGGGCCAGACAATGTGTTATTGACCTTTTACCTTTTGTTTAATAACTGATATCTTATTCCTACCTTCTCTGCCTTTTCACCATCTTTCAGTATAGGAATTTAAAAGCAACTTTGATCAGTATCGTGCTTGCCAGACTAACCTCTTTTCACTCCTTGACCAAAATAACTAAAACTAAAATAAATGCCATTATTTTTGAAAACTGAGTTTGGTCATTTTAATTCTTTAGAATTGCTTCAGTTTGAATGTCCGGTTCTTACCACTTGAAATTGTTTTTCTGTTTTCTGTTTTTAAATCTTTATATGTGTATGCCTGTGTGTGTGTGTGTGTATGCATATGGAGTTCACATGTTCGTGTATCTGAACAAGGGTGCATGCATATGATGTACATATGGACATCTGAGGACAACTTCAGGTATTGATCCTCACCTTCTACCTTTCTTGAGACAAGGTCTCTGGATGCTTTTTTGTTTGTTTGTTTTATTATTTTTAATATTTTTTGTGTATGAGTGTATTGCCTACATGTATGTAAGTGCACCCATGTCGTGTAGTGCAAGAGAAAGTCAGATTCCCCTGGAAATGGAATTACCAACAGCTGTTAGGCACCATGTGGGTGCTGGGAATTAAACCCAGGTCCTCTACAAGAGTAGTCAGTCAGTGCTCTTAACCTCTGAGCCGTCTCTCCAGCCCTGCCCGTTTGTTTTCACTGTATAAGCCAGGCCAGATGACTGTCAAGCTTCCAGGGACTCTCTTGTCTCTGCTTCCCATCTCCCCATTGGAGCTCTGAAATTGAGTTCTAGGGAGTCACACTAGACGGCAAGCACTTCACCCACTTAACCATCTCCCCAACCCTGAAATTTGGGAGTTGTGTTTAGTCCTTCCAGTTCAGTACATGAAGGAGTTACACTAGTCCAGCTTAAAAAGCAGACCCCACACTGTTACACTATAAAAGAGAATGAGGCTTTTAAACTTGTAACAAGGGACAGAAGGGAAATTCTACTCCTTGCAAGGAAATCCTCACTTCAGCTTTAGAGAGCCACAAGCACTTAAATCTTTAAAGCTGATCCTCCTGAGCCAGTACAGGCTCTATCAGGAACTGGCAGACATTTTTGTACTGGTCGTCCTGTAGCTGAATTACTTCATATTCTGGATGCTCAACTGCAGTACCATTGCAGGCAAATCTCTTCTTAAATGCCTTCACTAGTTTCTTTTCATTGTAATCATCCTGCTGTTTCTCTACTGAATTCTTATATGAATGTAACCCTCAGTGCCAGCAAGAAGCAGGTCAACACCCTTACTTGCATTAGGTCAAAAGACAGGAGGTTGGATCGCAGTCCTATGGTTCCTTTTCCTGGGTGGAAAGAGCCTGCTGAAGGCGGGGAAAGGTGGCAAATGAGGGACAGAGCAGGCATGAAGGGGAGGAGCTGAGTCCTCCACAGCAGCTCACGTGACTGTGGATGAAATTGGTTTTAAAGTATTTCGTGGCTGAAGAAGGCACTTCACACTACTATACATAAACTCTGGTGGAGTTTATTGGAATTCTCTAGATGAGTTGTGAAGAAAGTAATATGGAGAAAATATGATCTGCCCAGTACAACTGTCAAACTTCAAACTGGATAACGTCTTATTTTGCTTTGAATTTTCCCCAACTGAATTCCTCTTTCACGGGAAGAAGCACTAAGTTCGATGCTTCCTGCAGAGATGCATGGCTAAACTATGCTCAGTCTCCTTCTACACTAATAATCAAACAGATCTGTGTTTGTCAGGCAATTACCACTGCCCATGACCTTCAGCTTCTTGATATACAAATGTCATGCTTCCCTTTTCCCAAGGCTTGACTCTTCCTCCTAGAACTTCTAAATGTTTTACATTTAAGTGCTTTAAAAATCACACTACAGTTTCTAAAAATGTTTCCTGGGAAAATATTTCTAAAACCTTGCTGGCAGATGCCAGGGAACGGTATATGTCTTACCACCCAGTCACATTGTTTGTGTTTGTCTCCAAAAAGGGAAACAAATCTTACAAATGAAATACTAAGATATGCTTATATAATGAAGACTATAGGCTATATCAGAAAAGCTTTGATTACCAGTTAACTCTAAAGGAAAATATTAGAACATTTTAAGTTAGCTAAATCTTTATAATTAAGAAAAGTAAATAAAACATTGAACTTTGCAGAAAAAATATCAGTTCTGGACTTTATGAAATTCTAGGTTTCTTACATTTGTACTTTTAAATTAAATACTCTAATACATGGGCTTGAGAGATGGCTCAACGCTTAAGAGCAGTGACTGCTCTTGCAGAGAACCCAGGTTCAATTCCCACTACCGACATGATGGCTAACAACCATCAATAATTCCAGTTCCAAGGGATTCAGCACCTTTTTCTGACCTCCATGGGCACTGCGTGACATAGGTGCACTTATACACAGACAGGCACTACACTCATACACATAAAATGAAAATAATAAATAAAATATTCTAAAACAGAATGGATCTAAATCCATGACTTTAATTTTGCTCCTTAATCTGCTAATAATCATGTCTTACATGCCTTTTATGAAGCCTGTAACAGGTAAGGTTCAAAGAATACTTATCACTACTAAACATTAATAACTATACTATCAAATTACACTAAATGTTCTATAAACATCATCTCACCCAGCACTCAGAAGGCAGAAGCAGGCAGAGCTCTATGAGATTGAGGCCAGCCTGGTCTACATAGTGAGTTCCAGGCCATGTGGCTATGGGAAGACCCTGTCTCATAGTAGCCTGGAGAAGAATAAAACTTAAACATGAAAACATTCAACGCTAAACTTACAATTGAGCTCCAGATAAGCAACACCCTCCCTGCGCCTCCTCTGCCCCTTCCCTCTACTCAAGTATTCTGTCTCTGCAGAAAATCAGATTTTTTTTATAGCTTGTTTACAAGCTTTAGTTTCACTATGATTTCTAAATTGTGTAAGTTAAATATAAATCCATTTTTAAAATTTCAAAAGCTTTTAAAGGCATATTTTTTAAAATTGAAAATAAAGCATCATTGGAGAACTGCTTAAGTTTTTTATAGATAAGCTACTGATCAATAAGAATGTGACAGAAACCCATTAGCAAGTGACACAGAAAAATCATGAGAAGACAGGGCCTTCAAATATAAAAATTTTAATACAAAAAAATAAACCTCCCCTTCCGTGAGAAAATAGAAGAGCTACTGTATTTAATAAAGTGATTTTCATAATAATTTTTTGAAAATTAAATACAGCAGCATAGAGCTTACAGTGTATAATCAATCAATATTGGCAAAAAAATGCATACTCCCTTCTCAATTACACACACACACACACACACACACACACACACACACAGAGTTCACTCTGATTATTGTCTGAGTTAGCTCAAAGTTTAAAATGGCAGTTTGGTTGAGGGCTGGAGACATGAGTCAGCGGTTAAGAACACTGGCCACTCTTGCAGAGGACATGGGTTCAGTTCCCAGCACCCACATGGTGGCTCACAGCCATCCTAACTCCAGTTCCAGGGGATCTGACATCCTCTGCTGACCTCTATGAGCACTGCACAGATGGATCCACTTACATACATTCAGACACAACCCTCATACATACTGAAAAACAAAAATAATCCATTAAACAATGGCTGTTTGCATAAGGTCACACAGCAAATGACAGAGTTGGTGCCCAACACAACTGTGACACTAAATGGAGAAGGGATAGACAGTATGACCTGGGAGGCGAGGACAAGTCTCAGAAAAAGTCTTTGATGCTAGCACAATGGAAATAGGTAAAGGAGAGAGCATTTAAAGAGGAACCTAGGCCAGGCATGGTGGCACACACCTTTAATCCCAGCATTTGAGAGGCAGAAGCAGGCAGAGTTCTGTGAGATCAAAGCCAGCATGGTCTACATAGAGAGTCCCAGGCCAGGCCAGCTTGGGCTACAGGGAGACTCTATCTCAAAAATAAGTAAATAATAAACAAACATGAGCCTACTCTTGAATAGACAATACTGTCTACAAAGATCTGTTTCAGACTAAAACAATCTACCTGAGTTATGACAGTCTCAGCACCATTAAGTGAAAAGTTGAATTATTTGGTAAACTCAGTGGGAGATGCCCGAAGATTAGAAGCAAACAACACAATAACTATTCAATAGGATCTCATTAATGCATCCCCAGTAATGGGGAGGGTGGGGGTGGGGAGGAAGAAGGAGAGAGCCAGTCAGTCTGAAGGAGTGCAGCCTAAATTAGAGGATGTCTGTAAACTACAAAGAGGATCATGAGTTGGCTGTTAACAGAATGTTCCGCCAAGCCTGTCACACTCATTTGTATTTCTCAGGATATATTTGCACATAGACAAAGTGGTTTAAGCCCTTTAAAAGCTTTTTCCAAAACTACTGAACTTTTACTGATGCTATGAGTCTCTGTAGTGTGCTGTTCATAGTCAACACAAAGCTCAATTATCACTCAAGCATGCTGGGCAAGATACAACCTATCAAAGTTTTAATTCCCTGCTTAGCAATAAATCTCCAAGGTACCTCTTCAACATTCAGAACCAGCTCACTGTCACACATTTTGTGCGAAGCACTCTGATGATGTCTTGGGAGGGACACTAAACCATAAGAAGACACTACTCTTCTCAAGGTGCTCATAGCTTGGTCCAGATGAAGCAGAAATGGGACCAGAGACCAGGGAGAAGGTGATAGTCCAAGACAAGCATGAAGAGACAAGGGAGATCCTTAAATGGAATGGGTTTCAACATGAAGACAGGATTGACACAGATTTAAGAGTTCAAGAGGCTTAAGCCAGAAGGAACAGCATTGACCTCCTATGTTTATATGTAATCCATCCTAAAACACACCTATTATGTCCGTGACAAAAGGAGAAGGGACTTTGACTGAGGAGATGGCTTGTCAGTAAAGTGCTTATCATACAAGCATGAGAACCTGAGTTCAGATTCCCAGCACTTACATTAAAAAAAAAAAAAATCAGGGGCAGTCAGGCATGGTCGCAAACACCTTTAATCCCAGCACTCAGGAAGCAGAGGCAGGTGGAGCCTATGAGATAGAGGCCAGCCTGGTCTATGTAGCAAGTTCCAGGGCAGCTGGGGCTACAGGGAGACCCTGTCTCAAACAAACAAAAGTCAGGGGTGGTGTGCCTATAATCCCTACACTGAGGGGTGCAGGGGTAGAGACACAGGATCTCCGGGGTTTGTTGGCCAATTAATACTGCTGAATCAACAAGCTCCCAGTTCAGTGAGAGACCCTGTCTCAAAAAATAAGGTGGAAAGCAACAAAGATTTTGATGTCATCAACCACTGGCCTCCACATGCACATGCATGTGTGCACACACAAAAATACACAAATGAGTAAATAATAAATAAATGACATAAGGAACTTAAGCGGGAAGAGTTCTTTGATGGAGACCTAACAATGCTCCTAACTACATGCTACCTTTGTATCCAAATTCAGCACATACATCCCAGGTTTCCTTTCTGAGCTCTCCTCTGCTTTCCCCTGCAAGAGATACAATAGATTATCAAGTTCAATGAAGGCTCTGATACTGACAGTTCTGTGCTCCGGCACAGCTAATGATCAGATCATCTCAGGACTTGTCACCAGTATCTCATTTCTATTTGCTTACTTTCAATCCATTTTTATAAAGGTAAAGACAGAAAAGGAGCAAGCTACACAGGGTCCTGCTATTAAAAATGAGTTGGCAGGTATGAAAGTCCCAAAGTTCATTCATTTGCTGATGCCTAAAAGTCTGGATTCAGTACAAGAAAGACTGTTCTATACACTGTGACTGTAGCCACTTTAATGTCTCCCAGAGAGGACAAAGAACACCTTACTGTGAGGGAGCACTTGTGTTAGGTCCTAGATTGGCTTCACTAGGAAGCTTATTCAACTCACAATTATTTGATAACCTCTAAGGTTTTTTCCTTTTTCATTAATGAAAAGGAAGATACCTCTTCCTGGAGTCTAATTAGAATTTCTAGAAATTAACACATGAATTAAATCATGAGCTCCTAATGTGTGGTCTATGGATGGACTTCTAGAGTCCATGAACTCTGCAATTAGATGTAAGATTTTATGTACACACGTACTTTTCTGACAAGAGTTTAGAGCTTACATCAAGTTCTCGAGGGACCATTAAGACAGGGGGAAAAAAACGGTAGGAGCTATATTCGAATTATGTAAGGTACCAAAATTAATTTCTTGCTTTGCAAGCTCTCATATAAAGAGAATGAACGGATATCATATAGGTTAGGAGAAAATATGGCCGAACTCATACCTGACAAAGAGCTTCCAAACAATTAGGTTAGAAATGCAAAAAAGAAATAAACATTTCACTGTGGGGAGTACACAGCTGGCAAACAGACTTGTGAAGAGACGTTCAGTACTATTAGGCATTAGCAGCATGCAAATGCAAACTACAATGAGATTAGCCCCTGCCATTCAAAATGGCTGAAACAAAAAGAGCACATCACCATGCGCTGGAGAGGACCGGGAACCAGGCTGCTCTCACCTTGCTAGCAGGATAGGAAAGGATACAGGCCCTGTGGGAAACACTGAGGGGATTCTTAACAACTGAGCACATAAGTACCACTGGAAACAGAATATCTGAGCTTTCTATTGCAGTGCTAAAATACTGACCAAAACCAATTTGAGAGTGAAAGGGTTTGTTTCATTTTACTATGCTTCCATAGTCCATCTTTAAGGGAAGTCAGGCAGGAACCTGGAGGCAGAAATGTAAGCACAGACCACAGAGGAATGCTGCTTACTGGCTTGTGCTCAGCCTGTTTTCTTATAAAACCTAGGACCACCTGTCCAGGGTGGCACCACCCACAGTGGGCTGGGCCTTCCCACATCACTCAACAATCAAGAAGACCTCTCATAGACATACCCACAGGCCAATCCAACAGAAGAAATTCCCCAGCTGAGGTTTCCTCTACCCAGATGTGTCAAATTGGTAACTGAAGTCAACTAAGACACCGCACTAATGATATTTCCCTCTGGAGAAATAAAAATTGACATTCACACTGGAACCTAAACACACTCATTCACAGCAGCCCCACACCAGAAGCTCCCCAGAAGTCCTTCAATAGATTCATTGTTAAAACTCTGGAACACACAGAGATAGGCAGATAGACACATAGCACAGTGATGTGTAACAGGCCTCCTCAATTTGGGGGTCTGCATCCACATATCCTACCAACCACAGACTGAATATGCAGCTCAGCCTACAATGTTTGTAATCTGAACTAAACTTGTACAGATCATTTTTTCTCATTAGTCCCCAACAATACAGTATTATTTACATAGCACTTGCTTTTTTTAGGTATTATAAGTAACCCACGGAAGAGTTACAGCACATGGGAGGACAGGCATAGGTTATATGCCAATAAAATGCCATCTCTACAATGGATATGAACATCCCCCGATTTGAGTATCCAAACCACAACCACAGGAGGTTCTGGAACCAATGCCCCACTGATTCAGAGAAAAAAAACAACCACAGGCTATCTACCAATAAAAAGAAGGAAAGCAGTATATATAAAGCTTCAGAAAGTTATGTTGAGTGATAAAAGCCAACTCCAAAAGGTGGCAAACTGTGTAATTCCATATATAACATTTTATAGATGAAAATGAAAAGGTTCAAAGAAGGACAGATTAGTGACTACCAGAAGTTAAAAAACAGTGGTAGCAGAGCTGGAGAGAGAGCACAGCAGTTAAGAGCACTGGCTGTTCTTGCAGGAGACGCAAGTTCAAATCCCAGCACCCACATGGCAGCTAACAACCGTCCATAACTCCAGTTCCAGGGGATCCGACGCCCTCTTCTGGCCTCCTCGGGCATCACACAACATGATGCACTTACAAACATGCACGCAAGACACTCACACACATAAAATAAAAATAAAACAATGATAATAAAATTAATTAATTAATTTTAAAAACAGCAGTAGAGATGAGGCAGTAAGACAGTAACTGTGATTATAAAAGGAAAATCATGGTTGAGGTTTTAACTATTTTAGCCATTCTGTGTCTTGGCATCATGGTAGGCACATGAACTTACACAAGTGACAAAATGACACAAAAATTCAAAAACATACATGATGATGCCTCAAGGTAAAATGAGACACCTGAATAAGGTAGATAAAATATATCCATGTCTATGCTGGTTGAGATATTAATAATACAGGTTTGTACAACATTAGCCTAGAGAAAAATTGAGTAGGGTATACAGAGTACCTCCTATTGTTTCTTACAACTGCATGGGAATTCATAATTGTCTCAATAAAAATTCCAATTAAAACAAGCTCACCAGACCTGATGCATGCTAATCAGTTTTCTCCCTTTTGAGGTAGCTAGGATCGGAAGCACTTTTTCCTCTCACATTTCTTTGTGCTGTTGTCATTACTTAAAGCATGTTTTAGAATCTCTTTCACTGTATGTGCCCTTTTTATAATCATCTTGTGTGTCAGTAAGTCTTTATCCTTGAAGAATGAATATGAATTTTTGAAATATCAAAAGTCATTCAAATTCAGCCTCAGTAGTAATATGCATAAACTAAGTAAGAAATGCTACTTACGGGCAAAAACAAAGTAACTGTTAAGTCATGAAAACTGGTTTTCCTTTTTGAAATCCTTAAGATTTTGAGGTCCAAGAGAACAATTACATTCATCTTGCTGAAACCCACTTAAAGAGGCAGCAGGAAGCCACAGAAGAGCTTCGAGTGGGGCAGGAACTTCCCTAAAGTGGTATTTCCACAATACTGACCCAAAGACTGCTGAAGAGACTGGAAAGAAGTGACAGTTGAGGCATAGAAGAGTCAGGGGCATCCTCCTGCTTCTCAGATGACCTTCTCGACAGATATGGGCCCTTAGAAGTTAACAGAGTTGACTGACAACTCGGGGAAGATAGCCACACCTCCCCCAACCTCTCATCTGTATTTCAGGCAATCTTGGTTGTGTGTGACAAACTTCTTGCTTTCTTGTCCCCACTAAGACCTCCTATAATCTTTATAGGGATTCGAGATTACTCCCTCACCCAAAAAAGTTGAGAAATTCTTCAACTGGAACTGTTAATAACTATACCCAATTCTGGATCCTAAAATAAATGGAGCAAAGTATGAACCTGGAGAAAGTCTACAACAGTGTTTTAACACTAAGAAGTATGACTGGTTTCTAAATGTTTAGTTGGGCAGTTATTCATTACTGCCCATGACTTGTACTAGATATAAACAAAGCAGCCACAAAAAGTCTCTCCCTTTAAGAACCTTTCAGAATATTTGAAAGGACGGATATGCACATGTGAAATAGGTAAATAACGACCGAAAGGAATAGACAAACACCAAAGCTAATATAAACATTCACTTGCTCTACAAATATTTGCTGAGTGCCTATTATATACTAGATTCTGAGATGAACCCTATCCTGTTAGCCTGGTCAGAGGGGGAAAATAATGAAGCTTCAGTATGTGTGCGAAGACAGTAAGAACATAGATACAGAAACACACAAGTCAGTCAGCGGTGGAGGTAACAGGCATGGCCTCCCAAGAACACGCAGCCTAAGCTGGCTTTTAAAGAATGTTGTGGCTTTTACATAGGATCATTCCTACCCAGAAAGGCTTGGAAAATGGGGGTAGGGAGCTTTCGTTGTTCTCAAACTGACTGAGTTGGTGATGTTAGGGAAGAAAAGGAAGAAGACAAGAGTTGCTACTGGCTTTAACACCTCTGCACCAAGGACATCAAGCGTCCTATTATATCAGACATGAATAGGTGTCCCACTCCCAAGTGCTGACAGTGAATCTTGTAGGAAATCATTGAAATAAATTTGCCAAGAAGACCACAAAAGAGGAGATACTCCAGGCAGAAGAAATGGACACAAGAACTTGGAAGCACAGAGAACTATTCATGGAGCTACAAAGACCTCCAGAGCACACAAGAAATATGTGCACTAAGACAAGCAGGAAACAAGAAGACGTTCCTTGGTCTCCAATGATGTGATGCGAAGAGCACGAATATCAAGCAGGTGAGGAGCTTTTTAAGGTGGTAAAAGTGACAGAAATTGTACTTTACAGAGATCTCTATGGTGGTCAGTGTGAGATGGACTGAGAGGGAAGAAAGACCAAAGTCTGGACAAGCAGGGGAGAGACACTGCTGTCCTTCAGCGAGAGACACTGTGATCCCTCAGTGAGAGACACTGCGATCCCTCAGTGAGAGACACTGCGATCCCTCAGTGAGAGACACTGCGATCCCTCAGTGAGAGACACTACGATCCCTCAGTGAGAGACACTGCGATCCCTCAGTGAGAGACACTGCGATCCCTCAGTGAGAGACACTGTGATCCCTCAGTGAGAGACACTGCTGTCCTTCAGTGAGAGACATCGCTGTCCTTCAGATGAATGTCTTGAGTGCTGAACGAAAGCGATGGCATAGGATGAGCAGAGATTAATCTAGAAACATGTAAGAGAGAAAATGGACAGTGTTCATGCAAGCTAGTTGGAGTGGGGGAAAGGTCCTGGAAGAATTTAAGGTGACTCCCAGAGCCTGGGGTGGGAAACTGTGTGAGCAGCAGCACTGGCCAAGATACAGACGCAGAGAGTTGAAGAAACAGACGCTGTCGTGACTGACGGCCACCACTCCCCAGTGGTCCCTAGAACCCACACAAACACGGATACACTAAGGATAATTTTTGGAATTTAAGATTAAAGCAGAAAAATTTTCCTTCTTCCATTAAATATTATAAATTTCCACGAATTCCAAAAAATTCAACTAACAAATGAAGCATTTTTCTAAAATCAACCTGAAGGGCTAGGTATTAGCTTGGTGGTAGCGTGTTTGCTGAGTGTGCACAGACCTGGCATTGATCTATAGCACTGAAAGATAATCCTGAATATTACAAGTATATAATATATAAGGCCCTGCCCTTGAAAAGTTTACAGACAAGTCCAAACACATGTACTGTTAGCAATAATATTAGGCTACTTCCAACATCCCAGGAAAGTAACAACAATTAACTACATAATAATATCTTTGGTGTAATCCCCTAGAAATGTAGTATATAATTTTCTATTTTCAAAAATGATCTACTATATGTCTCCCAGTAACCTGACCAGACTCTAAGAGATAGACCCACACAAACCCAAGAGCACTCTTGGACACACAGACTAGACTCAATGGACCTTTTTTTTTTAAAATAATAATAATAATAATAACAGAGGACATGAAGGGGGTAGTAAGGCGGGGTGGAGAAATGATCAAAATACATTGTATGAAATTCTCAAATCAATAAAAATATTCTTAAATGATCAATTGATAAAATTTCTAAATAACTTACATAAATAACTCATTTTAAGTAAAATGTAAAAGCAATATTAATCTTATGATGATACATCAAAATACTGTGGAAAAAAATTACAATGTGTAACTGGCACAAATTCCACCTGGATGAATTGTTTTATTGTATGGCATAAAAGTCTTCGTTGGTATTACACACCAACAAAGCAAAGAAAAAAGGCTTTGTCTTTTCAGGCAGTCTTAATATGGACAAGCGGATGACTTTTAACACTGGATGCACTCCAAAACATGCAACGCCTGTAGTGAGGCAGGTACAACATGGCCATTTTTCCTCTTCACAGCATTAACTCATACTAAGTCCTCAAGAAAGCCAAATGCCCCCCTTCTCGGGTCATTTTGATGACTCTCAAATATTAATGTGTTTTCTAGTGCAGCACTGGGGTTGGTATATTGAGGATCCGGGTCTGGTCCCCAGTACAGGAGTGAGGAGAGAGGGATAAACAGAGGGACAAAGAGAGGGAACAAGAAATAAATGCTATGCTCCGCAGAGCCTAAGGGAATAAATGTTAAATCAAGGCAGATCGCTATAAGCCACGAACTCTCTCCTTATTCTGGAAGGCATTGCCCCCAAAATTAACAGAAACGGCAGATGCATACACAGCTGATGCTTGATTACTACTCCTCATCACATTATATTAGAGTTCTTTTAATCTTGATTCATCTCATGCAATCCCAGAACACCCACCCATATGCACACACAAACACAGAAACTTCTACCTATCTGTTCTCCTACTTCCGTAAGTTCCTATCTGAGTAATATGATCAATGTTAATATGATAATGGATCTAGTAGGCATAAAGTCTTGATTTTTTTCTCCTACCAGTATACCATCAACAAAAAATGAAAACACAGAAAGAAAGCAACACACAGTTTAGGGTCCAGTACAGGGCAATAACGCCTCTTGGTCAAATTACAGAAAACATGCAATTTCTTGTATGTGCATGATGTATATGGTCAGTGCATGTGGTGCAGGGGCAATTCACATATATCTGTATACATCACAAATTTGTCTAAATGTCCTATAAATTTAGATTGCATGCTTGTGGGGAAAATCTCATTTTAGATGATAGCTCATATAACATTCACTAAAACCAGGCACTCCCCAAGGTGTAGAATGTGCCTAGTAAAACTCAGAATGAGTGAGTGATTTAGTGAATGACAAACAATAACACTGAGTCAAGACTCAACCATTGTCCACTTTCTACTGTGATGTCATACAATGGGTTCAAATCATTTTTACCTTCTTAACTATGTTACATTTATAACAAAACAAAAGCCCACTGAAATTCCATTTTTCTCCATCTGTATGATGCTGCCACACTTTGAACACAAGATGCTATTTCTTGCTGTGCAATAAACACTTTTCATCAATTGGTCGAAGATTAAGCCATTGGCGCTCTTTTGTTCTGCTGTACATCTCCATCTGGGGTCAACTGTATCTCTTCCCATCAATGTGGGTCTCATTTGCTTCTAGTAACTGGAAGGCTTTGTGCATACAGCATTCCCTTCTTCACTGGTACATTCAGATCATCCCTCCTTCCTCTCCTTCCTCCCCATGCTCAGCACTGGAAATTCTAGGGTGAGGGAGCCAAGACCCCTGACCCCAGGAAATCAAGGTCTACTGGAAGAAGTCCACAAATAGCTAAGGCCATGACTTAAAGAGCATTAAAGAGGGGGCTGGAGAGATGGCTCAGCAGTTAGGAGCACCGGCTGCTCTTGCAGAGGATCTGGGTTCCATTCCCAACACCCACATGGTGGATAACAACTTTCGGTAAGTCCAGTTCCAGGGGAACTGTCACCTTCTTCTGGCCTCCACAGGTTTGCACACACATACATGCCAGCAAAGCATTCAGACACATAAAATAAAAATAAACTCTTAACAAGAACATTAAAGAGAAGCCCTGCTTGCTAGCAGAGAACTCAGGAGGGACATTGATAAAGATGCCAGAAAATAACTGAAAAACATAAACACAAAAGAAACAGGATATTCTCCACAAAGATCCAGCAGGAGAAGCTTGAAAGGTGGCATGGGAAGAACTTGTTCATTCCAGTTTTTACAGCCTTCCTTTTGCTGTGTTATTAAATAACCTCAAGGACCTACTGGTCAAATTAACTAAACTATGTTTAAGCATTACTTTAAATGCTTAAACATTTAAACTGAAAGTCCTGCAGAAGCCAGGACTCCAAAGAGTTTCATTTTAGTCAAGTAAACTATAATAATAACAACAACAACAATAATAATAATAATGAAAAATGACGACCATTAGCAAAAGGAAAAGGCACAGACTATCTTCCCAGTCTGAGTTCTGTTTTTGATACAAAAGAGAGAGTATCTCCTGGGATGCTTTAGCTGCAAAATTAATATGCAAAATCATGCTATACTGCTAGTGCATTTGAGGCCAACTCAGAATTACAAGATTCCCAGGCTCAGGATTCAAATTATAAAACACTCAACAAAACTCAAGTGTCATCAAGAGACAGTATAAATAATAAAATCAGACCTTTCAGAACTTCAAATACTAAACTAATCGATAAATTTAGTATATTTATAGAAAATACTTTTTAGTATTTTATTTATTTTTATTGAGTCACTGTGTATTTCATACAGAACATCTCAATCAGTCGTAATCATCTTTATGCCCCGTTCGTCCCCAGCATCCCCCATTGCCCCTCACCTGTAATCCATACATTCTTTCATCTGTCTATTGTATCATGTTAGTGTCCCCAAATGACCTCATCAGCCTACCCAGAGTCCCTCACTTTAGGAAGACTAGCTCATCCTCACCCAACAGTAATCAGTTGCCAATATTTCTTAAGCCCATTTCCCCAGTTCCATGCTGAGTTTTATCTGCTTGAGTTCGCATGTGTCTCGAACATGCTGAAAAAATTGCTGTAGGTTCATATGAGCAGGGTCCCAGGATCTTGTAGGATTCTATTTCCATATGGTCACACACATAGATCTTAGTGAAATCCCAAGGTTGTCACATCCCTAGGCTAATGTAACGTCTTACCAAATGCAAAATATGTATCTTTATATTTACAGTCAAGTATCCCAGTCACCACTCGTCAAAGAAGCTTCTTTTGCACCAAATGGAGACTACTACAGAATATCACAGCTGGTCACATACAGACATTGTGAACTGCCCAGGCAATGCAGTTCTACAATGCAGCTTCTACACCCAAGGCTCATTCAATACAGAATAAGCGGTAAAGAAGTCACTAATGAATCTGTCCTGAAATATGGGGAGAGAAATTTGAGAGAAAAGGAGACAGCTTTCCTTCCGAGGTTGAAGCCTGAGGAAAGCATGAAGCAGCCATCAGCAGACATGGGGGTGGCGTGAGTGGTGCAGAGTCGGAGAAGGAGACCAGGAGCTGGTCTATGGATGCTGTCAGTCTGAGTGACACACACATGTGAAGAGCTGTCCCGGAGACACGAAACGCACAGTCCACACTTTATTCTGCCCACTGAGTCCTCTTGTGGCTCTAGTCTCTGATCAGAACCTTAGCGGAAGGTGAAAGAGGTGAACAGAGAAAGAAATCATGCCTGCCCAGAATGTTAAAGTGAAGAAGGGGAAGAGGCAGCACTTACCACACAGGCGAGGTAAGAGAACGGCTGCTACGCCCCCTCTAGCACATGTATCGTCAAACAAGAAAGGGACATCCAAAGGCACAGCTCTTAGAAACAAAAACACACAGCCATGCTGACCAAACAGATGCTCTCTAACTACAGCAGACAAGATAATAAGGCCACAGCTGGTGGCACAGAGTGGTGGCACATGCCTTCAGTCCCAGCACTTAGGAGAGGGAGGCAGGAGGATATCTGTGAATTCAAGGACAACTTGGTCTACATAGTGAGTTCCAGGCCAGCCGGGGCTCCAGGGAGACCCTGCCTCAAAAAGACCATAACAACAACAAAAAAAGATGTATGGCCCCAACATAAGGAAAGGAACCTACCTCGACATTTGGTGAGAAAAACTCCTAAATCCTCCTCTCCTATAGTTCAGCTCTCCAGGTAGAATTTAGCCTGGGCCCTTAGAAATCATGATTATTTTCCACAGAAAAATGAATTCAGATCTTCTAATGGTCAAGGATAAGGAGCAGCCAGGGAGCCATCAGCTTGGCCTATGACTTAGTTTCTATGTGTGCAAATACTGCCTTGGGGGAAAAATGCTTGCCCCTGCCTACACACAGGCTTTCTGGAGAGCTAATGAATGCAAATAACATGAGCTACTCAAATAAAGGGACAATGAAACTTTATTTGTAAGGTTTTAATATCCAGATACATCAATCCTAACTATTTTCTTACAAACCCCACTGAAGTTGGGCTGGAAGCACAGGCTTGTAATCCTAGCAGTCAGGAGGCTGAAACAGGAGGACTGAGTTGAAAGGCCAGCCTGGGCTTGATGGCCAAACCTGGTCTTAAAATTTAAGAACTTGCTGGGCATGGTGGCACACATCTTTAATCCCAGCATTTGGGAGGCAGAGGCAGGTGGATCTCTGTGAGTTACAGGCCAGTTGCGGCTATAGGAAGACCCTGTCTCAAAAAAAGAATTAAGAAATTTTGAGGTTATGATTCTGTGGTAGCTTGTCTAGCATTCACAAGGCTGTGGGTTCAATCCCCAGTACTAGAGGGGGAAAAAAGTCACTGAAAACTAGATGAAGATAGCAAAAGTTTTCTTGAACTGATATATAGAAGCAAAATGAGATGACACAGAGAAACTCTTTGTTAGGTAGAATTCCAGAATGATCTCTCAAGATAAAAATACAATGTTAAACAATCCAAAAAATCATAAAAATAAATTGAAAGCTGTCACTCTAGGAAGGTTCCTCCTGGGGGGTTAAATGTGTTGACCTATGAACCATAATTAGGCCAAACCGTTAGTTGCGCAAGCGACAAGCATGACAAAACTCTGGAAGAAAATACAGACTTTTGTCCAAGAGCTGTAGAATCAGGCACATTGTAAGAGCCATCCATGAAAAGAGCTTTGTTGCAGGCGTTTTCTCCCTTATTTTCTACTTGCTATCCAACTCCATTCAAATGGTGACAATTAACATTGAAGTGAATAGGCCACTGTACAGATTCTGTTCATAATTCACAGAGATGGATTTCCCAGCCCAATGGGACTGGACATCAGTATTCAAACAACCTTGTACTTTGACTAATTCCTGCCTCAGAGCATGCCAAGGACCAGATGAACACACAGTCTACAGAAGTAAAATCTTCCCCCTGACAAAGCAAGGGTGTTCTGGAATGACTGTGCAAAGGAGGCTTCATACACCTCAGCTTCTCATTTCAGGAAACAAAATCAAGTGATAGGCAGAAAATTATCCAACACATAACGGATAGAAGCAAGCCACAAGGACACCGTGATTAGCCTGACCCTGGACCAAATTAATTCATTCTGACAGCATTTTATGGAGGGGCCCACTGTAGACAGCAAAGACCAGAGTCCATACATTCCCCAAGGTCAGAGAGTCCCAATTTCTCATCTACTGATGATGCATGATAAATTCTAATTTCCAGTTCTGTTTATACTGCCCATTGACACTAATCTCCCAGTGGGCTCCCCACTTTCTATCCCAGTTCTCTCTAGTCCTTGTAGCCTGAGGCTAAGAGATTCACTTACTGAAAACACTCCTCTTAGCATCCAGTCCCTCCTTATAAATTCTTCAGTGGGTCCAACGGCCTAGAGAGCAAAGGCCTCCCTCCCTCTGTATGTGAGAGAAGCCCTTCAAAATCTCAGCCATGCGTCCGCCATTTCTTCTCCAGAGCAGACATTGGTTGAGTGCTGGTTACCTGACATCCTTCCCCTTCCCCTGTTAACACCTGGATCTTCCCTCTGGGAAACGCCCCATCGTGTGTAGCTTTGGCAGGAAGCAGAATTCCAGGGCCCTTTCAGAAGGCATGGGATTCCCCTGTCCCTGTCCCTGTCCCTACCCCAATATAGCCAAGGGCTGGTACATGGCCAGCACCATTAAACAGGGGCCCTCTCTTAAACAGTCGGGGGCATATTTAACTATCAATGTCTGATTCTGTTGTTTGCAGACAAACACTATGTGGAAGCACTCTGCAGCTTACAACCCTACTATATACAAGGAGGCCATTATACCTAGGGTGGTCAGTTCAGCATCCTCCAAACACCACACATACACTACCATCCCTGGGACATCTTCCTAGAAAATGCAGGGCTGGAGTGTCCTGACCAGGTAAACAGGAGTCAGAAACGACAATCCTGGTCCAGGAGTTGGTTGTGAGCAGGCGGGGAGCCCAGAAGAGAATGGACAGGATGCTGAATTTGATGGACAGATGTAAGTTAGCTAGACTTAAGGGAAGAACAGAGGGAGCTCAAGAGGACAGACATTTGCACTGAGGACAGAGAACATGACTATGTATTTAAACTCCTCCCAGAAAGCCGTGTGAGAGCAGAAGTATAAGAAAGGCCCATTCACCCGCACACCGTGCTAAAACTTGACTGTACCTCGCTCTGAAGAAATGCATTTCATTTTTTAATTTTTATCTTATGTGTATGAGTGCTTTGTCTGCATGTATGTAAGTGCACCATGTGCATGCAATGCCCGTGGAGGTCAGAAGAGGGCATCAGATCCCTGGAACTGGACTTACAGACAATTGTTAGCCACCGTATAGGTACTGGGAATGAATACAGGACCTCTGACAAAGCAGCCAATGCTCTTAACTGCTAAGACATCTCCCCCAATATGAAGAATTTTAACCACAGATCTCTAAAATCATGAGACCGCAATTCTGCTTTCTCTAATTAATTTTTTAAATGCCTAGTATTCACTCTTTAGACATTCCTAATATTTCACTCACCTCCATAAAATAGAATGTTGCATTAAGCCAAGACACATGCTTTAGTAAACTCATCTCAAAATGTCTTTATTGTATATTCATGACATCCCCAAATCCACTCCATCATATTCTAAGCAAAGCTAGAAATAGAGTAGGTGCAGTTCATCTAAGTGTTGGGTTGTGAAAAGAACCAACTCAACAAAGTCATACACGCTAGGTGAGGGCATCCAGGTTCTGCCTCTAACCGAACATGTGGCTTTGGACAAGTTAACCTTTGTTGAGCTTCAAGTTCCTTCTCTATAAAATGGAGCTACTAATGGTAATAGCCACACACCAGGGAGGGTGATGATGCAAAAGTACGCAAAGCTTCCGGCTATCCTCTAAGAAACAGCTCTTCCAAGCTAGAAGGCTTATACTCAGAGGCACCAACAGATCAGGAAGGAAGTGTGATTCAGACAGGTCACCCAGTCACTTTGGAATCCAGTTTTCCAATCTGTAAAATGGGGATGATAATCATTGCCTACTCCTAGACATGGGGAATTCATAGGGACTGACATAAACCTTAATGGATTCCAGATATATACAAATATTATCACCAAGTACTTGTATACTTATGAATGATCTTCTCAGAGAGAGATTTCGGACACCACCTTTGAATTTCCAGTTCAACCACTTTCTTCATATCCTTCACAACCCCACAAAGACTCTTTATTGCTTACTATGCCTCTAAAATCATTTGCCTTCCAATCTACTTACTTTGGCCCCCACCCTGCCTAGCCGGGTAATGCTATTTCCTCCTACACCCAAATGTCCATACTTCCCAACACCTGCCTAAATCACCCTGACACACTCTGCTTCCCCTGCACTACCACGGGCAGATCCTATGACCCAGCCCACTTCCTTTCCTCCACAGACCCTCCATGACCACCCCAGCAGTAAGCATTCTCTCTTGAGTCCAGGATTTCTGAATTCCTTGCCAAACATTCAGGTGAGACTTCTGACTTGGCTAACGTCTCTGCTTCCTTCCTGCCCCTGCTATCTTGACTGGGTAATAAGCTGCTGGAGGGGAAAGATCACATCGTCGTGTGTACCCCTGTCCCTGTCACTTCAGAATAATTCAGACAACAGGAGAGGAGTGCATAGACCATGGAGCCTCACACCTCTTTGCAGCCTCCAAGTTATCTCTAAAACCTTTCACAAGCACACTCTGCATTTGATGTCCACAACGAGGAGGGCAAGCTCTCAGAGCTACAGGCCAAGAAACAAAACAGAAGTGACAGCCAAGAACGGGAAGCTGGGCTCCAGATAGGTATGGCATCAGATCCAGACCCAGATTTCAATGTCCAGCTACAGTTAAGGAATGAAGTTGCCTTTTCCCTTGCAGGAACTGAACTACAAATTCAAACAAAGATGAACCTCATAGATTACACAACGAGAAAAGTGTTAGGAACAGCCTAAAGGTCCCACACTGGGATGGATAAAATTAAGCCATCACTGAAAATGATCATTTGAAGATATTTATGGCATCAAACCCGCTAACTATAGGTTTACTGCACACCAGGTCCTATATGTTAGTATTTCATCAAACAACAGCAATAAAGGAGAGCTTGGGAGACAACACTGACATCCCCCATAATCTCTACCAGCTTCCCCCAATAACACAATCTAAGCAATTATGCAATCTAAAAAAAAACAATGCACCAATAGAGAATCGCTCCTTTGACGCAATGCTTTCCCTCCACTCTTGCTCCCTACAAGATCTGGAGTTGCCTCTAAACACACAGTAATCGTTTATTCTGCACATTAACCCAGAACACGTCATTATTCTCACTTTAATTATGAGAAAACAGACTACCGGCCCAAAGACATCAAATGAAACCTATTCCAACTGAGAATTAAACCCAGTCTACTTCACACCAGGGATTATTACTGGGCTATAGCACTAAGAGCATTTTTCACCTCCATCTTAGTCCCAATCAGACTGTTTAATAAGACTGTTAAAGCTCTATGTGTGTAAACAGGCCACTGTCGAACACTTATGAAATCTTACCCAAATCAAGTTCTCATTTTTGCTCTCCTAAGCATTTCAGAATGAATGGCAACTTTGTCCTTCAAAAGGATTTTGCTTTCTCTGAACCAAATTTCCACTATTAGTTCCCTCAATCACTGATTTTCCTCACACCTTTCCATAAAGAAGCCTTCCAGGAAGATGTATGAGAAGGCCATATATTCAGGAATGTTGTGTCATTAGAACACAGCTCTACCGTCATGAGTGGGCCAGATCCCCATGTTTGTACAAGTGGATTATTTTCAGTTTCAAAACAAGCCTACACCCATTGGGAGAGCAGCTTACAAGAGTTGTTTAACTCAAAACCTCAGGTAGGATGCTCCCCTGCCCTTCTGGTTGGCCATGTTGCTCGGGAGAATGAGGGTTCCCTTTCTGGATTTCAAGAACATACTTCCAGGATGGAGAGATAGCTCAGTGGTTAAGAGCATTTACTGCTCTTGCAGAGGACCTAGGTTCAGTACCCAGAAACTACCCAGATGCTTCCACCCTGTGGCCTCCATGGGCAGCTGCACGCTCATCATGTGCATAAAACCATGCATGCACATACACATAGATTTTAAAAGAAAAAAGAACGTACACCCTCTTGCGGCATACAGCCTGGAGTGGCATTGCAGACACACTTCTCCCTCTCTCCACCTACAGAGCCACAGAACCAGGTCACTCAACTCAAGTGAGAAACAGGGCCTGTGTACGGACCACAGCGATAGGGAGAGGATTCCCGAATCCATAGGCTGCTCCCACTTTCCACTTCCCCACATCTCCCCATCTCCTCATTCAAATCCTCTTTGACTCTTACAGATAACATGCTCCTAGGTGGAGCACGGGCTCTTGCTGGCCCTTTCCCATCCCTTTCCCATGTCTGCCACCACCAAATACACACACAGACACACAGACACACACACACACACACACACACACACATAATGTATCACATAAGTGATATTTAGGTGGAGAACCATATAATGGCTAAAAGCCCAAGAATTAGCTTCATACCTGGATGTTAACCCAGTTTAGCAACTCATTAGCTGTGATTAGGCAAGTCACTTAGTATAAGTCTCTATTTCATCATCTACGTAATGTGGGATCAAAATAACATCTATTACATAAGATAGCTGTAGGAATCCATAAGCAGCAAACATGGAGCCCGTAGCAAGATGTGCGTACAATGCCATTGTCATGGTAGTGGTAGTGATTATTGTTACTGCCAATAAATATTCTCCTGAAGGTTATACTGAATGGATCGAGGCACATTCCACTTGTAGGAAGGAGAAGAGAAGCTGTTTTCAGCAGGGACTGAGAGAGGGGATGAGGGGCTGGATGCATGGGAGGTGAGGTTCTGGGTCGTCGTCCTCCTCTCACCCCTCACTCATTCCCACTCATTTGGTAGAGAAAATGTCCACAACATCTCAGGAGTCAGCCCAGGAAAGCTACTCCTGTAGCCATTTGGCTGTGGGGGTTGCAGAACAGGTATGAAAGAGCAGAACAGCCTGTGACTTCTGCAGTTTAAGGTGTTTGGGGAACATCTGGCCCTCCATCATTAGATGAGATGTGTTCATGTCTCATTTCATTCTAGGAACCACTGATAAACTTTTCACTCACATGTTGATGTCTGGTAATACTGTGTTTCTGATATATGACACAACAGATTTATAATAGTATTTCCCAAAAGTGCATTTTCCCCCAGACGCTTCACAGGAACTCTCAATGTGAGGACCCCATGCAAACAAGCCTGCCCTGTTCTTTAGCAGTACCCAGGTACCCTCCACAAAAGCAAGATCCCAAATTCCGGGAACATAGATTTTTCTAGACACTGCTCATTTAATTTTCTAAAACATTATTTGTGGAACAAGACGACCTGCCATTATCCTAGAATGTGAATGTCACCCCAAAACATAAATGTGAGTTAAAGGCAAGTTTAATAAGTAAATTCCCTTATCACTTTAAAAAGACATTATAGGGCTGAAGAGATGGCTCAGCAGTTAAGAGAACTAGCTGTTCTTGCAGAAGACCCAGGTTTGAATTCCAGCACCCACATGGTCCATAATTCCAGTTCCAGGGAATCCGATGCCCTCTTCTGCCTTCTGTGGGCACTGTATGACACGCATGCAGGCATAACACTCATATACATAAAATAAAAATCAAAAAAAATTAAAAAACATTATGACTCTAGATGCATAATGAGGAGGGAGTGATCATATGTGCCTGAGAATAATGAAACCTGTGAGTCACTTTATTAAATCTCCATTCAATCACTTCATTCATCATCTACGCTTAACAGAAAAATAAAACATGGCAAATATTAAGTCAAGGTGGCTCAAACCCTTTACCCCTAAGATTTTCAACCCAATGGGAATAACAGACCACAACAGGTAATTACATACACAAGGTGTCACATACAACAGCAAGCAGGATCAAACAGGGACAGGAGGAAGCAGAGAGTGCTCAGAGGAGAGATGACAGTGACTCCTGGTTTTCCCTTGGTATTGATTCTCACCTTCACTTTGGTAGCAGGATCCTTCCATTTTAGCTGAGTAAATGGCCAAGCAGCTAAAGCTTCACCATCCAACATGGAAGCTACTAGCTATCTGGGACTACTGAACACTTGGGATATGGCCATGAAATGTTATTATTTTGGATATATTAGGCCAAATATACTAGTTAAATTTTACTTATCACTTTTTGATGGCATTATTATAAAATTTTACATTATAAAGGGTTTGTTTACTCATTGCTTGAGATGCGGTTTTCCTGTGTTGCCCAGACTGACCTCAAACACATGGGTGTAAGTGATCCTCTTGCTTCAGCCTCCTGAGAAGCTGAGACAACAGGGCATATGCCAGCACACCTAGTCAAAAATTCAAGACTGCATAATGGCTTACATTATGTTTGCCTAGATGGTGCTGAGCTGGAGACTACATCACACAGTATCCCCCACTGTTATCTGTGAGCACAGGATGAAGTTCTAGCTGGTGGGATGTGAACCAGAACAGTGTGTCCAGTGTCTAGCTCAGGCTATGCCCTTCTAACTACCCCTGTTCTGGCTGACTGGATGCAGATGATGAGTGCCAAGCCAGCTTTAACCAAACCAGTGAGCCACACCGGTGCCCTAAAGATGGCAGAGTAATCTAGAACTTGGATAATCTCAAGAGTGAACTCTATAGGATTAAACTTACATTATGTAAGACAGAAATTCATCTTGAGCCTCTTTACAGAGACATAAGCTATATTCCAGTTAACACAAGATGGTATATGAGAAAAGTTCCTAAAGGAGGTACTCCTTTTAAGGACATCTCAAAGAGCAGGCATTAACCAAGGGAAGCGTTGGTACATTGTCATAGGGCGAGTGGCAACAGGAAGAGTTATGTGGGGCAGAGGAGAGAGCAGAGAAGGCCAGAAAATCGAGGATCAGTAGGTATTACAATGAGTTCTCAAATGGCGACAAGAATACTGAAGAATGAGGCTACAAAGGCAGGTCAGATGCTGGAGACCTTGGATGGTGGGGTGGGAAACCTGAACTCTCTCCCACAGGACTGGAGAGCTGCTGAGAGCCTACCCCCAAGGGAGAAACGATCAGTTCCACTTCACAATGTATTCTTCTGGTACTAGTGCAGAGTGACACCTGTGGCTACAGTGTGTGAAGAGTATCCTGTAGAATTAAGGCCATTCTGTCAGGTATGGTGACACAAACCTGTAATCCCAGCACTCAGGAGGTGGAGGCAGGTGGATCAGAAGTTTAAGGTGACCTTTGGCTACATAGAGTATAAGGCCAGTCTGGGCTACAGAAACTGTCAAAAGAAAGAAGGACAGAGGGAAGGAGAGGAGGGAGGGAGAGAAAGAGGGAAGGAGGAAGTGAAAGAAAGGAAAAAAGAAAAAGAAAAGAAAGAAAAAGAATTAAGGCCTAGTCAAAAGGCGTCATCCTGGAGTTAGAGAGGGAGAGGGGCTAGGAAAATGACTCAACAGGTAGAGGCTACATGCCACACAAACCTCACGACCTGAGTTTGATCCCCCAGAAGACAAGTACAAAGGCATTAAGTGGTGTTGCACACCTGTGATCCCAGCACTCCAATGACAAAATGAGAGGCAGAAACAGGAGAACCAGTCAGAAGCTCACTAGGCTAGCTCCCCTGGAGAATGCAGCAAGAATAAGAGAAACCCTGCCTCAACAACGTAGAAGGAGCACCTATCCCCAAAGACATCCTCTTATCTCCACACATGTGCCATGGCAAGCACAAACATGCACACATACGTGTGTGCATGTGCACATACACACAATGCATGCACACAAAGTGAGTTGCTAAATACATAAATAGGAGGGAGTGGCAAGAGCAGATTGCTGGGGTTTTAGCCTTTAGAGAAGACTGTCTTCAGCTAAGACAGGAGGATGAACCAATTGATTGAAAGCAGAGGACAGACAGGTTTAGTGTCAGCACTGAGTCTGGGATGTCATCATTTGTGCCACATCATGTCAATCACACAGTGCTTAAAAACAGCACCAGTCCTAGCACTGTCATCAGCACCAAAAACCAGACTAGCCAGGTCTCAGACTGTAGAGGAGAACCATACTATTATTCTGCAAAATGGACAGAATATTAAAACAGCCCCTAATGACTTATTCTCATATCCAGAGATCAGTGCATCTCTCCACTCTCACCAAAGAAGCTTCTAGCAGTAGACTGATAGAGACCCACAATCCGTCAATGTGCAGAGAATGAGAGACTTCAAAGTGCTCAATCCTGAATGGGACACATATCAGTCATATCCTCTCCCCCCAAGATGCATGGATCGTTACTGGAGAGGGCAGAAACACGGTAAGAGCCAGGGGAGGTGGATGAATACAAGGAAATCGTTCTCAGGACACAACAGGGCACTTGCACATATGAACCCACAGCACTTGTGACAGCAATGCACAAGACCTGTGCAAGCCCAAGCCTGACAAAATCCTAGTATGGAAAGAGGAGATGAGCAGAAAACCACAGCCCTACCTAGCAGAGGAACTACTGGCCTCTGATGGCTCTGGGAGGGAAAGAGTCATTTTTTTCTAAGGTTATAATGTTCCAGTAAGTTGATCACACTCCTAGGGATAGACTAACATCAAATAGTATTTGGAAAACATAAATCAGACTCAACAGGCCTTTAAAAAGAGGGGAGGGAACCAGAGCTATAGCTTGGCAGTTAAGAGCACCAGCTGCTCTTGCTCTTACAGAGGACCCGCGTTCAGTTCCCAGCCCCCACACAGCAGTTTAATGATCTGTAACTCAAGTTCCAGGGGATCTGACACTTTCCTGAACTCACGGACTCTGCATACACAGGTGTACCTACACACATTCAGGCAAAACTTCATATACATAAAGTAAAACTAAATAAACACAAATTAAAATGAACATGCAGCAAGGAGAGAGAAAGAAATAGGGGTGGATCTGAGAAGAGATGGGGTAGAGGATCTGAACACAGAATCCATTGTATGCAATTCTCTATGTATCAATAAAAATACTGTCTTTAAAAAAGAAGACAAAACAAAACACACATAAATCTCAGCACCAGAATCGAATAAAGATGCAGACTTCAAGTGCACTTTTGGGTAGAAATCCTCACCTACTTCACTGATGGAATGTGCCCAAGGGAGGAGGAAGAGAAGAAAGGAAAGAGCAGAAAAATTAGTCACATCTCAGGAGCCTAAAAATCTGCAGAAAGTCTCCAGGCAGAGGGAGCCTATCCACGCTTGTTCTCAAAGCAGCATGTCCTTAACCTCCACATTAATTTCATTAGTAATACTAGCACCTCTCAAATTGCTTAATGCACTTCACTTTTTCTAATTCATTACTGCATTTTCTGAGGCATGATCATTCATGTCAAAATAATTTCATATAAACTTGATTTAAAATTAAAATCAATCAAGATGAGATTATAATTGTTTTTTGTTATTCTAAATTATTGAGATATGTTAATCTTACAGAAACTGCAGTCACTTCACCTATTTTTTAAAATCTAGTATTTTTTTCTTTTTTATTTATATTATTGTGTCTATGTGTATTCATGTGGGCGTGGGTACCCCACAGTGTGTATATAGAAGGCACAGGACAGCTTTATGTAGTTCTCTCCTTCTACCTTTATTTGGGTTCCAAGGATCAAACTCATGGTTTCAGTGACAAGTGCTTTTAACAACTGAGCCATCTTGACAGCCCTCACATTTTACCTACTTTTAATGAAACAACATGAGAGAAAATTCTATCCTAGTAAGGAGCTAGAGAGATGGCTCTTGCAGAGGACCTGGATTTGAAACCCAGCACCCACATGGCAACTAACAACTGCCAATAATTCCAGTTCCAGAGGATCTGACACCCTCTTCTGACCTCCAAGGGCATGCACAGCATGGCTACTCTTACATACATGCAGGGAATACATGCATACACAGGAAATAAAAATAGTAAATAAAATAGTTTTTAAAATACTAATAACTGGGAACCTTAATGATCTAGTATACTAATATTTTAAAAGCATGATTCTGAGTCAGTTACTTAAAATCTCTGAGTTCCAACTCCTATATCTCTGAAATGTTGACAAAAATTTGAATCACCTTCTTATTTCCCAGACCTGAGCATTAAATGAGATGCTGATAGGAACTCTCTGTTAACTATTTTCTTACATAGAAGAAACCCTACACAATGACTAAAATCTCTATCTTGTACAGAGCAGCAAGCTAACGGACACAAGTTAAAGAACAAACTTAATTAGCCATGATTTTCATTGAATGTTTCCAAAGCAAAAAAACAATCTACTCCATTAGGTCTTACCTGTCAGAAATTCTAATTCAAGTGGTCTCAGTGCCTAAGTTTGTATTCCTAAGGTACCCACCAAGGTAGTTCAAAGACCTAGTTTGGGATCCACTTCTCGGCCTAAGTCAGAAAGCACTGCCCCAGATCACAGCACCTAGTATACATGGTATCACAGACAGCTGGAATCTGTGTTGTTGGCCTCCCCAGGCACAGAGCATTGATGGAAAGAACACAGTTTACTCACACTTCCGAGCAGGGTGTGGGAGACCAGGGTTTGCTTGCGAGGAACAAGACAACACAGACACTGGCAATGCTGCGACACAACACACAGTAAGTGCTTCTGGAAACAGATACACAGACTTACTCAAGCAAAAGGCACAGATGGTGGGGGGCTGACTCAGGCTCTGGGTGTCCTGAAGGATAGGAGCTGACCAGGTCTCTGCAGGGAGGAGGAAGCAGAACGAAAGGAAAGATGCAAAGGGAAAGCAAGGGCAAAAGCAGAAGAGCCAGTGTGGTGAGGGACTCCTGGGAAACCTGTTAGGCAGGAGGCAGGCCAGAGAGGAAACAAAGTACAGACCTCCAAGGGTCCTGGGGACTGACAACCATGAGGAGACAGGGAGGGATTCTAAATAGAAAGCTGGTGCGCATGCCTTGTATTTTAGAACCATCACCCTCAAAGCAAAGAGGAGTTTGCGTGGTACTAGGAGAAGGCAGAGGAGAATTTGGGAAATGTGGCTATCGTTAGATAGCCATTATAGCAACTCGGAGACATAGTGACATCTGAACCAGCATAGTTAAAAACCACAGGAAGAAACACGCAAAAAATAACAACAAAGCAAATATAAACAAAACTCAAATGTTTTCTAAAGCTATAATGAAGACAACTAGTAAATGGTGCCAGTCCTTTGGCATTTTGTTTTCTTCATTCATCATTTAGTTTTAAGTCTTTTAAATTAAATTGCAATTTGAAAGATGGTGTTCAAAGTCAGGGAAATATTTCTAGTTTAAAATATTCACTTGACAAAATCAGGAAACCTCACACGTCTTAGGGCTTTACATTTTAAATACAAAAGCCCCAAGTGGTCACACAGCATGGCATATTCAAACTAATTCAAGCTTTGTTCATGGTCATTAGTGCCATGTGCTGTTATTACATACTTCACACTGGGAATCTGAACACATAGTAAATAGTATTCCAGAAATATCTCTCTCTCTCTCTCTCTCTCTCTCTCTCTCTCTCTCTCTCTCTCTCTCTCTCTCACACACACACACACACACACACGGATGCATGGCCAGCCTGTGTAATGGCAAACCTCCATGAATTTGCTGACAAGCATACATAACATGTGCAGGGTTCAAGTGTGTAACTGGGAGTTGTCACATTTAAATTCCATGTCCATCACAATGTGTATTAAGGGACACACGTTAAAATGTGCTAATTGGAAGCTTACACAGATATCATTAAGACGCAACAGTGACTGCCAGAACTGCTGAGAACTTAAACCAGATTGTTTTTGAGAGCAGTAATGCTAAAACACAGCGTTGGAATTGCTGAGTCCCTACTAAATAGACAAACATTGGGTTTTAAAACATTTTTTAAGTTCTCTGCTGAAAACACACATCCTGCTGTCAGTGCCCTAGAAGTAGGGGGAAGGGAGCATGCCCAGTGTCCTTGGGAATGACACAGGAACCTGAAGCACCCAAAGGGACAGAATCAAGGTCAGTCATGAGCATGTGCAGAATGGCAGAGTGGAACAAAAGTGAACAGAATAAATCCATGGGAAGAACGGAAGGGAAATCATGCTCAAGTTCCAAGCACACTTAAGATGCAAGCAGACTCATGGAATGCTCAAAAATGCTAGGAACACAAGTATTAAGAAGTCAGAATTGGGCCTGGTATGGTGGCACACACATTTAATCCCAGCACTTGGGAGATGGATCTCTGTGAGTTCAAGGCCAGTCTGATCTACATAGTGTCAGGGCTAGCTGGGGCTACACAGAGACCCTGTCTCAAAAAGATTTTTTAAAAATCAGAATTTTGGATCTAAAGTATTATGCCTAGTCAGAAGCTGTTCCTTCTAAAAATTAGACTTCAACTTGGAGAAGTCATAATTGACCAACTTGATAGTAATTTGCTTGGGAGCAGGGGATGAGATTAAAGAAAAAAATGTATTTTTTCCTAGATAGATTTAAGATGACAACATAAATCGGATAATCAAAGACAGCCATCTTCTACAGGTGGGGACAAGCAGAAAGACGAAACAATTACTTTCCCTATGTAGACAAATCTGAAAGTGTGGAGTCAGTCAGTGAAGATGGACCACTTGAGTAGTGCACGGCGTCTTCTGATCTCTTGAACATTTAGGCCAGGTGAACTTCCCTCCAAGCGTCCCACAGAGCTGCCATGGGAAAGGAAAGAAAGCACACTAGAGTCCCACAGACAGGGATCAATCATCAAGCTATTGGACCTGGAGCAGGTTGCTTAATCTCTCAGTTCCTTATGTCCCTCATCTGAAAAACAGACATACAGCAAGGTCATTATAGGAATTCAGGGTAACACAAATGAGGACCCAAACCCAGAATCCAACAAAGGGAAGACAACTGACAGATGGCCATCAGCATCTTCATTTTTCAAAATTGTTTTATTTTTATTTACGTGTATTTTTATTATTTTTTATTTTATGAGTATGAGTGTATTACCTGCATGTATGTAAGTGCACCCATGTCATGCAGTGCCCATGGAAGTCAGAAGAAAGTGTCAAATTCTCCTGGAAGTGGGGTTAAAGAAAGTTGTTAGACACCATGTGGATGTTGGGGGTTGAACTCTGGTCCTCTGCAACAGTAGCCAGTGCTCTTAACCACTGAGGCACCTCTCCAGCCGCATCTATCTTCAGTAATGTCGAATTCCTGAACTCCAAACCAAACTATCTCTAGGAGATGATAAAAACATTAGAAGATAGGAATCCCTAAGACAGGATTCTCAGATGTGGAGGGAGCTGCTTGGTGACTGTTTAAGACACATGGGTTTCATTTCTGCACTTGCATTTCCACAACTGTACAAAGACAGTCACAGTCCAACTTCAGCAGTGTGATACCATGCATGTCCGGAAGATAAGATGCAAGTAGGAGGATTTTAATGTACTAAAGAGCTAGAGCCTTACAAGAGAGGCAACAGAAATTTAAGACTACAGAGCAGTTAAATGTACTTGACCCTAAACATTTCTAACATGATTAATAAAGAAACTTTAAAATGAATGTTTTGTTGCCACAGTTGAGTTTGATTCTAAATCCAAACTTAGAATTTAGACTGGGGATGTAGCATACATAACATGTGCAGGGTTCAAGTGTGTAACTGGGAGTTGTCACATTTAAATTCCATGTTCATCACAATGTGTATTAAGGGACACACGTTAAAATGTGCTAATTGGAAGCTTACACAGATATCATTAAGACACAACAGTGACTTTTTCCCTAACCTTTATCTTTTCATTACATCCAACAATCTAAGAGAAAGGATGAAAAGAAACAATATTTGGGAGCTGTCAACCTATTCTTTTTTTTTAACCTGTGTTTATATGTGTTTGTTGGTGTGTGAGTGTGGGCACATGCATGATACAGGTGTAGAGGTCAGAGGACAATCTTGGGTGTCAGTGCTCACCTTCTACCTTGTTTGGTGGTAAGCTTTTTTTCCTTAATAAATGAAAACGAATGCTTTTCCTTAAGTGGCCTTACTATAGCTAAACAACAGAAGAAAATAAGAACAGCATCTTTGTGACACTGAACTTGGAGCCAGGAATTCCTAGGAGAATGCATCCACTTATTATCCTGTTCCTTACACAACGGGCCCCTCTCAAACTGTATCTCTAATTTGAATGGGCTCGGCAGTATTCTTACACATTACTGAATGAAGAAGTGTTAGATTAACAAAGACACTTAGGAAGCGGCATAGAACCATTTGAAAACAGTCTCTGTTTCCTACATCCATAAAGTAAATCCATGCTTTACACAAGAGAGCTATAGTATTTTATTTATATTTATATATCATTTAAACTTTGCAAAATGCTTCTATCTGTAACTTTACTTGATCAGTGAATTACTGTTTTATCTAAAAAGCTGGTGTTAGCTATTTCATAGATCAGGAGACTAAGAATGCAAACATTTATCTAACGTTACACCAAGCTGGGTATGGTGGTAGCACATGCCTGTAATCCAGCACTTGGGAGGTGGAGGCAAGAGGATAGGGAGTTCAAGACCAGCCTCAGCTACACAATGAGTTCTAGGTTGTGCTGAACTATATAAGACATTATCCTCCCCTAAAAAAAAGAAAACTAAAATTTACGCTAGGTTTGCACCACAAATCTCCAGTTTAACTTTAAGACTCCAAGTGAGACCAACTGCATTTTAAAAAGCAATGTGCTAATAAAGAAATGCTTGCCACCTTGACTGAGGGAGGATAAATCTTTAGCTGATTCATTTGCAGAAAGAATAAGTTCATCTTTTTCTCCAAATGACGATTAATAACAGTAATACAAAAGCAAGTTCTACTTAAACAGAATACATACTAGGTAAGGTGGTGCACACCTGTAGTCCAAGCACTCAGGAAGCTAAGGCAGGGAATTCCAAGCTCCAGATAGTCACAGCTACATAGCAAGAGCTAGCAGAGACAGACAGACAGACACAGAAACACAGCAGAGTAATCATTAGACCTCCACTAGTTTGGCAATAAAAATATGAAATCCCTGCTCAACTACTATTCCAATGGCATTCTGATGCCAAATACATTAAACAAGGTTTTTCAGGTTTGTTAGGAACTTGCCATACTGTACATAAAACCACTTCTATATTACTCATCGAATCATAAAATATAACAAAAGAGGAAAGTGAGAACTAGGATGCTATGACTAGGTAGGCAGTCTTCTGGCTACTTGCCTGCCCAATCCCTGCAAGAGAAATGCAGAATCCAAGGAAGAGACTTGAAGCAGAAGAGTCATGCCCAAACAGACTCAGCCCCTCTCCTCTCATCTCTGAATCACACCTTGGTAGTATTAACACACACACACACAGCTCACTGTCTTCAAGAATGTGTGCTTCTCAGTTCAGCTGGGTTCTGGTTGAGACATTCATCTCTATTACAAAAATTGGGAGGCTGGAGAAATGGCTCAAGGGTTAAAAGCACAGAGCACTGGCTGTTCTTGCAGAGGACCCAGGTTGGGGTCCCAGTCCCCATGTGGCAGCTAACAACCATTTGTAACTCCAGTTCCAGGGGATCCAACATCATCTTCTAAACTCTGTGGGCATTGCACAGATGTGGTATACTTACATACATGCAGGCAAAACACTCCTACACATAAAATATATAAGGGCAAATTTAAAACAATAATACATTCTATAAAGGATCCCTCACTGTAACACTGACATTTATTAAGCTGTTGACTTAGCAATACACTATATTCTTTCTGTATAGGTTTTATTATTCCTAGATAACAACAGTTCAAATATTTAAAAAATAATTTAGAAAACTAACTATTGAATACAATCTAAATTTTATACTGGAACTGCCTCTAATCACAAAATATCACCTTCTACAAGTATGTCCTCTCAAAACTGAGTCTTCGGTATTATATAAGATATACAGTAAAGTTATATGCCTTTAGTGTTTAGCAATGTAAGGTTCATAATCTACACCATGCAATCCCACATTACAAAAAGAGAGAGCTTCTGAAAGTAAAAACACCGTCCTTTTCATCAGGAGATTATCTATTGCACACTTGCTCTTTATATGCAGCTATTCACTGGAGATGTGGTTCAATGGTAAAGTGCTTACCTAGCATGCATAAGGCTCTGGGTTCAAGCCCCAACCTTACAAAAAGTGATTTTAATAAGTATAATAAATCTATATTCAGTCAAGAAATACAGGGCATATTAGAAATGGAAGATGTTCAGTTGTAAAGTGTTTCCTGCTCAAGAATAAAGACCTGAGTTTAATCCTCAGGACCCTCCCATCCTGGGGGGGCAGAGACGGAGGATCCCTATGGCTTACTGGCCAACCAGTCTAACCAAATCAGCAAGCTCAGGTCCCAGCAAGAGACCGTGTCTCAAAACAGAATAAGGTAGCAAGTGGCTGAGGAAGACCACAGACATCAAACTCTGGCATGCAAAGAAAGACAGGTAACATGTGAACACACATCTACACATGCATACATACATCAAAAAATGAAAAAAAGAAATACAGGAAATAGAAACCAAAAAATGACCCTACCAAGGGAAGGAAAGTAGCCTGACATCGTTCCATCTAAATCACACAAAAATAAACAAAAGTACAAAATAAAAGGCTTTGGCTAGTAAGTCATTCACAAAGCCAATAGAATTTAAAAAGGCAAAAGAATTTAATAATAATTTCATCATTATTATTATGAAATTTAGATAAATTTACAAGCACACATATACACTGTTTTACTAGTCAGAAATACCTTGAACCCAAATGTTCAAAGGCAAACACACAATGCTCCCAAGAGCTGCACAAGTTACTGAACTAATGACAAAATCCACTTTGTACACTGTAACTTCTTAATTCAGAAAAGTGATTTCTAATTTATTTCATGTCAAGATAATTCATGCCCTTGTAAAAATTATTTTTGTTTAATTACATTTACATATACAGACAAAGGTATGGAAAAACAAAATCCATTCCTAATTTCTCCACAGATGACTGAATGAACAATGCTTCATTTAACTTGAGCCTCAGTTGTAATCTATCCACAGGCACGTTTGCATTTAAATCCTTTCCATAAATCCCACGTGCTAGGTCCATAAAGATCTGCTCCCCAGACAAAGACATCCTGACTGGACATGTCCAAAATAGCTCTCAAATGCAAATAAACAATCAACTGTGCACCAGGCACTTTAAAACAGGGAGAAGAGGAAAAGGAACTGTGAAAGGATATCAGCCGGGGAAGCCAACCACATATTTAGAATTCTACAGTAGCAAGTTAGCAACAAGAAGAAAACAGGCACCTGGCAGGAAAAAACGCTGAGGAAATTATTGAGACGTGATAACACTTCCTGTTAAAACAACACATAAGGTGGTGATTCATTCAACTAGCATCTTCCAGACACCGGGTGACTTTAAATACTGCAGAAGTTCATCGATGTTCAACTGCAGCACAGAAGGGTTTCGTGTTTCCATTTTAAATGCTAATCTAGTCAAGGCACCCCGTGCCCAAGAACACACGAACAGTAAGAAGTGTGGACTCCCTGTGTGCACAGCCACAGTCTTTACTGTCACCAAGGCAAAATAGCACAGTGTCATTGACCGTCCCTACTTTACTTCTGCCGTAAGCTGCTGTCAGATATTCAGACTCACAGAGGACTCAGCCCTGGACTGGAGTGGTGCCTCCCCCAACCAAGAGTAAGAATATAAGAATCAGCTCACTGGCACATCAAAAGAAGCACCAGGATGTTTATGAGACACTTCCAGAATCTATAAAAATGGATTCAGTTCTCAAGTATCTACAGTCAGAAAACCATATACAAAGCAAGGTTACCCATATAATTTTTTTATTTGTTTTGATGGGGAGAAGAGGCCACTGGACACACATGCTACAGACTACATGTAGAGGTCAGAGGGCAAATAATGGCAGTGGGTTCTCTCCTTCTACCATGCAGATCCCAGGAACCAAACTCAAGTTATCAGACTCATGAAAGGTACCTTTACCTGCTGAGACATCTCACCAGCCCTCTCTATAAATTAAATACATAAAGTCATTATAATCTAATAAGCAGAATGTCAAAATAAATTTCAGTTGGTTGGGGTTTTTTATTTGTGTATTCGTGTACGTGTGTGTGTGTGTGTGTGTGTGTGCGTGTGTGTGCATGTTGCCAATGAATAAACCCAGGGCCTTGCATAGGCTAGGCAAGTACTCCACCACTGAGCTACATCCCCAGTCTAAACTGTTATACATAAATCTATTTAATAATAAAGCTCTCCTCCTCATCAAACAGCTATTATAACTGCTAGATCTACTTCCAAGCCCAACTTTGCAAGTTTTTTCATTATTAGCAATGAGTAAACATGTGTGTTGAAAAGAGTTAAGGCAAGTACAATAGTCTGTGTTTGAATTCCAACATCTGAAAAAAATTCCTCCAGTTATACCTATGAACTAAGATGAAGCACTCGGGTTTTCATTCAGTTATCTCTTCACTTGCTTTTCCACTGTCACTGAGGCAGACACATATTCACCAAAACAGATTACATTTACAACCCCACAATAGGAACAAATAAGCAATATTTGATCCCTATTCTGCCAGGTATAGCTTCCAGAAAAATGCCTTCACTCAGGCATTTGAGAACACCCTGGCCAGACCATTTCTACGTCTTCATCTATGTAATAGCTTAGCATGGAGGCCAATTCAGCAGCACTGAGAACTTAAAGAGTGACTAGGTAGCCTCCAGAATTCTGGTTCTCCAGAATCCAGAAAATGTTTCCCTCCAAGTAATTATTAGCCCAACCAACTCAATAGCGGTTCAAAAATCAAACAGAGAGGCTGGAGAGATGGCTCCATGGTTAAGAACACTAGCTGTTCTTACAGAGGACCCAGATTTTATTATCAACACCCATATGGCAGTTAACAACTGTTCATAACTCCAGTTCCAGGGAATCTGCCGCCTTCTTCTGGCCTCTGCAGCCATTCCATGAATATGGTGCACTTGCATACACACAGGCAAAACACTTATATACATAAAATAAAAATAAATAAAATATTTTTGAAAAATCAACTAGCACCCTAAAACTCCCCAGCTCAGAAGTTTTTAAAAGAACATCTAGATGATAAGGAAATTTTGAGCCTGTATCCTATACCCAGAAAGCCAAATATTGAACAGAATAAGGCCAAGCACAATCTTCAAAGTTCAGACTCACCATGGAACAGAGTATCTTGAAATTGAGATTTTTCTGAAAAGTGGAGGGATGACATGCCTTAAAATGTGACTTTCTTATGAGCACAAGTTGGATGTCTTTAAGAGTAATTGTCCAGAATCATGTGATATACTGAGTTCTAGAAACGTGGTAACTTGGGGGTGGGAGGTGCAAAATCAAAAGAAGGAAAATTATACTTCTTGAGAGGAGGAAAAAAAGAAAGATAAAGAGAGAGAGAATGGACCATAGTAAATGTTCTTATTTTAGCTGAAAACTGATATTTATCAAAAGTGCCATATGTTTCAGGGCATGTTTTCTACTTGGTCTAAAAGGAGTTAGGTACATTAAGTTCCATCTGCTAAGACGAACTAAGTTAATATCCATCTTCAGTCATCTTAGAATTCAATTAAAATAACTGCTAGATTATCGTTGGTTGATTCCACCTGGCTGCTCACAAAGAGGTCTGACAACATCATGAGTCACTGCAACAAGGTAATCTACCACAGTCGTTTCTCCCTGTGGTGATTCGATACCAGAGAACCTTCTTAACCCAGCTTTCTGAACATCTAGATGTTACCAGTCAAGTGTGTAAGTGTATCTGAGAACCAAGCATTATGCTAGTAACTCACATGAGGCTTATTAAGGTCCCATCCTTCCTCCAAAAATTTGAAAGATGGAGCACAGCCTGAAGGCACAGGCCTGCAATTCCAGCTCCTCCAGAGGCTGAAGTAACAGGATTGCAGGTTCAAGGACTGCCTGGTCTACAAAGTGAATTCAAGACCAGTCTGGGCAGCTTAGTGAGACTCTGCCTCAAAATAAAAACAAAGTAAAAAGAAGGCTGAAGATGTAGCTTGTGGTAGAGACTTGCCTAGAATGCATCATGCCCTATTCACGCTGTCAAAATTAAAATTCATTTACTCCAGACATCTTACCCACTCCAAATTTCTGTTGCTTGTCTACTTCTGTGGAATGATAGCTAATGAAAACAAAGATTCCTACCATGAATATGAAAGGAAAATAAAACTCTTACTCTTTGGGCCAGTGAAATGGTTCAGTGGCACTTACTGCCAAACCTGATGACCTGAGTTAGAGCCCCAGGACCCACATGGTAGAAGGAGATAACCAACTCCCTTAAGTTGTCCTCTGACCGCCACATACTGTGGACATACATGCCCATAATACATAAATATATATAAACACATATTCATAAATGAAAATCTTATTCCTTTTAAATATTTCACTCGCTATTTTTATGTTATGTGTGTGAGTGTATGGCCTGCATGTGTGTAAGTGCACCCATGTCACGCTGTACCCGAGGAGGTCAGAAGAGAGCATCAGATCCTCTGGAAGTGGAGTTACAGAGGTTACTAGCTGCCATGTGGGTGCTGGGAACCAAACCTGGGTTCTCTGCAAGAGCACCCAGTACTCTTAACTACTGAGTCATCTCTTCAGTCCTGAAAATCTTATTCTTTAAGACTGAAAAACTTTTACCAAACCAATATCCAAGAATACTTAATACCCTAACAAGATTATATTTTCCTTAAGCTGGTCATGGTAAAGTTGAATTTTCTACAGCTCAGCCCCATTTTTGTAACATACAAAAGCCACATACAAAGTTTTTCTGAGATTTTCTGTAGCTTTGAAGACAATAACTAGAGTATTCATTTGCTGCTGTAAAACAATCGAAGTTCTCTATTGATGAAAACTTTACATAAGATCTTAAACACATTTCTATCAGAAGACTAAAAATAAAAGGGCATGAAATCTTTGTCTCATAATAAATAAAATTTTGTCCAACCTCAGACCTTGAACTAAACATCAAGAATTCCTTAAGCGAGGCATGGTGGTGCACACCTTGAATCCCAGCACTTGGGAGGCAGAAGCAGGCGGGTCTCTGTAAGTTTGAGGCCAGCCTGGTCTACACAGTGAGACCCTGCCTCAAAAGAAAGAGAGAGAGAGAAAGAGGAAGAGAGAGAATTCCTTTTCAGTGAGCAAGCCTTGAACATTTTGGGTGATCATACAAAAGAGGAAATAATATACAAGTATCCCATACAATCACTTAATTGTGTGATTTTAATTTCCACTTAATATGAGGGAAAACTCAGAGCCAGTGAGGTTCTTCCAACAAGTCAATGGAGACTCACCCATTTCACTGGGTGGTGACACATTAGACTGGTAAATAGGTAAAATAGACACAGCGTGCATCCTTATGACAAGGAGGAAGATTAAGAGTCGGGCGCTGGTACACACAGGTGGTAATTAGTTCACCCTACTTGAAACTGATTACCATCCAACTGAAGTAAAGTCTGTATAAACATCTAGATGTCCCTGCCCTAGACTTCGGCCTAAATAGCAGGGGTTTCTGTCCTAAGGAATGGTACCGGATAACTTAAAATTAAAAGCAGTAGTGAATATGAAAAATTTATCAACAAACTAAAATATTTGGAAAGGGTAGAAGAGTCAAATGCAAGAAAATAAGTCTAAGAGAGAAAAACATTGTTCAGAGGACTAAAAAGGCAAATGGATCCATAAGCAGATGAATGAGAAATGGTTCCTCAGCAACATGCATGAAAAGGTCTGTAATTTCAGGATGACTGTGAACTTCAAGGATCAACAGCCCTGCTCAGACGTGCCACGGTGATAGTGCCATTGTTTATGGAGGAATTACCCCACCTTAAGTCTGTTAGAAGCAATTTACATAGACTACAGTATTAAGCCTTAGAACAACACAATGAAACAAATAATCAAAAGAAACTCTGAAAGTTTAGGTGACTTGTTCAAGACAACATAGAATGTCAAGGCCCTGAGTCTGAACTGCAATTGCTAATCTGACCCATGAGATTTTATTCCTTCCATAGAACAAAAGATGGGGAGGGGAGGTAGGTAAGGTCATTTGCAAGAATTACACACAGTGAAGAAACAACAGACAGGAATGTTCAGTATTCAGATTCCTCAGTAGTAAGACGATTCACACTGCTTAATAAGGGTGGAAGAAACAGGTTTTTCTTTTCCAAACACAATTTTAAAATGGCTTGAAGATATAATGTCACCAATTTTCAAAAATGTCGTTACAAGCTGGGTGTGGTGATGTACACCTTTAATCCTAGGATTTACGACGTAGAAGCAGATGGATCTCTATAAGATCAAGGCCAGCTTGGTCTATAGAGTGAGTTCCAGTCCAGCTGGGTCTACAGGGAGACCCTGTCTCAAAATAACAAAAACAACAAATGCTATTACAAGAGCAATTGTTCAGAATTCCCTCCAAGCAGAATTGTGGTGAGGTTGATGGGAAAACTATGTTTAGCAGCCTCAGCATCCCATAGACTGGACTACCTTTACTGGTTATGAGTTCCTCATCACTGTATCAGGACAGCTGGTCAGACATTTGGGAAGTATGCTGTATAGAAGAAATGTGCACCTACTGGAGACTAGCTAAAAACTTTTAGTTGTAGGGCTGAAGAGATGGCTCAGTGGTTAAGAGCACTGGCTGTTCTTGCAGTGGGTGCTGTTTTGATTCCCAGCACCCACATGGCAGCTCACAATCATGCATAACTCCAGTTACAGGGGAATCTGATGCTCTCTTCTGACCTGCACTTACATACATGCAGGCGATAAACTCATACACACAAAATAAAAATAATAAGTAAAATATTTTAAAAACTAGTTGTCTGTCAACCTAAAGACTCAGATTCTGTCAGCAGTTTCATTCATTTCCTCTGACAGAATGAAACAACTTCCCCAGAAAGGTCCACAGAGTCTCCCAGTTATACTTAGAAGGACAGCTATCTACTTCCCAGGCAACCTTGACCCTCCCTCCCTCTCCTGCATTTTGGAATTTTCCAATGCAATCCATACATGATACACAGGAGCACACCACCACTAGCCTTTACAGCGAAGTTTGGATTTAGAAGGACATCTGATAATAATTAGTAAATAATTCTTCAAATAACAGATGTACATCGATTGTGTTTTATGCTTCCTACAAAGTAGCCTAAATCAGGGTCCCTGTCATCAATGGGCTTACAGTCAGGTAGGAACACTGAGACACACATAGACTCACATAGTGGGCCCAGGGCCTAGCAGCAAGTAATCAATGAGAGGGACCAGCAACAGAGTGACAGGAGCTCAGAAGGAAAAGCAGCTTGGTGATTCTAAATGAATCAAAGGCTTCAGAGAAAGTGTGTTTGAGCTAGACCTCAAGGATTACAAGAAGTGGTATCTAGAAAGAAGAAAAAGCCTACTGTGAACAAAGCCAAGTCAGAAATTCAATCATCTCTCAGTGTCAGAGGGCTAACTCTTGTAGATACTAAACCCAAGATGGTCAAGTTTCATATATACTGGTTTAGCGTTTGTATATAACCCATGTTCCTTTTTTAATATTTCATTTATTATTTTTATTTCATGTGTATGAGTGTATTGCCTATCTGCACGTAAGTGCACTTGTGTCATGCAGTGCAGGTAGAGATCAGAAGGTGTTAGATGCCCTGAACTGGAATTATGGACAGTTGTTAGCAGCCATGTGGGTGAGGGAACCAAATCTCGGGCTTCTAAAAGAGTTGCCAGTGCTCTTAACCACTGAGCCATCTCTCCTGCCACATGCTTCTTCTTGTATATTATATTACTCATAACGTTCAGGAGACAATGGCTAGGAAATAATCTGTACATGTTAAATAGGTGTCTAACTTTCTTTTAAAAAAAAATCTCTATTGAAAACAAGGATCAATTTTAATTTTTTAATTAATTTTTTTTTGTCTTTTGTCTTTTTGAGACAGGGTCTCCCTGTAGCCCTAGCTGGCTTAGAACACGCTTTGTAGACCAAGCTGGCCTTGAACTCACAGAGATCCACCTGCCTCTTCCTCCTGAGCACTGGGATTAAAGGCGTATGCCACCACACCCAGCTGATTTATTTATTTTTATTTTATGTGTATGAGTATATTTATTGGCTGCTTGTGTGTAAGTGCAACCATGTTGTACAATTCCCAAGAAGAAGAGAAGAGGGCATTGGATCCTCTAGACCTGGAATTAAGGACAGTTGTCAGCCACCATGTGAGAGTTGGGATTCAAACCTCGGTCTTCTGCAAGAGCAGCCAATGCTCTTAACCACTGAGCTATCTCTCCAGCTCCTCACTCCCAGATTAATTTTCAATCCAGAGTTCACTGAACCCAAGGAAGCAGGACTGTGACTACAGATGGCCAACTGTAAACAGCATATTCCATAGGCATTTACTAGTTCTGGTTCACAAGGTGTTCACAAGAGAGAGCAGAGAACTAGTACATCAACAACAAAGAAGGAACGCCAAGAGAAATGGCAGGCATTACATCTCTCTCTCTCCACTGTAGGGTAGAGATCGCCAGAAACATCCACAGGTTAGGAGGCCAAAAGTCAGACCCAGCTGTATGATGGAATGACATCTTTTGAGAAGGATGCTATGTCCATCTGAGACATGATTCCAGGGACCAGAATAACCAGATTTGAAATCCTGGGTGAGGGGCTCAAAATAAGTAACCCACGGTTTCACCAATTAGAGAGTACCCTCTACCTTTTGAAACCTTAACACTTGGGCATACAGCAAACTATGAAGTTGGTGGAGCGAGAAGAAGAGGGGAGAGGTGGCAATGCCCAGGCAGTAAGCCAGAGTCGGTACAAGGAGAGGCAGAGATCTGCCATGTTCGCCTGAACCACACAGCCCCGTAAAACCTCCCAGAAGTCCTTAATGACTTCCTTTGCCCCAGAATTTATTTTTATTTTTATAGCAACATCAAAGAAACAATCGGTTTGTTTGCCATCCCATTTTAGTGTCACGCTATCCCACAAGGGGGGTTCCAGCAGGAAGGGACCAGGTAGCCACCTGACCCACTCATGTTAGATCCAGACTTCCTTGTCTGCAGTCTCTCTGGACTAAGTCCAGAAAGATAACTCTGATCCTTTCAACATGATGATTGCAAATGCTTATGACCACTGTGCAGGCATGGAGCTGGCCTGGGCATTCCCAGCCTTGTGAATCAATGCAAGAAAAGCTGAACCAAAGCCCTTCCCACTTTCAGATTTCAAGACTGCACAGAATGTTCAAACTGAGGGGGGTCTTAGAGACCATCCATCTAATCCTTTCTGTTTCACTGAATTAAGAAAGACAGACCCCAAAGGTCTTATGCTTGCCCAAGATCACGCAGCTGGAGTGTACCAAGGGTTCCATGTCTTAGATTCACAGCCAAGGACAATTTCCCCTGAGTCACACTGACATCTCACTGCCTTCTCAAACTGGCAAGGATGCTAAAGCCAGGCACTCACTGCAGGAGAGTTCTGGAGATCAAACCCCAGAACTCACACATACTAAATTCTACTACTGAGTGACGCCGCCTAGCCAGTACCACTCTTTTTAAATGCTTAGTTGTTGTTTGCTGCCAATACAACCACCAGCAATTTCTGACACCTACCCTGTCAAGTAGTACTAAAAATTTCTCCACAATCCAACCAGGCAGGTTATTATTATCTTCATTCCACCTTTTTTTTTTTTCTTCCATAACTGGGATCGAACCTAAGGGCCTTATGCATGCTGGATAAATGTTCTATCACTGAGCTATGTCCCCTGTCCTTATCATCCCCATTTTAGAAATGGAAAACCTGAGGCAGAAGGAGATTACATGGTCAGGACAAAGAGAGTTCTGTCTAAGTCAGTGTGGCTCCAAAGTTCACACTTGAAAGCACTTCATTAGAGTATATGAAATTTAGTTTATTTAAATTGTAAAATGATGAAAAAAAGAGTAAACTCAAGCACCAAAGACATCATCACCAATATTAAGTGGTGAATTTAAGAACTAAACCATACCTGTCTTTAAAATAAGCAACATATCTCCTGGGCCAGCTAGATGGCTCAGTGGGTAGGGGTACTTGCTGTCAAGTCACATGATCTGAGTTCAGTCCCCAAAATCCACATGGTAGAAGGAGAGAACTGACTACTGAAAGCCATCTACTGACCTCCAATATGTGTGCACACAGACGTACAAAATTTTAAACTGTGATTTTTAAAATATCTTTTTATCATCTATTTGGATTTTTAGATTTTTTTATTACATTTATTTCTTTTGTGTGTGTTGGGGGGCAGCATGCCATGGTTCAAGTGTGGAAGTCAGAGGATGACATTTGGGGGTTGGTTCTCTTCTCCTTTCTACGAGTCCCAGGGATCAAACTCAAGCTGTCAGGCTCAGCAGCAAGTACCTTTACCTGCTCAACCATCTCACCAGCCCTCAATTATCTATTTGTTAGGCAAATGTCTAGGCATACATTTGATGGGACTATAGAAAGCATGCTAGTATTTCAAGGGCATATTTTTCAAAGGGCAGAATAACCTCATACTCAGTAGTCACACAAAGCCTGCCCCTTGGCAGAGGTTAGACATTATTCACCTGCTGGTTTGGGAAGAGTCTCTTCTGGACAAGCTACTGCAGAAACAAGGGTGCAGGGCTGCCTGCCACCTGCTGCTAGCTCCATACATGTCCTCCCTCACACACACGTCCTTCTGCCCTTCAAGAAACATCATTTTTAAGTTAACTTTCAACCAAAGTCAAACCTCAAATTATTAGTAATTGGAGATTAAAACATGAAAATAAACCCCTGAAGATTAATAACATACATTTTACAAACATGTTCAAAACCAACATCACTGAGATAAACACCCATATTCAATTATATTACTTTTTCACTTTCCTTCATATTAAAAAATGATGTCAAATCTCATTACCTTGCTAACCCAGAAGAAGAAATCCAGAAGCAATAACTGCTCAAATAAGCAAATTACAACTGTGTCTAAGATCAAATTTCAAGAGGAAAATGGGAGTGCATTAAGAAGATGCACTGCCACATAAAAACAGCCCACGACTCATTTCACCAGCCTAATGTCTTGATTGTGGAACAAGCAAAAATCCAGCATGAAAATACAACCAATCTTAAAAACGCAAAGCCATCAACATGCTGCGCTGTGTCTGAAATCAGTAGCCAGGGAATTAAACCAAAGAGCAATGCCAGGCACATAGTAGGTCCTCGATAAATATCTGTTGAATGAATGCAAATGAAGAAAAATCTCACAGAAAAAAAGTACATAGTAGAAACTATCAAAACAGCAGAGTATTGCAGCTTTGAGTTTCCGTGAACTTCTTTTCAATACCATAACAACAATGGGACCAAGTGTTGTGGAGACTGGACAAAATGGCACAGTATAATCTGCTCAGGGCAAAGAGGCCTCCTATACAGAACCTGACCTACACCTTGTAGGCAAGAAAAATGTTACTAAGCTGGGCTTTGCCTAAATAAAAGATTCAGACCCATGCCCTAAAGAGTAGCATAATATTTACAGTACAACTCTAACATGACAAAATTCCCTGAATTTGTGCATTTCAAATGTACTACTGTTTTCAATTTAGCAGCCTCAGTAGGAGTTGCCCAGCATGACCCAACTCTTCATAACAAATCTTAAAGTCACAAGGGGGGGAAAAAACCCATAGCTATGGCACTGAAAGTAACACAAATACAAATTTGATTTAGACCAAACCTACATAAACCAGATCTGTCCTATCTACCCAGCACATTAAAGCATAATAAAATTACAGCCAGCCTGGGGCTTTGTGAGTAATTTAGGCTCTATTCGGCGATATCCTAGCCATTCACCAGCAGAAAATGGGTTTTCAGAATTTACATCATGAATCCTTTATCTTGGGAGTCGGCACTTGGTCATAAACTCTGGCAGTATTCACAGAGCTTAAGTACCAATATCATGGTGACCAATTTTATACAAAATGCTTAATCTAAAAGTAATAGTATATTCTGCTACTTAATACCCACTTAGAACATAGTTTTCTTCTCACATGGCATACTAATAGAAGGTGACGCACATGTCTTAGCCTCAAGAGTAGTTTCTTAAGAGAACACAATAAGAAAATATTTCAAAATTTTCCAAAGTTCTCCATGATTAAAAAAAAAAAAGTTGTGAAACCATAACAGGGCAAGTGAAATTTCACAGAACTTTAGTGACCCACTATGATTTTATTCTTTACCTTTAAGCATTTCTTAATTGCTTCGAGGGCAGGCAGTACTTGAGAGGAAAATCTAAAGACACACCTGTTACATAACCTGCTCACCACTGGCCCGGCCGTGCCACTTTGATAAGAGAAAACAGTCAAAAGCAGGACAAACAGAGTCTCTGTTCTCCGGTCTCCTAGCGCATTAGCCAGAACACTCACACACCCAAGAGATAGCTCTGTGCCTCGGTTTCCCTAACCACTAAATATCGGGTGTGATGCTCTCCGAGTTCCTAATCAAAATAATTACACATAATCACCAATAAAGTCCACATCCGTATATTACATTGAAATGCTATGTCAGAGTAAAACTTCCAAAGGCTTTTGAGATACTTTCCTTCCAATATTCCAAAGGTGTTAACTTGGCTATTTGTCAAGATTAGACAAACACCTATTTCCTTTAACAACATTCATATAAAAATCCAGGACAGATATATAGAAATCTTCTTCCCAGGTGAAGTTATTACCTCTTGAATTGTCATGTCCATTGGGAAAGTGGACCCCACAGAACCTAACAAGGACAACCCTTTGTTTTTGTTCTGAGAATAGGATTTCATTTTCTGAGGCACCTTGGGGTCTAGGGCCAGGAGAGGACAAAGCTTCAGAAAAGCAGTGTGCCCTTAAAACCATCAGTTATTTATAAATGTATTCTTGCCCGCCTGATGCAGTGTGTGTAAATCACAATTTGGGGTGTGGGCAGACTGGGACTTCAGCATGGGTCGAGGAGCCAGCAGAAACCGGTAAACACAGATGTTGCCCCTTCCCTGGGCCCACCCTACTGCAACCAATCGGGAGGCCGCTGTGGGCTCCTGAAGTGGATTCTCTCTTAGAAAGCTAACTGGTGTCTGGGAAACCAGAGCTCGGTTTCCTGGGTGGCCTGAGCACCTAGTTTCACAGGGCTCACTCTAGCGAGGATGCCTTCTCCACCGAGTACAGGCCTATCCTTGTGCCCTCAACCACCCACACTGAGTATTCCAGCGGAAACCCGTAAAATAAGTGCATGGATTCCCATAGAACTCCGAAGGCCCCTCCCAACCAAGATAACCACAGATGCTTTTTTAAACGCAACAAATGTTCCCACATGAAATAAATGTTAGCCCTCCTATCCTGAACTTGGCCTGCAATCCGGGGTCCCTCCGGGCATCTGAACCCCGAAACAGAAGCACAGATGTGAATAAGGGAACCCAGGTCTCGAAGCTGTCCCTTCTCAACTACCAACATGCCATTGATTTCCACCGCCCCCAAAGGACTCAGGTCGAGCGGCTCCGACGCCCATCCGGTATCCCCGGGGGTGACCGCTGCGTCCTCCCGCGTGCGCTCCGGCCCGGCGGCTCCAGAGACCCCGCGCTCCGCAGCTGCAGCCGCCGCCCGAGCTGCGCGGTGCACTTGTTGCAAACCCCGAGGGACCATGAAGCGGCGCCTATCCCTCCCGCTGCCCAGCTCGCAGGGTTCACCCCAGTCCACCTCTGCGGAGCCCTGCATCCTGGGGGACCCTGGGGAAAGTTTGTCCCGTTGCCAACTCAGGTGGGCAAACTTCTCCGCCCAGGGCTGCGGGAGTAGCGGAGGGTGGAGCACCCCCCAGGCCCCCAGGAAGCCTTTACCTGGAGCTGGGACTCGTCAGCGCCCGGAGCCCCGGCCAGGCGCGGTCCCCGTGGCCTGCCGGAGGGCGACCCGCCGGCGCGCGCCTCCAGGACCGGGGAGCCTGTCCCCAGCTGCCCACGCCCGGCGGCCCCGCCGGCCGTGCGGAGGGCGGAGTCACCTCCCGGGGGCCGCCCCGCTCGCCCGCTCCTCCCGGGGGCCCGCCTGCCCACCTCCGGCCTGCCGGGCTCGCCGCCGCCGCATCACATGGCCGCGCCCGCCGCCCGCTCCTGGAGGAAACCTGAAGCTGCTGCGGCTCCGCGGGCTCCGCCGACCCCTCCCTCCGCCAGGCGGCGGCTGGTCGCCTCGGCTTTCCTCCTGCGGACGGAACGGGACCTGCCGGGCCGGCGGAGAGCCAGGTTGCACCCCGAGCGGTGTGCCCGCGCGCCCCGGGGGGCCTCCACGCCTTGGTGGCGCCGGAGGAAGGAGCTGGCGGGTCCGCTCTTTAAAGGAGTTGTGCCAGGCCGGAGGGAGGCTCCGGCTGTCCCCAGCCCGGCCACACCCGGGACATGATACGACTCAGGTCTATTACAATAGGAAGTATTATTCAAAAAGCAGAGGACGCCCTCTTAATTCATGAGGCTTATGTCATCTTCCTCTGACCCAAGGCTTTGCATGCAAATAGGTAAAAGTCTTAGATTTTTCTTATATTAGGAAAGCCATAGCCACTTTTATGATGCGTGGCAATGTGAAGGGGCTCCCTTATTCTCTAGCACCCTGTCACAGGAATGATAGGAACCCCAACTTGAGGTGTGTCTCCATTAAACGGGCCTCCATGAAACAGTCAGCTTTAAGGATAAAATTGAATTGTGCATCTATTTTTCTGAGGTTACCTTGGATATCTGCTTTGATTTTCTTAAGAAAACGCGGGCCATCTAAAGAACCAGGAAAGAAATGTGGTGGCCCCAGGAAGCTGGCCACCAATGCACCAAAAAGTCAAAAGCAGGAACCTCCTCCACCTATCATCAGCTGCCCTGGGTCACCTTCGTAAAACACCTTGTTTATAGGAAGCCTGAGGAAGGACGGGAGAGCAAGAAAAGGCCGTCCTGTGTCTGGGGTCCTCGGCCATATATCAAGACAAAAGTTGCTCTTCCTCCTTGATAAAGGGCCTGACGTTGGCATAGCACTGCTAACCTGGGTTGTCATTTCAACTGACCTCACCCGGGAGAGCCTTTGATGCAAAAGAGGAGCCCTCTGCGTTGCAGAACTTCAGGGCGCTCAGAAATAAAAAGCATTAATAGCCTTTTCAAACATAAGTATTTTCAATGTTAAAAATTGTTTCCAAGCTACTTAGTTTAAAAGTCCATGTTAGAAACCTTTGTTGTTGCTCTCGTCTTCCATTTTTTTCCTTCTTCATTAATTCTGTCATATATAGCTAGAAAAAAGAAACGAAGTGTGGAAAGAGAAACATATATTCTAAGAAGTTACCTGCAAGCCCCTTTCACACTAAAAAGAAACAAAGGAGAAAATGAAGCCTTGTGAAATTCTCACCACGGCTGTGGATGAGGACATGTAATCGTACTGCAGTTTTCTTGCCTTCTCTCAAGCACTGAGCTTAATCAATATTTAAATAAGTACTTGGCTTTCAACTTCTCTAGGTTCAAACTCTAAGCGAAGGGCGCTCTGGCAACTTTAAAAGAAGCCGAGGACTGCCAGAGGCAGGAAGCTAGCCCTTGTGTAAATAACCTTTTGCATCTGATTGATTTCGCTCTTGCAGATATAGGTCACTCAGGACACTGATAGTACTGAGCTTGGCTGGAACTGCATTTGCACACAAAGTCTAGTATTCTCAACCCACAGACAAGGAACATTCATTCATCCAGCAAGGGACCAGGTGGGCAATTCTGCTGGGACTGGTCCAGCTTCCTAGTGAGTCTTCTTCCAGTGTCCCAGCTCAGCTGTCTTGTCTAGCATTCATCCTCCATTCATCCTTAACCTTTATTCTACACAGACCTCCTCCTTCTTCATTGTTCTGCTTCCTGCCATCCTCTGACCTTTCACAAATCATCATAGCCTTATCACACAGCATAGCACCTGCTTATACTTGCTATGTATGCTCCACTAGTACAAAGGCTTACCCCATCTTCAACTTGCCCTTTCAAGGACACTGTTCCTTACCCTTGTGATCTCCACAGTTCTGACATGGGTCACCCCTGGAGTATATAACATTAGTTTTTAACTAGTTATGCAGCATGAAAAATGTCTGTCGTAATTTTCAAACATTAATGGGTAAGAATTAGTTCAAATTCTAGTATCACTTAGTAGTTTCCTACACTTTATTTCCTTTACCAATAATTCTTAAAAAGTGAATAATTCAAGTCTGGCATTTGACCATACACATAAAACAACCAATCAGCACACCATTCCTATTATTGCATTATCTTAAATAAAAGCATGATATGAGAATATGGCAAATTTGTCTAGGAATGAGGCAAACTTTGGAATTAGAAATAGGATGACTGGGGGCTGGAGAGATAGCTCAGCAGTTAAGAGTACTTGCTGCTCTTCCAGAGGACCCAAGTTCAGTTCCCAGCAGGTGACTCATAACTGTTGTTAACTACATCTCAAGAATCCAACCTCCTATTCTGACCACCCATGAGCACCTACACACATGTGACATACACTCACACAAACATATGCACATAAATAAAAATAAAATCTTTTGCAAAAAGAAAGAAAAGGTGGTTCATGCCTTTAATCTTATCATTCAGGAGGAGACAGAAGATCTCTGTGAGTTCCAGGCCAACTAGGGCTACATAGTAAGACCTTGTCTCAAAAGGAAGGAAGGAAAGAAAGAAGTAAGAAAGGGAGGGAGGAAGGAAGGAAGGAGAGAGGGAGAAGAGAGAGGGGGAAGGAGAGAGGGAGGGAGAGAAAGAGGGAGGAAGGAAGGGAAGGAGGGAGAGAGGGAGGGAGAGAATGATTTCGGTAGATCCTTCATTTCCTCATCTGTAAAGTAGGCATATTAGTATCTGTTGTCACCGTGAAGATTAAGTGCCTGACAGTGAATGAAGAATATGCAGTAAGGACACAAATAATCATGATAGGTAATACTTCAGAGTACAGAGTATTAGGAGAACACTTCTGCTTTTTAAAGATTTATTTTATTTTGATCACTACTAGGTGAGGGACAGTTGGTCTTCTTTAAAGGAGTGACACTAGATAGGGTGACCAGGCTCCAATGGATGAACTCATGCAGAGGGACATCGGAGGACACAAACTTGACTCAGTAGGCCTAACATGTATGACAGAATGCATGAAATCTGGTGAGGGAGCTGTGAGGGGATGGAGATGGGGCGGGGGTCAAGATAGGATTAAGATGGACAAAACACACAAAAATTCAATCAAAATGCTTTGAAGAATAGTTTATTTTAATTATATGTATATGTGTATGCCTGTGTGTGTGTGTGTGTGTGTGTGTGTGTGTGTGTGTCTTCTGCATGTTTGAGTGCAGTGTCCCCAGAGATCAGATGAGGGCTGCCACCTGGAGCTGGAGTTACAACTTAGGTTCTTGAAATTTAGCTCTAGTTCCCTACAAGAGCTTAACCAGCTCTTAACAGCTGAGCCATCTCTCCAGCCCCCATTTTCACATTTTGAGATGATTAACAGAATATATCATACCCCAAAGTAAGAAACTAGTTCTGGGTTATACATGTGGTTCCTCCATCAAAGGTTAGGGTACACAGAGAAAAGAAGCCACATGCTCCAAACCAGAGACCAGATCTCATGGGGAAAAGGTCATGCTAGTTTCCTGACACCACCTTGAAGATTTTTAAAAAGTTGACCCCAGAGCTCTATACCAGACCAGAATCTTCAGGGGATGGGGCCAATGCTTTTGTTGTCCTGGAGATGCCAATGTTAGCCCAAGCTGAAAAAAACTAGATGAAAGGAATTGAATTTGTCAACACTGCAGAAGGATCAGAGCTAACCCCCAGTGACACAAGGGCAAGGGAAATAATCCTTCCATTTCCCTTGTGTTGAACAATCTGGTTAAAGGTACAAGTGAATTGTTCTGCAGCACGTTCTGTGTACGTGAATCACTTGGGATTTGTTGAAGACCGATTCTGGTTCCCTATCAGCTGAAACCTGGAATGTTGTATTTCTGGCAAGCTTCAGACTGGTATCTATGCCCCTGGTCTGTGGACCAATCTCTAGCATCAAAACAGTGGAGATTCAAGACAGAAGCAGTAATTCTCACCTATAATCCCAGCATTTAAGAGTAAAGCAAGATAACTGCCATGAGTTCAAGGCCAGCCTGACCTACATAGTGAATTCCAGGTCGACCTGGACTATGCAGAGATCCTACCTCAAAAAGAAATCCATGGTACATACCTGCAATCCCTGAACTGAGAAAGTAGAGACATCAAGACCACTGAAAGTTCAATTTCAATCTGGTCCACATAGCAGAATCTCAAAAAAAAAAAAAAAGAAAAAAGAAAAAAACCAACTAAGTAAAATAACAACAATCTAACAAGCAAACAAAAGAATAGAAATTCAAAATAAACATAAGGAGGCAAGAAGAGAAATAGTCACATTTTTCCCAAGAGAAGCCACTATCTCTGAATATTTTTAGTCAACTAATATTTATTATCAGCTAGTCACAAAATACATCTTTTGTAATTTTTGGATGAAAGAATAGACCAAATTTTGCCAATTTTAAGTATAAAATTTTCCTAAAAGGCCAACTTCTCCATTGGACAAAGTAAAGTAGGTTTAGTACTAAAGACACTTTGAGGGGCACACAAAAATGTTTTAATTTCTCTTTGAATCAGAAGTTTAAAAAAAATGAACTTTTTGTCAAAGAAAAATTTCTTACCACATATGAACTTATTCGTCTATAGACAAATGCAGAATTAAACTATGATTTTAACTTTTACTTATTTGTATTTTTGTGGAAGATGAGGCCTATGAAACCAAAGTTCACAGAACCCACACAGTTTCAATGCAAGCAAGTTCTCAAAGTCCACATTAGTCCACGGTAGTTCGGAAAAGTCCATGGAGCTTCCTATTATGGCTGATATTTGCACACTGCTGTTTACATAAATGGCAGGAAGATATCGGGGAAATGACAACTACATCTCTTGAGTGGAACCAGCCCTATAAATATACAGAATTCAATATTTCCCACACATGTGATTTGTGAACCGCTGGAAATGTTCCATGGACAAAACATTGTTCATTTTCAGCTAATCCCCAAGGGGCTGAAATTCTAACATGAAAGATTTATTCTACCTCCATTGACAATTTTTCTTTAACATTTTTAAATTAATTTTTTTAAGTATCAAGAAATGAATTTCATTATGGTATTTGTGTGTGTGTGTGTGTGTGAATATACTTTTTTTCTTACCCATTCTCCTTCCCAGTCCTCTTTTGTTGGTCCCATTCTTCCTTCAGAGCCAGTCTTTAGTGATCTACACTATCAAGAGATTCTTCCTTTGTAAACTTGTTACCTATGACTGGTATCAAGATCCACTGTTTCTAGATTCTTGGTGTCTTGAGCCAAAGAATTAAAATAAAGATGCACACAGATCACAAAATGGCAAGGAAACTTCATTCAGAAGCAAAGGGATATGGTACAGACAAGGTACTCAGCCAAAGAGTGATGGGTCACCTGAGGGAAACAGCAGGCAAGGATACCAGCTATTGCTTGGGACTTCTCTCTGTGGAGTCTAGGAGGAGGAGGAGTTTGGCTACCATGGGGCATAGTAAGTACATTTCTCTATTTTAACTGACAGATTTGGGTTGGATAAGCTTTTTTTTTTCTACCAAGCATGTCCCTTCCTATGATGCATCTGACTTTAATTACATGCACAAACAATTATGAATAAGCATAAGATGATAAATAGATTTTTTATTCCTAAAAGTTCCCTCAAATGATACAATTTGCCTTACTGGGGATGCATCCAAAACCAGTCTAGGCTGGATCGGCCCCCTATCTTCCATAAGTGCATTTTTCTCTGAAATATGTTTGAATAGAAACTGTCTGAAAAAGGGGGAGTTCTTCATGGTTGTTAGGGAAGGAAAAACATTCCATTGTCCTCAGTGGGATGTGTGTGCAACTCAAGGCAGCAAAAGTCCTAGGACACTAGGTGTGCTGTTAGGAGAGGACATGTATACAGAGCCCATGTAGGTGAGGGCCCTAAGCTTCCAAGTACATTGTCAGAAGGATATGTGTATAGCAGGTTGCAAAGGTATTCCCTATGCTTGCCTACCTAAGCTTTCACATTCTGTTAGGCCAAATTCCTTTGCCCTCCAGATCCAGAACATGTTGGAAAATTCTCAAGGGATTATCAAAGAAAGAAAGAGAAAGAGAAAGAAAGAAAATGTAATAATGACATTTTATAAGGAAGAAATCTTATAAGCAATTCTAATAAGCTCCTGAAAAATGAGATATGGTCATTCATAGCTAAAGAGCATCGCCTTCATGATTATTAACAAATACAGTAACCCTGACAAGAGTTACCACCTCCCTATCCATTACTATAGCTATGAACCATGGGTAATTATTCAAATTTAAATTGAAAAGAAAATGAAGTAGAAACTTCAGGTCTCCCTTGCACTAGTCATCCACTGAGTGTCCAGGAAGCTGCCACTGGACAGCAGATGCACAATGGACTCTCAAAGCTTTTTCAAAATGTTCCAAGTGGAGAAGAGACCATCTTCCTTTACCCTCTGAAACACAAAGGTAACTGGACAAGCATTTAGACTCCAGTTCATGCATATTATTTTCTTTCTACGTGTCAGTTGACCCACACTACATCAGATACTCTGTTCTTTTCTAAAGCTCCCAAATGGACATGCTTGGAACTTGCTGTGCTTGTCAAGTTGAACTCAAAGTTGGGGCATTGCTCCTGCCTCTGGCTCCCTAGTACTTGGATTACAAGCATGTACCACCATGTCTGGGCCTGTACAACACCAACTTTGATTAATGCCCCTTGCCTTTCAAGAGATCCAGATCTTCCTGGCTTGCAAAAGGCAGTATAAATCCTATTCTTGATCCTCCCAAGGAACCACTAAGGAGCTGTTTCTAGAACAGACTTCATCCCAGAAGGTAATTAATTACTAGAGTGGGGTTTCTTCTTGTTTTTGTTTTTGTTTTGCCAAAAAGACTTCAGGTGACTTCCAGATACAGCCAATTTCTTAAATAGTAAGTCAACTCAAAGCTCTTTTTGGCTCTCTAGGACATAATTCCACAAGAGTCTAACTAGACAGATATTCTAAAATGCATAGTATATCTATGTATCTTCCATCAGTCATCAGATGTTCCAGAATATTCAAGTGTAGGATGTAAGACAGAACTACACAGTAACCAGTGCTTATCCAATTCTCTAACACCTGCCCAATGCTGATATGAACATGTCAGATCCCAGTCCAAAGTAAGCTTTCATGGTTACATAATGAAAGCTCTTTTTAAAGAGCTGATAATTGAGACACTAACACCATTTTAATTAGTATGGGACATCTAGTCACTGATTACACCTGTGGAAAATAATGGGTGTGCAACTGTCACATGGGGTATAATTATATTGAAGGCCTCTGGTGACATGACAAATGTGAGAATAAGGCCCTGGTGCTCTGTACACAATGTCATCTGCAAACTGCTAAATGTACTGGGCAACTCTTACTCATTACAGATGATCAAGATCCTATTTTCCTATTTGCAAAGGGTAGACAGAGGAAGGGACAGGAGAGAAGGAAACTCAGTTAACAAAATGATATGAATCTGTTTCCTTCTCAACCCAAAATTATATAAAAATATTTTCATTAAGCGCTTAAAAATTCATTCAAATACATGTGCTCATTCATCACCTATAATCCAAGAAGAAATCTAGAATCTTACCACAGAAGCATCTGGGGACTTTTGAACAGTTTATGTTAAGTATCCTGAAATTTCTGAGTCCAACTTAAAAGACGAAGAGTAAATGTTACATGAAATGTACTTAAAACTGACTGTTCATTGTTGTTGTTTTCAACTATTGAAAGATCCTCACATGATATAACTTTGTCTTCTGCACTGTAAAAATGTGGCAGGGCAGATGAGCTCACAGAGACCCTTATACTTCAACTCAGCTGAGCCAACTTAACACTCATCTGTAATGAACAGAGGAAAACTCAAAAGACTTGGCAGACATGGAGAAGTTTTAAGTAGTATGTCTTAACTCTTCTTATTTTTTTAAAAATAAAGTACCTACCCAGAGCCTGCTATAAAAAGTGATCAATTCTCTTCTATCGAAGTATATTTAAATTTTCACACTCCTCTTATTACATAATGCAAGTAATTTATTGGTTTTCATTTTGAAAAATAATATCAGTCATGTAGGACAGCAGAATATGGAGAGAAGACACCTGAGAAGTGGGCGGGGGGGGGAACCCAGGGAGCACATATGGCTGAACAAACTTTTCCTGTAAAGATCTCAGTAATAAATAGAGTTGACCCTTCCATATCTGTCAATTCCTCATCTGTGAGCTGAACTAATTCTGAATCAAAAACATTCCAAAATCAACTCTGCATCTGTAGTGAACATGTACTGACTTTTTTTTATCATTTCCTAAACAATGCAGTAGAACAAATATTTACATGGTATTTGCACTATGCTAAGTATAATATGGATTCTACAAATGATTTAAAGTTTTTGGAAGGCTATGTGGAAGTTAGATGCAAATATGCCATTGTTTTTAGAAGTGCTTTAATTGACACATAATTGTATATACTTATGGGGTAGAGTGGGATAATTTGAAACGTCTACACAACACGTAATGATTGAGTCACAGTAGTTAGCATATGTAGCCAAGGATGACCTTGGACTCCTGATCCTCTTCCCTCTATCTTCTGAGTGTTTCAGTTACCGGTGTGTATCACCATGCTCGGCTGATCAATTGAACTTAACAGACATCTATATAATTTTCCTTCTAACAGATATGAATTAAACTACACAAATACTTGGAGACTGAACAATGCACTTTTGAATGAACAATAGGTCATTGAAGAAATCAGGGAATAAATTTAAGAGTTTCTAGAATTAAATGAAAATGAGAGCATAACCTACCCAGAACCTCAGAGATAAAGACAAGGCAGTTGGAAGAGGAATATTTGTAGCTGTAAGCACTCATGTTAAAAATCCACAAGACCTCAAATAAATAACTTAATGTCGCACCCCAAATTCCTAGAAAAACATGAAGAAGTCAAACCCAAATGCAATCAATGGCAATAAATAATAATTAGACAAAAATCTTCCAATCAATAAATAGATTAATGAACTAAATAGACAGTTCTCAAAAGAATAAACACAGAGGCAGACGTGGTGCCACATGCCTGTAGTACCAGCACTTGGGAGGTAGAGGCAGGTAGTCTCTGTGAGACAGAACCAGCCTGGTCTACATAGCAGGTTCCAGACCGACCAGGGCTATTCAGGAAAAAAAAAAAAAGAAACACAAATTGTCAATAAATATCACTAGACATCAGGGAAATGCAAATTAGAACAACTTTGAAATTACATCTCAGCCCAGTCAGAATGACCAACATCAAGAAATCAAATACTGGTGAGGACATGAGGAAAGAGAAACCTTTACTCACTGCTGGGGGTGGGGTGAGTATAAACCTATACAGCCACTGTGAGAATCAGCATGGAGGTTTCTTAAAAAACAAAACCCTGAAAACAGAGCTGCCCTATGACCCAGTACACCACCCCTGTGTATGTACCCAAAAGTGTCTGTCTGAGTCAAAGATACTTACACATCCATGTTTATTCCTGTACTATTTACAATAGCTTCAATGTTCTTCAACAGAGAACAGATAAAGAAAATGTGGTGCATATTCACAGTGGAATTTTATTCAGTCATCAAGAAAAATGAAATCATTTGCAGGAAAAATTTGATGGAACTGGAAGATATGTTAAAGAAAATAAGCCTGACTCAGAAAAGCAAATACCACATTTTCTCTCATACATAGATCCTAGACTTTAATTTTTATGTATGTACATGTATATGTGGGAGGGAACATGAAACTATAAAGGAGACCAGGAGTAGAGAAAAGGAGACCTTGCGGAGAGGCAGAAGCAAAACGAAGGGGATAGAATGCCTGTGACGTGATCGCAGAAGAGGATGGGGGGGGCCAGTAGGAGAGGGAAGTGAGGGCGGGAGAGGAGAGTGGGGGAGGGGCAACAAGAACAAAGCGCAGAAGAAACCCATTACTTTGTATGCAACTTTAAATTTTCATTTATTTATTATTTTTATTTTATGTGTGAGTGTATTGCTTGCACGTGTGTACATGCACCAGTGTCATGCAATGCCTGTAGAGGCCAGAAGAGGGCATTGGATCCCCCTGGAACTGGGGTTATGGATGGTTGTTAGCTGCCATGTGGGTGCTGGGATTCAAACCCCGGTCTTCTGCAAGAATAGCCAGTGCTCTTAATCACTAAGCCACCTTTCAGGTCCCTGTACACAATTGGGGGAGAGAGTGTTTAAGTAAGTGATAGCATCTAGACGCAGAAATGTAAAACTAAGTTAAGAAAAAGACCTTGGGGAGAGGGAGAAATAAAATAAAAAGGAAATTGATATAGTATATGGAAGAAACAAGAACACTGCAGAAATTCTCATTAACATACTGCCAGGTGGACAAGAAAATACTAAATTTACAAAACAAAAGCTAATTTTTATCATTAACCTTAAAGCAACAAAATAATCCTCACTCATCTAAAAATAATGAAAAAGGAGCAGTCAGAGGACAAGAAAGCATCTTTAGAAAATAAAAGTATGGAATTGTAAACTTCAACAATTGACGCAAGGTTGAAAATAAAATTGGAAAAATATTCCAGAAAGTTTGTTTTTAATGCAAATGCACTGGGCTGGGGTACAGCTCAGTGATAAGCACTTTGCTTCCTAACTTGCACAGGTCCCTGGATTCCTGGATTGACTTCTGCTCTTCCAAAGGACTGGAGTTTGACTTTTGGCACCCACATTGTACAGCTTGTAATTGCCTATAACTTCTGCTCCAGGGGAATCTGACACCTCTGGCTTCTGAGGGCATCTGCACATGCACATAAGCACACATACACACACAAATAAAAATAAAATCGATATTTTTAAAACATGGGTGTGGTTTTGAATGTATAGAGTGGAACAGTGTCCAGAATAGGATCCCATATGGGAAAACAATTTGCAAAAGAATATGTTTACTAGGAATGAACTTTCATTTAAATATTAAAGTAAATTAAAACTCAGAATCTGAGTGTGGTGGCCCATGCCTGTAACACCAGCATTAGGAAGCTGAAACAGAAGGATTGGAAATTTAAGGTCAGCCTGAGCCATAGAACAAGACTCTGTCTCAAAAACCACAATAAATAAATAACAAAGGGCCAGCAGTGAAGCTCAGTGGTAGACAGCACAGAACCCTGGTTCAGCCCTCAGTACTGCAGAAAGTAGAAAACAAAGTGAGATTGCCATGTTTATAGGCTTCTGCTTGTTTGCAGATGCACTGTACCACTAGAAAAATGAGAAGCCAATTAATGTTAGTGAACGATCCTTTAATTTTGTTTTTTAAAACAATTAAAATGAGCCAGGTATGGTGGTACATGCCTTTAATTCCAGCATGCAGGAGGCAGAGGTAGGCAGGTCTCTTGTGAATTTGAGGCCAGTACAATCTACACAGTGAGTTTCTACACAGTGATATCCTGTTTCAAAAAATTTAAGGAACATACGCTCCAGCCCCTGGACACTAAGACCCTACCCACCTCTTTCAGTGTGTGGGGCAGGCCAACAGGTTCTTCCAGGAAGCAGTTATGAGCACTCCACCACACTGTATCCCGGTCCCCGCACAACTCTCTTGCCCGGGTCCAGCTGCGCAGCCTTGGCATGCTAGCGATCATCACTCAAGTGGTAAAGGTGGACAAAGGCTAGTCTCCAGGTTCAGGCGAGAAAAGACTTGTCAAGTAAAAAAGAAAATAGCTGAAGAGCCAAGATGGGCGCCGTGGCGCACTCTACAAAACTTAATTCTAGTAAAAAGTTGCCTCATCACTAGCTCCCCCAGGATAGGGAAGAAGATGTGAAGGCCACAGATACCAAAAAAAAAACCAAACAAACAAACAAACAAAAAACAACCAGAACCCTGATCATAAAAAACAAAACAAAACAACAAAACAAAATAAACACATGATCGATCCATCTATCTCCTCCAACAAAAGCAAAGGTGGTTTTCTCCAATATTTATGACCCTCTAGTGAGAAATTCAAGGCAGCAAGTAACTGTTACCTCCATTTACTGCACCCAAGTCAAAACATTTTACCTGAAACACAAGTATAAGTGTGTAGAGAAAGCAATGGAGACAAGAAATTATTAAGAACAAGCATAACTGAAATTATAACCCCATCCATGAGCCTGGAACCGTGATCACCTCCTATAAACCTGAAGCCGGAGTCCTTCCCATGAACAAAGAGCTGTAGCCCCATCCTGTGAACCTGAAACTGTGGTTGTCTGCCATGAGTCCGGAGCTGGGGTACGTTCCAAAGACCTTGGAGCTGTGTTCCCCTCCCATGAGCTGGAACTGGTCACCTCTGGTGAGCTGGAGCAGCGCTTGTCTCCGGTGAACCAGAGTTGTGGTCCTCTCCTGCGAGCCGGGGCTGTGGCTGTCTCCAATGAATTGGGAGCTGTGGTTCCTGTACTTGTGGTCCCCTCCCAGGAGCCAGAGCTGCAGGCTGCTCCTGTGAACCAGGAAAGTATTGCCCTCCTGTGAGCTGAAGTTGTGATCCCCTCCTGTAAACCTGAAGCTGTGATCCCCTTCCGTAAACCTGAACTGTGGTCTCCTCCCCTTCTGTGAGTCAGAGATGTGGTCCCTCTTATGAACCAAATTTGTGGTCCCCTCCCCCACAGATGGAGCTGTGGTCCCCTCCCATAAACCTGGAGTCATGAACCTTGTATTAGTTACTTCTCTGTTGCTATAAGACACAATGACCAAGGCAACTTATAGAAGGAAGAGTTGTCTTACAATTCCAAAGGTATTAGAGTCCGTAATGGTAGGGGAGATATAGCAACAGAGGTGGCCAGAGCAGAAAGCAATCGTTTCTTCAAGCAGGCACAGGAAGCAGAGAGTGACTGGAAATTTGGCAAGGCTTAAGAACTCTCAAAGCCCACCCCCACCTCCAGTGACGAGCTTCCTCCAGCTAGGCTGCTCCTCCTAAGACCTCCCCAAACAGCACCACCAACTAGGGATAAAATATCCAAATACTTGGAGCCCATAGGGGACATTCTGATTCACACTACCGCATTCCACTGCCTGGCCTTCAGAGTCTCATAATCACAAAATACAAAATACATTTAGTTCACCTTCAAAAATACACATATTCTTTACTAGTCTCAATATTAGTCAAAAGTCCAGAGCCCAAAATCTCTTCTGAGACTCAAGGCAATTTCTTAATTGTAAGACCACGTAAAATCAAAAGACAAATTATATATTTCTAACATACAACGGAACTGAATGTACATTTCCACTCCATGGTGAGGATAACTCTGAACCAAAACAAGACTGAAAGCCAGCAGTCCAAAGTCTGGACTACTTCCAAAGGGCTTAGATGGTTCAGGCCCTCCATCTTTGCTGCATGCAACAAACCTGTGGTCTCCTTCTGAATCTGAAGCTGTGATCCCTTCCTGTGAGCCCGGAGCTGTGGTCCCCTACCGTGCCTGAGCCACATTCTTCCGGTATAGTCTGATGGTGGAACAGAGCGAAGGATGGAGAGAACTTATCAATGCTGAGCAGGAGCTTCAGCCTTCTCTGAGTCACTGCATTCCCCACAGTCCCCTCCCCTGAGAATCCCAGGTTGTGAATGGCAGAGGCTTTGCCTCTTATGCTGGGATCACTAACACTTGCAGATTCTGATCATGGGAGAACTGATTCTCTAGAACAGATCTCCCACCTCCTCTGAGGTCCAGCTGTGGTCCTCACTCCACATGTAGTCCTGGGCCTCCAGGCCTTGACGTTGGGCCTCTCCCGTTACTAAGCACTAAGGGGTTTTCCATTGTTTTTCCTTTCCATTATTGCCCCTCTGCAACCCCAGTGTGCCTTCACCTATGCCCTAATTGAACTTCTAGAGACAAAAATCACAGTCTGGGAAGTTAGAAGAAAAAAAAAAGTACTGTAATAGCTAACCTGATGTACTTTTTAAACTAATAAAATATGTAACTGTATTTTAGAATATAAACTTGCATTTCTATATGTCTGCTATAATTTTTGAATATCATTTACTGACAAACTCTACTACCAAGCTTTACAACAATGAGGAATTTGTCACTGTTGCTGTAAGGTAAGCTCGCCCGTTCACTCCCTTTCCAGATTCTCCAACCTATACAAAGTTTTTGAATGTAATCATTGTATAACTTAAAGAAAACAATGCTAATCAAATATTTTAAAATATAAAAAGTTAAATTGTTCTTTGACATATCATATATGCATACAATGCACTCTGGTCACTCTCTCTCCCATGCTCCCCCAGCTCCCTCTCACCCTGTCGGGGGCACCCCACCTCCCATCCCTACAGGCCTTTTCCACGTTCACACCTTCTTGTTGAACCATTGAGTTTAACCAGAGCCATCTGTGGGACCACTGGATACGGAACTATCAACAGAAGCCCGGTGCCTGGTGGGCTCACCAGTGGGTGCACATCTGAACATAATGACTCCTGCTCCCCCAGAGTCCTTCAGTGGCCAATAACTCAGCAGGGAAGAGTGGGCTCCCGTGAACTCCTCCCCTCCCCATGGCTGCCTATTGGCAGGTTCAGTCTTATAGAGGTCCAGTGTAAACAACAATAGTTGAAGTGAATTCATGGTTGCACTGGCTGTGCCATGCCCAGAAGATGGCACGTTTCTTCCTATCTCCCAGTGCTTACATCCATTCTGCACCCACTTTCTCCATGTTTCCCGAGCCTTAGAGGAGGTAGTATAAATGTCTTATTTAGGACTGAGCACTCAGCTGTATCTTTTGCTCAGCACCTTAGCAACCAAGAGTCTTCCTTCACTGCCATTCATTTTAAGTGAAGTTTCTCTGATTGGGGCTACGGGTTGCATTTGTTTGAAGTAATAAATATAGATATTCAGAAGGCAGTTTTGTGCCAATGTCAATTTGGCTAAACAAAAGTAGCTATGTTCCTTTGAGAAGTGACTATAACTCCCCAAAACAGACTTTCCTCATCCTTAATATGAAGACCATCATAGGAGTCTTAGAGTCTCTTAGAACTGTGGTGAAGCCTGGAGCCTGGTACTTAGCAGGAACTCTGGAAACAGAAGCCTGCATTGTTGTTCTCTTGACCCCTGCTGGACAGCAGATCATCAAGCACAGGGCATGTCTTCCGCATCTTTGTATGCGCCCCCAGTGTCTACACAATATCAGATGCCCATTTTGGAAACCTAAGGTCAATCGACAGTCCTTCAGGAGAGGTCTAGGAGACAGTGGCACACAGGCTAGTAAATCTGGCAGCACATGGACAGCGAATGTCACCACCTTTCATCATGTCCATGAGTCAGGTGGGAAGCTACAGAAGCTACACCAGTGGAGGATAAGTGACATTGTAGATTCATTCAAATGCTAGGCATTTGAAATTCCAAGATTGCAGACATTGTTTCTTCTTTTCTGCTTCCATGTGTTGTAGCTTAACACACGTGAGGCACTCTAGCAAAACTTCCTTCAGGTACACTCTGGTCAGAGCGCTTGTGGTACAGGGTTTCCTGGCAAACGTTCACATGGGATGATGATCCCTTTAGCAGTAAGTGTGGAGATGCATTCAGGCCTAATCAGTGCCGTCACATGTCCCCTACTCCCAGGCGTCCACCTGCATGCAGCTGGGGGGTTCCCTGTCTGTACTGACTGCTGCAAACGCGCCTCAGCCCATCACTCACCTTACCCAAGCCACACTCAAAGTACAGAGCATAGTCCCAAGCCTCTGGTGGCACCACTCTGCCATGCGCCTATCCTTTCATCCTTTGCCTCTCTGCCTCCTGAAATGTGCGTCCTGAAGGATCGAATTGCAGAATGCCAAAGGAACTACTTCTTCTCTGCTGCACTCTACGTGCACCTGTGCTGCAAGTCCCCAGTCTAGCTGTTGCCCAAGGAGAAGCAGAGCCAGTACCATTCTACAGGGCAGGGGCCCTGACAGATACATCCCTCAGCAGTCATGCCCCATTATGCATCCCTGGACCTTGTGTGTGGGAGACTGATTCGGCAGCTCCAGGTGTACCCTTGAGAATTCATCCCAAGCAGTCTGCGTGGTGCCCCTCAAGTTCTGTCCTTGAAAAACACCAGCATGACCTGCTTTCCCTTCTAAAGCATTTCTCTGACCAGTGACTTCAAAAGAGCCACTAGGTCCCTGGTAACTATACTCAGTCAGCTGGTCCTACAGAGAATTACAATATGGACTACAGCTGCAAAGCCACAATAACTGCAACTCCTATTTAGGCGTAACATATACCAGGCACTGCTCTAAGCTCTTACCTCATTTCCTTGACCACAACATCAGGAGAGACTAGTAGTATCTTCCCTTAAGTCAGGGAAGCAGTAATGACTGGCAGAGGCCAGAGTTAGATCCAGTCCATCCTCCTAACCAAAACTCTGTGTGGCCTCATGCAGTGGATTTTGAAAGATCTTTGGAATCACCTTTTTAAAAAGAACTAACTAACCTAAGGCCCTGTGCAACCACTGCACCTCTGATCCACGATAGCACTACAAAACAAAAAAAGAAAAGGAGATTACTAAACATAGTATAACCAAGTCTCACTCACCATCACTGTCACACCCACACTCAGGTAGCTCTACATCTATTTGTTTTGCAAGTTATCATGGCATTGTTAAAATGTACCACTAAAATGAGTTAGATAAAAGGTAAAGTCTTCAAAGTATTCTTCAGTGAGTGTAAAACATTGCATCTGACATCAGACATGATCTGCAATGAGACGCTGGGGGAAGAGTGTTTAAGAAGAATGAAAATAGCACCCCAAAACCTTAACACCCTGCAGTGTGCCTTCCATCTTCCATGCCGACTGCATGACAAATTGCATAGACCATAATAAGTAAACAGCACACAAGATTAAAGCCCCAAGTGCGAAAGTACCATTACTCACACCAAGCACATATTTGCTTTTCTGTTGGCATCAAAGTGCAATTGTTTCTCCATGAGTTAAGCATGCCCCATGGTACAATGCTGATCCAAATCTGCACCCTTGGCAACAGGAAAAGGTGACTGGGTGTCGTTTGTCCATTGTATGGGCATGTTTGTCTAAAATGAAGTTTTTTTTGTTTTTTCTTTTTCTGTCCTCCTCTGTCAGTGCTTCCAAGACCAGCATCTCTAGCAAATGAGAAGTGACGATCCACATTAAAGGTTCAGCGAAGAGAAAGTGAGCAGTCACATCCTCATGTGCACCTGTGTGATACAATGTCTGTGGGGGTCAGAAAAAGGTACTTGATCCCCTGGAGTTACAGTTGGTTGTTAACTGCCATGTAGGTGCTGGGAATTGAACCCGGGTCCTCTGCAAAAGCAGTCAGTGCCCTCAACCACTGAGTCATCTCTCCAGTCTCCAAACAATTCTCTTTGTGTCAGACTGGTACTTGAATTCAAAATCTGAGTCAAATAAATACTTATTCCTTCTAAGGGGATCATTGCACCATAGCTCTGTTAACGGACAGAACTAGGAAATATATGTAAATGTATTCTAGCTCACATTATCTATATGGTTTTTGAGCTATTTTTGTATCTATGTACATCTATGTATCTATCTATATCTCCCTGGTTTCATTCTATGTCTTTCAATTTCAATGTGATATCACAGAGTGTAGTAGTTATTTTCTGTTGCTGTGATAAAATACCATAATCAGAAGTAACTTAAGGAAGAAACTTTATTTTGGCTTATGGTTCCAGAGTGCTAGTGTTCATAGTGATGGGGAAGTATGGCAGCAGGTGACCAAGCAGGAACCAGGCTGATCACAGTTTTTCAGCATAGGGGAAAGAGCTTCATGGGGTGAAGCTGTAAACTCTCAGAGCCTGCCCCATTGGCATGCTTCTTCATTGCATGTTCTTCCTAAAAATTCCATAATTTCCTTGAACAGTGCCACCAACTGAAAACTAAGTGTTTAGATACATGAGCCTATCAATGAGTGTTTCTCATTCAAACCACAGCACAGAGCTTATTTGTGACTTCCTTCTCCATCCCCCATATAAATAAATAAATTTTATTTATTTCATCAAATAAATTTTAATTTTTTTCAGATTTTACTATGCATATATAAAGAGTGTATGGAGTAGTTAACCATGCTTCTATAAGAAATAGGTTTACTAAAACGAGTAGAGCATTTGTCTAATTTCTTTCTGACAGTAGCTAACGTTTTCCGGTTATTTGGGTTAGCTCTTGTCTTCTGCATTTCCTACACTGTAGTTTATGTTTGTTAATAGTTCATTTAATCTGTTACTGTATGTTGTGTTCTCTCCACATCTCAGCTGCATTTAATTATCATTTACTGTCTAGAAAGCATGTGACGTGACTGATTTTAAGACTGAACGCACCAGCTACCGTTCCATTACTCTCTGTCCTTTTTGCCCTTCCTATGCATCGTTGGTGGATAATCAACCTCTTCAGTCTCTGTTTTGTTTTTTTCATAAATGAGCAGACACATGTGCATTTGCTTCTCTGCCTATTTCTTATGCAAAAGTTTCTGAAAGTTTTGCATTTTGCATTTCTAATGTAGCAGTATGCCCCAGAAAACCCCACTTCCTAGAGATACAGTTCTCTCATGGTTGCTTAGCACTTCACTCCATGAATATACCATAATTTATTGAGTTACTTTTATGTGCATATTCATTTGGATTGTTTTCAGTATCCTGTGCCTATTAAAAAGTGGTGCTCATGTGGTTTCAGTACTGTAATTTCAGGATGACTTTCTGGAAGTGACATGTTTAATTTTTTTAGGATTGCCAGACTTTTTCCCAGAAGCTCTGTACCAGTTACTCTCCTACCAGTGATGCAGGGAAGTGCCCATTTCCTCAAGGCCTTGCCAACACCATGAGTTGTCAAGCTTTTAAATTTTTTCCAATCTGATAGGCAAGTACTGATATCTTGCTATTGTTTGATTTTTCTATCTGCAATTTTCCCTTTTATTTTGAATTTTTCATATGTATGTGGGACATAGCTTTTATTTCTTTTACTTATTTAAAAGATTATCATATCTTTATTTCTTTAAATTTTTGTTTAAATAGTTTCATATCTTTTTTAAATGAATTGCCTGTTCATGCGTTTTCTCATAGTTGTTTCATCCTTTAGTATTTATAAGTGTTGTTTTATGTGTATTTGTATGTGTTTGTATGAGGATGTGTGTGCATGTTCATGTGTGTGCAGGCGCACAGGCATGTGTGTGCATATGTGTATGGAAGCCGGAGGGTGACCTCAGGTGTTGCTCCTCCTCAGGCACTGTCTACCTTGCTTTCTGAAACAGGGTCTCACTGGCCTGGGGTTCACTGATCAGGCTAAAATTTGTGGCCATCGAGCCTCAGCCATCTGCCTGTCTGCACCTCCCCAGCTCTGAACAGCAAGCACGAATAACCGCACCTGACCTTTTACATGAGTTCTGGAGATTGAACTCAGATTCTCGAGCTTGTGCCGCAAGCACCCTACCAACTGAACCTCAAATGTGGGGGCTGTTAGTATTTTTCCCCTGTTTTAAATGTTTTTTTTTCAATTTGTCCATTTTCTTTTTTAATCTGTGCATGGTATTTTTAATCTGTTCATAGTACTTTTCCACACGATGCTTTATTTTCATATGTGCTTACATTTGTCAATCTTTTAGATTTTGAGTCATGGTTAGATTTAAAATTGCAAATTATAAATCAAAATTAATCTCTCACTTTTAAAGTTCTGAATGTTTGCTAAAGAAAATGTCCAGAACACACACACACACATAAACACATACAAATACACACACACATACATACACATGCACAGACACAGGAAGTATTCCTCTAATGTCAATTTTCACAATCGCCTCTAAGCAGTTATAAGGTAATGATGCCACAAAATAAGTGCACCTGAACTTTTACCATGAACAAAGCTCTCCTGAATTTTAAGTTAGACATTTGTTGATAAGTAACTGTGTGTAGTGTATATTTGGGGATATTGGTAGGTTTGGCTGTAGCTGTCTAATAAAGAACATTGTTTATTCAATGATATACAACAAACATATAAATTCAAACAGTTATACGAGCAAACAACCAGCACCTATGGCCTAAATTGAGCTTGATATCGCCAGGAAGCTTGTCCAGATCTTTCTGGATAAAACGAGTGATTGGGAAGTATACCTATGTAAATCTCTGGAGGGACAGGGAATGACTTTAGGGAGATCGCTCTGATGCCCATTGTCCATACATCTCTCTAGGACACTCCTGCACCTCCCTCCCATGGCCTTTGCCCTAACTGCAAAAGCTGTTGGCATCCCCTACCCCACACGTGTGCATCAGATGCACGCTCAGGGGTTCTCATTTCATCATCTTTTCATTTGAAAGAGATCTTCTCATATTTAAAATCTGCATTTCTATCACCCATCCTTTTCTTCCCTACTCATCTGACACACTATATATTTATTTTACTTATTTATTTGTTTGATATCTGCCTTGATTTGTAAAATGCAAGCCTTACAAAGTTAAGAACTTAATTTTGTTATTCCTGTACTACTATTAGCAATAACTGTGCTTGACACACAGTAGTAAATTATTATCAGTATGAATATTGAGTGAATTAATAGAGAAGAGAAAAATCCCAAAAGATATTAGAGTGGCTCACAGAATCAGGTTTGGAATCTATACATTAGGGTCAATGCCCAGATTCCAGGGAGCCCCACCCAGTACCAGGCAAGGATCTTGTGGGTTGCACGGAGGCGGCTGGACACCTGGACTCTCTGACATGTTCCTCTGAAATCTTGGGAGTTCTCATAGGCAGTGTCTCTTCCATCCTTGAAGAATTATCCCTGAAAGTCACTCTGTCTATTTTAAAAATTGATCTTTCCTTGTGGGATTTTCATACATAGGTGTCATCGTACTTCGTTCTTCTTCATCCTCTCCTCACTCTTCCCTCCCACTCCCCACCCTCCTCTTGCTGGTCACCTTCCTCCCCTCCCAATAGTCTTCTCATCCCCTTCCCTTAAGATCTCTTCATCCCCTCTCATAGTCCTCTCTCTCTCTCTCTTGTGCGTGCACACACATTTAAATATACATTCTGCATATGAGAGAAAATGTGATATTTGTCCTTCTGAGTCTGGCTTACTTTGCTTAACATAATGGTTCCCAGTTTCATTTCTTTTCTTGAAAACGTCATGACTTCATTTCTCTTTATGGCTGGAAAAAAAAAAATGCCACCATGTACACGTTCTGCACTTTCTTATCCATTTGTCTGTGAATTCTGTTTGGTATTAAGTCATGAAGGGAGGGCATTTGGCTGGAAGAACCAGGTCTCACCCCTGGCCCAGCTACAAGGGAGCTGGGAAAGTAAATCTCTGACTTCTACTTCCACTGGGGAACTCACACTTCAAGGTAGGACCTTTCTAAACCTAGGAACTTGTCTCAAAAGGCGGGTGCACTGCAGAAGTCTCCAACAAAGAGTGAACAAAAGTACTTTATGATCAAAATGCAGATGTGAGTCAATGGCTTCAGTTAGGAACTTAAGCAACAGACCTCAGAAGATACCTGGTTCATGGGATCATGGGGTATACAGAGTGAGACACCTAACAGGAAGTGCTGTAGACTGGGGTCTGCTGGGAAGGATCTATACAGCTCTTTCTAGACACAATGACTTATTACAGACTTGTACTTTAACACAGTTTTGTCTTTGAATCAAGCCATGTAAATCCAAATTAATCAAGAAATCAAATTACTAATCAGTAATAAGGATTAAGTTGTTCTTCAAATTAAGTATGTTATGTCTTCTAAGAAATGCAGGTGACTAGCTTTGTATACCTCAAAAGCCTTGAAAAGCAAGTGGATGGTTGGATGAATCTGAGCAACATGTATTTTTATCCCTTTGATTTTCGACAATTTCATAGCTACGTACGATGTGTTGCGATCATATTCACACCCTCCATTTCCCTCTCTTCTCCTCTTCTCACGCCTGCTGACCTCCTTCCCAATCAGTTTCCTGTATATGTTCATGTCTTCTTCACGTGCAGGTCTCATGCAGGTAGTCACAGCTGCTGTATGTTCATGACTACCATGAACATAAAATATTAAAAGAGAGAATTGTTTGATTCTAGTGCTGGAGTAGAGTAAATGCAAGATGGGCCGGGAACATCTTGTGGTACCAACAAGTGAAGAAATTCTCAAAAGGAAAGGAAAAAACATGGGGACTCTTGGAAGGACACAGAACATAACCTTTAGGATAAAAGAAATACCCGTAAGTCCATAGCCATAGGTGAACATAGAAAGGATAGTGGCTCCCTAGAGAGAATTTTAGTAATGAAGACATAGACAATCTTCATTTGAACTCCATTATACTTACTGCTGCAGGCAAGATATGTGGTACTAAAATTAGTGGGTGAAAACAAAATCACAAATAGGATAGTCTTGCCCAAAACACATAGCCTAAATCTAGTCAAGAGAAAACATCAGGCAAATTCAAATGGATAGACATCCTACAAAATGCTGAAACCTGAGGACTGGCAAGCCACACATTTTCCAGGAGCTAAGAAGACATAACAACTAAATGTAATGCAGGATGCTGGACTGGATCCTGGAACAGAAAAGACATGGCAGAGTGGACTGGAAAAACCGGTATGTCTTAGTGAACAGCATTATACCAATGTTAATTCCTGGTTCTGAGCGTCATGCTGTGGTTATGTAAGTTGTTAACATTAGGAAGGCTGAAGCCTCACTATTCTTGGCACTTTCCCATCAAATGAACAAAATAAAAATAAAATGTAAGTCCGAGATTCTAAAGCCATCTGTCCTTGAAGTTTTCACTTTTATCCAGCTCTTGAGAGAGTAAAGACCCACTTCATGTAGTATGGACAGAGCAAGCACCGCCTTCTGGTAGCCCTGCTCACCACACCCAAGTCTGTCATTTGCCCCTCAGAATTCACCTTTCAAGCAGCAGACATCATTTTGGCTGGGCACCACACTCTGTACATGAGGCTGATGTGATCCCTGTGTCCTTACAACTTGCCTCTCATGTCCTTCCACATCCACTACTTAAGAGTCACTGTTCAAACTCTGCCCTCACTCCTGCTTCTCCTGGGTGGGCCCAGGGGAGGAATACTGTTATCTTTTAGACAGTTAACAAAAAACACTGAGATGAGCTATCCATGTTACTACTGGAATGATTGATAGAAAAGTGTTATTGGTGAAGCTGAACATTAAATTAATGATCCTCTCACATCAAATGTCCTCTAGGTTCTACTTGCTAAAAGAAATTTTTAAATTTTTGTTTACTTTATGTGCATGAGTATATTGCCTGCACGTAAGTAGGTGCATCTGTGTCCTGCAGTTCCTGTGGTGGTCCAAAGACAGTATCGAATCCCCTGAAACTGGAGTTACAGACGGTTTTTAGCTGCCATGTGGGTGCTGGGACTTGAACCTGGGTCTTCTGCAAGAGTAGCCAGTGATCTTAACTGCTTTGCCATCTCTCCAGAATCCGATCAAAGAAACTTGAATCAACTACATGGCCTATCTAGCAATAGCAGAGGCAGTGTTTTAATCTATGAGGCTAGCCTATCATCTGGGATTTCTATGTGAGAATCTGGGGTGGATTCACCTTGTGACAACTTGGAAATTATCTCATCATGAGTTAAAGAGAAAAAGAGGGAGGGACTGGGTATAAAGATGACTCGGTGGCTAAAGTATGAGTATCACGATTTGATTTCAGATTCCCAACTCCCACAAAAAAAGCTAGATGTGATGGTTCACATCTCTAATCCCAGCGCTGGAAGGTGGGAACAGGAGGATACAGAAGGTTCTGAGCAGCCAGCCTACCCAATCAGTGAATCCCTAGGTTCAGTAAGAGACTCTCTCAAAAAATAAAGTGGTGAGCAACAGAAGAAGACAGACACCTAACACTGATCTCTGGTTTCAAAACACATTCAGACACATACACATTCATATACCACACACACACACACACACACACACACACGAGTAAAATGTCTTCACTAGGAAGCTTATGCAATGGTAGATAGCAGGAATTTGCAGCTAAATCAAGCTCATGATGCAGTTATACTTTATGATCTTTTCCTGTTTTGTTAAAATTCTAAGTACTTCAATTCTTCCCTGCTGTGGCTTGGACATGAAAGGGCCCCAGAAGACTTGTAGATTAACAGTGTGGCTCCCAGCTGGTATATCCTACCATTGAGAGACAGTTACATCTTGAGAACTCTGAATGATCAATGTACTCATAGTTTGATGGTATAATTGGAAAGTGGTAGAAACTTGTGGATGCAGGGTCTAGTTGTAGGAAGTAGATCACTAGACCATGTCCTGGAAGGATATTTTGCTCCTGCCCCCTCATCTGTTTCTGTCTTCAACATGTCCACCATGAGGTGAGCCCCTTTGCTCCCTGATAATGCTATTCTGCCTTGCCATGCCTAGGCCCAGAAATGATAAGCCAAGTGGTTGTGAATGGAAACCTCTGCAACCGTGAACCAAAATGATACTTTCCTCTTTTAAACTGTTTCTCTTAGGTTCTTGTCACAGTGGTGGAAAGTCAGACACAATGGATTGGGGGAAGGAGAAAAGTTATGTACTTTGCAAACTAATATATGTTACTGTAGGGACAAAGCAAACTCAGACCTCTTAAGTTTTAATCGCTTCACCCCGCCTTGCTATATTCTGGGCTAATACATCAGCTCACATTCCGGCATCAGGCCAACACCCCCTGAGGAGGTCTGAGTTGTCCAATACAAAAAATCCCCGAGGGACAGACAGGTTCTGGACCAACCAATTCCAAGGTTGGACTCTCTGCAGAGCCACTCAGCTATGGAACCTTTAACAGCTGGCTGCAACCTGGAGAGCAAGCAGCAGTCCCCCATCTGGCTTTAGGGCCTACAGCCTGGCTAGTCACTTGATTCGCTTTATTTGCCAAATTATGTAAATAAATTTTCCTTTTTGCATCATAGTGGAGTTGTGGGGTTTGTACCCGATTCTTGGACCCTAACAGTTACGTTGGGGAACATCAAAACATAGAATGAACGGGGCATGGTAGTGCACACCCTTAATCCTAGCATTCAAGAGGCAGAGGCAGGTGAATCTCTGGGAATTCAAGGCCAGCCTGGTCCAGGTAAGCTGGGGCTACAGAGAGACCTTGTCTCAAAAAGACCGAAAAAACCCATAAGATGGGAGATATAGCATATAAACCCAAAGTGCTAACTGGAGCCTTCCGTGGGCAGCATGATAATCTGTTTAGAGAAACTAAACCTTCCATAAAAATCCATATTGAACTCAAACAGAGGCTAGAGAAGGACCTTTACAATATACCAAAGATTAGGGGATTGTGATGAACTAGTCCCTAGGAATTTGGGAGTGTTGTACTTCTTGAGCACTTCCTTCCTCCTAGTCCTAGCCCTGAGACAATGCTGGTAAGTAGGCCAGAAAGCTTGAGAACTGACTCCAATCCTCTTGAAAGTGACTAAAATGCCCAGGGAGAAACTACTCTCACTGCTAAGACAACCTCCTGATACAAGCTTAATCAAAGTTCTTCACTATGTAATGAAGTCTAGGGGACACTGAAGAAAGTAACCCAAACCAATTCACAGAAGGCATGTCTCCCAAATCATTCAGTCATCTTAGTATTAGCCAGACATCAAAAGCCAGAAGAGACATCACAAAAAAAAATACAGCTCAATTTCCCTTATAAATGCAGATGCAAAATATCCCCAGCTAAATACTAGCAAAACAAATCCAGCAACATGTACAAAGAATTATGTACTATGACCAAGAAGAACTTAGCCCAGGAATGCAAGGTTGGTCTGCCATCAAATGACAGATCAGTCCCCCATTACTAGAATAAAGGAGAAACCCCACATGATCCTCTCAACTTAAGTGGAAAAAGCAGTTGAAAGAATAAACACCCTTCATTATAAAATATACCAGAAATGGAAGGGAACATTCTCAACTGAGTAAAAAGCAGCTATGAAAAACCCAAAGCTGACATTATACTTAATGATAATAATAAAAAAAAAAAAAACGAAAAGGCTATCTCCCTAACATCAGGAACAAAACAAGATATCTGTTCTTGTCATTTGTATTTAACACTGTGCTGTTGGCAGAACTGTTAGACCAGAAAAGAAAATCAAAGGTTTATTAGAAAAGAAAAAATATCTCTACTTGCTACTGTACATTTAAAAAATCCCAAGGAATCAATTAAAAAACTTTTAGAATTACCAACAAACAACAAAATTGTGGATTATAAGATCAATATAAGTCTATTGCATTTTCTATCCTAGAAAGTTTGTATTCTTGGGATAACCCAATTTTGCACAGCAAATAATCTTTTCTAGATAAGACCAGGAGGAAATAGGCCAGTGAGACAGCTCAGTGGGTAAACATGCTTGCCACCACCAAGACTGATGACTTGAGTTCAATTCCAGAACCCACATCATGGAAGGAGAAAGCCGACTCCTATAAGCAGTCCTCTGATCACATGAACACACACACACATGCACACACATAATTAAATAAGTAAATAAATCAATCAATCAAAGGTCAGGAAAAAGGCAAGAATGTTCAACTCCGCTACTCTTTTTAAAAAAGATATTTCATTATTTTAAGTGTATGAATGCAATGTAGATAGGTGACTCATGTCCTGCAACTCCCACAGAGGTCAAAAGAGGGTTTTGGATGCCCTGGAAGTGGAGTTATGGATGGTTGTCAGCCACTGTGTGAGTGCTGAGAACTGAACGTGGGTCCTCTGCCAGAACAGTCAATGCTCTTAACTGCTGAGCCATCTCTCCAGGCCTCAGTCTCACTATTCTTACTCAGAGTATTACTGAGTATCCAGGAAGCCCTGGATAATGCAAAAGGAAAAGAAAAAGGAAATAAGAAGCATAAAGATTGGGAAGGAAGAAATAAAAATATCTATGCTTTCAGATGCCATAAATATCTATGTAGAAAAGCCCAGAGAGCCACATACAGGCACACACATGCACCCATGCACACACAAACACATGTACACACACACAAACCAACTCCTGAAACTAATAGGCAGTTACAGTAAGATTCTGTGTACAAGGTTAGCACAACAAGAAGCATTGGCTAATTTAAAATTAACATACTGCCATTTACATTAGCATAAAATATAGAATATTTATGCATAAATGTACCTAATATATTTAAGATCTATATGAAGAAAATTACAAAGCTCTGATGAGAGAGATCAAATAAATAAATGAGAAGATTCTATATACATAGGCAAACTCAATATTGTTAGTTTGTCCCAACCTGGTCTATAGACTCAATACAATACCAATTAAAATATGATCTTGTGGGGCTGAAGCAAAGGGCTCAATGGTTAAGCTCAATGCTCTTACAGAGGACCCAAGTTCAATTATCAGCACCCACGCTGGGCAGCTCACAGGTACCCATAACTCCAGTTCCAGCAATCTCTTCTGGACTCTGTGGTCACCTGCACTCACTCACACACATACAAGCACACTCATATACACATAATTTAAACTTTTTTTATTTTTTTATTTTTATTTTTATGTGTATGAGTATTATGTCTCATGTGTATAAGTGTACCCACGTCATACAATTCCCACAAAGGACAGAAGAGGGTATTGAATCCTCTGGAACTGTAGTTACAGATGGTTGTTAGCTGCCATGTGGGTGCCATCGGGTCCTCTGCCAGAGCAGTCAGTGCTTTTAACTGCTGTACCATCTCTCCAACCCCTGATCTGAACTTTAACTAAGGGGCAAAGGCAACTCGGTGGGTCAAACTACCAAAAGAACAGTTGTTTCAACAAGTGGAGTGCTAAAATAAGCTGAATATATATTCATAAATTTTAAAACATGTAGCCACAGGCTTGACACCATTCACAAAATTTAATTAAAAGATGAACCATAGAACTAAATTTAAAATGCAAAAGTGAAAACTTCTAGGAAAGGTCACTTTTTAGATGTATGTAAAACAAAAAATGCAATCCATGAAGGAAAACAATTGATTCTGGACTGCATTAAATTTTAAAGCCTTATCCAATGAAGAACAATGTTAGGTAAACACAATGAAAAGCCACAGACTGGGAGAAAAATCTTTCCAAAACACATACCTGATGAAGGAACCGTTATCCAAAATACACAAAGAACTCTTGAAATGTTAACGCTAAGAAACAGAAATTCTTGTTTATCGTTGCAGGAATACAAGCTGACATGGCCACTTTAAAAGTCAGTTTGGACATTTCTTACAGAGGTAGATATACTTTAACCATCTGAGCCAGTAATCACGCTCCTATAGTATTTATCCAAATGAAATTAAAACATGCACACATACAGAAACCTGCACACAAATGTTTCTAATTGCTAAAACTTGGAAGCAACTAAATCTCTCCTTCACTAGGCAACTGTGGTACATCCATCAATGGATCCTTACTCGACAATTTTTTTTAATTTGTTTTATTTTTATTTTATGCATATGATTGTTTTGCCTGCATATATGTCAGCGCACCTGTGTTGTGTGATATGTGTGGAGACTAAAAGAAGGTGCTGGATCCCCTGGAACTGGAGTTATGGCCAATTATTAATCACCATGTGGATCCTCTGGAAGAGCAATGAGGGCTCTTAACCACTGAGTCATCTCTCCAAGCCCTCTTTAATTTTTTTAAGTGCACTGCCATCCATGAAAAAGACAGGGAGAAAACATAAACGTGTTGATTGACTGAAAGAAACCAGCCTGGAACAGGTACACACTGCAGGGCGTTTTCTGAGGCTTAGGGTAAGGGCTCTACCATCCAAACCTTTATTCCCTTCCTCCAAGTAGCTACAGACACTTCCCAGACTAACTAGCTATAAGAAACTTATAGCCAGGTGTCATGGTATACACCTCTAATCCCAGGACTCAGAAGCAGAGGCAGGCAGATCTCTGAGAGACTGAAGGCTACAGGGTGACCCTGTCTTTAAAAAAACACAAAAGGTTTATAACACAGGGTATTGTTGGCTGTTTGTTTGGCTTTCTGGATATTGCTGTTATTTTGCCTTTGAGTGTTTTTCAGACCAGCTTCCAGCCTTCATGAGGTAAGCAACTTTGCCACACCACAAGCCCATAGGCATCAAAACCAAGCAATCATGGACTGAAACATCTTGACTCATGAGTCAAATTAACCTTTCCTCTTTCTAAGCCGATTTACCATGGATATTTGCTATAATCACAGAAAACTTACCAACACAAATTCTCAAAACTTTAGTAACCTGGAGGTTGAATTCTTGTTCATACTACACATCCACTATGGACCTGCTGCCCTGATCCTCTGCTCTGGGAAGAAACGAGTAAAGAACAAAAGTGAAGGAACTGCCAGGTGACTATGCTCATGGTAGAGAAGAGAGAACTGGATTTTAAATCCGCTTAAAGCTAGGCACGGTGGCACATACCTTTATTCCCAGCACTCTGAAGGCAGAGGTAGGTGCATCTCTGTGAGTTCGAGGCCAGCTTGGTCTACATAGTGGACTCCAGAGCAGCCAGGCCTATACAATGACTTTGTGTCAAAGAAAGAAAAACAAATCTGCTTATAAATTGCACAGCATCACTTTTACTCTGCTTTCATGAGATAAAGTAAACTCCATTCCTCTTCCTGACCATAGGAAAGCTGGGGCAATAATCCTTCCAGAAGGGGAACCTCAAAGCCTAAGGCCAAGTCAGATTCAGTCAGGTGGAGAGCTATAATCTGTCCTACAAGAGGGTCTGCAAATACACTGAAAAATGGTACAATCTACAGGGAAGAAAAAAGTTTGTCAGCTTTGTATATACTTTGTTTGAACATTTTCTCCCCTCTCTTAATTTCTAGATCTGCTTAAATGGCATTACACTTGAAAGACTGAAAGAATTCACTAGTTAAACACTTGCATCTAGGCCAGGCAAGAAGGCACTTGCCATCAGGCCTGATGACCTGAGTTTAATCCCCAGGACCCACATGGTAAAACAAGAGAAACTATTCCTTCAAGTAGTCCTGTGATCTCTACATATGTGCTGTGGCATGTGTGCATGTGTACATAAAATAAATAAATGTAATTTTTAAATCTTTTAAATTAAAATAGCATTTGTATCTATCGATTCTCAGGTTACCTTCCCAGTGACATCAATCATCTACTTCAATTTCCTAACTCTTTGACATTCAGTTGTTCATGTGTGTGTGTGTCTGTCTGTCTGTCTGTCTGTGTGTGCCTGTGTGTGCATGTATTTATGCCTGGAGAGATGGCTCAGCAGTTAACGCACTCGCCATACAAGCAAGAGAACTGGAGTTTGGATCCCCAGAATCCACATCATACGTATGGCACCTTCCTGCAATTTCAGTTCCGGGAACAGGAAGACAGGTTATCCCTAGAATAGGCTGAGCCATCAGACTATCCTTGTAGGTGGCCAAGCTCTGGGTTTGATTGAGGGACCCTGCTTCAACCAGTAAGGTGAAAGAGCTGTGGAGGAAGATTCTCTGTATCAACCTCAGGCCTCCGCAAGCACATACATATACATGGACCTGCACCTGCATAAACACATATGGACATGTGTACACACACACACACACCCCACTGCCACCACTTACACATGAAAAGAAGCAAGAAAATGACATCCCTGATGCAGGGAGCCGGTCAACGCCATTACAAGATGGCGCCGACTTCCTGGGCCGCCTGTCAAACTACTCCATATAAGGTAATGCCTTGGCACGCAAGCCATCCCGAGGCCGCGCATGCGCGTCAATTCGCGCGTCAATTTAAACTGTCCCGAGCCAATCCCATGGCTTTGCTTGTGGCGGGCTGCCTGCATCCAATCCCGAGCTGACATACCTCCCTCCTTGCTATAAAAGCCGCTGTGCGAGCCTGTCTGTCATCCCTCGTCATCATCACCCATCAGTTAACCGAGAGGCTCTCCAATAAAGTGCGATCCAAGAAGAATCCTCGTTGTGGTGGTTTTCTTCCTCTGCTGGTCGGAGGGCGTCCGCTGCACCCTGATAGCCCAGCTTCTTAGATATACGTGCATAAAGTGTTTGCAAGTATTCTTGTAAATTGTTTCAATTTCTTATGTATCTATGAATATGTCTTGTAGTTTTCACTTGTGTTTAATTTTTACTAACCTATACAGTATAGATTATGTATTTGCAAAAACATTGAATTTTTGTGAGGCTAATAATAGTAACTGCCTATGGAGTTTTGTGAAGACTAAACAGCTAACATTCATATATTGGTGAGAACAGTTCCTTAGTAAGGTCTCTATCACTGTGAGACAATCTAACCATATCTATAATTGTCCAGATGTGTTGACCTTTACATTTAATATTAAAGTAAAATTATACATGGTCTTCTTTAAGAGCCAGACACAGAGTTTATTACTATTAATGATTTCTGACTTATCCTATGCTAATTAACTTATAATATACTCATAAGTTCAGTAATTAAAACCCCTGGGTTATGTCTAAGAGAAATTGCTTTGCAGTAGAAAATCGTGTATATAAACCTATAGTCTTTGTGCAGCAATTACATAACATGGATATTAACACTTGCTATTATTTCACTGCAGGGTATCCATTTTGTTTTTTCCCAATCCTTTCTCATAACCTACATCTCCTGTCACCAAAAGATTAAAACGGATTATGCAGGCAAGCTTTAAAAATCTGTCCTAAATGGGCCACAGTAAAAGAAAAAAAAAAAAATCTAACCAATGATGTCCTCTTGTGTCCTATGAAGAAACTACTCTTAGTCAATAAATTGTTAATTTTTTTATTACTTTACCAAGAATATATTTCCTATTGTGTAGGTCACAAAATGAGAAATGGGATCGTGAGAGGGCAGGAGGAGGTTTTAAGGTGGGAAATCGAGAGGTTACAGAATATGAGAAGGCAGAGCAGGGATGAACTGGGGACACCAGCCCGAGGCAGGGAGGGATTAGCTGGGAACAACGTACACGTTACACGGTATAAAGATGCGATGATGCTAACTCCAAATATTCATTTAAAAAGTGTAGCTTATATGAATCCGGTACCTTACAGTAGTTTATAGAAAACTGCCAACCTTCATTCAATTAACACAGCTTATAATTTTTTAACCCTTTAGTCAATAAAGTTGCCATACAGCCCCAGTTAATAATGTTAATTTGAATAAATGAATAGGATTCAGGACAAGAACACTGTCTGTCCTAGTCTGGGTTCTTGATTGTTGTGATAAAACTGATCAAAACCAACTTTGTGAGGAAAGAGTTTATTTGATGACAGTTGATCCTTCAGGGAAGCCATGGCACGAACTCAATGCAGGAACGTAGAGTCAGGAACTGAAGCAAAGACCCCAGAGGAATGCTGCATATTGGCTTGCTCCCCTAGCCCATGCTCAGCTTGCTTCTTATATAAACCAGAACCACCGACCCAGGGGTGGCATCACCCACAGTGGGCTGTGCCTTCCCACATCACTCAAGAGTGAAGAAAATGCCTCATAGATATAGCCACAGGACCATACAATAGAGGAAATCCCCCCAGTTAAGGTTCCCTCTTCACAGATATAGCAAGCGGATAATTGAAGCTATCCAGTACAATGTCATCAAGGTATGAAACTGAGAGGTTCATGTCTTGCAACACTTGTTCTCCAGATCCTGGCACTGTTTTGTGAAGTTATGGAACTTTGGAGATGGGGGCCCTAGACAATGAAGTAGGTGACTGAGTGCAGGCCTTAGAGGTTATGTCTCCAGTTCCAGGTGCTCATTCTCTGCTTCCAGGACAGTCATGATATGAGGAATCTCACAGTATGCTCCTGGTGCCACCTGGACAGACCTGCTCTAGCACCTATCCTCTTCATCCTGACAGAATGTGCCCTCTGAAACCAGGAGCCAAAATAAACCTTCCTTCCTTAAATTCTTCCTGTCGGGTGATTGGTCAGGGTGACAAGAAAAGTAACCTAACACAGATGCCATTCAATCTTCTACTATAACACTGATGAACTGATGAGAGCTAACGTCTTACTTTCATGAATACATGACTCCTCTTATTTGTAGGGACTGCAAATAATACCATTTATGTTCAAAATTCTTGTTAGTTCAGTTAATCTCAAACCAGTTATACACTTATTTTGTCATTTCATGTAATGTATTTATTTAGAAAATAGCCATAAAAGCCATAAAATAAATAGCCATAAAAGGTTACACAGCTCAGTATTACAGTGCTTTCCTAGCATGTGTGAAGCCCCGGGTTCATTTGTTCAATCCCAGTATGCCACCTCTCTCTCTCTCTCTCTCTCTCTCTCTCTCACACACACACATACACACACACAGACACACACACACATACACACACAAATGGCCTTTATAATAATAAATAATATAAAAGAAAATTAGAATGCAGCTCTTACCTAAGTGATCCAAATGATGGTAGTACTCAGATAAGCTAAGAAAAAGCTCCCACCTGGGACAGGGCAGGTTGATTTCTACAACAATAAACAAAAAACAGATATAAGAAAATGCTCCTATATCACCTCACCTACTCTCTCAGCATTCCAGCAAGGGAGGACATATTAGTCCCATCTGGCAGATGTGAAAGCTGACACCCACAGAACTGGAACTTTCCTAAGGTCGTGTTCTTTCCGTTAGTCTCCGTTGTTGAACAGCTTAATCTCTTTAAATAGAGCTTTGGTTAGATTTATTTCCATATTTCTGTCATAATCTACTAATAACTATATCTATTCTTTGAACCTACTTTGTCAACATATCAATGAACAGAAAGTTTGGGCTCTTTCTTAAAGGTCTGTCATTACTCCCTAAGAACATCCAGTTAGTTCAGAGTCAGAGCGTTAGAGGCAGGTTTCTTACGGTTTTCAAAACATCAGCGCCCCCTTGTGGACTATCAGTAAGCTACAGCATGGTTTCAGTTCTCATGAGCAGTGGGGGCAAGTTCCAGGAAGGTCTTCTATTTGATTTGTGTCTCATAGGAAAGTGAGAAACATAATCATTTTCCTAGTTTGCTCTATGTTTCTGTGATAAACATTACGACTAAAGAAGGGGAAAGGGGGCATTCCATCTTGCAGGTCATGGTCCACCACTGAGGGAGTCAGGAACTCAAGGCAAGAATTGAAGCAGAGGCTTACCTCCCCTGACTTGCTCAACTACCTTTTTTAAACAGAGCCCAGGCCCACGTGGCTGGGGATGCGCCATTTGCAGTGAGCTGGGCCCTCCTGAATCAATTACTAATCAGAAAATGTCCAACACACATGCCCACAGGCCAATCTGATGGAAGAAATTCTTCAGCTGAGATTCCCTCTTCTAAAGCATGTCCAGACAAAAAGTAACCGGCACATCCATTAGAAGCAAATTAGAAACTAATTAAACTAACTAGCACAACCTTTTATCATATGAACTGTAGTTAAACCACCTCTTAGGCCTGCAGCCAGTCACCTACTCCCATCATCTAGGCCCCCCAGCTCCAAGTTCCATAACCTCACAAAACATTCCCAGGAGCTGGAGAACAAGTATTAAGACACATGAGCCTCTGGGGTATGTTTCAGCTTCAAACCTTACTGACATTTTGCTGAATAGCTTCAGTTGTTAAATTACCATGGGTAGCATTCCTCCGTGACCTCTACTTCAGTTCCTGACTCCATTAGTAAAACAGGCCCCAATGAGAATTCTTTCCACTTCACACAGATTTATGAAGCACCAGAAATGTATTGTGCAAAAAGTTAAGAATATAAAGTGAATAAGAACATCCTCCATGTTTATAGACCATAGAAACTATTCCTACATTGGTTAAAAACATTTACTTTGAACCTGATGACTTGGTTTGTCACTTAACCAACTGTGTGACTTTGGACATGTCCCCTAAACATTCACCAAAATGTCATCATGTGCAGAACTGGAATAATAAAATTATCTGCTTCATATAGTTATCTAGTCCTCTGGGGAATATTAACCACCATGTACATTAGGTTTCAAGGAGGATGGTATTTCTTTAGATAAAGATGAGTGTCAGCGATAACGAGCTACTAGGCAAGGACTATGCAGTGGGAGAAAAGACTTGCTCTCCAAGATCCATGCTGGTAATAGTACACATGCCTCAAAATGCACAAAAGATTAGGCAAAACGTGTCTCAGTGAAGAATTGCTTGTAGCTATAAAATTCCAAAAACCTTCTAAAGGCCCATCAATAGGGGACTGGTTATACTGATTGTGGTACATCCACCCAGTGATAAAGGAAACCAGCATGAGAAAGGGTACACTGAGATGCCTCAACCTCTAGGGCTGACAAATGGAAGACTGGAATGCACGATCACATATGAAGTATGTGCCCATTTGCTTAGAAACCAACTTACACATAAAGCTGTTTAAAACGTGCCGGCATTTGGGGGAAGAATAATGTGTTGACTGGCTCCCTGTCCCTCCTTTCCTATCTTCTTCTAGGATGCCTTCAGAACTGCAGAGCTAGAAGTTCAGAAACATTTCCCAGATGCCTTTGTCAACAATGCTTTGGATACAAAATTGGGCTACTGTGTTAGCTACGTGTGATGGTTAATCACATACATAGTTTTGGATCACCTGGAGAGAAACCTCTGGGCATGTCTTTGAATGTGTTTCCAGAGATGCCTCAATGAGGAAAGACCTATCCCAAATGTGAGCAGCACCATCCCACAGGCTGGAGTCCATATTTGGCTTCTAAGAAGAGAGGGGGATGGTGTGGCTCAGCGCCAGCATTCATCTTTTCCCTGGACTCAAGTGGCCAACTGCCCCACGCTCGAGACACTTTGCCACCACACCTTCCTTGTGGGGATAGATCCTTAAAAGGAGCTAAAATCAACCCTTCTTTCCATAAGTTGCTTCTCTCAGGTATTTTGTCATGAAAAAAGCAGCTGATCCAATGTAGTAATACACAATTTGGAAGGCCGGAGAGAGGGGAAGGCCAGTCTCCTGCCTGTCATTGTCCACAAGTTAGGAGATGAGAACTAAGAGTAGTGAAGTGACTAGGTCACCCAGAGTCTATTCTCTGACCTCTAGATGGCAGCAAAGGTGGCCTTTTACTCTCTATAGAGTTCTGTTCTTGAGGAGTGGGTTCACCCCAACCTGTTCAATGATTTTGTAAAGACCTCGTTTAGCTTCCTAAAAACTTCTGTTTACTACACTGAACCTTGACTGTTATAGATACACTGGAAATTGTTACTAGTTCTGCCTTGGTTAATATGGAGCATCAACTTGACTGCACTAAAGGAAACCCAGATAGCTGGTAAAACATTACCTTGGGTGTGCCAGAAGGGGTGTTCCCTGAAGAGATCAGCATTTCAATCAGTTGAATTCACCCTCACCCGCGTGTTGAGGAACTGGACTGAGCCAAAAGCCAGGGGAAGGGCAAATCCCTCTCTTTTCCTGTGCCGGGACATTACCTTCTCCTCATCTGGACACTGGAGCTCTTGGTTCTCCAGTCACCAGATTCTGAGACTTAGACCAGAAGTCTCCTACCACATAGTCCTTAGTCTTTCAGGCTGCCTGGTAAAAAGACTTGCAGGCCACTTTTGCTGAAACCACCAACTTCTCACTTGGGCCTACACAGGTATCTAGTGGGTGACTTTCTGATACCAGAAGGCCAAAATATCACCCTTACATCATGGTAATGCATCCACTTTGTGAACATGTGTCCTATGAAGAGCCATGAGGGTTCATTGTGTGTGTGCCAAGCACTGATCATGTCACCCCAATCACCCTTTCCCAAGGCCTTAGACCATCCTGTTTATCCCATAAATGTCCCTAAATACTGTTCTCAGAAAGGCACATTTCACAGCTTCTCTCCCATCTCATAAGCTTGGCTGCCTTGTGAACAAACTCCTCCTCTTCCAAAACTTAGCATTTCACTGATTGGTAAATTGCGTGATGGGCAAAATAGAGCTGGTTTGGTAATAATTCTTTCCATCCCTAGAAGCCCCTAGGAATGGTCTTTCATAATCTAAACTACTGCGGTCCCTGATCAACTTTCCCAGGCTTAAGATCCTTCTTACGGAAGAGACAAGAGACACGGAGAGAGAGATGGCTCTGCAGTTAAGAGTCCTTGCTGTTCTTGCAGAGGACTTAGGTTCAGTTCCCCTTCCAAGCACTCTTCCTGCCAAGCCAAAGGAAATGTTCACATCAGGTCTAGGTTCAAGGTGGCTTAGCGGGGAAAGGCACTTGTCTGAGTTCAACCCGTGGGACCCACATGGTAGAAGGGGAGAACCAACCCTCGTTAAGTTGTCCTCTAACCTCCACGTGCAGGTTATGTCACATACAGATGTACACAGAAACATGCGCAGATAAATATAATTTTTAAAAATAAGATAAACTGCTATAATTAACTTTAGAATTTATATTTCAAAGGCAAAAATGAAAATGAGATTTCCTCTTTTGACTAATGGAGGGAGGGGGAGAGGAGCGGGAGAAAGAGAGGGAGAGAGAGAAGAGAGGAGAGGAAAGAAAGGAGGGAGAGAAAATCCTCATTTAAAGCATTAGGTGTTCCTCCAAAGGAAAGGAGTGCAGCCAGTGAGGCAGGAGAGTTTCAACCCGGAGGCTGAGGAACATGGAGACAAATCAGCACTGGCTGAGTTCACTGCTGTGTCCTGTTGGATGTGTAGGGGCCTGTATCCTATCTGGACAAGAGGTTGCCCAAGCATATCTAATAAAGAAAGTGGTAAGACCTTCTAGGGCATGATGATGGCTGTCTTCAAATGAGAAGCCTTTAGAGAACAGAGATTGCCTAGTCCACCAATGTTATGGCAACCCCAGGCCCTTAGGGCACACAGCTTATAGTGACTAAACAGAATGCTGTGTCCCCCTGACACCATGAGACACAGTATGCATAAACTGACAGCTAGGCAGCTGGTTTAGCATTACTTCTGAGTCTGCCTGGGAGGAGGGTTCCAGGATCCATGTGAGGAAAATCTCATCCTTGGAGTCGGGTGGGTGTTGGCTGAAGGCCAGAACAGAGACCAGGAGCAGGAAAAAGATGAATTTTCTACATACTGTCCTGGGGCTAAGACATTCTTCACTTGCCTTTGGACTTCAGAACTCCAGCACTGACACCAGAACTTTTATCACAGGCTGAACGTTACACTGTTGACTTTGGACTTTCTTCCAAGTCCTTTTGACTTGGACTGAGTCCTATTACCAGATTTCCTGGTTCTCCAGTTTGCAGACAGCCTATTGTTAAGATTTCTCAGTCTCCATGCTTGCGTGGCCAATCTCCCTAAGTCCCTTATTGTAGATAGATGTTAGATATACATATGCATATGTATACACATGGTTCTGTTTCTTTGGAAAACTCATTAGAAAGACCACAGCCGGTGGCTACATGGATAGGGAGATCAAATGCTGCGTAGAGGGTTCCTCAGATCAAATCAAAGGCATGAGTCCAGGCCTCAAACAGGTAAATATTAAATGGGATCCAAATGGCAGAGGCTTATAAAATCTATGGTGACAGAAATGTCCTCCGAGATGTCCAGTATGGGAAGCACTAGCCACATGTGTCTACTGAGCACTCAAATCTGGAAGTGTAAATTCTTAAATATCCTTTATTTTTCAAGACAGGGTCTTATGTCGTCCTCCACCTTCTGCATGCTGAGCTTTGAATTTTTAGAGGCACCTGCATTGGGCAGCAGATAGGAGAGAGGAAATTTGGGGCCTAAATAAGGACTCTAGAAAACTCTAGTTGAGATGGTTCAAGGCACTGTGCACCAAGCTAAGTGACCTGAAAATATCTGTGATATCTCCATTCTCACAGGTCAGAACAGGGAGTAGATGGGATCTGAACTGAATGAAGAGAAGCTGGGAAAGAAACTGAAGGGAATGTAACTGAGGGAGAAGAATATAACCTCCACACAAGGAAAAATGGACAATAGCTCTGAATCAAAAAAAATTTTTAAGACATTTTTATTTTTTTATGTATATGTATATGCAAGTATATGTAAGTATATGCAAGTATATGTATGTGCACTGTGTGCAGGGCAGAAGCCAGAAGAGGACATCATATTCCCTGGAACTGGAGTTACAGATAGTTGTTAGTCATCATGTGGGTGCTGAGAACCAAACCTGGGTCCTCTGTAAGAGTAGCCAGTGCTCTTAACCACTGAACCATCTCTCCAGCCTCCAAAATCAGAACCTTTTTCTCTTTTGGTCTTTTTTATGACAGTCTCCCTATAGTCCCAGCCGTCCTGGAACTATGTAGACCAGGTTTGCCGCCCTGAACTCACAGAGATTTACCTGCCTCTGCCTCCCAAGTGCAAGGATTAAAGGCATGCACTATCATGCCCAGCCAAAATCAGAATCTTTAAGTAGCAAGTTTCCAGTTGAGGAGGCCTTCATCAGTATCCAGAACCTAGAGCCTTCCATGTCAGCTGCCCCTGTCCAAGTGAAGCCACAAGTGACTATTCATCATGTCCTTCTAACTCTCCTGACAGCAGTGAGATGGAGTGTGCTTCTGAAGACCACACTGGTCCACCTTCAGCATTACTCACCTTCACATCTTCACCACTGAGGTCTGATGTACATCTGACTGCTCTCCACATCAAGTAGCTCCATCCTATCTATTGCACACTTTACCCGACTTTTCCCTCAACTAGAATACTAATGTCTGAGAACAGGGATTGTCTATTTTGTTCACTGCTATAATCCCTATTCTCTGAACCTAAATGTCTATCAGAAAGTCTTTGGTCATTTGGTTAAAATTGAGGAAAAAAACCGACTCACACTCATCTAAGAAAAAAAAATTAAAAAACTATTGAGGGATCTAAAAGAACTTCATGGACGACTGGAAAAAGAGGCGGCGGGACGGTAAAGGGGAGAGCAGCCAGAACGAAGATGGTTTTCTCCAGCTGATGAGGCAGGAGAGTCACCACTGTCTGTTTCTCTGCGTAAGCTTCATTCTCTCTGGAATTAGCTTTTTCTGCTGAAGACCCAAACACGACATTCCCAGACCACTTGGGCCCAGGAAACTGTAGCTAAAATAGGTTGTACAACCACATACCTCCCAGCAAATTTTTTTAGAGTCTCAAAAGGCATATTGTTTATAGATAAAACTATTCAGTCACTGGTTAGACACATTAAAACTTCTACTGAGAACACTACAACATTTTAATAAACTAATTAATGTTTGGAAGAATTCATTTAAGTTGAACAAACTTTCTACCAGTTCCATTTACCATCAATTCCTTTAACCAACATAATACCAACTTAATAACCAACTTTAAACAGTTATTTTGCTTGACTCAATAAGCAAAACCTTCCCAAATTTTTAACTCAGAATAAACATAATAAATTAAACATAAATGACAAAGCTCTCTGAACATTTCAGTATTTTTGCATAGTAAAATCTTAATTAAATAAAAGCATAAGTCTAAAAATCTGTACAGGATTTTCAGTTAGACTCTTAAGGTCAACACTACATAGTTTAATATGCCAATTATGTTAAAATACTTAAAACAGCAAATAATAGTTTCAATTAACATAAAAATGACTCCTGAACTTAATTATATTGATGACTATGGAAAATACATCCTAATCCTTTTAAGACTTTATAATTATTATAAATTTCATTCATGAGCTGTAGTACTCAGTGAAGTTTTGTTAAAGGGAATAAACAGCTATGGCCCCAGCAGGTAAGACCAGTGTTAGACCGATAAGGAACTCAAGCTTGGGGAACTGAGTGTATTTAACTAACTAATCCAAGCTAAGTGAGAATAATTCCAACATTGGATGATTGTGATGAGAATCAAATCAAGTAATCTAAGAAACATTCCCATGGTTACATAGGAGACAGCAGCTATAGGTTCAAGTAGAATTCCAATGCCTAATACTAATCAGCAGCAGCACACTTCTGAAGTTTTATTTAAATAAATTAACCCTTCTCAAGCTAAAAGCATAGCCTCTTACCTTGATTAACCTCATAACCACTCAAGGAAGCAAACTTCCGGTTTCTCACAAGCTACTGTGCTACACAATTGCTTCTACCTATCAACTCATAAAAGGGAAATTATACCCTATTTTTGAGCACAGGCCCTCACTAGCACATAAGTATCCCACTTTCTTCTGCTTTAAGAAAGTTTAAACTGACAAAACTGAAGGAGCAAAGACCCCATTATAAAATAATTCCCTAGAGGATATGTTTAGCTCAAGCCATCATTACCTGACACATCAAGTGAGAGGTAGCAGTTGTGGAATCAGTGTGCCACCAACTGTTCATCAGGAACAAACACACCTCAGAAAACCAAGAAGAAAATAAGAATCTTTTTATAAAATAAATGTGATTTACAGTGAACTTTCAAAAACAATTTTTCAAAGCAAGCTGCTCTGGTTTGGGGTTCTGAACCACAAGATAAAGAGAAAAAGAAATCTAGTACAGATAATAGTGTGCAGAGGACTATTGGTACAAGATAAGCACAGGGTGAAAGGCCATTATTATACGAGAAATAACAAATGTTATCATTTCCCTCACCTTAAGCAAGGTGAAAACTGGGTGGAAGGGCTGCACACTGAAGGGCAGGGGAAAAACGACTGGTCCAATAAGATCTATCTGTAGACTTTGTTCTGACAAGGAGAGACAGGCAAGATTAAGGAAGAGCATTAGATGGAGAATCCAACTGTTAGGTGCCAAATCAGACTCATCACACTCTAAACATGTGTCTAGAACCAGTTCTTCAGAGCTGGTCAGTGATTTCCCACTCTTGCAGGACACAGCCCATGACCAGATGAGGAGAACCTGTAATTCAAGACTGCACTGATACCAAGGAAAGGGATGGCAAGCTACACAGAGGCCAGGAATCCCACGACACCAAGTGCAATGAAGGAAATTTGGTCGCCATTTGTTCTTGTTATTTTCCAGGACAGGAATAGAAAATAAACAAAAAACAAGGTTCTGTTCCTTTGGCATGATCGAGTTGGAACCTTCTCCAGAGGGCTTGCTGATTCCCCACAGCAGTTGAGCTTTGCTGTATAAAATCAGTATCAACTCATCCAAGGTAGACAGGCACTAAGACCAGACAACTAAGACCTTCAGCTGAAGATGTCATAAATCAAACTCATACATGGAAAACCATGTCTTGGTATGTACTTATTGTCCAATCATAATTTGTTCCAGTCTCTTCCATAAAACTGTTTCTGTAAATTATCTTTATCAACATACTGAAGATATTTTCTTTCCAATAGTTAATAGAGTCAATTCCTAGTTAAGAGTTCTTATATGTATCTTATTAGTAAACACTATGATGCTGTCTTCTTGTTCTCTGGACCCTCAGCAGGGACATGTTCTAGTATAGAAGTGCTTTCATTCCTCGTCATAGTAGCAAAAAGCATGTCCATCATCCCCAAAGTTTCTAGGAGTTCTCTTTGGTAATCAATCTCTTTTTCTACAAGTCCTTGAAGTACTAAAAACTTTTTATCAACTACTGATGACTGGCCAATCACAGGCAGATATATATCTAAAAAGAAAGAGAAAATACATTAGCTAAAAGCATTTTGCTATATTAAGTGAAAATTAGTATTTAGAAAGGTATGATACTAAACATAGGACACTGAATATCAGTTGTTTTATAATTAACTTGTGATTTATCAAAAGCATATTAATCCATCTGAATAAACGCATTTTGAAAAGAAATAACTACAGAAAATATAGAGTAGAAAGATCTTAATTCCATTTTCCTGTTAAAAATTAGTGATGATCAGGGCTGGAGAAATGGCTACTGGTAAAAGTGCTTGTTTTACAAGCTGCAGAACCTGAGTTTAATTCCCAGCACCCACATAAAAAAAGCTGTAATGGCAGCCCTATGATGGTGAAGAAAACAGGAAGATCTGCAAACTCTGAGATGAGTAAGAGGGGCAGAACAAAAACCAATGAGAGGAAAAGCAAAAACAAGATATCAGGAATTAGCACACATGAGACACGAGTGCATTTACATACATGTAAGCAATACACTCACACTTAAATAACAACAACAAAAAAAAATGATGCAAACTTGGCTGTGTATAGTATGGCACATGCCTATAATCCCAACACTTGGGGACACACCTGCATACACATTCATACAAACCATATACCCGTGCATCATACACACACAAATTAAAAACAAAAAGAAAAAAGCCAAAAACATTTTTAGCACCGTTACAGAGGTTTATGGGAATGTTTTCTCAAATTTACCCTAATTTCACCAATCAAATTCATGCCATTATAAACACTGTACTATAATTTAAATTATACCTGCACATCAAGGTTTGCTACACTGTAGGTTCTTTAAATTTTTTTGAAGCGCCGAGGCTCAAACTCAAGGCCCTACACACGCTAGACAACTGTCTACCACTGAGCTACATACCCAGCCCAATACCTCAACTTTTATAAGCATATTAAGAATATTAAGAGTTTTAGGTCTTAAAAACTTCTTACCGATAATTATTTCAGCAGCATTGATCAAAACAGGGGCAAATCTTGGCTGAGACAGATTCCTACAAAGCAAAATTTCTGTTTAATGAAACTTAGAAACCTAAAAAAAGAAAAAAAAAAAAAAATCCCTAAAACAAATTTAATTGTTTCACCAGGTCTCCGTAAAAAGCAAACTAAAAACAAATGTCTAGGATTTCAGGTGTAAATCCAAGTCAGGAGCAGAAACATACCTTATCAAAAAATTAAGAACACGGGTAATTTCCTTCTCATCCCGGCCTGCTAGAGCATTGGCCAGGACTCCTCTTCGATTTAGTTCCTTTATGATGGAAACTGTAACTTCCGGTGTCTTCATTACACAACTAGGCTAGAAAAATTTTCAGAGTCAGTATGAGCAAAAAGACAGACAAAAAGAGAAAAACACCATCTTGCCCTAAATTTACCATAGTCAACACTCCCAAGTCATGGTAAATCACAAACCATAGCACTAACATGGTCCCAGATACTCTCCTCATCTTCTATCGTGACAGGTCCTCAATAGGCAGCCTTGGCTGGCCTCCAACTCACTATGCAGCCCAGGTTAGCTTCAAACTCAAGAGCTGCCTCCCTCAGCCTTCTAAGAGACAGGATTAGAGGCATGCACCACAACACCCACAGACTGAAAATGATTCTTTCAAATACTCTTCCTAGCTGACCATGGAGGTGAACACCTATAATCCCAGGGCTGGGTGGCAGAGACAAGAGGATCCTAGAGGTTCACTGGCTAGTCAATCTAGCTAATCAGTGAGCTCCCAGGTCAGTGAGAGATTCTGTCTCAACAGGATGGAAAACATGTGAGGCAGACATCCAACAAAGACATTTGGCCTCCATACTCAGCCTCCCCAACACAAAATCAAAAAAACAAATAAAATATCCTTCACTTACCTCAAGGACCCTGTCGAGTGCCTTTGAGATCCGGAAACTTTTCAGATCCCTGTCATACAATTCTAAATGTTTCTTTGTTGGCCTGTTGATCATAATGTCATCCTGAATGAAAAAGCAAAAGTTATAGGAAGAAAATTAGTATCTACAAAGTTTTGACCAAAAATAAACACTTTCATAATAAAGCAGTACGTTTTAAAATCAGTGTGCTTTTCTGCTATGACAAGTAATGTTCCTATATCCAAATCTGGATGGCACAATCGCCACATTATAATGTGTTCTTAATGTATGATTCTGAATTTATATATACAAGTGCTTTTATTCTAGGAAAATTACTTTTTTTTTTTCCTCTCCTCCTAAAAGAGGCAATATAACTGAGTATGAAGAGAAATAAAACATGACTCAGAGACACTAAAATCTAATCCTCACATCTCTGGACACCACTGATAAACCCCTGAATCAATCAAAAATTCTTTACAGTTTCATCTTCTCAGATGCCAAAGGGCAACATTACTGGCTCAAGCTATTTAGAGGATCAAATAAGCTAGTGTGTGACAGATTTTTTTTTTAATTTTTAAAAATTATTTATTTTTATTTTATGTATATGAGTGTAATGCCTACATGTAGGTAGGTGTACCAAAGTCGTGCAATGCCTGCAGAGGTCAAAAGAGGACATAAGATTCCCCAGAACTGGAGTTATGGATGGTTGTTAGCCCCCATGTAGATGTTGGAACTCAAACTTGGGTCTTCTGCAAGAACAACCAATGCTCTTAACTGCTGAGTCATCTCTCCAGCCCTGACAAATATTATTTTGAAAGTGAAAAAGCACTGTATTATTTCATTATGGTTCAGGCCATTAAATAAAGTTGTTCTTGTTTCCCAATATTTTCCAATAATTTCCCAAATCCAGCAATGTAGAGGCAATTTTGATGGAACAAAAAGAAAAATAAACTTAGATAGCATGTGAATCATACTTTGCAGTAAAGTGTACCAATGAGGAAATTGCTACTCTAGGAAATGTCATTTTATTTATTTTTATTTTATGTGTATGAGTATATTGCCCACATGTATATAAATGCACCCATGTCATGCAATGTCTGAGGAAGCCAGAAGAAAGGGACAGATTTCCTGGAACTGGAATTACGGACAGTTGTTAGCTGCCATGTGGGCGCTGGGAATTGAACCTGGGATACTCTGAGAGAACAGCAAGTGCTCTTACCTGCTAAGTCATCTCTCCAGTCCCCTGATTTATTTATTTTTATGTGTTTTGTCTGCATATATGTAAGTGCACCCATGTCGTACAATACCCACAGAGGCCAAATGAGGGTGTCTGATCCCCTGTAAACTGAAGTTATGGACGGTTGTAGCTGTCATGTGGACTATGGGCATCAAACCCATATCCTCTGTAAGAGCATCTAGGGCTCTTATCAGCTGAGCCATGGCTCCAGTCCCACATTTATTTTTTTTAACTTCTGATTTTTTAATATGTATATTTGCCTGTATCTATATAATGCAATGCCCACAGAAGCCAGAAGAGGGCATCATATCTCCTGGAATTAGAGTTGTTAACCACTATGTGGGTGTTGGGAACTGAATCCAGGCGCTCCAGGTCCTCTACAAGAGCAGCTAGTGATCTTAATCACTAGGCAAACTCTCCAGCCCCAAGAAGTATCACATTTAAAACACGATGAGAAATACATAATTACCCGCTGCTTCATGTAATTTTTTCCTTTAATAAAGGTTCGATATGCAGGCCTCCTTCTCCTTGGAAGAGACTCCTTCTTTGTTTCAGATTTTCGGTGTTTAACACTCATTATTCCATTGGTCATTCCTACAACTATTGTCTCATCTTCATGCTAACAGTAATCAGAAAAATCAGTCAGTCCACTTCTAAGCAATATCTGATAGTACCTTTACTTCAAAATAACCTTGCTTCCATGTGGGCTGCACTATAATGTTATCTCCAGTCCCAGACCCTCTTATCCTTTTAAAATACTGCCAGTAAAGTCTGTATAATAATGATGATGCTATATAATGTCATGTGTTGTTAATAAAATGCCTGATGACATCTTGAGAAAATTTTCAAAATAATTTTCTGTATTCTCTTAATAAAAAAGGACAACAGTGTCCTTCCATAAGCTCACTCCCTCACAGTATTTTTAAATTTTCTTATATAATACATTCAAATATCCTGTTGCCCAAATGTGGTTCCTGGAACCAGAAACCTGACAATGCACATTCCAGAAAGCAGAGCCACAAAGAAAAAAGACCTTTTCATTCTGCTGTTCCTGCTCTCTTCACTTTTCCGTATGCATACGTGCCAGAGAGTCAGTCTGCCTTTCTACAGTATTACAATACCCTGGGGTTTGCTGAAGCAAGATTTATCAACTTCCTAGTCCAGTATTACAGTACAGTGTGACCTGCAGTGTGTACTACAGTAGTCAGTGTGACCAAAATATGAATTCATGCGAAATTGTTATGAGGAAACTCAAATAGCTAAGATGGCTATTCAAATCCAAAGATAAACATGCTAAAATTCCATTTTACTTTCATTTAATACACAATTACTTGTGAAAACTTTAAAAAGAGCTAAAAGTACTTACAGAAAGTGCAACACTTAAGATGGAAGCTGCATAATCAAAACTGTGGACTACTTTGTAGGAGGTTGTGCTATATACTTTGACTTTCCTAATAAAAAAGAAAGCTTGGTCAAAAGTCATCTTGGCTTCATGCACACAGTGCACTTACATGCAGGCCAAACATACACTAAAATGATTTTTTTAAGAAAGTCACCTTGGACATAAGTAAAAAAGTCAAAGCTCCTGGTTTTAGCAAAATAAATATATAAACACTAGTTCAGTCTTACTTGCACAAAGGCCCGATGTGATGACACATGCCTTTAATCCTAGCACTAGGGAGGCAGAGGCATGTGGATCCCTATATGTTCAAGGCCAGCCTGGTCTATATAGCAAGTTCTAGGCCAGTTGGAGCTATCGGGAGATGTTTAAAAAAAAAAAAAAAAAAAATCCACACAGTAAAGAAACATTGATTTAAAGTTAATTACAAAGTACATCATTAAATTCTTGAAAACCTAACTATATTTCAGCATTAACTACATTTGAATAAAGACTTCGACTACTTTAGCTTATGAAAGAAACCAAAAGATGGATCATGAACAAGTAAAATCTGGGAATAAAAACAAAGGCTCAGTGAGTATATACTGCATGTCAAAAGAACAGGGTTCTTCAACCCCAGCATGACTAATATTTTGGATCAAAAACCCTATGTTGAGGGATGGTGCAACAACTGTTTTGTGCATCCTAGAACACTGGCAGTATTCCTGCCTCCAAATAGCAATAGCATTACAAGTTCCTTCATAACAGTGGGGAAAAAGTAGAAACAGGATAAATAAAATGATCACCAATAGATTCATAAAAGTAAATTCTATAATTATGCCAGTACTAGCTACACATGGCTACTGAACCTTCAAGTGTGGAAAATAAAACTGAGCTGACTGTACATTTCAGGTGCTACATTCATTTCTATGTCCTACTAAGTACAATGATTACATGTTGAAATGATACTTTATATATATTTTACTTTTATATAGATAAAAATAGGTCAAATAAAATTATTAAAAGTAATTTTACTGCTGGGTATGGTGGCACACACCTTTAGTCCCAGGAGTCAGGAGGCACAGACAGATACAGGCAGATCTCTGTCTCTGTAAGACAGAAGCTAGCACGGTCTACATAGCCAGTGTCAGGCCAGACAGAGAGATCCTGTCTCAAAAACAAAAAGAAAAAAAAAAGCAATTTGACCTAAAAAAATCAGCCTTTTTTAATATAGATACCTTGCAGTGTGTGTGTGTGTGTAGATATATTTGCTGTTGTTTGTTTTGTTTTTTTGACAGGGTCACACGCACACTATGATAGTCTGAAACTCACAGTGATCTGCATGTGGGATTAAAGGTGTGTATCATCACAGCAGTCACATCATCTTTTTATTGAACAACAAACACTGTTTCAGAACATCAATATGTATTAAAACTGATAGTTTACATGTTTCTTGAGACAACATTACATTATGTAGCTCCTGGCTGGCCTTGAATTTACTATGAAGAACAGGCTGGCCTTGAACTCACAGAAATTCACCTGCCTCTGTCTTCTGCATGCAAGGATTAAAGGGCATGAGCCAACATGCCCAGCCAGACTGTTTATTTAAATTGACTTTTTTGAGTATAGGGGATGGAACTCAAGACTTGGAACATGCTATACACTCTACACTGAGTTAGGCCCAAAGTCCTCTAATAATCTACTTACAACTCATAATATTTGCACCCTATTAATGTACAGATATATTCACATAGTTTTAAAGAATGTAACCTAGAATATATACTCTCACAATAAAAATCAATATATATTCAATGATTTTAAAAGAAACTATAGGAAATTTATTACTTAAAATAATGTTCAAGCGGGCCAACAATTTTGCTAAAATATAAGCTAATGCAATAGATAAGTGATTTCAAGGGAGAAAATAAGTGGCTTTACATAAAGCTACTTATAAAAGGTCAAAACAATTTTCAACTCAACAGATGTTTATCCCCTATGCAAATCATTCTCACTCATTTTTGCAAGCATTAAACATTAATAATGATGAACAAGGAAAATTAAAGTGCTAACCTATCCAGTGAGCCAGAGAGGAGCCTCTGTCCAGAGCTGCTCAGACACAAACATGTCACAGTCTTGTGATGATTTTTCAAAGACACAAGCAACTGCCCTCCTTTCAGCATGTCCCAGACTTTAACATAGCGACCTCCTGAAAGGGAAATAACCATTAGTTTGATATTGTGCCTACGTATTTCAGAGATCTGAAAAGCACTCTTCACAGGACCTCCCTAGGGTGAAAGCTAAGTGATGCCTTCCAGAGGCAGATGGGCTGGTTTACATCCTGGACCCACCACTTATTGTATGCCTAGTATTAACAGTTCCTGCCTCACAAAACAAATATGACTGTATTATTTGTTAGTTTAAGTGCATAGAAAATAAAAATGGAATTAAAAAATACTTAAAAAAAATTATGAGTTGTTTAAAAGAAATACTATACAGTAATAGGAATCAATAATGTAGATTTTGTTTCCTAAAAATTTTATGAACCCCAATGAAATACAAGAATGTTCTGTGATTTTACTCTAAGACTCTGAAAGATCTTTAAAAGGTAATTCATTCCCAATATATACATATATTTATATACTTTAATTCAGCATCTTCCTTCAGTAAAATGCCAAGTAAAAGCCTATGAAGGAAAATAGAAAAGTGCGTGGAGGAAGAGTGCCACGCTTACCTGCCCTCTCTGGGCCCAGGCTGAGCTCAATCACAGCGCCTATCTTCCCACTCCAAAGTGGCAGCTTATGAGAAAGATCACAGTTTGTGATCACTGATCTGATCCAATCACTTTCTCAGGGCATAGAGATATTAAGGGATGACCCAAGGTCATATAACTAGCTGGTGGCACATTGGTGTACAGATTTCCATTCTTCCTGTCCAATTTGTTCTAATTTTCATTTCTCGAAACAACAAGAAAAAAATGTCTGACCATAATATAGTTATTTTTAAATCAAACAGGTACTGGGAAAAGAGGACAAAACAAGTAAGGGAAAGAAGAAATGTAAAGCTACACATAGTGCCATGTAAGTACGTTCTTCTGATATCAACAGTTTCATGAAAATGAAAAAAGTCAATTTGTTTTTACTACAATTATACAAATGCACTGTGGTAATCATAACCAAAACCCTCTCAATTCCAGTTTAATGAAAAATGCACTGAGGTCTTTGTGTGTATACATGTGTATGTATGAGTGTTTTGTCTGCATGCATGTGGGTCTACCACTTGTGTCCAATGCCCATGGGGCCAGAAGAGGTGTTGGATCCCCTGGAACTGGAGTTACAGATGGTTGTTAGCTGCTGTGTGAACTGAACACCGGTCTTCTGCAAGAGCAGCCAGTGCTCTTAAGCACGGAACCACCTCTCCAGCCAGCACTGAGGTCTTTTTAAACTCTACATTATCTCTTCTTCCAGCACAACTGGCTGTTTACTAGATAGGAAGGCTCACCAAGGGCATCACATGAGGAGACAAGTGTGAGTCAAGACCTAAAAGAATGCTTCCAAAGCTACTGCAGATTTCTTAGCTACACATAATAGAAAGGGTACAGATTAGACTTCTGGAATCAGATTTATGAACATAATCTAACCAGGCATAGTAGCACACACCTTTAATCTTGGTGCTTGGGAGGCAGTGAGTTCTCTGTGAGGCTGAGGCCAGCCCTGTCTAGTGAGTTCCAGGCCAGCTGGGACTACAGGCAACTGGGATTACAGGCAACTGGGACTACTGGGAGATCCTGTCTCAAAAAAACAAAACAATATAAACCATAATCTAAGCTCTCAAATTCTGGGATTTCAGACCTGACACTTACCAGTTTGCCTTGGACACTTTAGTTGAAACTTTTATTTATTTCTATAGTTGTAAATAGGGAGAAACTGTCTAGGATATTAAGAGACAATATAGATACAACAGCACAGTGCTAGCTCAGGGTAGGAGTCAATGAATGACAAATACTGGCCTACCCCATTAGCAACTGTGTAAGAAAAACTAGGTACATAATTCAAGGGAACACCAACAATTTTTTAAATGACAACTGATAAAAAAAAAATCAAATCTATTTGAAATGAACAATACTGGGTGAAAGCTACTTTGAAAAGCAATACCTGAAGATACCAGAAGGCCTCCAGAGGGGAAAAGCAGAACACTCTCCACAGGCTGGCCGTGCTCCACACAGAGGACATCTTTATTTGTTCGGGCATCGAACATCTTCACAGTATGATCATATGACCCTGAAATGGCAATGTTTGTATTATGTGAATTCTATTTCTTAAAATAGAAATTGTATGCATTCACATATAAACATTAAAAGAAGAAAAACATTAGATGAGATTTTATTGAATTTTTGCCATTTTCACAGTAGATGAGATTTTTAAAAAGCATATTATTTATAAAGACAGTACTTCCAACCTGCACTACTGGTTACCGAAGCCTTATATAATACTACACAGAATCTAACTCACTCAGATCCTCAGACTCCCATCATCACATAATGACCTTGGGCTCTGTATAAGCACCCACAAAAACTGAACTGCACCTAAAGTGTTATGGCTACTGGGGGCTCCCTGAAAAGCAGGATACCAAGTCCATTGCAGTTTGATATTTCCAAACACATTTAGACATCAACAAAATCCATATCAAGAGAAGAAAAAGCAAATAAAAAAGAATGGACTTTAATCAAAACATTTTAATTTTTGTAGTATTGGAAATTGAACCTAGGGCCCTACATATACTAGGTGAATATGCTAACAGGAAGTTACACCCTCCAGCTCTATTTTAAAAAAATAAATAAATTAACTCCCCCACCCCAAAAGGATCCACAGGAGTAAAGAGTATACTAACCTGTTACAAAGAGATCTGGGTTCAGTTTGCTGGCACAGCCACATCTCACATAATCAGAATGTTCTTTGAATGTCACAATTTCTTTGGCATTTGGAATGTCCCATAATTTAACTGTATAATCATCAGCCCCAGACACCACATGGTATTTGTCAGCTGTAAAATCTACTGTGTGAACTGCTCTGAAAAGATCAAAGGTCAATATATTACCAAAGAAGAAAAAATCCTCCTTTTTGTAAATTCTAACATAACACACTCCTTTCCTAGATTTATTTGTTTGAGACACTATGTAGACCAGGCTGGCTTGGAACTCAGAGACCTGCCTGCCTTTGCCTCTGCTGGGATTAAAGGTTTGTATCACATTCCTTCCTACATTTGAAAAATCAAAACCAATCAAACAAACAAACAAAAACCCTTAGCTTCAGGATGGTCAGATGACTCAGCAGGTAAAGGTACTTGTTGTCAGGCCTGATGATGACCTGAATTCAATTACCAGGAGAGAACCAACTCTTGAAAGTTGCCCTCTGACTTCCACATGTGTGTCGTGGCATTGCACACTGACACACATAACAACAACAACAAAAAATCAAAAACTCAACTTCAGAAAATAGAAAATATTTACGGATGAAAAGATGAGAAAAAGAAAAACTCTTTAAATAGGTGTTTACCCCAAGCTAGTCTGAAAATGTAACACTGGCCAGGCATGGTGGTACACACCTTCAATCCCCAAACTTGAGAAGCAGAGCCGGGGGTATCTCTGTTAGATCAAAGCCAGCCTGGTCTACATAGCAAGTTCTACACCAGCTGTGGCTACAGGGAGACCCTGTCTCAAAAGGACCAAGAAAGTAATATTGTTACTATTGTTAGCAAGAATACTGTCTTAAAATTATATTTTCTAGAATGTTAATAATTAATGAAAATCAAGTTCTAAATGTTATAGCAAAGGTACTTTAACAAAAAACAAAACAAAACAAAAAAAAAAAAATTCAGAGTTCCTTCAAGAGACTCTAAAAAAACCTGCCACAAAGAGCTACGTTGGGAGAATTTCTGTTCTCAGTGTTTCAATGATGGGGCTATAATCATCCTGACAGTTTACAATAAAAAAACACTTGACACGTTAAATCAACAGCAGATTTCAGCAATGATACTTGTATTCCTAGACAAAGTTATAAAGTTCAATACCACAAATCAAAGAAAAGACATCTGATTTGACTTCATGAGAGGACCTGAGAAGGTCCAGGCCTAGAGAGTTGTTATTTAACTGTAAGATGCCTTTGGACTAATGGATTCATGTCTTCAACTGGGTCACAGACCTAGTGAGATGTTAATGAAAGTCACAGCACCTCTCCTCGTGCTGGGCATTTTCTAAAATATCTCACACAATGAAAAACAGATCATGAGCTCCATGAAGTAGACCATGGAACTCCAGTTAAGCTCTTTGTTTTAGAACAACAGGAAAGAAAACACAAACAGGTATAGTCTACATAGAATTACTATGTGCTTATTCAAAGCCTAGAGATAGAGCTTCCACTAGAACAAAGTGAATGCAAACAAAACCAGGTAAAAGCATCTCTTACTTTGTATGGCCTTCAAACTGCCTGAGGGGAGCCCTGCCACCGATATCAAAAAGTTGAACTACACCATCTTCACTGCCAGCAACAAGCAACTGACCATCTTGTCGAAAAGTGGCACAGTATGCTGTGTCCTTAAAGCGGGAAAAGGTTTTTATAGGTTCTTGAGAGTACCGGCCGTAAATGTGAATCTGTAAAATAAAAACCAATTTCACTAGCTGGCTCAGGATCAGCAGTAAATGATATAACATGAAAACCAAGACATTTACTATTAATTACACTTACCCTAGAAGAAGCGGTGACCGCATAGTTGTATGGAGGCTGAGGAGAAAAGTCTACTTTGGACACTGCACCAAATTCTTTAATCTGAACAGGGGTCTTAATGAAAAAGAACACAAAGAATTAACAAAGTTGCAATGGGGAAGAGGGATATTTAAGCTTTATATAATTTCTTCCAGATCATTTCTTTTTGTTCTTAGTAGCATTTGGTAGGCTGTATCTATACAGAAATATGAGGGAAAAGAAAAAAGAAAGGGATGAAGAAGGCAAAAGATCTATAGCCAATGACCCGGATAATCCCTGTTTCTGCTAACGTAAATGAACGTGGCTAGAAAGCCCACCCATTGTCTCTTCAGCTGCTGTGTACTGCAATCCCCACCAAAGGAACAAAAGTCATGGCTATGCCAGCATGCATTTAACTATGATTTAAATTCACACAAAGATAATCAGTCTGCAGACAGTTCTACATCTTTTTCACCAACTAACCCACCTCAGCTACCTTTTCATATAAACAATAGATTTACCATTCATTTCTAGAGACACCATAATGTATAGAATCAGTCTACTACTAATGGATATAGATTTTTCAAGAATTCGAATATGACACTCAACACTTCAATAAATATTTTTTATACATCTTAGCAAACTTTTGGAAATACATTCATTATTTTCCAAGTTGTGAGAGTATAAGGCCAAGTTTAAAATCATTACAGATATTGTCAATTTCCCTCTTTCAAATTTTTTTCATTTATTGCCAATACAGCAGATGAAAACAGCCTTATGTGGTTTTATGTTGCTGTTTCATCTTTTTCAGACAGAGTCCCACATAGCAAAATGTGGTCAAGGATGACCCTGAACTTCTGATTCTCCTGCCTCTACCTCTCAAGTGCTGGTGTACAACACCAAACCAGGTTGTCCAAGCCTGGTTATCAAACGCAGGTTTCATGCATACTAGGCAAGCACTCTACCTACTGAACTACATACCCTGGCTCTATCCTCTAGTCTTTTTTTACTTATGAGTGAAACTCAGCCTCTTTTAATGTATTTTTTGCCCAATTATATTTCTTTTTCCACAAACTTGACACTACCCAACTTTTTTCAAGTTTTCTAGTTTTTAAAAGAATTATTTGTACACTTTATTAGATGGTAAAAAGAAACTAGTTTCAGGGTTGGAAAAGCAAAAGAGTCTTGCATATAAGATTCAAAACTTACAATTTAACTCACTTGCCATTAGACACCTATTCTAAGCATCTGCAGGGTTAAAATGATAGGTACCGTGGACATTTATATAAAACTCTAAGAAAAAAATGGTTAGCAAATTATTCACCCAAACTATAGGCTTCTCATAGATTGTTTATAGTTAACAGTTCTGCCAGCATATATAAGAGAAACTGACATAAATGGGTAAATAAGTGTACAAATTCCCTCTCCCCTCATTTTCTCTCATACTTTACCTTATAGTTATTCCAGTATAGAGTATCTTGGGTGATTTTTTCACCAAGTACAGGATATGTTTGGATAGCTACAGGTTTATAACCAGCCATGACTTCATATAATTGCACTGTTATCCAAAGGCCAATAATCTGGAACTGATATCAGAAATAACTAGAAGCAGCCTTATGCCTGAAAAAGAACATATTTGAAAGCACATATTATTTATCAACTTTTATATCTAGATATGATTTTCATTGTGGTTTCTTTCAGGAGGCTATGAGAAACATCATGAATTAGAGACCAATAAACCACTTAACTGTAACCCCAGCAAATACATTCAAAGAATACAGATCAGGCCTCCATACTGCACCATGTACACAGAGGCTGTACACATTTGTTCTAATACCCATGTAACTAGTCTGCAATTCTTGAGAATAAATCTGACTCAGTCTTCCAGTAGTCAAACCAGAGAGAAGCATAGACTTAAAACATTCATTTTCTTGACAAAGGAAATATTAGAAGTAGAAATACATAGTTATGTCTACAGACTTAACCTCCTAAAAGCCAAAAGAATCCAAAAAAAGTCAAATTAATATGCTAGTGTAGAAGCTTAAAATAAAATTAGAGGGAATGCTCTGATATAGGGCAGAAATTTAATATCAAAAGGTTTAAACTATAGAAAAGAAAACCAAAATAGAGGAATTCTAAGTTAAAGTGGTAGAATAAGGTTTAAAAATGAATTAAAGTTCTTAACATACAAGCCAAAACATCTTCCCAGATATAGTCAATTGAAAGACAGGCGATTTTACCAGATGAATGATTCTAAGAATGCTACTCTCCACCCATTTTGAAAAGCCTGAAAACATCAGTAACACTAAAAGAAACAGTTATGACATGTTCTGCTATTTTGATGAAGCCCAGCAAAACAAGACTATAGGGGGAGGCTTTCCCAATCAATCAAGCACCTACAGCAGACTGTTCTAAGCCCTAGGAATATAATATGAAAAAAACAGGCATGGTCCATGCACTCAGATACTCCAAGAGTCTCTACTGTGATTAGTGACTGGATCTGCTAGGAATCTGTAGTCAGCCTTGATGCATCTTTCCTCCTCATTCCTAACACTCAAAGTAATAACAAGATTTCATCTGTCAAGTATTTCTTGTTGCTGTGTATGTGCTATGTGTTTGCATACACCTGTATGTGAGCATGTATGTAAGAGCCAAAGGTTGATGTCAGGCATCTCTATTGTTCTCCACCTTATTTTTTGAGATAGTGTCTCTAACTGAACCTGGAGCTCACTGATTGACTAGACTAACTAGCAAGCCTGAGGAATTCTCCAGTCTGACTCCTAGCAAAAGGATTATAGGATGCTCTGCCACACCAGCTTTTTATGGGAGGCTAGGGACCCAAACTCAGGTCCTCGTGATTGCACAGCAAGCACTTTACCCACTAAATCACCTTCCCAGCCCCTCGAAAATATTTCTAAACTTCAAGTCCACTTTGCCCCTAGTTGCACTGCCCTAATTCAGTAATACTGAAGTAAGCAACACTCTCACATCCATCTTCCAAATACTTACCAGCTAACCTTTGCTACAAAATTCCTTTTGTTATTATCAACTGTTTATTGTTCACCCAATACATCACATGCATTCTTGCCTCAATGTCTTTGTCACGTTGTACTCTCTGCCAGGAATGCCCTCTCTGTCTAGCTACTCCCTACATAAGGCTCACCTCAGGACAGACTGTCCTTCAGAAAGCCTTCTCTGCCCTCTGAGACTGGGTCCTCTCTCTTATGATCTTATTTGGCTCTACTTCTGTGGGTATACATAATCACACTGCATTGTAACCACCATTTTTCTTTGTTAAATTCAACAATGTGTTGAGAGTATCTGTTTTGAAAAGAGCTCAAATAATGATCATTTAAAAATTACAAGAGGAAAGGTGTCTATGGGAAAATACAAAATCACAATCCCAAGTGGTGTCTATAGTGTGAACACTACTACACAGCAGCTGTTCACAAACATTTTCCGTTAAAACTGGCCAACCAATGGGCAAAACAGAAGACATTCAATAGCTACCTATATAGAAAGAAAAAAGTTTCAAAAGTTTACAGCATCTTCCCCAATAATTATAATTTTGTTGTTGTTTGTAAAAGAGAATAATGGAATTATTTGAGGGCAAGAGATATTTCACTTAATTCCAAGTCAAGGTCAGAGTGCAGTGCTCATCTGAAAAAAGCATTCTTGGCTCAGTAGATACACAAAAATCAGGCACTGAGACAAATCTGCCTGCAGTCAGTCCCCTTTGCCCTTACTATATATAGTAGTGCCTAAGTCTACCTTTCAAGAAATAAAAGCTTTGAAAGGAAAAATGTGCAGGAATAGTGGCTCGCCAGATTACAAAATGAGGAAAAACACTGGTGGAGTGTGGGGGGAAAGCATGGTGCAAAAATCAAGTGGTGATATGAAAATGGACGGAGGGACATGATCGAGCTGAAGTCAGGAGCTAGGCAACCATGCAACACAAAGTAGGTCCTCAAATAAATGCTGTAATTAGAGTAACGAGAACTTGGAAAAGGAAGACGTTTAATTCTACCTGGAAAGAGTATGCCTCGAAGCATAGCATGCCACATCTGCATAAAAGGGACAGCGTGGTGGAGATAGAGAAGAATACGGGGCTACTCGCAAGAATAGGGGGTTAGTGAGCGAACCCCCTAAAACAGAATTCTGTCCAAGGCCATGGAGAACTGCCAATTACTCTGTAGACTGACAGCGGTGGGCATGAGACGCAACGACTGCAGAGGAGGAAAGCCTGACTGGAAACTAAGTCACAAGGACCCAAAGAGGCCGAGAACTTCGGTTCGGTGGAGCATGGGAAGCCCCAGAATAGCATGCCGGAGGCCACAACGAGGCCAAAGCCACCCTCGTGGGAGCCGCCTTTGCCTACCTCCGTGGAGCCCCTGGGTCCGCCGAGGCACCCCGATTTCCAGGACGATTCCCTGAATCCCGCCAGTTCCCTACCGCAGACTGCTCTGAACCACTTGCTCAAAAATCACGCGGAACCTCAGGGAACCGGCGCGTACAGGCAGAGGGCGTCGCGGGGCGATGACGTAATGGCGTATACGCAGGAGCCGCACAGCGCCCTCTCTGGTGGGCGGGGTCGCTCTGGCAGGGAGGGGCGTGGCCGGAGACCTCGGTCGGCCCTTGCTCCGGTGACCCGGAACTGAGGTGACTCCTTGTCCTCTGCAGGGTGGGCGGCGGAGCCTTGGGAGGACAAAAAGAGAGCTCTGGAAGTCGCCTCTCCTGCACTGAACGTTTTGTGGGGTGTTTTGCCAGAAGACCAAAGAAAAATAGGAAGTGACGTCGCGGCCCAGCCCGGGCTCGAGGGCGGAGGGGAGCGGGCGGCGGCCCTGGGAAGGCCTGGGCGGAGCTCTGCGGCCTCGGGGGTCGCCGGCCTCTCGTGTTCCCAGACCCGCCCGCCGCGCGTGAGCCGGGACAGAACGGACTTCGCGCTTCACACTTCCGGACACCTGTCGCCTGTGAGACGCCTTTCATTTTTATAGCATCTTCCTCCCCTTTAGGACAATTCTGGATTTAGAAAAAACCGCGAGGCGCCTGCGATTAGCTTCCACACTGCTGCCCACTCTCCTCTCCTGCCCCCGGGCTCTGGCTGGTCCATTCGAGCCTAGCCATCCTTGGCCTCAACTCTTGCTCATCGCCCGGTTTCCCTCACTCACGCTGCAGAGTTTTAGCTTTCGGAGCATCACTAGAGTGGTGTCCAGATAAGCGTATCTCTGTATGTTTGCCGTTTTCCCCTCAAAGACTGCTAATTCTGTCAATAAACTCCGACTTAAAACATGGAACTAGGAAAAATATTAGATGTGATTATTTAAAACCCCTTATTTTATAGATCATTGAGTCTCAGGAAACATATAATTCATGTATCCAAGGTTGCTGACTAGTAGATGTTGAGATTGGAAAAGCAAATCCAGACAGAAAATGATGTAAAAAATTGTTCAGCTTCTGATCAGAAACCATTTGTAGAGCACTTGGTAGGATCTAGGATCGAGTACTGTTTTGTGCGCAGAGACTAGTAGAGTGGTCCCTATCTGACAATGTTCCACTTTAGGGAGTTTAAAAGGAAACTTTCAGGAGAATTACAAGTGTTAACCGAGATACACGCAGAGACTGCGAGCTGGGGGTTGTACTCTACTCACCTGTGCGTGGGTGAATACAGGAAATGGTTCTTTCCTCCAGAAACAATTTATACAGTGTACCGTCTTACCATCTGTCTTTACAGTACTCTCATTGCACCTCGATCTCTAGAGTCACTAAACTGATTTTCTCTTCTAGTTTCCTAAGGCTGAAATGTATTAACTTTGTTACCTGTTAACTTTTTTCTGACTGTAGTAGTCCACTCTTTTTTCCCAAGAGTCTTTGGATTCTTCTTTTGCTGTTGCTTCTTTAATATTTGACGAAATAGGGTTAATAGAGCAGAATAGATGTTTCCTGATTCATGCACTTCTTTGCCTCTTAGGCAAACATAAATACCTGTCCATTCTACTCAGAAGATTGTAATAAGGATATTTTGAAATGCTTCTTAAAACTGCAAACAATGGTCATCCGCAAATGTATTTGGGATAGTCGTATATATCTTGGGATACCAGTCTATAATTGATGTACTTTATTTTTCACGTAATCTGTACCAAAAAACTGATAAATATATTACTAATTCATTAAAAATAAATATGGCAAGGCCAGAGAGATGGCTCAGTGGGTAAACGTGCTTGCCACCACCCTTGATGACCTGAGTTCTATCTCTGGCACCTACATGGTAGAAGGAGAGAACTGACTGACTCCTGAAAATTATCCTGTAATTTCCACATGAACATCATGGCATGCATGTATGCATGCATATACACAATAAATAAACACACATTTTTACAAAATAAATTTTGTAAAACTTTTCACTGTCTGTACAAATCAGATTTTAGAGAACATAGTGCTTATAAACTTGAGTATCATATGGGTTATGTCTTAGGAAAACAGCGTTTTTTAAAATGAACCTGAAATAAGAGGTTAAAGTTTTAACATGAAAGTTTATTTTTATTGATAGCCTGATCTTTTGCCTATTTGACAATATTCAGATAAAAGAAAAGGGGAGAAGCCAACTACAGTGTGTTGAATGTAGTGATGAATGTGTTATAGTTCATCTGCCCTTCACCATTGTCCTTAACTTGTAAGATCAATTGTGATGTCTCTTTATGCAAATGAGACTGTTGTTCAGACAGGTTCAGTAACTTGTACTCATCACACAGTTAATAAATAAATGGCAAAGCTTTGTGTCTATTCCTAGGTCATCTACCTCTGAATATTGTATACTTTCTATTATGTATAGATGCTTATAAGAGCACTGTTTAGTTGCTTGAGTACAAATGGTTGTATACTTATACCTAAGGTTATATGCTACTTCAAATTTTCTAATTTTTTTATTTCAGATTTTTTAATATCCCAATTCCAACAATACACTGGATAACACTCTTAAAAAATGAAGAAATGTTTTAATGATTAAAACCATTATTGAAACCATGGCTACATCAGCAAATCTGGACCTTGGGGCTCAGCTGATTGTGGAAGAATGTTCGAGCAGTTACAGTCTCTCTGGCATGCCAGACATCAAAATAGAACACCCACTAGACCCAAACTCAGAAGAAGGATCATCTCAGGGTGTTGCCATGGAAATGAAATTCATTTTGCCTAACCGCTTTGATATGAATGTGTGTTCTCGATTTGTGAAGTCCTTAAATGAAGAGGATAGTAAAAATATTCAAGATCAAGTGAACTCTGACCTGGAGGTGGCATCTGTCTTATTTAAAGGTTGAAAGTTATGGTATAACTCTCTACATTTGCTTTTATTTGGGTGATTTTGTTCTGTTTTATTTTTCTTTATCATAAGATTCAGAGTTAAAGAAAAGCTAGGATGTTGTCTTTTAATATAATTTTCTAGAATCTTACAGAAACCCAAATTAAATAATGTCTGGGTTTTTTAAATTTCTTGCCTTAATTCACAATTTGTCTAATTAAATTATTTTAAATGTATCTTTTAAAATAATAGAAATGAGGAGCTGGAGAGATGGCTTAGTGGTTAAAAGCCCTGGCTGCTCTTGCAGAGGAGAGGACCCAGATTTGATTCCCAGCCCCCACCTGGTAGCTGACAACCATCTGTAACTCCAGTTCCAGGGGAATCCAACACCCTCTTCTGACCTCTGTGGGCATTGCATGACATGGGCATACTTACATACACTTATACACATAAAATAAAAATAATAGATGTTTTAAAATAAATAATAGAAAAGGGACTAGAGATATGGTTCAGCAATTAGGAGCACTTACTGCTCTTGTACAGGACCTAAGTTCAATTCCCAGTGCCCACATGGCAGCTCACAACCACCTGTAATTCCAATTTCAGGGGACCCAACACCCTCTTCTGGCCTCCATGGGCACCAGGCATCCATATGGTGCACATAAACTCATAGAAGCACACACAAACACATAAAAGTAACAAGTAGATCTTTAAGCAAATAATAGAAAACTATTCCTTGTTCTGTGGAATTCTATTCCATGAATATTTAATTTGTACTAGCTTCTAATATTTAAATTTGAGAATCTGTCAGCATGCTTTAAAGGTCTTTTTGTTGTTGTTTTTAAGAGATAGGGTCTTACTATGTATCCCTGCCTTGCCTGGAACTTGCTGTGTAGACCAGGCTGGCCTTGAACTCAGAGGTCTACCTGCCTCTGTCTCCTGAATTGAGGCAGAGCACTGGGATTAAAGGCATGTGCTACCATAGCCAACCCTAAAGTTACTTTTATAATGAGCTGTTAAATATTAAAACTAGTCTCAATAAAATTGCTCAATTTTAATAATTTTCTATCTAGAACTTTCACTATGGTAGTATCAACTAATTAAAAAAATTAGTATCACGATAAACAGTCATGAATTGAAGGTATTAAATTTCATCATATGGCCATTGATAATTTTATTACAATATAATTTATATTAATAATAAAGTATTATTTTAATGTGTTTTATTGTAGCTGAATGCAGTATCCACACATCTTCTCCTGGAATTCAAGTAAGGCATGTCTACACCCCCTCTACAACAAAACACTTCTCACCCATAAAACAGTCAACTACCTTAACCAACAAACACAGAGGAAATGAGGTCTCTACCACACCTTTGTTAGCAAATTGTAAGTATGTGATATGAATGTATTTGTTACTACAAATATAATTAATAATTCAAGTACAATTTAAGAGTTGACTTTGAAACATTTTCATCAAAGGTATATTCTACTTTTGAAAGCTTAAGTGATGTCATAATAGTTTTATAATTTAAAACTTTTTCATGTATTAACACGTTTAAATAGTGCATGCTATATCTCTACTGAAAGCAAATGTAGTTTGAATAAATATTATTAAATTTCATAATTTTACCATAACACTGTGGTGAATTTTCAAATTAAGATATTTTCAGTGTTTCTGTGTTCTTGAAGTGGTTTCATATTTTACTTGTAAACAAACAAGTATAGACAATTATAAATAATTGTATTTGTTCACTGATCAAACAATTTGTGCTAGCAACTGAATGCTTTCTACTGTATTGTTTCATTTGTATACAAAAGGAAAATGAAATCACTCTTTTAAAACTGAGTCCATAAGTTTTAAAACTATAGAATCATATAAAAAACAGAGCTTTCCTATTTGAGCTAGCAGATATTTGCTGATGTGTGGGTATCTGAATGAAAGCAAGCCAGCTGTCAACTTGATGTTAGTAACTACATTTCAAACTATAATGTAAGTGTATATTCTAAAGCCTGGTGAAATCTTCATCTTTACTTTGGAACTCTTAAATCATTCCAAGGTCTGAATTGCATGTTATAGTAGTTGAGCCAGGAATAATCTTCCTCTAGCAACTCCTTAACTTCTATTGGCCATTTCTAGTTTACTTAAATAAATTTGTGTGTGCCTCAAAGTTGCTTTTCTTTATGTGTTAAGACTACTCAGTCATACCACTGAAGTCAGCAGTTACTTGCAGTAAAAACTGTTTGAAGAGGAATCTCAGAGATTATCTTAAATTATTACAACTACAGAACTTTTGAAGTAGGAAAAAAAATAGCTAGAGATTGTCCCTCATGTTACAAATAAAAATATTTAATCAGCTAGCCAAAATTAACATTCTAATTAGTCATAACTAAATCTCTACTCAGAAATTTACTTTGAGCAAACATAGTGGTACATAGCTGTAATCTCAGTTCTTAGTAGACTGAGACAAGAGGATCAGTAGTTCAAGGTGAGCCAGGCTACATAATGAGAATCTGCCTTTAAAAAAAATAATTACTCTCAAGGCCAGTTTTCTATTTATGAACTCATTCTTATGTTAAGAAAAACCCATAGAACCCTGAAACAAAAATATTTAGGCTTGGAAAATGCTGGGAAGAGTGGTATAGCCCTATAGTTCGAGCTACTTAGGAAGCTGAGGTGGGAGAATTGCTTAAGCCTAGATGCTCAGCATTGGCTGGTGTAACACGACAGACCCTCCCTATCAGGAAAAAAAAAATAATAATAATAGGATCTCGGTGGAATTAACAAGAAAACAAACGGAATGCTTTTGTGTCTTTTAGGGATGCCTTCATAAGCTTGGATGCAGAAATAACATTTTAAAAATTACTTATATCATTTCTTTGAATAACTGTTGCTGAAAATAACAATTTTCATATGTCAAATTACTATGAGTCAGTTCTCCAAGAACACTACTTGTAATATTAGGATATAGTTTATTAGGTTTTAAAATGATAGAATTGTAGTTTTTGTTGTTTTGGAAAAGAAATTTGCTTCACAAGCATGAACCATGGGACAGTAACTATGTGCCCAGAAGATGCATGTGAAGAATTGTAATGTTGTATTGTTTCAGCTCTGTCTGTTCACCAGTTGGCAGCTCAGGGAGAGATGCTCTACTTGGCTACTCGTATTGAGCAAGGTAATAGCCTAGTTTTAAAAGTTTCTAATTGGATTTTTGTTATTGTTTGTTTTATTTTAATATAGGAAAGTGTAAAGACAAAAACAGATGTATAATCTCACCAAACATATAACCTAATGGATAGCAGAAAATAAAATTTCTAAGTAATAGAAAGAATAAAAGTTATAGTTTCCTTTACTACCCTAGCCTTTTCCCCAAATCAAACACTGAGCTTTTGGATTTTCAGAAAAATTTTCTTGAAAACATTGGGTTATTTTTGAGAATATGTATATACTTTTGTTACTTACACAAGCAGGAAAATATCATATACACTGTATTGTGCCTTTTTCCATTTAATATTTTAGATATGTTTCCATAAAAGCATGTAAACATCTTTTTGTTGTTATTGAGGCAGGGTATCACTCTGTTGCCCAGGCTGGCCTCAAACTCACAATTCTCTTATCTCAGCCTTCTGGGTGCTGGGATTACAAGTGTGTTCCACAATGCCCAGCCATTTTATAATTTTGCATTATAATGTATATATATTATAGTTTTGTTTTTTTAATTATTCATCCTGGTTGATTCCAGATTTTTCTTATTAAATACAAGCATTAGTATTCCTTTTAAATATACCCATTGAGTAGATTTATGGAAGTAGGTATGTGGGGTCACAAAGTAGATGGTTTTTGTCATGCTGATTTGAGGACTGAATCTGATTTTCACATTAATTTCATTTATATTTTTAAAATTAGAATCTCTTTGAATTTCTTCTTGTATGAACTACCTAGAGTGTATTTGCATTATATGTAGTCTTAAGTGAAGGAAATTGGCTTTTTGTTTTTATAGTGAATAGAGTTTTCCCAGTTGCCATTTTTCATTTGAGTTTTTTATCATGTTTTCAAACAAAGGCTTAACATTTTAACTGGTAAATTTTTGTTCATTGTAGCTTTGGAGTTTTACATCCTGCTTAGAAAAGATTCCCCGTTGCAGCATTCTAAATAAATCAACCATTCTTACTCTAGAACCTATGTGTTTTCCATTTTTATAATCTTTAATACATATGAAGTATTTTGTAGTATAATAAAGAGCAAGAAAAATTTTACTTTTATTTTCATTTTTTTAAGTTAGTTGTCTCAACATGCTTATTGACTACAGTGAGCATGTTCTGAGAGTTTTCTAAAAGTTAGTCATTGTATTTCTTTTTACAGAGAAATATTTGGGGCTGGAGTGATGACTCAGTGGTTAAGAGTGCATGCTGCTCTTGCACAGGACCCAAGTTTGATTCCTAGCATCCATATATTGTGGCTCGCACCTGCCTAGAACTCTAGCTGCAGAGGAATCTGATGTCCTGGGCCTCTGCAAGCACCAGTACTCATGGGTGCGTGCGGGTGCGCACACATACACACACACACACACACACACACACACACAAGTAATTTTAAAAATAAAAAAAATCTTTAAAAAGTAAATATTTGGAAGTTTTATGTTCATACTACTTAGTAAATTTAGGGAGAAGATATGAAGTTAATAACCTCAAGACTAAGTTCAGGGAATACAGCGAGTTGTAAGTCAAATGCTATTGTGTCATTATATTATATGTTAGCAAACCAGATGAATGAAAGACGTTACAGACAGCAGTGTTGGCTGAGGAGTAGAAGGTAGCTTTCATAAGATTCTGAATTTTTATAAGTATCCATATCCAGGTAATTGAGTATCATTTTGTTGTGATCTTCTAACTGTATGTTGAGGTAAGTAAGCTATTAATTAATCTGTGTCTAGGAGAAATGAAGTCTCACTTGCCCAGGACCAAACTGCTAGAAAGTAAAAGAGCCAGGATTCCTGCTTGGGTCTCTTGCCCCTTAGACCAGTGTTGAGTACTGTGTCCCTAGAATAGTGCTTTGTCTGGTAGTTTATACTGTAAAGAATGTGCTACATGAGCCCAGCTGTGTCCATTAGGCACATTCTAATACATTCTGTCAGAAAATTGCAGCAGCACAGCAGACTTCAGCAAACAAAAACCAGGACATTATAAGCCTCATTAAGTCATGTAGTCAAATTTTTGGAATACCAGTGCTTTCATAGTGATATTAATACATGGTTGCTAAATTAGATCACAAAAATTGCTTTTCTTTTAAATAGAAAATGTTATCAATCACACGGATGAAGAAGGATTTACTCCTCTGATGTGGGCTGCGGCACACGGGCAAATAGCTGTGGTAGAGTTTCTACTTCAGAATGTAAGGAAAATGCCTCAGAAAATTTATATGTGTAGTTACTTAAGTTCAGTTAAATCTTTAGTCAAGTTTTTGTATCTCCAGCCAGTTAGATATAAAGATGGAGGATACAAGATAATTAATGCTTTTAATATTGCCATGGAACTTTGAACTAGTTGGGAAAGCAATGAAACAGAAAATTTACTGTCCAGTCCCCTCTAAGTGCAGCAGGAACAGAAGTACTGTCAGCCTGGAGGAAAAGGCTTCCTGAAAGAGCTGTGACTTGACTCCAGAGTGAAAAGAAAATTAGGATTGCGATGGATGGAGGGAGGAAGGCAGGCAATTTTGGTAACAAGTGTGTCCATAAATAAATTTCAGTATTTCCTTATTAACCCCAGAACATCACTTGACTTTGGTGTTGAACTATAATCATATTGACAGATAATATTCTTGTTTAAATTAATTGAAAGTCCTTTATCTTCACTTCCATGACAGGGTGCGGATCCCCAACTTTTAGGAAAAGGTCGAGAAAGTGCCCTGTCTTTGGCCTGTAGCAAAGGCTACACGGATATCGTCAAAATGCTGCTTGACTGCGGAGTTGATGTGAATGAGTATGACTGGGTGAGTCCATAATGCTGAATTAAAAATGACTGTGACACGTGGCTGGAGCTGGAGTTCAGTCATTATAGTGCTCGCCTAGCACTCATGAAGCCCTACAATCGATCTCCAGCGCCACATAAACTGGGCATGATGGCACACACTTGTAATCCTGTCTCTCAGGAAGTAGAGACAGGAGGATCAGCAGTTCAAGGTCATCATCATCAGCTACTTAGCTAGTTCAAAGCCACATAGGCTATATGAGACCCCCCTATCTCAACTAAATAACTAGATAACTAACCAAAATAAATAAATAAATACAATTACAGTAATAATCTCTAGAATTTATTTTATTTCAGGAAGACATATATTTTATTAAGCACCTAGAAATAAAGATATATTTAGAATGAGCAAGTTAATGTCATAAATTCGATTATTATCTGTGATTTAAATATTTGTCACAATATATGAATATTGTTTTAAACGGCTTTTACATGCCCAGTTCCCATAGCAGCATTTAATTGACGGTCACTTTGAAGAACACTGAGCAACCTTTTCTTTTTACAGAATGGAGGAACACCTTTGCTTTATGCTGTACATGGAAACCATGTGAAGTGTGTAAAGATGCTATTAGGTGAGCAGATGAAAATAATTATTTAGAAATGCTTGCATGAGAATTTAATTTTACTTTTTCAGTCTGGCCTCCCCCAGCATCAGGTGGCTCATATGTATTATTGAATTGTATTAATCCTGCTGCTCTTTGCCCCTGGGAAGGACGGCCACATCACATTCTGCATCGACCCACTTTTGTCCATGTTGATCTCATTCTGGGTCATGTTTGGATCCACTGTTGTTTACTCTGAACACAGTGTCTTTAAGTTTTGTCTTGGTTGTTCATGAGTTACTACTCTAAATATGTCTGGAATGTCTACTTCCAGCCCATAAGATGAATTTTGTATATCCCATATGCTCAGTACTTTGTGAGTCCATCCTGAAAATAACCTCCAAACTGACTAAAAATCTGTTCAGCTATTTTCACATGAGCCATGAATAAACAAACATATTTAATTTTCATTTTATTTATATAGATTTTTCTGTTTTGGTATAGAAAATGGAGCTGACCCAACAATTGAAACTGACTCTGGGTATAATTCTATGGATTTAGCTGTAGCGTTGGGCTATAGAAGTGGTAAGTATTTTAGAACTCTCAGGGTTCATTTTAAGAGTGCTTTATACATAGTATATGCCCAGGGACCCAAACCATTTTCATCAGTCTCAAGCATAAACAGTCCATGTTATCTTAACTCCAGACGTGTGCTTTTAACTGTGTGCAAAGGAAACAGATATACAACTATTCAACTAAGAAATGAGTTTATTTATTGTACTTCTCATCAACCCAAGTAGTTACTGGAGGAAGATGTACACCATTTGCAAAAAAATTTTTTATGTTTTTATTTTATGTGTATGAGTGCATTGCCTGCACGTATATAAGTGTAGTAGCCAGAGGAGGGTGTTGGATCCCCTGCAACTGGAGTTACGAGTGGTTGTTAGTTATGTGTGCTGGGTCCTCTAACCTGGGTCCTCTGCAAGAGCAACCAGTTTTCCTAACTGCTGAGCCATCTCTCCAGCCCCTATTTGCAAGATTTTAAAAAAATTTTCATAGTAAATTATTTATATAACAGTGTTACGCTCTGGATTTCTCACTTTAAATAAATTTTTTTTAGCTAGGTACAGAAAGTCCCAAAGATTAGGGAATTGCTAAGTGGCAGATTGAACTTTGAGTGCTGCATTGCACTGTTTTCCTCAGACTATAAGTGTATCCAACTTAGAAACAGTCCATGCTGGGAAACACTGGGGCCTCGAATTTGACAGCTTTCCTTGATTTTCATGCTGTGGTCCTGATGGCTAGTCTGTTTCAGTCCAACAGGTTATAGAGGCACATCTTCTGAAGCTACTTCAAAATATCAAGGAGTGATACAGTCTCAGATGTTGTCTGCCCTTTTGTTCACTTCTTGGTTTTATAAGTGATAGTTTCATTACTTATAAACTGTTACCTCAGTTGCAATATTTTCTGATTTTTAGTAAGTTTTAATAAATATTTCACTGGTTTATAATAAAATTAATGCTTTTTTATAAATTGTTTTAATATGTATTTTAAATTATAAATTAATGTTTTATGGCATGTACATTTTTATGGTTATTTGTATTAAGTACTGTAATTTGACACTTTTAGAAAATCCACCCTGTTTATCTTCACTCTTGTATTAACTCATTGACTTTAAGGCTTGCTGCAAGTCTGTGGAGAAAAAATGTTCTTATTGAATTAAAAAGTACACAGTGTGACTGTTTACAAACTTATGTTATAAATAAAGAACTTTTTCAGCCCATTTACCTTCTAGTTCTTTAATTATGTAAGATAAGATTGTTACCAATTTCTTTAGGATTTTTAGTTTAACATTGTTGTTCTGCAAGTCAATCCACAAAGACTTACTACTGTCATTTCTAGAAGTACATTCAGAGTATTTTCCTCTTGTAAGTAGAATTCAGAAGGAAAAGCCTTGAAAAAGAAATGAGCTGCTCTTTAATTCCTCTAGGGGAACACTGTTACCTCACCTTTCACTAAAATCCACAAGAGAGCATGGGCCAGGTGATGTGACCACTGACTGTAGTCTTGACTGAGTTCAGTTCCTTCATCTAAAGCAAGCATGTTATATCACTTCTAATACTTTGATTTGGTTGTAAGCCACACAGACTTGTCTGGTTGATCTAAGCAAAAGAGAACTGATGCAGAGTGGAAGACAGACTGAAGAAGCAGCCAGCCTGGGTAAGAAAGTCACCAAAGATCCCAGCTGGGAAGCTAAGGCCAGTCACCTCAGCCGTGAGCCTTAAACCCCTTGTTTATTATTCTGCTCGGGACTTAAATTCCCAGGAAATAGAAGTGGAGGGAGAAAGAGATGACATCCACCATGCCCCAGACCAGCTAGAATGCAGAGGCCAGGAGGAAGAGGAAACTGGGTGTCCTCTCATGCCATCAGGGAGGGGAGCCTTCCAGGCCTCACTTCAATCAGCATCCTGCTGTGGGTGGAAATACCCAGCGCTGTTGCCCCTCCTTCATTTCCTTTTTGTAATGGTATTTATGAACTGTTAGTTCCTGTTCATAGTGCACAGCAATAACATCTAATGATCCATTGGGGCTCATTACTCTGATTACACTTACTCTTAATATGAAGCTCCTGTGTCTGGCTAATAGCATCATGTTGTTTTCTCTGCTGAAGAGCAGCCAGCCTGTGCTGGAATTGAGTCTAGAAAAGCCATTTCTCTCCTAGTCTGATTGTTAAAGGCGACAGCCATGAGGCTTGTATCAAGCCCCAGAAAATCCTTTGAGAAATAAGCATTAACACAAATTAGTGATATTAAAAGCTAGTTATCTGCCAGGTGTGGTAGCATATACCTTTAATCCTAGCAGGCAGCTCTCTGTGAGTTCAAGGCCAGCCTGGTCTACATAGTGAATTCCAGGTCAGCTGGGACTACAGGGAGACCCTGTCTCAAATAGACTTAAATAAATAAATAAATAAAAGCTAGTTATAAAATTCCTCTTAAAAAGAAAGTCTTTTTTAGGTATGTTTGTTGATTACATATTCATTTTGAGTTTCTGTACCACATACTGCTTTGTGAAAGGATTAAAATAGTGGAGAGATGGCTCAGTGGTTAAGAGCACTGGCTATTCTTGCAGAAGACTCAGTTTCGAATCCCAGCACCTACTTGGCAGCCAACCATCCATGACTCCAGTTCCGGAGGATCTGACACCTTCTGTCCTCCATAGTCACCGCAGAACAGGGTACACCTGCATACATACAGGCATAGCACGCATAAAGTAAAAATAATTTAAAAATTAATTTTAAAAATGCTAAGCAAATGCGGTGCTTTTGGTCAGTGCTGAATATGGGAGTTCATTACCATGTTGCTACAGCATGAACTACAGTAATAATTTTTAAAAGGTTAAAAACCGTTATTCTCAGGGCTAGAGAGATGGCTCAGCTGTTAAGAGCACTGGCTGCTCTTGCAGAGGACTCAGGTTCAGTTTCTTACACCCATATGGTGGCTAACAACCATCCATAACTCCAGTTCCAGGGGATCCGTGTAGGCAATACACTCTTAACACATAAAATAAAAATAAAATATTAAATATTAAAACAAGCAAAGAAACAAAAAAGCCACCCATTATTCTCATGTAAATATAAAGGGAACAATTATCAATTTTTTTCATTCCTTATTAAGGAAACCAATATGTCAAAGCTAATTCCAAGAACATTTAAAAATCTAGATATTATAGGTAATGTTAGAGCAAAATTACTGAGTTGTGCAAATCTGGCTAGTGTCTAACAAGGCCAAAACCATAACCCACTGACAAATTAACAAAATAACTAATGTGAAGCCACCGATTCTGGCACCTTATGATGTGATACTAGATTGCATTTAATCAAGTCGCTTCCCCTGGACCGGTTGCTGTCAGACAGGGAGCATCATCTAGAGGTCTTGGTAGAAGCCAGGATGCTCAGCACAGCCGCAGAGTTTCTGGGTTCAGTGGGGAGACTTCACAGTCAGTATTCATAGTGCCCTCTTCCCTATGTGACATTGGAAAGATGTGCCTCCCTTGTTAACTTACTTCTACATTGCAGATATTTTTTGAAGTTTCTTGAAATCAAGCAACATTCAAAGATTATTCTTAATCACAAAAAGTCTGGTTTTGTTAGACTACATTTTAATTATATTTAGTTATTTGTATGTGTGTATGTGTGTGTGCGTATGTGTGTACCTCCATGTCATGGTAAGTGTATGGAAGTCAGTGGACAATTTGTAGGAGTCTCCTTATACTGTGGGTCCCAGGGATTGAATGAAGGTTTGGCGACAGGTGACTTTACACCACTTACCTATCTCAGTGGTCCCTTGACATGATTATTTACATCCATATAGGAGTTTATATAAGCCTCAAGTTTTCTCATCAAATCTAGAGTCTTACATGACTAAGAAACTAAGGCTTAAAAAATTATCTTCTATTCAACAGTCTGCAAGACAAATCTTGGGTTTTCTGAAGCCTGAATTATTTATTCCTCTTGTCCAGGTGAAGAGCCCCTTTCCAGAAAATTCCACCATCTTTCACTACAGCGCCAATAAATCGGCCTAAGTTTTTTCTCTTCTTGAGATCTGGAAAATATAATCAAGTTCTCTGGCTTCTTTTTTTAATTTTTACATGTATTTGCTGCGAGGGACTTGTGTGCATGCACATGTACACACAACATGCATGCAGAGGTCAAAGTCACTTTTCTCTTTCTACCATATGGGATCTAGGGATTGAATTTGGGTTGTCAGGCTTGGCCGCAAGTACCTTTACCTGCCGAGTCATCTTGCCAGTCCAGGTCTCTAACTTTTTAAGTGACTGCTCATCACCAGTAAACTTGAGCATGGAGGCAGTCACCAAGGCCAGAAAAGGAAGAGGGACTTGGTGATACTGGCTCCACATACAAATACAATTTCATTTCTTCATATGAACTTTTGGGTTTTGTTTCTTACAAATTTGGCTTTTTGAGACAGGGTTTTGCATCACCCCACTTGGCCTGAAACTCAGTATATAGCTGGGATTACAGGTATGTACCACTATGCCTGGCTCTTAATATGAAGCTCCTATGCCTAGCTAATAGCATCATTCTCAAGTATGATCCTTTAGGTCTTAGTTGAACAATGTATTTGTCCAATTATATCTTGGGAAAAATAAGTAAAATTCTTACTGAACCTTTATAAAGAACCATTTTGTCATGAAAAGTATAGAGACACACTAAATGCATTTTGTTTCTGAATTCTGAGGACATCATGAAAATCAAATATCATTTTTTAATGTTTCATTTCAGTTTGCTTATGCATGCATTATTAAATAGAAGGTTAGGGGTAGCTTATGATGAAAGAAAATGCTTTATGTGTCCATAAAAATAAAACATCATGGGCTGGAGAGATGGCTCAGCAGGTAAAAGTGCTTGCCACAAAGTGTGACCATCTGAGTTCAATCCCCAGAACCCACATGGTAGAAGGAGAAAACCAACTTCCATAAATTATCCTCTGACCTCCATACAAGCACTATGGTAATACGTACAAACACAAACACCCCACACACACACCTCATATACAATAAATAAATAAATGTAATAAAGAATTAAAACATCAATGATATCCCACATAAACAACCATAATAAAAATTCACTAGCTTAGGTGGAGAATATTAGTAAACTTGAAGTTTATGGTAAAGAATTCCTTCAGAGAGGCTGAAGAGATGGCTCAGCGCACAACCACCTGTAACTCCAGCTCCAGGGGATCTGATGTGCTCTTCTGACCTACATGGGCTTTGCATTCATGTGCACATACCCACACAAAGACACATGTATACGTAAGTTAAAAATAATAAAATAGGGCTGGAGAGGTGGCTCAGTGGTTAAGTGCACTGGCTGCCTACTCTTGCAGAAGACCCAGGTTTGAATCCCAGCATCCACATGGTGGCTAACAACTATCCATAACTCTAGTTCCAGAGGCTCTGACACCCTCTTCTGGCCTCCATGGGCACTATACAACATGGGTGCACTTACGTACACACAGACATGACACTCATACATGTAAAATTAAAATAAAGTTAAAAATAAAATATTTTTGTAATTTTTTTATTGAGTTTTTGTGTATTTCATAAAGAACATCTTCATCATCTTTATCCTCTCTTCCTCCACTGACACCCTCCCATAGCCGCCCCCATTGGAATTCATGCATTCTGTCATTTGAGTTAAGGCCTATTGAGTCATGTTAGTGTCCCCAGAAATCCCTCAGCACAAGTTCATTGACTGAGGCCTTGTCAGCCTATCTAGAGTCCCTCCCTTGAAGAAGATCAGCTCTTCCTCACCCAGCAGTAAGTAGCTGCCAATAATTCTTCAGTTAAGATTGGGGCTTGCTGCCCATTTCCCCAGTTCTGTGCTGAGTTTTTGTTCGCTTTAGTTTTCATGGGTCTTGTGCATGCTGACGTCATTGCTGTAGGTTTATATGAGCAAAGTCAAAGGAGCCTGTAGGACTCTATTTCCATATTGTCATGCATGTCTTCCCCAGCTCTTACAATCTTTCTGTCCTGTCTTCTGCAATTGTCCCTGAGCCCTGAGTGGGTGGAGTTTAATATAGGAATCCTGTCTAAGGACCCGCACTCTGTAATTATCTACACTTTGGCCATTTGTGTCCTGTTATGTTCATGGTCCTATTTTTGTATGAGGGAATGTCATTGATGAGAGTTAGTATTTTCCCTACCCCTTGTTCCACTATGTTACATGAGCCTCAGGTGTACAGGTTGCATTGTATATGTGTCACTTAGGCTTGGGCAATTCATAGACAATCTCTATATGGGACATACAGAGTTGTGGAACTCTGTAATAATCTCTGTTGTAAAAGAAGCTCCTTTGATGAGTTGTGACTGGGCTATTTGTCTGTAAATATAAGGATCCATATTTTGCACATAGTAAGAAATTACACTTGTCTAGGGATGTGACAGCCTTGGGGTTTTCTCTAAGATCTATGACCTCTCTAGCCATGTGTATTTGGCTATGTTTATAGTACCATACATGAGTTTCCTCCCATTGAAAGGACTTTAAGTTCAGTTAGGTAGCTGTTGATCACACCAAGATAAAAGTGCCACTACTGCCCCAATATAGTTTTCTGTGCCAGTCGCTGTTACGGTCATTAGGCTTTAAAGCTGGGGTTGGACCACTAATAGATGTTAGCAGCTTGCATAGTGCTCTCCAAATCTATGAGAGCTGACCTTTAGGGGAGGTGGCTTCCAGGTCAATTCCAGCTCCATTGTTCCAAATCCTGTGTCTAAAGTATGTTCTGTCTTCAGCAATAGGTTCTTACCCTCAAGTTCTGGGAGACAATCAAGGGCTGTGGCAATAGCCTGTGTAATTTGGGGAGTCTTTTGGACCACCCTGAACAACAACTCAAAGGGAGGTTTCCCCTGACTGGCACTGTTTCTTGTTATATAGCCGTCAGCTGTACACATGGACTCATGTAGAGATACTGTATGTGTAATTTTTCAGTAGGTTTTGAACTAATAATAGTTCTTTTAAATTCTCTTAGTTTTGTGGAAAGGACTATAGAGATTGACACAATGAAAGAAAATAAGTACACAAGGAGACCAGAAATGGAGTAAAAAATGTCAATACCTGCCAGACTTGATGGTGCAGCTCCATAATCCCAGCACTCAGAAAGCTAAGGGATGAGGCAGGAAAGTTGCAAATTCAAGGTTGAACTAGATTATGCAGGAAGACTTCGTCTCAAAAACCAAATCCAACATTCAACATCTGTTTATGATAATTTGTATCCAGTGTGAAAGAATGGGCAATAGGAAAACTTACGGTAAAATAAACAATTTCAGCTGAGAAAAAATAATTTCCCTCATTGGTTCATTCAGTCCTGTAATGAATTCTGATTTGCTGAGATCTTAAGTCCAGAAGTGAGCTACTGGGAAGTACATCTGGACAGAAAGGAATCTATGGAATGCCAAAATCTAGATTCAGTCCACTGTAGAGCCTGAGAGATGCTCAAGGGACAGTGTCTGGGAGTCTTTGAGGAGTACCGTTGGCAGTTGGGATACCTTTCTCCAAGGCTCTGAGTCGAGCAGAGCCTCCAGATCTGACTGAGAGGCTGACTATACTACGGGGTTCTGCATGGTTATCTCATAAGTCATTCATCTCCCTTCCCCTGACAGTAAGGACTTATTCTGACAGTAAGGGTGTTAATGAGTCTCCAAGGTCTTTCATAACATGCACACCATCTGTCTATATGTTGTACTGTTGGTAAGGTAGAAAATCTTTTCTTGATTGGATAATTCTTCCCATTATCTCTATAAGCCAAGCAGAATAATGTTCTTTTAAACCAGAGACATTATATCCTCTGTTAATACTTTTTAGTTAGGAAATACCTCATACATCAGTGGGAGGTAAAGGTTTGTCTTAGTCACAGACATGTAGATGCACAGAGTCAGAGGTAAAGCACACACACACACACACACACACACACACACACACGCACACACGCGTGAGTGAGAAAAAGAAATTCCTCTCCCTTTTTCTTTTTTTTTGGGCTGGGGGAGGTGGAACTCAGGGCTTTGCACATGCTAGCTATTTCTCCAGTCCTTCAAACATGAAATTCTTAGTTGCCTTGAAGCTACATATAGACAAACATATCAAACAAAGCAAAACAAAAAACACTAATAAGTAGAATTTTCTGTCACCTGTTCCAGAGGACAGATCTCCATAACACATCCAGCAGAGATCACCAACAGTCAGACCTCAAAAGTTAATCCCCATGTAGAAGAGATGGCTCAGAGGTTGCTAGCTGTTGCTACATAATCATGAGGACCAAAGTTTGGATCCCAGCACCCATGTAACAAGCCGGGCATCCCATGGATACCTGTAACCCCAGTTCCAAGAGAGGCAGAGACAAGAGGATCACTGGGGCTTGCCGACTTCCAGCCTGACTGAGAAAACACACCCGAAGTTCAGCGAGAAGCCCTGCCTCAAAGGAGCAGGCAGATGGTGATAGAGGGTAGGTGACACCCTCTTCAGGCCTCCCTGCATGTACACAGGAGTAGGTGCCCTACCCCGTGTGCACATACATTCACACAGATACACACATGCACACATACAAATAAATAAAATCTTAAAGAAAAAGCTATTCCCTAACTATTGTGCTGCTAAAAGAAGAGGAAATTTCACAAATATGTGCAATTTCAAAACAAAAATACTTAAGATCTGTAGGAAGGCAGAAAGAACTAGAATCAGAAAAGCTAAATTCCTGCTGCCACACAGGGCTCTCTTCCAAGGTCAAGGAAAGATGTGCAGAGAAATGAGTCATTTTGGCCCCCAAAGGTTAATACCCTCAAACTGTTCAAACACAATTTTCAAAAGATTGCAAAGGGAAGACACTCTCCTACAAATAAGCCTGTGGCAAATACTTTATCCATCTCATTAATGAGGAAGAAAGCAGTAAGAAGATAAAAATGGCTAAGAGCCAAGTAAGTTGAGGGCAACCTTAAGGTAAGGTGCTGGGCTACACATAAACCTAGCTAATGTCCGGCAGGGACCTAAACTGCCATTGAATAGATCACTTCCACAGGATACAAGTCAATTCTTTACCAATAACATCCACAAGGCAACCTGTAACTTCACCAAGTCGGGAGCCTTTAACAGCTAGAAACGGTGAAGCAAACTTTGTTTCTCTGAATAAGCCTTTGGGGGCCTTTGTCCCATGTGGCATTGAAAGAACATGTCACCATGATCTGTTAGGACTTTGGGCAAGCAAGGCTCCGATTAAGGGAATCACCCTGGTGATTAATCTCCGTTCTTTCTTCAGCTAAGAGGTATGTAAATAGATACAGGTGCCCTGGAGTGTTGGTAACAACGCTTGGCTTACATGCCCGGCTGATGAGACTGTGCAGTTGGTCCAGAGTCACCTCCGTGAGCAAGGCAACAAACTGGAGATCTGAATGAAAAAGGTTAGGTTTTAATATGCTTGATCTTACAAAAACAAATGCCTAGATTTTAAAGGGAAATGGAATGGGTGATTTTAGCCATCTAGCTATCAGGATACTCAAGAGTTTGTAACTGAATTTTTCTTTAAAATGTCCGTTAGCCTTCTACACAGAAAGAACCACGTAAGAGTTCACTGCCGTGCCTTCTTATCTTTATTCAAACAAAAATTTAAAACTTTAAATTCTGCTAGTGCAAACTGTTCATATGCTCTTATATGGTTGAAAGATGATAGATGAATAAATGGATAGATGGATAAATAGATGACTGACGATTGGTGGATGGACAGATAGGTAGGTGATAGATGATGGATGAATGGACGAATAGATGAGTGATGGTAGATGGATGGGTGGATAGCTAGATTACATAGATGCTTTATCCAGGTTATACCATTAAATAGCTATATATCCAGTGGGTGTCAGTGAATGTATTCATATCTCTGAAAAGATTTGCTATGTCAGGGCTGGAGAGATAGATCAACAGTTAAAGCATTAATTGCTCTTTCAGAGGACCCAGGTTTGGTTCCCACCATCCCCCAGTGACTCACAATCCTCCATATTTCTAGTACCAGGGGATCCACACTCTCTTCTGGCCTCTTTGGGCATTGAACACACATGATGCATTTACATATGTGGAGCCAAAACACTCATACACATTTAATTAATTAATTTAGATTTGCTATATGTCAAGTAAAATGTTTATAAATACGATGGTTATAAATTGAACAAAAAATATTTCAAAGACTATACAAACTCTGTTATAAATTCATGAATTCTTTTTAGTATCTGTTTTTCCCTGTGGCAAGTCTTATCAGTTTCTATGCCTAATTACAGCCTCAGAAGTTTACCATCTTATTCCTTTGCAGCAGATACTACTGATAAAATTCCAAATGGTAACTTTTCATGTTTTTTGCTTATAAATTTTTACAGTGTATGTACATTGGTTTTATAACAAAAAGTACTGATAGCCCAGGCCTGGTGTCACAGCCTGTAATCTCTGCTCCTCAGGAGGCTGAGATAGAAGGTTTGCAAACATAAGGGCTTGCTGGCTATGCAGTGAGTTGAAGTCTAACCTGGACAACTTAGTGAGATCTTGTCTTGAAATAAAAAGAAAGAAAGGGGCTGGGTTTATAACTTGGTCATGAATTGCTTGCCTCAAATATATGAGGCCCTAAATTTAATCCCTAGTACTGAAAAAGAAAGAAAGAAGAAAAGGTAACAATAAAGATATAAAAAAGGAGTGTAACATGACTTTGTTTTTAGATGTGCATTTAGATAGGAGGGAGGAACAATCATTTAAGAACAATCGAATGAGAGTTGTGCAAACATTCTTTGGTTAAAGTAAACTTCAAAGGGTTAGCCTGCCCTGTGTGTGTAGTTCTTCCTCTGCAGGGAGATTTCTTCCTGTGAGAGAGCTCTGAGATGCCAGCTGTGTGCATAAGGACATGATTCGGGGACTAGAGGCATTTGCTACACTTGTAGAAGACCTGAGTTCAAGTCTCAGCATCCACATCAGCCATAACCCACATAACTGTAACTCTAGTTCCCGGGGATCTGACACCTCTTCTGGCTTCCACAGGTACTGGTCAGCATATGGCACACACACATACATGCAGGCACACACATACACAAAATAAAAAAATATAGCTTCAAAAAATATATGATCCATCTGTCTTATTACTGCGTCCGTGGCTGGAAGCAAGAAATGGTTTACTATTGGTGATTTTCTGTCCTATAAAATTGAAATCTGAGTCGTAAATGTAATTATTACACTGGAAACAGGCTGTTGTGAATTCATTTCCTGCTGAATTCTCTTAGTGCAAGGAGCACAGTCGGTCTTCTGTACATGCAGCTCTGAATTCACAGATTCAACCAACCACTCAAAATAACCAGAAGTTCAAAATTGCACCTATACTGAACATGCACAGACTTGTCTGCTTCCATTATTCCCTAGACAATATGACAACTGCTTAACTACCCTTTACATTGTATAAGGTATAAACTATCTAGCTGTGACAAAGTATTTGAGCAGATGTGCATAGATTATCCATGAATACTGCACACATTATATAAGAGAATTGAGTATCTGCAGGGAGTCCTAGATCCAGTCCCCTGTGAATATGTAGAGATGAGAGTGCGAGTCACAGGATGATATGTTTCTTTTCCAAAGTGACAGATTCATTCATGTTACTTTATAAGTCTGGGTAGCATCTAAGTGTTTAGATGTTTCTATATTCTCCCTTTTCCCATCCAGTGAGGACAGGCTCTGGTGGAATATATCACATCTCTCAGAATCCACCTGTGAAAAGTATTGTAACTATCTTTGTGCTATTCGGTGAATCTGCTCATCATCTCTTCTCCATAAACAGACAACCTTTAGGTCATTAAATCTTCAACACACACTTATAGAGCACATACTCTGTGCGAGAGACCAGGCTGACCCAAGAAACGGTGGAGATCAACACCAATGCTTCTTCCTGTCTCAATCATCCACATGAATCTACTTCTCAGGTGATCTCCTCTGCATACTAGAGATGCATTAAAAAATGTCATGTGTTAACCAGACTATGCTCCTCAGACACTGACCATTCTGCTTTGGAGTATCAAAGCGAGACCTCCTCACTGACCCAGTAAGAAATCTCCAGCTCCTAGAGGGATCATACTGAGGACCTGAGAGTGGTGGGAGCAGTTCCTCACCAAAGGCAATTAGTTCTCAGTGTGATGCACACTGGCCTGAAGATGGGGAGGCCAGGCCGCACTTTCAGGTGTTCACATTTAACCACTGGGGACTGCCAGTGGTGGGGAGGGACGCCTATAATCCCCTCAGGGGATCTTGATGTAATTGTAACAGAGAACAACTGGCTTAGGGATAAAGATCTCTATCTCTGACAGGTGTTAGTGGTATAATCTTAACTACCCTTGCCTCTCCCTGTCCCTGCCTCTCCCAGCACCAACCTGTCTAAAACATAGAGTAAAAACTAGCCATGGGGCTAGAAAGGATGGCTCAATGGTTGAAAGAACTGGCTACTCTTGCAGAGGACATAAGTTCGATTCCCATCACCCACATGGTGGCTAACAATCGTCAGAACCTCCAGTTCCAGGGGACCTGGCACCCTTTTCTGACAACTGTAGGGACTGTACAACACAGGTACACTTACATACATGTAAGCAATACACTCATACAAATAAAATATTTTTTAAAACTAGTCATTGTCTTTTGTGTCTGGCCTGTTGATACCTGTTAGAGTTCTTTTGTAAACATCACCCCCAAGTCTAAGTGACACAGTAAAGAATTTCAAAACACAAATCATGCCTTTCGTGAGTTAATACAGCGTTAGCTGTAATTCCACATTAGAAGTCTAAAAAGCAGAGCCCACTTCTCACGCTTCATGACTGCTTGCTTACCTTGTTTACCTTTTAGATAAATCCTGAATGTCCAGCACATCCATGTGTGCCAACAAAGACTAATGGCATGTTTGTTGTTTTCTGTTCTAGGGTATCCTAGAACAGGACAGCAGTGTTGATTGAGGCACTGGACTTCTGTGACTCATGATGACTCACAGAGTTTATCCACAAGGCCAGGTAACTCCTCCTCCAAGATGCATGCCCTTTATGCAATCTCCTGTTATTGGGCTGTCCTGGTGTTATCCTGTCATGGAGATGGACAACAATCATGAAGTCAATTGCTGGTATCCTTGTCTCAGCTGCTTCAGGAACAGATGTAAGAATATAACAGCCCAGGCAGCAGCAAAGATAGATGGCTCAGCCGTTAAGAGCACTGGTTGCTAATGCAAAGGACCAGGGTTTGGTTCCTAGCATCCACACAAAGGCTAGCAACCATCTATAACTCCAGTTCTAGAGGGTCTGACACCCTCTTCTGGCCTCTAAGGGCACTGTACACACATGATGTATTTATATACATGCAGGCAAAACACTCAGACACACAAAATAAAAAATAAAATCTTATATCAAAAAAATAATTTAGCAGCCCAACTGCATTCCAGCTGAGCCAGAGTTTTTCTTATTGCCTTCTCAAGAGAATAAGCCATTCTAGATTCGACCATTCTAGATTCTTCACTCCCAAATGGAAACAACTCAACTAACTAGTAATAGTAAAATGGACCTCAAGAAAAGGCTACAGTCAGATCTAACAGCACAGATGACTGTAAGACAGTACTGTAATGCTGAGAAAAAGAAGGCAGAAATGAAAGGACAGACAAACCTAAACTGGTTATCTGAAAGGAGCATGGGGGCCCTCCCCCCCAAGTACAGGAATGTTCCAAATCTTGCTGAGTAGTAGTTACATAGATGCGAAGTGTATAAAATCAGTCACGCTGTGCACATCATATTTTTATGCTTTACAACAGCTATTTTTTTATTCTCTCTCTTTCTCTTTCTCTCTCTCTCTCTCTCTCTCTCTCTCTCTCTCTCTCTCTCTTTCTCTCTTGTCTCCCGGTAACTCCAGCCTGCCTGTAACTCATGTAGACCAGCTCTCTCTCTTTCTCTCTTGTCTCCCGGTAACTCCAGCCTGCCTGTAACTCATGTAGACCAGACTGGCTCCCATCTCACAGAGATTCGCCTGCCTTTGCCTCCTGAGTGCTGGGATTAAAGGCATGCACTGCCATATTCGGCTCAGATACTCACTTTTTACGCTAAAATTTTTCAAAAAATATATAAGTAGTTCATCCTCAATCACAACTAAAACTGAGGTGGCAGAAAAGCATATTTGCAATGGGGCTTTTTATGTGGATAATTCTTCATAGCATCTGCAGTGTAATAAGAAAAGGAACGTGTTTATTTAACAACAGTTGATATTCTCTGGCCAAAGACAAGGAAATGAATTAGTATCCAGACCTTACACTCAGTGTTGCTCTGAGTAGCTAATCAAATTAGCACCATGTATACCATAATCTAGCAACTAGTCAACTGATGAATATTTGGTTCATTTCTATATTTTATTATTCCACATAAAGTAATGACTTTTGTTTTGTTATTCTGTTTTTCATTTGTTTTGTTTGTTTGCTCTTGGTGCACCCCCAAGTCACCTGCATATATGTGGCATACAATCACAGAGACATACATATATACACACAAAATAAATCTGAAAGAAGCATTGTGCTTTGAGAAGGAACACGGTGCACACTTGCAGGTCTTTCTGCCCTTCCACCTCACTTTAAAGAAGCCAAAGAATTCTGAAGCTCCCTCTTCTGGGCTCCTTTCAGCCTCTCCTACAGATAGATACTAAGTATAGATAGGTCTAGGTATAAGGAGTCAGACACACACAGGCCCATTCTTGGGAGTGGCAGATGGCACATTAAATGTGGTGGCCATATCTTCACCAGCAGGTTTTGGACTGTGGCCGTATGATGCATGATATCCCTATTCCTGGCCTTTCTTCCTGAGCACTGCTATGGACCTCCTGGGATGTCTGTAAGCCTTTGTTTTTCTCTTTTTAGACGTGTGTGTGTGTGTGTGCCCAAAAGAGGCCAGAGGAATCAGATCTCCTGGAGACAGAATTACACGTGTCTGTGAGTTGCCCAACATGGGTGCTGGGAACCAAACTCAGGCCCTCTGTAACAGGAGTATATACTTTTAACCACTGAGCCACCTCTATAGCCAATGCCCTCAACTTTTCAATCAATTTCTTCTCTGTTCACTTAGAGTTTGTTTTTGCTGACAGGAGTGTTGACAATTAAAGGAAATAAGGAGGATATTCCTCTCCCAGACTGTGCCCTACCTTGACATCTGTGTGCCAAGAGACCTTAATGGAGACACTTCCTCCAATCTCGACCATGCTTTCTCTCCTCTCCATCTCTTCTTTCTTCCTCCTTCCTCCTCCTCTCGTCTCTAAGGGGTCAGCATCAGAGACGGCCACCATATTCTCTCATGCCACATTGGCTCAACATCCTCCAGCTCTTCCCTGAGAAGTGTCCCCTTGCACCATGGCTCCTTTGCTTGGATCTCCAGAGCTACCCATTTCCTGCCTCAACCCACTTTCTTCCAGTTCTGGGGATTGAGCTGGAGGCAAGCTCTCTACCCCTGAGCCTCAGCCCCGGCCTCCGTTTTCCTAATTGTCCATCACACTCAGGCAAAGCTGACTTCCCAGTTAGTATATAAGATGCATCTAGCTTAGAAACTCAATACTTGGAAATAAGTGACTTTGGGAACTATATTGTATTCTTTCTAGAATGGTCTTTCTGCATGGTCATTGGCTGGACTACATTACTTGAGCTGAGTCTGACCCTTTGATTTTCTGAAGTCTTGGACTCCACCAGTTTCCTTCCTCCCTCTTTCCCTCCTTCTCCCCGCCATTTCCTGTCTCCATTCCCCAAGCTCTTACTGGGCATCTCCTAAGGATGAGATGGAGTCTCACTCTATACTGAATTGTATGTATTCCAGTCTGTTCTCTATCCCAAGAGAGTCACTGCCATCAGTGTGGTCAAGGCCATTCCTTTCTTTGCAGGTGACGGGAGTCTCTTCTCTTCCTACTGCAGAAGATTTACCTTCCGATTGGAGACATAAAAAAGGTGACATTTCTACTTTAAAAAAAATAAATGGACGAGCCTTGCGAGGCAGAAATCATTCAGTCACATCCTGGAGTCAGCCAATAACTTCTCACCATTTTGCCAGTAGCTCAAAGGCCACAGAAGCATTAGTACAGGCCAGGCTCCTACTCAGTGCAGCCTTTCTTTGGAAGACAGGGACAGGTAAGCTCCACCTGACCAAGCTGGAGCTCATGTCAGACCCCTTCCTGCACAGCTCTTGAGTATCAACGATCATACACAGGAGCAGCATAGTCCCATCCACTGGCAGCCATCCTAGTGACCAACCTCCTACAAATGTCAGCATGCACTTACTGAAGCATGCATATCACACACATGGCAGCCTCATTATAAAGATGGATTTTAATTATCAATGTGCTTAAATACACACTACCCCCAACTAATATATAATTGTTTAAAAATTTGAGCCTTATAGCTAGGTTTATAAATAGGCCGAACCATTAACAAAACAATAAAATCTAGTCATAACCTTTTTTTCTTTCTTAAGGAGGTTAGTTTTTGTGATATGTAGCTAAGCAAATTTTTCATAGGCCACAAGCCTGGAGTAGATTTTATGCATTTTCAAGTTCAAATCCATTTTTAATTGGTCCAGCCAGGATTGAGACAGGACCCAAAAGGATCATTCTAAATTGGGTCCATCAAGAGGAAAAGGGTGGGGAATCCCCAGTAGTAACAGCCCTACTAAGCTGGAACAAGCCTCTGACTTTCCTTGTTCCACAAAGATCTGGGTTCACTGTCCCCAAGGCATGAGCTGCCTTTCAGTCTCCACTCTAGAAACTCCAGGGAGCTGGAGGTTTGTCCGCCTGCAGATCTACCTACACCGGCCAGATAAACAGATCTGGAGAAGGCTGGCTGCTCCTGGACCTTAGGGGTTGCCTTTCAAGTCTTCACCAGTGACTTGATAGCACTCCCTTAGGGATAGCAAGTGGTCACCATTTTTAAACCCTAAAAATAGGCTGTATTCATTACACTCTACAGATTTACATCCAACGTTTGATCATGTTCCAAGTTATTTTAAAAGTAAAAAAAGAAGATGAAGAAATATTAACTAAAAGGTTTGCTTTACTTCTGAGGGCATTTGCCAAATACTCTTCAAATGTTATTTCCATTATTCCCGTTCTGTATTTGTGTAACATTCTTTCTTTCTTCTTTGTGAAAGTGTTTTGATTTTGATTTTGATTGTTGGTATGTATACTGCTACGTGTGTAGTGCCTACAAAGGCTGGAAGAGGGTGACAGAGCCACCATGCAAGTGCTGGGAATCGAACCTGGATCCTCTGGAAGAATAGCAAATGCTCCTAAGCGCCCTGAACCTCCTCTCCAGCCCACATATATTCTTTTTTTTTTTTTTAATCTTACTCTGTGTGTGTGTGTGTGTGTGTGTGTGTGTGTGTGTGTGTGTATACACATGCAGTTGCTGGCAGAAGCCTGAAGAGGTGTCAGATTCCCTAGAGCTGGAGTTATAAGTGACTGTGAGCCACCAGACATGGGTGCTGGGACCTGGACATGGGTCCTCTGAAGGAGCAGCAAGTGCTCTCAACCATGGAGCCATCTCTCCAACCCGAAAGGTATAGCCCAAATTGGTTTTGAACTCATGATCTTCTTGTCCCCTCTTCAGCATATCTGACTGGCATACACCCCAATAACTGGCTGTGTATTCTTAATAATCACCAGAATGCTGCCACCCATGGTTTCACAAGATCCACAGTACTTTAGAATTGGTGGATTTCAGTAAGACTAGTTTGACAAGCAAGGAATCCATGACCCAAAGCCTCTAGGACTTGTGAGTGAAGGACCCAGGCTTCCCAGGCTTGTGTTCTGTTTGTGCTCAGAGCAGAAGCAAACACAAGATTGTGTATCAGCATCTTCCAAGCTCAAATTCTGAGATGCAGAAAAAATAAGCCTATCCTGTAAGGGCTACCTTTGCTTTGTTGTTGTTGTTTGTTAGAAAGAGAAGATAATTCTGTTGTCTACATTTTTCAGGAGGAAAAAATAAACGAGAATAAGAATAAATGTGCTGACCTGAGAGTCAGTCTGCCCTCTTTGCAGGTGAAGGGTAGAAGTCCTGTGCTGTTGCTGCCAAGTGGAGCTGCATGGCTGTCACCTGCTTGTGCCACATTGATAGTCCACCAGCATTGTGTGCCAGCTAGAATTTAGTATGTCACAGGAAATCTCAAAGAGACAAAACCATTATTTTTCTATTAGAAGATATGTGAAAAATAGTCTCTTATTTTTTAATTCAAATCTGCTTTGTTTCAACAAGTATCTAATATTACCCCCACCTCATCCCCTTTAGCCTCTAAAATCAGGAGGAAATCTGAATGCAAGGTACTGTTGATGACATCATAGCAGGACCATCCACCAGGTGGCAGTCATGATGTAGTGATGGGAAATTTCCATTGACACGTGTGAAGAGCAAGAAATGAACAAAGGCACATATACTTTTGGCCCCCGCACTTAGGAGACAGAGGCAGGTGGATCTCTGTGTGTTCTAGGCCAATCTGGTCTACATAGTGAGTTCCATAGTGAGGCTACATGAGAATCTATCTCAAAAAACAAAAAATAAAAAAGAAATGAAGAAAACTGAGGTTTTGCAGGAGCTGGAGGCAGGAGGACTGTCCCAAATTTGAGGACAGCTGGGTTATATAGTGAGTTTGAGGCCAGCCTGGGCTACAGTGTAAGAACAAGAGAGAGAGAGAACCAAGCCCCTTGGATTTAATTATTTAATGTCCCCTTTTTGCTTCCATATCTGCAGATTTAATCAACTGCACATTAAAAATACTTGAGAAAATTGCATCTGTGTTGAACATGTAAGACCCTTTTACTTACATTATTCCTTAAATAAAATAACAGTTATATAGAATTTAAATTGCATCAGGTATTACAAATGATCTTAAGATAAAGGATACAAAAGGATGTGTGGAGTTATACTTAAAGTCTATGCCATTTTATGTAAGGGACTTGAACATGCATAGATTTCTGTACCAACAAGGCCGTCCAGGAACCAGTCCTACCTAACAGACAACAAGTGGTCACTGTACTCAATGGCCTACTTAAAACAATGTACAATTAAATAAGAGCTGATTTTGAATAGGAATGGAGAGATGGCTCAGTGATTAAGAGTAATATTCCCCCTGCAGAGGATCCCAGTTCAGTTCCCAGCACTTATGACAAGGGAATTTTATCTTCTCTGATACTTCCCACCCTACAGTTTTCTTTTTTCCTCTTTTCTCATTTTTATCTCAGAAGATAGATATTAAATTCTATCTCTGATTTCCTTGTGATTCTGCTCCTAGATTGTTTCTCTTTGTTCTGTTTTCTGAGAGAATGTTCCAATTTTATTTTCTTAGAGTTTGACTATTTAAAGACTTATTTATTTATTTGTGTCATGGATGTTTCACCTGCATGAATGTATAAGTGCCACACGTGTATCTGGTGCCCATGGAAAACAGAAGAATGTGTTGGGTGCCCTGGAACTCGAGCATCAGATGCTCTTAACCACCAAGCCGTCTTTTCAGTCCTTTATTGTGTGTGCTTTCATTTGTGTATGTGTCTGTGTAAGTGGATACTACATCTGTGGGAGTTTCCTCGGAGGCCAGAAGAGGGTATTGGATCCCCTGGAGCTGGAGTTACAGGTGGTTGTAAGCCACCTGATGTGTCTATTTAATTTCATTTAAAAAAAAAAGATTTTTACTATTTTTTATGTGTGTGAATGTTTTGTTGTGTTTAGATGTATGCCATGTGTGTGTGTGCATGTGCCTGCCCATGGAGACAGAAGAGGCTGTCAGATCCCCTGGAGTTGGAGTTACAGGCAGTTGTGAGCCACCTGACATGCGTGCTGGGAATCAAACTTGGGTACCTCTGAAAAGCAACAAATGCTCTTAACTGCTGAGCCTTAACTGCTGAGCCATCTCTCCTACCCCTAATCTTAGTGTATCATATATATGTGTGTGTGTGTGTGTGTGTACTGAATTCTTTATTTGTTGCTTTGAGAGAGGATCTCACTAAATAGCTAAGAGTGCTCTGAAACTCATGATCCTCCTGTTGCTACCCCTGAGGGCTGTGACTGTAGTTCTGTGCACCACGCCTGACTTCTTTCTTGCTCCCTAAGAGTTCCTTCTGTAACGGTGTCTTCTTCTCATGGATCATTCTCAAACACTTTGTAATTACTAGTTATCCATTCATATTTAAGAATGAGGCTTTTGGAGCATAGAACTGAGCAAATGGGCAGGATGCTCCAACCTCAGCCAAGGACGTATTGGCAGCTGATCTCTCCTGAGTGAAGGAGAGTTGAAACTAGATAGGCTGAACAGGCTCCAGTGGATGAACCCACACCAAGGGGCAGGTGGGTACACAAACTTGACTCAAGGCTTTAACATATAAGAACACAGGAAATCTTGTTGTTGGGTTGTGGGGGAGGTGTATATATAGGAAAGGTCTAAATATGGTTAAAATGTTTGAGATTCACAAAACTTCAACAAAAAGCATACATTGAGAAAAAAAACAATGAGGTATTTGGACTAGGGATGCATCTCATTTGATAGAGTGCTTGCCTAGCATGCAGGCTCTGGGTCTGATCGCCAGCACTACATATGCTGGGCTTAGTGGCACATGCCTGGATTTCTAGCATTGGGGAGGAGGCAGGCAGGAGGATTAGAAGCTCAAGGTCATCCTCAAGATCCTCGACTACATTGTGAGTTTGAGGCCAGCCTGAGCTGGGAGCTATATGAGATCCCATATCAAATAACAACGATATACACAAGTAAACTCCATCTGTCTGGGTGAGATCTTTAGGGAACTCCAGATGCCAAAACACATAGGACAACTCATTCTACAGGGGAGGATTCTCTAATATCCTGACTCTGAGATGCAGGTCTGGAGTTGGCATTCTGGGAGTAAGGTAGACTTGCATTTAAGCTACTTGTTTTCAACTTTCTGCCTTCCTCCACCCTCCAGCATGCCTGGTACCGCGGTCTAGAGCCCCTCTGTTCTAGAAAACAGGCCTGTCTCTTCTGTGCATGAAGACTGAGTTGCTGTAGTGATTTGAAGGAGAATGTTTCCCATAGGCTTCAAGTATTTGAACATTTGGCTCCTCAGTTGGCGATGCTGCTTGCTGAGGTTCAGGAGGGGCAGCCTTCCTGGAGGAAGGTCATCACTGGGGCAGGCTTTGAGAATATATAGCTTTGCCCACTTCCAGTTTGTCTCTCTCTGCTTCCTGTGCCTGCTTGAAGATATGAGTTCTCAATTTTCTATCTTCATGCCCCCTGCCATGTTGGACTCAGCCCTCTAGAACTGTAAGCCCAATGAATTCTTCCTTCTATAAGTTGCCTTGGTCATGGTGTTTTATCACAGCAACAAAAAAGTAACAGTTTTATACCGTTGCCCTGCTGCCCAGAGATAAGACTAAACTCTATCTGCTCTCTAGAGAGACTCTCAGGTGACAGACCTGTGGTCCCCTCCTCACCCTGATTCTATATTGCTACCTCCCCCATCCTCAAGACTTCCTGAAGGTCTGGAGGACCAATCACCTGGCTTCTCATCACTCCCAGGAGGGCCCTTAGCTATCATCAGGCCACTCTGTGAGGTCAGTCGCTCCTTATAGCCCTCAGATACTATGACTGAGATGTGAGATGTGGGCATGTTAGTCACTTTCATTACAGATGGAATCATACTTCTGTTTCTCCTTATGTCAAAAGATAACATCTCAAAGGAGGGGAGTGGAACTGTCTTGGCTCTGCCTTCTTAGAATCAAGATTGATTCACTTTTCTGAAGTTGATTTCCAGACGCTATTTTTCCATAACACACAAATATGGAAACTCCTAACTTATTTACTGAGTTGATTCTCACACACCAGTAGTTCTTGACCTTTCATAGTCTGTGGCGTACTTAGAAACTCACAAGTACATACTTGGCCCTACGCGGAGAATTCTTTCCTTCTCCTCCACCTCAGCCTTCTATCCATCTGTCTTCACTGCATAGTTTATAAGCACACAAGCCAGTATGATTGAAAGTCCCTGAAAGCCTTCAGAGAAGTTAATAAGACATGACCTATTCCATGGAGACAGAAAGAGGCAGAAGTTCAAAAGCAATGGAAATGTCAGCAGAGATTGCAAAAGGCCAGTCAGCAACCCCAGAATAAAATGCTGTGCTTGCAGTATCTGGAGTAGCTGAAGACGGACATGTATTACAAAGAATTTAAGAAAAAGCTCTGGAGTTGAAAAGCTTAGCTGTGATGAGCTTAAAAAGCAAGAAAAATAATCCTGAGTTATTACCCAGTTAGAAAGATTTTGTTTATCCTTTTTTGCTAGTGTCAGAGCCAAAGTTCTGATAGTTTGAATTTGCCCTTAATATTCCTGACCACTTGGGTATTCAAGTCAGTGATACATTTCTGGAAGCAGGCTGTCACCACAGGCTGCCGGTCCATGTCACAAACACTCTCCCCTTTCACCACTTTGACCAATGGCCTTTGGTCGGTCATTGACCCTAGGACATCAGCATAGTGCCATCTGTCCTTCCTGGTTCCCAGAGATCCCAAGTTCTAAGCTGCTCCACGTTATCTGCCTTGTGAGGAAACAAGAATCTTAAAGTTGAGCAACCCTTCCATATTAAACATTTCAGCCACATTAAAAAAAAAAAAAAAGATGGCAGGGTGAGGTGGCGCATTCCTGTAATCCTAGAACTCTGCCTCAACTAAGGAGAAAGAAGCAGGCAGAGCTCTTTGAGTCTGAGGCCAGGTTTATACATAAAATTCCAGGCTAGTAGGGCTACATAGTAAGACCCTGTCTTTAAAAAAATTACATTACAGTAGTGAAAAAGCAACAGAAGAGGGACAGTTGCATGGGTAAGAGATGATTTGTGAGACATGGTCTTTGAGAATAAAGCCAGAGTTCTTTAACCTGGAAGTCCATTTTAGTACATGTCTTCATTTATTCATTTGTCTGATGAAGTCACTCCACTTATGACCTTTGTGTATAAGATTTATGCCACAGTGAAAAGACTGGACTTTTAGTATCCAGTAGATCTGGATTGGACTCCTGATATTCCCAGAGCTTTTTCTAAGTCTCAGTTTCCTCATCTGAACAACGAAGCTAAGGACGCCATCTTGGCAAGGTTGTTTTAAGGATCTGAAACAGTTACAGAAAGTTACTGGCAAATGGTAAGTACTTAATGAAGGAAAGCTGTGATTATGACAGTCTCTCTGTTTTCAAGTTTACTACATTAAGCTAAGAAGCTGCTGGAGACAGAACACCCTCCTTAGGTAAATATGGAAGTCTGAACTCAGTGTGTCTTCTTGACAGAAAGAGACTCACATTCCCACTCACATGTGATTGACTCATCTCAACCAGGGGAGGTGCCTCTGACAAAGACTTCTCCTTGACCAAACTGTAGTCAAGTGCCCCGGAACCATCTTCCTAACTAGGCCGACTTCCTTCACTTTGCCTGCTAAGCTCAGTTTTTGCAGAGAACCTTGTGTAAGCTAGTTTATTGAGAATTCACCCGCCAATCATGTTCCTTTTAGCTGTTTTATACCCACTGACCCCACCCTCTCCTTGCTGGCTGTGACCATGCAGCTCTTTTTGCTACATGCAGAGTTGTGGTCAGTCTTCTTCCCTATTGATGAAGCCTTCCTTCCTGAGTAGCGTTCGTAGTAATTTATCTTTTATGCTCATCTCTACATGCCTATTTCTGACTGAGCAATATTATGTCTGTAGAAACTCAATATGAACTTGACCTCTGCTATGGTTTGGATGTGGCTTGTACCAAAGGTTCACATGCTGGGTACTTGGTTCAGGGGTAGTGGAACCTTTAAGAAAGTAGGCCAAATGGGAAGTTCTTGAGGCTTTGAGAGTCTTGCCTTGGGAAAGGATTAAGAGAACTTTCACTGTCCTCATAAGAGTTCTCATAAGAGCAAACTGTTGTAAAAGCAAGTTTGATCCCTGAGTGGCTGTGGCTTTGTTTCAGGATGTGATCTCTTCCCTCTCACATGCACTCCCACTGTTGTGACAGCCTCCGCCAGGAGAGCCTATCCTGAGCTAAGCCCTTAAACTTCAGAACTGTGAGCTTTTCTTTATGAATTAGCCTGACTCCAGTATTTTACAGAGTACTGAGAAATTAACTAATATCCCATAGTCAGGACATAACACCAGAGGAGTCTAGTTGCTACCCCTTAAGCAGGGGTATTTACATGCCACACTGGACAAATACCAATCCTCTGACGCCCTGCATCACACAGCCCGGCTTGGGGAAGAGGTAGGCTCTGAGGCTGGACAGCCTGGTGCCTTCTTGGCTGGTGGGAGATCTGCGTCAGAACTCATCCTCAGTTGTGCCTGCAGTTCAGTCTTCCTTCTATTTTTGAAACAGGACAGTAGCAGGCCGGGTTCACAAAAGGTTTCTCTGAGCTCTTGTTGTGAGGCCTGTGTCCTTCCAGTGAGCTTTTCCTTTTGGTCCCTGGGCCCTTCCTGTGTACAGTATGGTACTTGTGTTACGGAAAAATCAGAGGCCAGCAGACAAAGTCACGTGAGGCAATACATAACATGGGAATTTGCAGGTAACATTTGGCAGGAATGTAGCAGCTTTGGGGGAAAAGAGGGGGAAACTCCTGTCTGCCTTCCCCAACCTCTTATCTCCTGTCTCAGCGTTTTTCCTGCTCCAAAGTCCTAATCACCATCGCATTTCAAGGTCTTTTAGCAACTATCAGATGTGTTTTCCTGTGTCCATTATATTCAAGGAGGCTAAAGCGTTTCCCAAGGCAGGTCAGTTGAGAAGCCCTGGAACCCAGCTGAGTGTGGGCTCCAAGTAAGGGATGAGTTAGAACTGAACTGCTGAAAAAAAGAAAGAGCGGGAACTGACTTTAGTGCTTGGCTTGCAGGGATGAGACGCCCTCTGCTGGATCCTCCGTGCTGGTTCCTTAAACTGGCATAATCAATGTGCTCTGAAGAATCTGTGTTCCTGGGACGTTATTGTGGGCCCCCAGTTGTGATCATGTTGCCATTATTTTAATTTTTATTATGTTACTTCAATTCATGAAACCATAAAACAATGTATAAATGTCATGTTTGTAAATGACTGTGTTAGTCTGACCAGGCTGCCTTAATAAAATAGAACAGACTTAGATACTTTATAATAGAATTCTGGGGTCTGGGAAGCCCAAAGTAAGACCCCAGCAGATTCAGCGTATGGTAAAGGCTTGTTCCCTGCTTCCCACATGGTGCCTTCCTTCTGCAACCTCGTGTGTCAGAGGAGTGCAAGAGGAAGGCAGGTCTCTGAAGCCTTGCTTTTTTATGAGCATTATCCCTATTCATGAAGATAGACCTGTTCTGACCTAACCACCCTTTAGGTGCTCTATCTTCGACATAAACACTTTTTCACGTATGAATTTTGGAGGTACACAAATATTTAAATGTGGCATTTGGTGTATAGTTACAAAACAAAATCATAACCAAATCCCATGAAACCAATAAAATTCAAAATTGTAATGTTCATTTAATGTGATGGGTAAGTGGATGATATTGTTTTTGCAGAAACAACATTGCCAACTTAGGGGCTAGTGCTACAAAAAGCAGGTTTAGTCTTCTATTTATTGTATATATTGTGAGTTTCAAAATACAACCAAGAACATCTGTCTGTGTGTGCACAGTTGGGCTACAACTGCATCCCAGACTTCTTTGCAATTCAGGAGGAGCAAAGCTTCCACTTTCAGTGAGGAATGCAGATATCATTTGAAAACTCCCTGGAGTTCTCTTTTATTTGAAGATAATAGTCTGCATTAGTGAGTGCCATTATGGTGAAAACTGAATTTTTAATTCTTGAAGCTTAGTTTCAGATCCTTGAGAAACTGTCCAGGGATTCGAGGAGTATTGCACTCTGCAGGGAAAGCTAAATCCAGTTTGCTCTTTAGAGACTTGGCTCCAAGTCTAGGTTTGTGACAGACTAACCACTGAAGTCTGGACACATGTTCACAGCTCTGGGCATCTGTTCCTCTTGCCAGTTCCACTTACCTAATAGGCTCACTGTCAAGGCAAGTTACCAAATGGAACCATCATAAAGGCAGGAGCAAGGAGCTGGAAATTTACATCCAGACACTTTGAAAGTGCTGGCCAGTAGTCCCTGAGAAGCATATTACACATATCTGGGTCTTCCCAGTCTTTGTTCTCCATAATGCTCTCTAGCAAACAAATGCAGGTCACTAGCTAGAGTTTTGTGTTCAAACCAGGAAGCTGAACCTGGGCCCATTTGTTGCTCTCTGCTGCTCTCTTGAGTACAGAGCTTAGACTTGCATCTGATGTTGCCGAGTCAGCAAGTGTGTGCACGCACGCGCGCGTGTGTGTGTGTATACATCTGCTTCTGCTAAGCAAGTGGTGAGGGAATTCACACTTCAAGCTTTCTCCACTTCCCAGTCCCTGTCCCTCCTGGGATCCCATTGCCCAGCCTGCTGCTCCAGCCTGCAGAAACTTCATTATTTGGAAGGAAGCCTATCTGTCCAACTCTCTCTCCCTCTTGGTTATTAAAATGGATTTGCAGGCTCAGAAAACCCATAAAATTTTTTCTGCTGACCTGCAATGGAATTCTCCCACCCCCACATACAGAAAGATGGTTACTTTTTCTTTTATAAAAACAACTTTATTATAACAGACTTACAAATAAAAACATCAGAGGACCCGTGTTTGGTTCCCAGCTCCCATAGTGGCTATCAACTATCTGAAACTCTAGTTCCAGGGGATCCAATGCCCTTTTTTTGGTCTATACAGGCATTGCGTTACACAGGTGCACTTACACACATTCAGACAAAACACTCATACATAAATAAATACCACATCACACAGACCAAGCTAACCATTCAAACAATGGAATGGTTACTAATCAACAATAGTCACTCCAGAAATAAAGATATGCTTTATTGCTCTAGTTCCACTTTAATATCACAGGTCTATTTTAGTCCGTTTTTTCTGTGTGCTTTTTAAAAGTTAAAAAAAATTTTATGTGTGTGTGCTTGGTCTGCCTGTATGTAAGTGCACCACATGCATGCAATGCCCATAAAGGCCAGAAGATGGTGTTAGATCCCTGGAATGTGGGTGCTGAGAACCAAACTCAGGTTCTCAGAGCTCTTAACTGCTGGGTCATCTCTCCAGCCCCTTATTTTTCTTGTTTGAGACAAGGTCTCATTGTGTAGCCAAGCTGGAGTGCAGCTTGCCATATACCCAGGCCAGTCCTTCCTCCCCAGCCTGTCCAGTGTTGAGACTGGTGACACACACTACCAGGCCAGCACCTACTTCCATCTTAACAAGTAACACTTGAATCAGAGTTTTGAACATGCCTAAAAGCTCTGGTGCTACATATGCAGTGAATTTGAAGCAGTTTTCTTTCTAGGTTGGCACATAATTGCAGTATGTAAAGGCAACTAACTCCAAATGAGCAGCACAGGGGACAGGACCCAGTGAGGTCAAGGAAGGACACATTAGAACATCTATTTCTGAATACTATATTTAATATCATGCCTCTTAAATTTATAGTTTGGACAGTGTTTGACAATCTACACTTGAGTAGACTAGTACAGGTATATGATTTACAAATTATTCATATGTGGTAGAGGAATGCCAACTTTATTTTTAGTTATTTTGCTACTGAAAGGATAGACAACCATATGAGCTTGGAGACCATTCTAGAAAAGCAGCTGTTATTTGGTTGTATTTCAGAATTACTAATTATTTTTTAAAAAAACTTGTATGTGTATGAGTGTATTGCCTGCATGTATGTAAGTGCACCTGTGTTGTGCAATGCCGGAGGAGATCAGAAGAGGACATTGTATCCCCTGGAACTGGAGTTACGGACAGTTGTTAGCTGCCATGTGGGTGCTGGGAATTAAATCTGGGTCCTCTGCAAGAGCAGTCAGAGCTCTTCTTAATCACTGAGCCATCTTTCCAGTCTCAAGGAAATTTTTAGGTATATTGTGCTTCACCCCATCCCAGGTCCAGCAAATCCTAATCCTAGGGTGAGGTATGGGATGCTGGCATAAGCTTCACTGGTAAGAACCACAGTGTTCTTTGAACTGTAAATTCACCAAGGACATGGACAAAACACACACACACAACCTAGAGTCTAACTCAGTGGAATAGCTTGGAATAGATGTGCCAGTAATATTAGCTGAAGGAATGAATGAGAAATTAAAGAGTCACAATCCAGAGACAATGACCTTTGTTTCCATGCTTAGTGCCTCTTTCCTTCTTTCCTTGCTATTTTCCTGCCTCAGCCTCCCAAGGTGTGGGATTATAGGCGTACACCATCATACCCAACATGCTCAGAGGATAGTTCCTAATATAGCCCAACACAAAATCATTAGTTCACACATTAGATCTTTTGTCCTTTGTTGTTACTTTTGTAATTCAGTCACACAGTTCTCAAGCACGAACTAGATAAATGACAATGTTGTGTTGCAATGTCAAAAGGTTGGACACGTGGTCAGCAAGATGGCTCAGCACTAAAAGGCACTTGTCACACAACCCTGGAGACCTGAGTTAGAGTCCTGAAACCCATGCAAAGGTGGAAGGAGAAAACTGACTTTACAAAGTTCTCACCTGACCTTCATGCATGCCATGGCACACTCATCCCCACATCATACACACAATAAAAAATGTAAAAATATGTATTTACATATAAAGGTTGGACACCCCTGATTATATAATTTTATACATTCAAAAACCCTGTTGTATATAAAATTGATAACTTAGCATTTCAAACCTTATCATTTCCTGTTATCAATTATACTGTGCAGGAAGTCCTACCTAAAGCTTTCATCTGCATATGGGATAAGATGCTTAGGATAATGTCAGCAGTTGGATTTCTAAGCCAGATAGGACCTTTGAAGCCACAGCACCAGTGGCAAGGACACATGAGCCCTGATCCCAGAAGAGGCCCTGGCCTAAGGAGCAAAGGCTCACAGGCTATGATCTGGTCCAAAGAGTTTACAAAGCAGCTCTGTACTGTGGAGCCTCTGATCACAATCTTCATTTCTGCCCCTACTGGCTGTGACACTTGAGCCTTTGCAGAAATTGTGAATATTCACAGTATGTGGCAGCACTAATTCTTAAACCCTAGTACATAGCAGGGTCAAAAGCATTAATCTTAAAGGCTAGAGGGATGGTTCAGTGGTTAAGGGCACTAGCTGCTCTTGCACAGGACCTGGGTTCAGTTCCCAACACCCACATGACAGATGACAACCATGCATAACTCCAGTTCCTGGGGATCTGATGCCCTCTTCTGACCTCCAGTCAGCACTGCATGACATGGGTGCACTTACATACATGTAGACAATACAATACACTCAAACACACAAAAATTAAAAACATTGATTTTACATTTGCTGTAACTCAGGTTTGATACGGCAGAGGACTAGAGCCTAAGAACATTTCCATGAATGGATAGCACCTCCTCTTTTGTCCACAAATACATGCTGTTTACACACAAGGTTTATGAAGGTTAGGTGGGGGATCAGGAGGTCCAACAGCTGCAGAGCCAGGGTACTGATGAAGGCTCTGTAATTTGGGGGTTTGGGAGACTGGCTGAAGGGGCATCTTGGAGTCACAGTAAGAATCACTTTCTGCAGAACATGCTGCAGTCATGGCTCTGAGCAAGTGTTCCTCTTTGTGATGGGTCAAGTTGGACAAGGCTCCTTATTCCAGAAACCATCAAGCCAGTGACTGACTGGCCCTGAGAACACCTTATAAGCTCTTAGGACCATGGCCTGCATTTTGTTGTGGTATATAGACCCGCTATTCTCAAGCTACTGTGTGTTACCCTGTAACAGATCCAGCCTACTCATAGAATGTGCCCTGCAGATAATGGATTTTACAGATCTAGAGCAGAGCTCTACAATCATCTCCTTCCAGTCTGATGTGGGAAGCCTGAAAACTAAACTTGGAAAAAACTTGTCATAGCAGAAGTAGCCCTCACTAGCTAGGGATGGAAGACAAGTTTGGGTATTTGCATAAATAACCATGGATAGTTGAGGCATCACTTCCGCTCGCTGGGTTCTATAAACGTATTCTCGCAGCTTCATCATGCATGATCCTCATTCACTACAGCACTAATTGCCCAAAAGATCAGGTTAGTTATGAACATAACTATAGCTAGAAACACTCTTGGGATTTTATAATTTTGGGTTCTGCCCTTCAAACTGAGAAATCCATGGACAATACTTGGCTAGTGGTATCTCCAACAGGAGTCTGCCCTGTAATGAAGACTTGCTCGTTTGTGTTTGTCTTTTGCTGTGACAGGTCACAGCTGCCCTCCTACCAGGCAGTATCTTCTGATTTTCTGTATGGCATTCCTTGTGCTTGGAATTATCACCGCTGGGATTGCTGTGGGTATCACCTTTGGAACACCTGCAAGTATGTATCACCCCGGGTGATGGGTCTGTCATCTGCATGAGTGTTTATGGTGCATCTGTTTCCAAAGTGGGTGACTGTACTGATGGTGGATGGTTGACATGTGGTATGTGGCAGTCACTGGCCATTTTCCACATTTCATCTTTACTTCATGCTTCTCTAGCCCTTCAAGATGTTTGTTGTTATGACAGACATTCATGGAGGTAGACAACTTGCCCAGGATCAGATAGCTATGAAGTAAACAATTCAGCGTTCTGACCCAGGCTGGCTGAAATGTACACAGGCTGCAGTCTCCACCTTCAAGGAATTCCCACTGTAAATAGAGTGACTGATGATCAAAAAGCATATAATTAGGAATTAAATTAGGGTGAGATGACAAGTTATTTCCAGTAATTTGAGAGACCTCAGTTAGGACTGGAGTTGAAGGGACATGGAAATCAAAGAGCTGGGACTGGAGCTGAACCTTAGGGAAGCTCAGGTTCAGATTAAGTCTTCTGAAGGGGTTTGCCAGAGATGGACACTGTCCTGAATCAAACTTGAAGTACATGAAGAAGGGTGAAAAATAACACTGGTGGAATAAACCAGGAGGGAGGCTGAGACAGGAGGATCAGAAATTCAAGACCAGCAAGGGCTACATAGCAAGATTCTATCTCAAAAAAAAAAAAAAAAAAAAAGGAAATAAACAAAACAGGGTGAAGACATAACTGAGTAAGAGCACTTGCTGCCAAGCCTGATGAACTAAGTTCAACCCCCAGAGACACATGGTGGAACAAGAGAACCAACTTCAGCAAGTTGTCCTGACCTCCACACAAGCACTGTGGCATGCATGCTCATACACACACACACACATCAGTAATATCATGGGAGGGCAGGGGCTAGGGATGTAGCTCAATGACAAACTACTTGCCTAGTGTGCATGAAGCCCTAGCTTTGATCCCCAGCACTACAAAAACCATGCACGGTGGCACACTATTTTGACTCTAGCACTCAGGAGGTGGAGGCAGGAAGATAAGAAGTTCAAGGTCATGTTCAGCTACAACATAAGTAGAAGTTCATCCTGAGCTAAGACATCCTGTCTTAAAAATAATCATCATCTCAAATGGAGACTGGGTTGTAGCTGAGAATTTGCCCAGTGTGTGCAAGAACCAAAAGTTATCTCAAATTTACTAACAATATGCCCATAAGTTTATGTAGCAAGTTACCTTTATTTTTATTTCTAGCTAAGAAAATAATAGAAGGGGCTACATACCTGATCCATGACAAAGCTCACACCAGGGCCCGGGCCTGTTGATCCTCAATCTCCTACTTATTACCTCGAAGCTAGGACCAAGTCTATACCTGTCTGCCAAATGCCAATGGCTTTTTGTTTTGGGGGTGGGAGGCGGAGAGGTGATCAAGTTAGCAGGCCTAAGCCTAGAGTTTTGGAGCATAAGTGAGAAAAAGAAAAGAAAAGGGGAAGAAATAATGGGGAAAGCAGCAAAGGCAAGACACTGATGGTCAGGAGGCACACTGTGTAGTGCGAAAACCTGCTGCCAGTCCCAGGGGCCTGCTCAGCATCCAGTTTTCTTGCAAATCTTTCAGACTTGCTCTATCACCAATGCACAACCACCTCCCAGCATCCGGGCTTCCTGTGTGAGGACCTCACGACCTGCTTGCCACCCTCTCTGCTTTGCAACGGCAGGGTGGACTGCAGCCATGGAGAGGATGAATCTGCTGCCTACTGTGGTGAGATGGACAAATGGCCAAAATCAAATAGTGATCAGTAGCTAACAACTAAAAATTCCAGTTAACATTCAAACATCATGAATACTTACTTCCATTAGAAATAATGCCTTTGTATGATATAGGTCAAATGCCCAACAGTCTCCCACAAAACTTGATATTCAAGTGTCCCAACCAGGAGACATGGATATATGTGGACAGGGTGTGTGACACAAGAAATGACTGTGGCGACTGCTCAGATGAATCAGGTAAAAACGGACATTATATAATTTATGATTTCTTAATGGGTTCTTGGCATGGTTACCCCTATACTTCCACTACATAAATTAACTCAGACTCAGAAACCTTCTTAAAAGATACTTTCATCCACAATTAAATTCGATCATTCCCAGGGCTTTGGGGTAGCTCAGTGGTAGAGGGCATGCTTAGCCATGCCAGGGGCCCTAGGTTCTATTTCCAACACCATCGCCAATAAAGACAGGAAGCACCAGAGCACAGGGATACTTTGATCCTTTAATCCCAGCACTCAGGATGACAGAAGGAGGATGTCTGAGTTCCAGACCAGCCAGGGCTACATAGTGAGACCCTGCTCCATAAATAAATAAATGGGAAGGGAGATGAAAAGGAAAGGGGGAAGAGAAGTAGAGAAGGAAAGCTCATGCCTATTTTAAAGTAGATGAATTCTCTAAAGAATAGTAAGTTTGGCAGGGACATAATTTAGTAGATGGTTCTTGTCTGTGATCAACTTTCATTTGGGTATATTTGGCATTTTTGAAAGATCTGTTCAGTGCTTTGGCTCTCAAATACCAGTTGCTAATCTTTGTCCTTCCTTTCATCCTTGTCCACCACAATGTTCCCAACGTGGTCTAACACTAGGCAGCACCCTTCACCTCCTTCAAACCAGGCAAAGCTGGGTGACCCTAACACCCATGCAGCAGACACCGTTCAGTGCAGTCTGGCTCCAACTGATAAAAGCCTTTATCTGCCAGTGCGGAGGTAAACATGTGGAAAAACATCCTAGGAGTTAACGGAGACAGATGCCTTTGTACAGAAGGATGCAAGTATAAAGAGAAGCTTTGCTTCTGACTAGCTGCCAACCAGCAAATGCCAACTCTCCCCTCTGCTGACTTAACACATAAACTCAAAGGGATCCTTCCCTGTTTATGTAGCATGTCGATGTTTTAGTTTGGGCTGATGGGGAGAGGTAACACTCTTAACTTTTCAAACTACGTGTAGAATCTTCAATAATTATCTGCAGTTTTCCCCTGAGATGGTTTCACTAATATTTAAAGCCAACGGGCTATTTCTCACCCAACAGCATCCTTTCCAGTCCACACTGACATTTTAATGGTCGTGATTTTAAAAATAAATACAACTGTCTAGTTTCACAGTGCCCAGAATGCTCAGGCTGGAGATGTGATACTGTTTTCTTTGCTGACTGTGCCTGCATTCCCAGAAGTCGCTGCAAAAATGGCATTCAAGACTGTGCTGACTGGAGTGATGAAAACCTGTGTGACTAGAAGAATCAAGCAATCATGGTTTTGGAAAAGCTGAAAACTGCTATTAGTTGCTCTGAGACTTCTCAAAAAGCTGACAGATATACTTGTATACCTTACTGGAGAGTGTTGGGTAGGGAGGGCTGCTAAAGAACCTGAACAGGATGTCAACAAAGGAAAATAGGCAGAAATCAAACCCAACATTTAGGCTCCTTTGGCCCATTTCTAAACCTGTTTCCAAATTTTAGTAGCTTTCTGCCTTGTGTGCCTCAGCATTACAGGGCAAGTACACAAATATACTGTGGCTTGATTATTTCAAGGAAGGATAGTAATCCTAAGAACATTCGGACTCAGATATCCAGCTCATTAATGTACCCCTGGTTCAGATCCAGCAGAAAACTAATTTCTAAAAATTAGCATACAAGGTATTAGATACCATTATGACTTTTCAGCCTGACTTGCTCTCCTCACCACTCCCCTACAGGATCCTTTCTGCATCCATATCCCCACCCACATCCTTTTGTCCCACCCTCTCGCCCCTTCCTCAGAATCTTTTTACCCTCTCTTGGTCTCCTTTTGGGTTTTTAAAGACTTTATCCAGTTATACCCATTCATATACATACATATATATATTACAAGCTAGGATCTATTAATGATAACATGCAGTTAAGGTGTGAGTTTGGGTCACCTCACTTACCACTTTTCAGATCCTCCCATTTTCCTGAAGTTTCATTCTTCTCTACAGCTAAGCAAAATTACACCACATTTTTACTATCCATCTGTTGATGGACATCTAATCTGGTTCCATTTCCTTGCTATGGAAAATAGAACAGTAATAAACAGACAAGCAGGTATCCTTGTGGCGGTAATGTTCAGGAATGGGATAGCTGAGTCATATGGTAGTACTAGCTTGCATTCCCATTAGTTATAATTAAGGTTTCCTATTGCCCCACATCCCTGGTAGCATTTCTTGATGGTTCTGAATGGGGTGAGGTGGTATCTCAAAGTAGTTCTAATTTGCATTTCCCGATGCCTAGGGAGAAAACCAGTTTACTAAGTATGGACAGCAGCCAAGAAATTAAGCACGATTATAATAATAATCTGATTCTCTAACCTGCCAGAGCCTAAAATTCCTTCCAGTGAGTAGTGAGCCTGAAAGAGCAGACTTAGATTTGAATCTCATTCTACCTCTTAAGTGGCTGAGACTTGAAGAGTAACTTCACCTCTTCAGGTTTTACAATGTGGCTCTCCTTCAGGATGTTTACAACTGAAGGCATAAAACAAGTGGCAGTGCCATCCACATCTGTAGCTTCAGGAACTGTAGACAAAAGAAACTGGGTAAGGATTGTATCATTGTTCAAAAATTCCTGCTACTACTCTAGAAGAGCACAACATTATTTTATAATCCCATGATCACACTGAGTGACCTCATCTGGCTAATGAAATTGCATAATTATGTACATCACCTCCCAACCTAAGTCTGAGGAGCCAACTGGTGATGGGCCATGTTTTCTACCACAAGGCTGTCAAGGTTCTAATTAAGTACTGCCCTTGCAATAAAGCAGAATCCAACAAGCAGATACCAAATGTGACTGACCTTTGTAGCAATTAGAACCTTTGATTAACTGCAGCAAAACCCACTGCGGACACTGCAAACAAAAGCACTTCCTTATTAATCCCAGCTGCCAACACATACTATTTAATGAAGAAACACACCCTTTCAGAGGTTAGAAAGTGACCTCTGGTTAGGCACAGAACAGGCTTTAAGCTCAACTAGCACCTGGACAAGTTGCACTTAGACTGACGGGGCTGGAAACCCACCCACTACACACTTCTATGTAGTCCCTTCCTATAGATTTAGGTCAGGCATCATCAGGTAGAGGGCATTTCTACAGCCCAGACATAGCTTGTCAATCACCCCAGGGATGTGACAAATGAATTGAGTTTTATATTATGCTACTTAAAAACTAGCCAACATTACTAGAAAAGCAAGTTCCCAGGTCTTGCCCACAGCCTTCTAGCTTAACCATACTTACTTGAGTTCTAAAAATGAATTTTCCCAGTTAACCAGCTTTATCCCATTTCCTCTGCCAGTGCCCCATAAAGGGGCCACCCCATCACTGTAGGAGCTGGGATGGAATGTGTTTAAGTACATGGAAGCCATTTCGTGTTGCAGCTAGCTGTTGAGATGTCAAGATCTGTCACTGTGGCATCTATCTTATTGAAGGATACTAGTGTCCTTTCAAGGACTAGCATCCCCACTTCATTTCTGGTAAAACTAACTCTGAAACAGCTACTTTTGGACGTAGTATCTTAAGAGGGCAACTGCAGAGGCATCTAGAATCACCTACCAGAAGAAAAAGCACTTTCGACTGGCCTTGGTGCAGATCACACACCATCAGTTCTGATCTGTGAACTGGGGACGGTGCAGCTGCTTCATCACCACTGCTACTAATTCTTTAAAAGTCAAGAATTTTCTGGGGTGATGGTCAGCATCCTATCATGACAGTAACACAGTGCAAGTCTTCCAGCTAGCCATACAATTCTACAGTATATTAATTTACAAAAGGCTGTGGAGGTAAGTAACTAGACTCAATGTACCATGGAGCCCTAAGGGCAGCTGGAGAAGGAAGTTCTTCAACATGAGAACTTTGATACCAACTGTCACACTATTCTGTTTAGAAATCTTTACTTTGCATCAGTAACATCACACACCATGATTAGCTGCCTATAAACAATGCTGCTTACTATGCACAGATTGGTGTCAGCAAAACAGATAATAAACTGTATACTAGGCAAAGAATTTTTATTAACTTTTTCAAACTTTACTCCCAGGCTTCTTCTGCTTATTTGCTGCAAAGAATGAACTATGTATAAGCAAAAACTGAAAAGAGCTGCAGTGTCCAGGGAGCTTGGGCTTAAAAATATTACTGATCTAGATTTTATCAGATCCATAAACAAAAGAATTTTAAAAAGCAGTCATAATATAAAAGAGCAGCTCCCAGTAACTTCTTCAAGTTTCATCTTCTTCAGAAGTTGACTCAATTCAGTTTGCCTCATTCTTAGAAGCCTCATCAAAATTCTCCACAAGATCTAGAAAGAGGGGGAAAAAGGCAGACATTCTGAAAAAAACCAATTCTACAAACAGCTAACAGGTCTAAGGAAACACTCTCAAACGAACACTTGTCATTTTCAATGAAAGCACTACTCATTTGGAACAGTAAGAAATTTGTATTTGGGCATATAATGCTACAACTACTAATCTGACATGAGCACTGTCCTTAAAGAATATGCACACCTACCTTACCCTCCCTCTACTACATGCTGAGCCACAGTGAAACTGTTTCAAAACAATCAAAAATACGTAAAACTCTGATTACCATTTTTGGAGTGATCAATACCCTAAGGTATTGAAACTTCTTCATGTTTTTTCATAAACTCATGGATTTTCAAATAGGAAACAAAAAGCAAACAAAAAGACACAAGGGTCACTTGAACTCTGCAGTTATACCTAGCCTAATCGAGGTCCATGTCTCCCTCTTACCCTCACATTCCTGAACTTGAGCAATTACCTTCCTCAAAGGAGTTTTTCCCTGTAAAGATTCATTGTTTTCCCTTGTTAAGGTTCTCTACAAGGTAAGATTCATACCTGGAACTTCATCATCATCATCCTCTCCAGTAGCAAGGGGTGCTTTTCCATCCACAGCTGTAAAAGGGGAAATGAAAATGTGACTGATACACCTGTAGAGTAATAAATATCAATGAACAGAGCAAACGTCAAGTGCTACAATTTACATTCATGAAGGCAAGTTAACATTTGGGATTTCGCCTACAGGCGAACAGGATATTCTGATGGGCACAAATGACTGGAATACAGATAACCATATTTCAATCCCCCTGGGTACAGGGAGAGCAGAAGGGAGTCCTCAGGGTACAGGAAAAATCTACACACCAAGTTATGCTAAGGCCTATTCTGGGAGGTAAATGAAGAGGTCATTATCCCAAATACTGTTTGTTCATGAAACAAGGCTCAATCAATATTTACTGAAATAAAATACTCAAAAAATTAAGCCAGACATAGTGGCTCACAACGTACTACTCCCAGCACTGGGGACGCAAAGGCAGGAAGATAACCACAGGTTCCAGTTCAGTTACAGCCACACAGGGAACCCTGTCTCAGGAAGCAAGGAAAGCAAAATTTAAACTGTCTACCAACCATGAGTATCCACTTTTCCTCTTCCCCACCTCCTTTCATTTTTGTGATACCAGGAACTAAATCCAGGGCCTAGCAAGTACTATACCATGAGATTCAATCCTAGCTTCCTCATTAAAAAAAAAAAAGTTTTTTAAAATTTTGAGACAGAGTCCAAGTTGCCCAGGCTGGCCTTCAACTTATGATCTTCCTGCTTCACCATCCTCAGTAGCTGGGATTATAGGAACAGACCAACATACCTGGATCTAGTTTTATTACAGGAAAATGTGAAAACGGGAGACCTTGCAGTACTAACCCTGTATGGGTGGGTTATCAGCAGGAAACTTCAAAAGTCTATTTGGGGGGCTGGGCATGGTGGCATAAGCCTTTAATCCTAGCACTCAAGAAGCAGAGGCAGGGAGATCTGAAGCCAGAGTGGTCCTACAGAATCACTTTAAAGCCAGCTGCAGCTACAGGGAAGATGACCCCCTCAGAGACCCCAAGGTCTATTTGGGAAAGTCCAAAATGTCCTAAAACCTCTTAATGACTCTCCCTGTAACAATAAACCATAAACTGAGGAAGAGTGCATGAGAATCTAACCAAATGGGTGACTAAATAGCAGGCCACACAGTAATCCCCTCGACCTGTTTCTGCATTCCTAGTCTTCAAATTTTAACCAACAAATCCTCAACACAAAGCTGTCACACTACAAGATGCACACACTTCATCAACTGTACTACTTTCTGCCCAGAACAAAACCTTACCAAACTTATAATTTAAAACAGCCAATTATTAGCAAGTATCTATAGTCAATACTTATTCATTTCAAAACAGCTAGATGAATCAAAAAGTTCCCCCAAGCACTAAGATTGGAAACAAGGAGATGGAAATACTAAATAAGTAGTTTTGCTCTTTCTGGCTTTTTCCAGACAAGGTATCACTCTGTAACCCAGGCTGGTCTCAAACTGGCAGCCATCTTATCTCAGTCTCCCAAGTGTTGCAATTATAAGGGTAAGCCACTACGCCATGCCCAGCTTAATCAATTCTAAATTCTAGGTAATTATCAGCAAACATCAGATTATCATTTTCAGCTAATAAAAGTAAAGTTTTCAGTCTGATTCAAACCTAGTAAACTAGTAGAAAATAAACATCTGGGGCTGGAGAAATGGCTCAGTGATTAACAGCACTGGCTGCTCTTGTAGAGGATCTGGGTTCAATTCCCAGCACCCACATGACAGCTAACTCCAGTTCAAAGGGAACTGATGACCTCTTCTGACCTCTGTAGGCACTGCACAACACAGGTGCACTTACTTACACGCAGGCAGTACACTCAGACACATTAAAAGAATTTTTTTTTAAATATAAACATCTACTAAAACAAGAATGATCACAGGAAAAAAAAGAAAAAATAGGGGCTAGAAAGATAGCTCACTGATTAAGAGTACTGATTGCTCTAGCAGGACCTGGATTCAGTACCAAGCTCCAAGAAATCCAATGCCCCTTTTCTTGCCTTCAGACGCACTGCATTTAAGTGCAAACTCATATACATGCTGGCAAGACTCTCATACACATAAAAACAAAAATAAATCAAACAATAAAAAACTGGACAAATTACTGTAAACAAGAACATTTGCTTAAAGTCAGTTAGAGTTCTATTTTCCTTTCAAAATCGGTTTGTTTTCTAAATTTAAAGATATTCTTAGCAATTCTGAGCACGAAATCAGACGAATATGCAAATTAAACTGAGGACACTTACATTGCTTGGGCAGAGCTTCAGCCAGTCTCCTTAAGCTGGTCAGACTGTCTGCACCAAGCTGGTTTAGGATGCTGGGAAGCATTTCTGTCAGCTGCTTTGTCTCAGCATGGCCTGTAATGGTGAAGGTGTTTGCTGCCAGAGATGCCTGAACTTTAGGGTTGTTAAAGTGGATCACTGTTCCTTGGTTTGTAAACATATTCACCTAAAAAGAAAAAAAAAAATTTTTTTTTAATTATAAGCAATGATCACCAAAGGCTCCTTTAAAACCAGAATGTTTTTAATTAAACAAAAACCACAATCTGGCTAACTAATCTAGCCTTTCACTTTGGTGCACAGGTGAAAACTTCCCTGGAATGTGTAGCAGCTCTCTCTACTTGTTACTTAATAGGAGAGAAACTCATCTTAGAAACTTAGGAATCTAATGAACATGAACTATATCACTAAAAGCATAGGCAAAACAATTACCTAACGTGATTAAAACTTTTTTCTAATCATATCATGTTTTGATACTTACCTCTTCAATACCAGAGATATTGTTTACCCCTAATTTCTTTAAGGAGAACTGAAGTTTTTTATCATCTGCTGTAGCTGTTCTATGAACCACCTTCTTCTTTCTACGAGCAGTTCCCTAATAGGGGAGAAAAATGACAAACAGTACATTCATATCATAACAACAGATCTTTTCTTTTTTTCCAATCTCTGGATCTCTAAAGAGTTACTAGGAAGGGCATAGTGACACATGCTTTAAACTCAAGCACCCAGGAGGCAGGCAGATCTCTGTGAATTTGAGGTTAGCCTGGGCTACACAGTAAGCCTCTGTCTCAAATAAATATAGTTACCAAAATCATAGACTAGGCAGTTGAATAGACAGGTTAACATGGAAGCAAAACAAGACAAAGAAATTGCCTATAGATCTTTAACTTCTAGTTTTGTCACATACAAGGGGGGTGTGTCTCTTACAAGTCCCAATATTTTAAATCCTTTTAAATTATTTACTGAAAAGTGATCAGAGATGACACATGTGTCAACCTAATTAAACCTCATCTATAGAAGCCCCATGTCCAGAATTAGTAATATTTTGTTTTCAAAGAAAAACCAACACCCTAATTAATGTTCACAGTGAAAGTATACAAAACACCCAAATGAATACACACAGACACACACGTCATTTGAACCAAAGAGCAGAAAACTTTAGCTTAACCTTACATGATTTATGCTGCCCTGAATCAGAGCTCCTCAGCCAAGTAAACCTATGCTGTTCCTTAAAGGAGCCCCAAACAGGCTATGACCATAATGCATGTGCTTATTCCTCTCTTCCATGCATTGCTCGGCTCCCTCCCCTTCCCAGGAAATCTCTCTTCTTGTCCCCTTATCAGAGATTCTTCTCAACCATTCAGTGGTGAACGTCCACCCTCCTCATTTCCTATCCTAGCTTACTTTTCTTCAGAAACACTTATCAGCAGTTTAAGAGACACATATTTTACTGTCTTCCTCTTCTTGACTAGAAGATCCTGCAAGCTGCAATTCTGCTTAATGAAGATACTTAAGGAAAGGCTACCCAACCAACCACCCCTCACTAATCCAATCTCTACCCCAATTCTTATCCATCTTTCAAAATCTCATTCTAGCCATTACCTGATCTGTGCTTTCCCTAAACTCTGCAACTAACCCTAAAGCATGCTAAATCACTCCCATATCTATGCTGTGAAAAGACCTCTATTACACTAAGCATACTCCTTGCTTCTTAAATTTTACACTTTCATAGCAAAGGCCTAAGCAAATCATAGTTCAACTGAAGAAGGAAAAAAAAAAAAAAACCAATGGATTTTTTACGTTTATACATACACTGATTATCAAATCTACCCTCCCCTCAAACTTTTAAGCTCAATCACTGTGATCATGAAGACATTTGATTTCCAAAGGTTCTAAAAACATGAGATACCTCCTATAAGTCCCATACATTTCAAAAAATGTTGTTTGATTACACAGTAAAAGGGGGCTTTTATAACATCCACCTAAAAGTATGTAAATCTAACACTTGCTGTTTTCTCTAAGTTAAAATTCACGTATCCTACAAACAGGCCTCTTAAAGGGTACAGCAAAAAAGTCTGCATACCACAATGACACAGATATACTTTTCTGTATTGGCGAAACAAGTATTAAGATATAAACTCTTAGCATATTTCAGATTTAAAAACCTGAGGACTTTCTTTTACCCTAGGAATGATGCTGCTCAAAAACTAAAGCCTAATTATTAGAGGAACAAGTTTGCGTGTAAGCACATTACTCCTGAAATTGTACTCAAAGAACAAACACAGGGCATCTAAAATAAGTTTTTTCTAGCACCGAAAGGCTACAGCATAATTATTACAAAGGACAAGAATCACTTAATGTTATGAATATGGAAACTGAAGACAATTGTCAGCAAAAGAAAAATTAGGATATTAATTGTTGACCAAGCCCACTAACCAATTTAGGAGAGCTGCACCTTGTTTAATCTGTGTACAGCTTTTGGCTATCCCACAGTAGACCCTAAGGTAAATGCTTAAAATCAGGGCAATTTAATAGGCAATCAACTTGTACCATGGAAGCTATGCAAGTTTTACCAAGTAAAGGCATGCTTTGTTTCAAAAGCTGCCACACCTTGTTAAACACCAGGAATGTGCTAACACAATTAATATAATTAGGAAGATCTCCATCTAGAGTAGACCTCTAAGTGAATTAGAGAACCTAAGCACCAAGTTCAACAAAGAATCCTCATGAAGAGGATCAGTACCCACCAGAAAAAAACAACTAGCCAAAACATTTTCATTCTCCCAGTTGTAGCATCATTTGAGATGCTCAGAACAGAAAAGACCTCTGCTTAGGTAGTACGGAAAATAACATCTAAATGTAACATTGACTGCTCTCGAACCCCCCTATGCCAATGAAGGTATCATCAAATACCCTTGGAAAATATAAGATTACCCTATGGAGCATTTAGTTCAGAAAGGTCTTAATTACAGGAAACATAAGCATCTAACCACTAAGTAGAACAGGAAAAGCTGAAAAATCCAGTTAAGTTTAGTCATTAAGAAACAAAATGGGCTGGGGCTGTGTGTGGGAGCTCAGTGGTGGAGGGCTTGCCTGGCATGTATTTAGAACCTGTGTTCGATCCCAGCACGGCTGAAAAAAGGGGAAAATAAAAACAAGCACCGAATTTACACAAGGCAGAAGGGGACAGTGCGCATAAAGGTCTAAGAAGAGGAAAGGTTTTTTTCCCTACTAATAAAATGAAGAAACGTTTCTGTTCCCTGTATACACTGGACACTGAAAAACATACAAAAGAAATGCTTTCAAGTGTTCTTTTCTTCCCTTTTAATTCAAAGCCTTCAAGCCCCCCTCAGGTGCAACGTCTGATCTCCACTTCCCTTCCCCCTGGTTTGATAGCTCTGACAATTTTCTTCGACAAAGTTACAAAACCGCATGAGAAATGCAAGGGGAAAATTTTCAGATACTAAAATCAAACTTACTTTCCCACCAATGCGCACTTGTGCCTGCAGTTTGGCGAGTTTTTCCTGGTTCATGATAGTTTCCTTCATCTAGAAAAAGAGGAGAGCCTCAGCAATGAACGGTTGGGCTCACTCCGGCATTCCACGCTCGTTATTTCCCAAGACACCAGCGGGAGAACGTCCTACTGAAGGCCAGGACCTAGAGCCCCAATTCACCCAGTGCAGCTCCCAAGGTCGGCTCCGACGAGCCCAGGAGGCTCCCCGCCTCCTCGCCCCCCGCGCAGGCCCGGCCTCGGGGATCCCTCCCACCCGCGGCCCCGGCCCGGCCTCGGCCTAGCCAGGGCCTACCCGGCCCGGCCACTCTCCGCAGGCCTCGCGGTACCTGAGGCTCCTCTCCTCGGGTTCCGCCGAGAGATGGAGGAAGGGTCGGCGTCGCCTCGCCTCCGGGGCAGCCGCCCCTGGCTCGGCCTCGCCCCCGAGAGTCGGTCTGAGCGGGGGCGCTCGTCCGTCGCATCGCCTTCCACGCTCAGCCCCGTCCCTCCCCGTCTGGCTCCGGCCGGGCACTGCCCGCCCCCGCTCCCGTCCTCCTACCACGCCGGCGTCTACAGCTTTTTGTACCTTGTCCGAGCGGAAATAGCGCCGCGCGGGGGACTAGGGTTCGCGCTCAGGGGGTCTCGGGCAGACCAGCTGAGATTAGGCGCACACACGCGGGGACGCAAGATGGCAGCTAGAGGGAGGCCGGACGTGACGCGCGGCCACTTCCTCCAAAAGTCAGGAAACCGAGTTCACCCTGCCACGCACGCGCAGTCTGGCGCCCCTGCGGGAACGCGCGTCTCTCCGGTGCTGGTTCCTCTCAGCCAGCGGCTTGACGCGGGGGCGGAGACCCAAGGGCTGCGGACGCAACGGGAGTCCTGGGAAAGGCCACCGAAGGGCTAGAGAGGGAGGTTCTCTGCAGAACTGAGGTTAAACGAGTCTGTTCTGTATCCATCCTCCCTGATCTAAGTACCTTAACTCGAAAAGGACCAAGGGCTTTCACCTAGCCGCAGGTGTCGACTCATTGCGTCGTGCACTTCAGAAAGCTGTCAAAATCAGTGAAACTAAAGTTGCTTTCCAAGGTTAGGTGACTTGGAAGATGCTGAGGTTGCGATTCAGAATTTATAGGAAGTGTGTTCTGAAGGCACCTCTTAGAGCAATTCTATGAGTTCAGGGATAAGACAGAGTTATATATGTTTCAGCTAATTCACCAGCCCTCACACTCTACAAAACTACCTTCACATCTTTTTCTAATAAGCAAAAAGTTGACTTCCTGATACCGAATTAGCGTGACCACGAACTATTCACAATGGACACACTTCCTTTTCCTGAGTAATTCAAAGACGAATTTGTTCTTGGTGTGGACATACTCAAAGCGTGGATGTGAGTTAAAATTTGCTAAACAGCAGGGCAAGGGTGATGTGTGTGTGTGTGTGTGTGTGTGTGTGTGTGTGTGTGTTGTTGTTGTTGTTGTGGTTGTCTGTTGATGGTTGTTTTGAAGGAGGATCTTGATATGTATCCCTGGATAGTCTGAAATTCAGCTCAAGTTGGCCTCAACAATCCTCCTTTCTCAGCCTTCCCAGTACAAGAATTACACTGGTTCACTACCAAACTCAGCTAGATTTTAAAGACAATCTTAAAACCACCTTTATGAAAAATAGCATTTTAAGTTAAAATTCTATGTGCCCAAGCCCTCTTGCACTCTTAACTATGAATTTTTTTTAATTCAAAAGTGACAGTGAGAATTTTTAGACAAAATGCAATCCAACCAGAAGACTGCAGACTCCTCCAGTTAAAATCAAAGTTTTATCACTGAATGTTTTTTTTACATTGAACCGGGTCCTCTACAAAAGCAGTCAGTGCTGTGGACCACTGAACCATTTCTCTAGTCCCAGAAAATGTTTGACTCTTACTGCTTGTGCCTATTTTCAAGCATCAGGACTTTGGATTTTGCTAATATTTGTAGACCAGTGTTTTCCAAAATAACTGTAGAGATTTAAAAAAACTGTTTCTGGAAGCTGGAGAAATAGCTCAGTGGTTAAAAGCACTGACTGCTCTTGCAGAGAAACCAAGTTCGGTTCCCAGCACCACATGGTGGCTAACAATCAACTGTCACTCCAGTTCCAGCGGCTTCAATGCCCTTTTCTGACCTCCAAGGGTATTTCAGGACATGGGTGCACTTACATACATGCATGCAGGCAAATAAAGTCATACACATAAAATAAAAAGTAATAAAATATTTTAAAAACTGTTCTCCACAATAGTTCCTACTTTGCAGTCTTAGCTAAGGAATGTCACATCCATGCGCTTTCAATGTCTTCAGCTCCCACTTTTTACTGTTCAGCTTGAACAATGGAAGAACTATTTCCTCAGCACTCAGGATGGCCTTGGTCAATAGAGAATGCAAGAGAGAAGAAACCTGTTTGCTTTCCTTACTTTATAGTTTATGGTCTAATCAAAGTCCATGAGCTGTTTTCATCTCTGACATGAACTTGAGTTGACTTCAGAAGGAGCCAAATATTTACTTTACGTTAAGCTTATTTCTTAAGGGCCATTCTGGTCCATAAGAGCTTTTGAGAAATTACTGAGGGTGACTGTTCTCATGCTTTATTTTATTTCATTTGATTTATCTGTGTGTGAGTGTGTGTGTGTGTGTGTGTGTGTGTGTGTGAGAGAGAGAGAGAGAGAGAGAGAGAGAGAGAAAGAGAGAGAGAGAGAGCGTGCTGAGCAAGTGAACAAGGAGCAGGATATGGAGGACAGGGGATAACTTATGAATTGATTCTCCCCTCCCACTGTGGTTTCTGGAGATTAAACTCAAGTGGTGAAGCATGTGTGGTAAGTGCTTCTATCCTCTGAGCATCTCACTGGCCTGATCCCCTGCTTTCAGTTGCCCTGTAGCCACAGTGGACATATACCCCCTAAATGTCCTTGCATTATTCTTCTAGTATCCCTGTCTGTACCAAGTAATGTTCATACGTTAGCTCTTCCAAGTTTCTGAAAACCTTGCTCAGATACCTTTAACTCCATTAATTTTCATCATTATAGTTGTCTCTTATTAAATGAAAATGAGGGACTGATCATTTTGTTGAATTAACGGGCATTGAATTGGGAATCTTCTCAGTAGGTTACCAAACACATGCTCTGTGATCTCCACAGTCACTGGTTTTTGTTGTAGGATTCTTTTTTCCCTAATCCCTCAATATCAGGCACTGCTTGAACTAAACACACAGTATACATACCCTAGAGAAAAGGGCCCAGACCCATGCAGGTTGGGCACTGCGGCATTGCCTTCCTTTCATGACAATCAGAGGGCTAGCTTCCTCTTCACCAAAAGTAACCCTGGCAATGTTAGGCAGAGTAGGGACTGGGGGCACATCTCTCAAACACAGGTCAGAGATGTTGGGCAAGGTCTCAAGGGATGCCCAGGGACCTGACTTGTTGCTCTCAGTTCTGACTGTAGTTTGAGCATGGCTTATTTTACATTGGGATAGTCACATTGGCTTCCATTACAGTTCCTGCACTTGAAGAAGGTAGTTTCAGGGCAGCTTGGGAAAGTGGAAGGTGTAACTCTGATACCAGGTCATCTCCAGGAGCATGAGATTTCCTTTCCTGAGATTCTGACCAGGGTTTTTGTTTTATTTTTTAAAACAGTCTTTGTTTCATAGTTAAGGTTGATCTGGAACTCACTATATAACCTAGGCTTTTGCAGAGGGCCTGGGTTCAGTTCTCAAACCCACACAGTGGCTCACAACTGCCTATAACTCCAATTCTAGGGGTTCTGACAACCTCTTCCTACCTCCATGGGCTCTTGCATGTACACGGTGCACATAAACTCATGAAAGGGCCCAAACAGGTAAAAATAATAAATAAAAGTGTATCTTAAATATCCTTTGTTGTTCTGGGGTATGTGCATGTATGTGATGAGGTCTTGCTATACAGCCTAAGTTGGCCCCCAAAATTCTCATCTTCTACTACTTAGCCTCTAGAGTGCTGGGACTCTAGATATGCATCCCAATACCTGGCCTTAAATATCTTACTTTGATGGTCCACAAACTTATTATTCTAATCCTTACTCCATTTTAATTCTGGCCCGCGTATTCTTTTTTTCATCATTACAGAAAATTCAAGAGGCGTAAAAGTAAACAAGTACCCATAAACCTATCGCCTCCATCAACAGTTATTAATATATGATAATGTATCATTGATACACAAATTCAAAATCCTTAATGATTGTTAAGGTGATTCCTTTTTTCTTTTTTATAGGTTGATATATTGACAGATAATTCTGTATATTGTAGGGCTTATTCAATTATTTTTAACTTTTGGATTGGTTATGTACATTGATTTGGGATGCTTTTATGTAACTGATAATCATTATATGAGTCTGTATTTAGTTACAGGAGACAGTTATGGCTACTTTATATGCAATAAAGATTTAACATACTTTAGAAATGTTTATACAGAGCTGGAGAGATGACTAAGCAGGATCTTCTCCTCTTGCAGTAGATCCAGGTTCACTTCTCAGCACCAACATGATAGCTAACAACCATTGGTAAGTTCAGTTCCAAGAAGGGATCCAACACCCTCTTCTGGCCTCCGTGGGCACTTCACAACACAGGTGCACTTACATACATGCAAGCATAATACTTATACACATAAAAATAATTTTAAAAATGTTTACAAGGCTAAAGGAGTTGACCTAGAATGTTAGAAATGAGTCCTGGGGTAATACTGCAGAATTGGGCTTTCAAGGGAGCTGTGACCACTATTTGTATTATGAAATAGAGAATTGGAACCCCACAGCTGGAATCACTGATGTGGAGGCGACACCATTATAGACAGGCATAGAGTCAACTTGTTTCAAATCCTAGCACTTAGGAGGTTGTTGTAGGAAGGTCGGGATTTCAGGGCCAGTCTGGGCTATGTGGTAAGATCCTATCTCAAAGAACCAAAAATTGCAGGAATCAGAAACATGCTCTGGCATCTACTTATCCTCAGCCTCCACAAAGTTGATGACTGGGCTCTGGTCTTTTTTATTTTTTGAGCCAGGGTTTCCCTGTAGCCCCAGCTGATCTGGAACTTGCTTTGTAGACCCAACTGGCCTTGAACTCACAGAGATCCACCTGGCTCTGCCTCCCAAGTGCTGAGATTAAACCACACCCAGCACTAATGGCTGTGCTCTGAAAGGTCCTAAAGAAGTCACCTCTTCACCAAGTCTTCACCAGCATGCTTGCTAGCCAAAGGAAAAGAGAAACAGGAGCAGCCTGAAGAAGGCCTTAGTTTCAGGTCTACTCTCTGTTACTTAAATAGATCTAATGGGCAGGAGTAATGCACTCTTAAAACCTTAACATTGGGGAAGCCTGGGCAATGTGGTTTAACTTTTTTGATTTACAGTACAGGAGGCAAGCTTGAAAGAAATTGAAATGGATGCAGAGTACCAAACTATCTTATCTACCCAAATATTCACCTTTGTGAACATGCTGCATCTTTTTTTCAATCATTTACATATTTTAGCTGAGTTTAACATTCTGAGGTTCTTGTACATTTTTAAAAGATATTTTATTTATGACTATTTTAATTTTATGTGTATTAGTGTATTCCCTGCACGTATCTAAGTGCACCTGTATGAAGTGTCCATGGAGGTCAGAAGAGGGTATGTTTGATCCCTTGGAGCTGGAGTTACAACGGTTGTTAGCCACCATGTGAGTGCTGGGAATTGAACCCCGTTCCTCTGCAAGAGCTGCCTTTGCTAGAGCAGCCAGTGCCCTTAACTGTTGAGCCATCTCTCTAGGCCCCTTCTTGTGCATTTTAAAAATGTATTTCCAGATATGTTACAGTTTTTATTCTGTTAGGCATTGCAAATACATCTGCTGATCTGTTAAATCTGTTTACTATACTTTTGTTGAGTGGAAACAGAAATTTAGGACTCAAATGTAATCTAACAATTTACATAATATATAAAGGAGTGAAAAACATGTTTGATTATTCCACAGAATATAATCAACAAAATTCAAGTTACTAGAAATGATAGGATAATTATTAATCTAGTTTCTCAATGAATAAGCTCTTCACGGAATCAAATGAGCTCATGTATGTGAAGCAATGGAACAATGCCTGGTGAGCAGCAAAGGCCTCATGTGCACGGCCATTTCCAGTCCACAGAAAACGATCTCATTAATTTTTCTCATCCCTTCACTTCCTTGCACCTCCCCCATCATGGTACCACTGTAATGTTGAAATATAATTGTAAATACTCATGCTTCTTTTATTATAAATAATATTTTATATACATATGAGAAACTTTTATTGTTCAGTAGAGCAAATTCAGAGAATTGTATATACCATATAGCTCAGGAGATGGACCATTGCTCTCTACACTAGAAATCTTTCATTTATCTCCTTTCAAATATCACTTCCTTCTCTTAAGACTAATTACTATTCTTTATTATTATTAATACATTTACTGTGGTATGTGTGTCTGTATGTACAGGTCAGAGGACAATTTGAAGATGTTGTTTCTCTCCTTCTACCCTGTGGGTGCTAAGAATTGAACTCAACTTGTCAGGCTTGGCAACAAGCACCTTACTCACTGAACCACCTTGCTGGTGCCTATTACCCACTACTCTTTTATATAAAATTAATTCCTTTTTAGTTTTATCACCTAAGCATGTATCCCTAAACATTATAGGTCTACCTGTTTTCCTTTGGATTAGTTTCTTTTGGTATGTCTTAGGCCTTGTTTAATTTAAAGATCTCCTAGCTCCTTGCTCCAGTTTGCCTTCAATTGCTGTGACAAAACACTTTGAACAATACCAACTTGGGGAAGAAAGGGTTTATTTGGCTTACATCTCCCAGGTCACAGTTCATCACTGAGGGAGCCCAAGGTAGGAACTCAGGGCAGGAACCTGGAGGCAAGAACTGAAGCACAGGCCATGGAAGAACACTGTTTACTGGCTTGGTTCCCTGACCCCTGCTCAGCCTGCCTTCTTATACAATACAGAACCACCTGCCCAGGGGTGGCACTGCCCACAGTGAGTTGGGCCCTTCCATGGCACTCAACAAGAAAATGCCCCACAGACATGGCCACAGGCCAGTACAATAGAGAAAATTCATCCATTGCGGCTCCCTCTACCCAGGTCTGTCAAGTTGACAACTAAAGCTATGTTACCCACGCCTCCTTTTCTTTTTTGATTGGAGTTTACTTGTTGAGCCCCAAGGCTCTTCATTTGTACTTCCATCCCAGTGCCTTTTCTCTCACAGCCTGCATTCTTGGCCTAATGGGGAGTTTCTTATGAGTCAACAGTTCATGGAAGAGAGGACTTGGCCAGATTCACAGTTGGTTCTGCACCATCTGATATTAGCAGAAGCTGCAGCAGAAGGTATGCCTTTTCTGAAACATCCCTGAGGGATAATGATGGAGAGAAATCCTCCCACTGGGCAGAACTTTGGACAGTATATTTGGTAGTTCACTGGACTTGGAAGGAGAAATGAGCAGACAAGATTACATACTAACTAACTAGTATAGGCTATGTCCTAAGGCCTTATTTGATGGTAAGAGACACAGAACATTTTTAGAAAATGGGTGACAAGTAAATGTACAAGAAGTACATAGATGATATCAAATGGACAAGTGGTCCGTTCTCTAGAGACCATCCAGCCTCTTCTCCAGGCACCCTGCTATTTCCCAATAGTCTTATGTGGTCATGCTGATAGAGATAGAAGTTATACATGATCTCAAAAATATGGACTTGCACTCTCCAAGGCCAAACTGGCTTTGGCTACATCTGAGTTCCCAATCTCCAGCATCAGAAAACAATGCTAATCTCCTGATTTGATACCATTCCCCAGGGAGTTCAGCCAACTACTATGTGGCAGATTGATTACATTAGGTCGCTTCCAACATGGAAGGAGTAGACACATATTCCACATAGAATTTCTTTTTCTTCTCTGCATGCAATGCTTCTGTCAAGAATAGCATCCATAGACTTAGAGAATTCTGCGTCCACTGACAGTATTCCACATGACATTCTTTCAGATCACGGAACTCACTCATAGAAAAATATTTGAGACAATGATCTCATACTCATGGAACTCACTGATTTACCATCCAGAAGCATCTGATTTTATAAAACAGTGGAATGTTCTTTTGAAGTTTCAATCACAGTATAGCAAGGTGGCAATATCTTGGGGGTGAGGGGTGAGGGGTGAGGGGTGAGGGAAAGATTCTCCAGAAGGCTCTGAACCCGTATTTAATGTAGGATTATTTTTCTTCCTTAGCCAGCATTTCTAGCTTAGGCATCAAGGGGTGGACGTGGGAGTGGCAGCACTCACTTCAACACCAGCAACTCAGTGACAAAACTTGCTTTGTAATCCCTCAGTTTTATGCTCTGCTGGCTTGAAGGCCTTGGTTCTAAAGAGGAAGGATGGTTTTTCTAAGGAGAAATAATAATCCCATTGAGCTGAAAATTGCTACTGCCATCTGGACACTTTGGATTCTTCATGCTTCTGAGTCAACAGACAAAGAAGGGAGTTCCGAGTGTTGGGATGGGTGATTGATGCTGACTACCAAGGAGAAACTGGGTTGCTACTCCACAGTGAGGTAAGGAAGTGTCTGGAATATAGAAGATCCTGAGTAGTCCAAGATCATGTTATTAAATCAATGGAAAATCATAACCCAACCCAAGAGGATTAATTGTAGCGCCCACCAAAATGAAAGTTTGGGTCATTCTACCAGGTAAAGGATCATACCAGCTGACGTTCACTTGGAAGGCACTAGAACTACACTATGCAGAAGGTACTCATAAATGCCAACTCTGGCCTCTTGACAAATTATAGAAATGAGAACTATAAATTCTATAGATTTTCCTCCTTTTAATAAAAAAAGTGTGTTTATTTGTATATGGATTGCCTACTGGTTCTTTCTCTGGAGACTGCTAAATACAAGGAACATGCCATTCTACCTGGAACTGGCACATTAGAGAAGATTCTCCTGGAATTTGAGGGGCTGAAAGAATCAGCTAGCTGAGAATGAAGGTAGAGTGCTTCAGGCAAGCAGTGAGAAAACATAAAGCAATTTAATAATGCCAGAGTACTGTTTCCTGAAGCTTGGGACATTTGTCATATTTTAGTTGGTTCATAGCCAGATGAGTCATTATGAAATGATAGAGTTATACGGTCTTCAGTTCTTTCTCAAACTCTCTTGCTAGGGAAAGTGTTGTTATTGTTGTTCTATCCTGTGATACCACTAACATTTGCTAATCTCTTAAAGGGAGAGCCTACCTAAACTCAGCATTTCCACTGGACATTATCTAGATAGGAATAAGCAATATTTATCTTTCATTTATGGTGGCTTAAATGCATTTACCATATTTGATTATGATAAAAAGTTTTTTTCAAAATTGTTTGAGTAATTAAAATTGATTATTTTAAAAATATATATCAAATAGATATGATTGTTCATTTGATACTTGGGCATGTCAGGAAGTATGAAGGAAGTGTATGAAGGACTAAATTTTCCAAGCAGTGCATGAAAAGAAATGGCAATGAAGGAAATTACTAAGAAAAGGAGCAATTGTGAGGGCCCAGAGGACTTGGAGTTTAGCTCTACAATAAATATGGGATTATGGAAAAGTGTTAAACAAAAGGTTAAACTTGGAAAAGAGCCCCTGAACGTGCTGCCAGAATGAAGTGTGGTAGCTGATGTAAGGTGAGGCAGGGTCATTCTCAAATAGATCTGGCTGTAGACAATTCAAAGCTGGTGAAGGTGAGGCAGAGTCATTTTCAAATAGATCTGGCTGTAGACAATTCAAAGTTGTTATTTAAAAAAATTTTTTTAATTTATTGTTTTATGTCTGTGTTTTCCCTGCATGTATGTAAGTGCACCACATGCATGCAGTGCCCCTGGAGGCCAGAATAGGGCCTCCCCAGGAATCCCCAGGAACTGGAGTTATGAATGGTTGCTAATCTCCATTTGGGTGCTGGAAACTGAAACTTCCTCTATAAAAACAAAACTGTTTTTCTTGGTCAACTTGATCTATTCATTAAATCAGTGGCAGCTTCTAAAGTGAGAGAAGTAAATCCTTTGAGGAGCTTTGAACCTGACATGCCATGCTCAAATTTTATAAGAAATTTAGAATGTAATAAATATCAGTGATATAAAAGGTACTAAAACATGTACATTCAAAGTCAGAACAAACCATGCCTCCCTTCCATGTAATTTGGGTAAAGTACTTCATGCTGTCCTCTGCTCCCATCCAAATCTGGATGTATAACTGGTGGCAAGTCACTGTTCTCCAAAGAGACTGGATCAGGCATGACTGCCAGCTGCTCAGAAACAGTGGCCGCACTTGCTTGTAGAACCAGATGCCAGACATCTGTCTCCTGTTAACTAGGATCAAAATAAAGCCGTACTCAAGAGCTGACTTAACATATAACATGCAACCTAAACAAAGATTGTCCTGTTGCCTGTTTAGCAAACCTCTTTTATGGATTCCCACCTTCTCAACAGCTGTGAGGATACAGGACCCCGCAATGTGGTCTTTTGTTCTTTTGTCTTTTTCTCTCATGCTGGACTGGCTGATTTTTTTTCCAAATACCTCTTTTAGGCTGTCTTCTTGACCTGAGATTCTTTGCAGGAACACCCTCCAAACAGCTCAGCAATCAGCTCTAACTCCTCACTCTCCCAGGACTTGATCTTCACATTCTTTCCTCGTTTGACTATACACATCATCAAAGGCAGTGAATCTTGACCTAAATTCTCCAGGTAAACTGAAACTCCTTCAACCACTCCCATCCTACCCACAAATGGGCCTTCATTAGGTTTCCCAGTCTGGCCTATAACCCTGGGCTCAAGTGGTACTCCTGCTTCAGCCTTCCAGAACATGCCTTAATCCCGGCGTCCTCTTCTCAGCTGTCTAGTTTGTGTCAAGTTGACAAAAACTAACTAGCATAATTGTGTTAATTGATATAAGACCTTACTTTTCTGTGGGAAGACTATTTTCTATGTGGGGAACCTGGGTTGTGTAGAGAAAGTGAGCCGAGCGTGTGCTCATTGCTGTCTTCTGCCTGTGACCAGCTGCTTCATGTTCCTGTTGCCTCGACTTTCCCACGATGATGGTCTGTGCCTTGAACTATGAGCTAAAATAAACCTGCCTTTCCTTAAGCAGCTTTGTCAGGGTGTTTTAATACATCAGGAGGAAACACCCTCTCATTAGCTGGAAGCTGTGTAATAATTTGTGTCATAAATGATGGGCACTGAAAGAACAGAATCAGTCATATTCTGTTCCTTGTATCTTTGTCTTTTAAATTTATTTCACTAATTTATTTTAAAATTTTTATTGATTTATTTTCATTTTATATGTATGAGTATATTGCTGCATGTATGTAAGTGCGCTTGTGTCCGGCAAAGCCCAAAGAAACTTTAGAAGATGGTGTTGGATCCCCTGGAACTGGAGTTTCAGATGGTTGTTAGCTGACATGACATGACATGTTAGCTGGGAACTGAACACTGTTCCTTTGCAAGAGCAGCCAGTGCTGTGCTCTTAACTCCTGAGTCATCTTTCCAGCCCCTTATTTATTATTTTTATTTTATGTGTATGAGTGTATTGCCTGCATGTATGTAAGTGCAACTGTGTCATGAAGTGCCCGTGGAGGTAAGAAGAAGGTATCAAGTTTCCCTGGAAGTGGAGTTATAGACAGTTGTTAGCTTCCCTGTGGGTGCTGGGAGCTGAATGCAGGTCTTCTGCAAGAGAGACAGTGTTCTTAACTGCTAAGCCATCTCTCTAGCCCCATCTTTGTCTTTTAAATTTTACTTGTTTTAGAAGACAAGATTTGAGTAGTAAAAATCAATGAATGACTAGAGTTTAAATTACCTGTTGTGGAAATTATGAGATCATAGAAGAGAAGAGCTGGAAGGCTCCAACCACAGAGTAACAAGGAGGTGGAGATGTTAATACCACCTGTTTCATAAGTACACATTGCACACATGTATTGAAAATCTTACTGTACTTCACATGCAATTATGTTAGTCAACATTTTTTAATGTTTAAGAGAATAAGAAACGAAATGCATCCCTCCTAATTGCCTTAATTTATTATGTGATAAATATACATCAAGTTATCACATAGTATTTCATATGTATAACTGAAATAATTCTGAATGGAAGTATGAATCAGTAATTCACTCTTTCACATTACTGGGTTGTGGACTATTAAATGTGGCAAACTTATGAGGAACACTGAACAGCATTTATTGCTAGTGAATGCTTGAATACAAATCTGATAAATTGGTCAGATGTGGAGTGCAGTTTTTATCCAAGCACTCAGGAGGCAGAGACAGGGGGATCTCTGCGACTTTAAGGCCTGCCTGGTCTACATAGTTCCAGGCCAGCCAGAGCTACATAGTGAAACTCTGTCTCAAAAAATAAAAATAAAAAGCATTATACTTATTCTTTCTATGTAGAAAGCCAAGAATATGAAAGCAAAAATGCTGGCACAGGCTAGGTCAGACAGTGCCCAGCTTGCGTCACCACCATCCCTGGTACCAAGGAAGTTGAGAGTGGAGTGGGACTGTGCTTCCCAGAAGGAAATAGTGAGTCTGCTACCAGCAGACTCGGTAGTGGAATACCAACAGTGTGGTGTGGAATAATAGCAAGAAAGGGGGTGTGAAGGCAAGAGGAGGGTGTGGACAACTCCACTTTTATTTTTTAATTACACCTGGATTCACCTTAGCAGTTTGACAAGACTTTTCTGTCAGAATGCTTAGATAGCTCTAATTCAGAGCTTCTCAGCTTTCAAAAAAGTTATTGTACCCCTGAAGAAACTTTTTAGCCCAGTGGTCTTCCATGGCATTTTTTTATACTGAAGGAGATATGTATCATTATATACTGTATATGACACGTATCTCCTTCAGCATTAAAAAAAAAATCCCATCCCAAACATTCAGTCTCTGATTCCTATGTCACATCCTCTACCATTTGGAACTAACCCCATTCCTTCCATAGCTAATAGTCTCTTGAAGCTTTTCCCTACAGATTTCTTTAACTGGCACTTGTATGACTAAGTTCTCCACTTTAGGAGTCCTGGTAAGGAAGGTCACCAGGCTGCTCCCCTGTTTGCATTCCTCCAATTTGTTGTTAAAGTAAGATGCTCATATCTGACTATAATGGTCTGACCTCAGCTACAGAAAAGATATCTGTTCCCTTGGTTCAGTCAGTATGTATCTAGTAACACATTCTAGGATAGCCCTGGACAGAGAGGCAGTAGTTGTGGCTTTCTGAAGCTAGCAAGTGCCAAGCTGTATTCCTGAAACCCATTCAGCTTAGGGAATGAATTCCTCCTCCACCCACTTGTTTTCTGATACCTATGTGTGATTTGCATTCACACTTCATTCTGTGAGCCTCTCACAGTTAGACTGAGATATTTGAAGATATTGACTCTGCTCAGCAATGTATCCATTCATTTTCATTTGCTTTTCTAAAAAATATCTTCATAAAAACTTCCAAAACCTAGAAACAGACAATAACAGAAGCAATTTGAAGAAAAAGAAAAAGATGAACAATATCTAGCTCCCAGAGCTCATAATACACTGAGAGAAAGAACCTTTAGTGTACATCTGTGTTTCAAGAGGCAGCAACACTTCCTCCATGCACCCTTCTTGTCAGGCAGAGTAGATGCAAATAGGCTCTCAGGATTATATCCCCAGACTTTTAAAAAATAAAATACATTGACAACTGTAGCTAAACCATCCTAATATCTATCAGTGTACATGAAAGTGTAAACATTGAAGGAATAATAGAGTGCCATAAAATCTTTCAAGTCAATGCAGAAAACATTGATCATCTTGACCATGTTAACAAATGTTAACAATGTGACATCAAACACTGAGTCAATCAACAGCACAATTTTGAGGAAAAAGACTTTGCTACAATATTGCATGCCTTTCCACGGGAAGACATCTGTTCACTCCAGATAGAGCACCAATAACAGATCCAAGAAGAGATCCCTCCCCAACTCTACTTTGGGGAACCAATGAGTTTAGTTGATTACTTACAGGGTATAGGCACTTTACAGGAAGCTGCCCGCCAAAGCAGAGTCTCTCTCCTAGAAATTATTAATCAATGTGTATCTTCAAAGAGAGAAGGGAGGTTATGAGCTTTGTGAGTGCCCCTCTTCCCATAAGGGGTTGTTGGTTGGCCTAATCTTGTGTGGGTAATCACAATTGCTCTGATTTCAAAGTGGCAAGAGCCATCCATGCTCAGAGGACAGTTCCACAGAACTACTGATTCTCTCTCTAATGAAGGTCAAAGGGTGATTTGACTTGAGTTATTTAGTCATCTGGCCTTATCCTTCTCTCAGTGAGAAGAGACCTAGCTTATGAGAGTTAATTCATACCATTTGGAGGCCAAATCAGTTAGAAAGCTACTTTGGAATGTCCTAAATTATGCCTGAGAGACCTGTTTGTGACAGATGTGCTCATGCAGTCCAGTCAGTTGGCATATGGAATTTTAATGTACAAGTTAGAGCAAAACTTTCAACATGTAACATTTATTAGTGCTCCTACTAGCGTGGAGAGACAGATGGTTTACACATTACCCTCAGAAGTAAGCTTCGCAAATGGCCTTTGGGGCCTATTACCTAGACGACTGAATTACACACACATAGGCATGAAGAGGCCCAAAATGCACCCTCTAAACTCTCCTGCCACTGTGGTCCACTGTGGGACTCCTCCCCAGCCCCCACCACTGTTGGACTTCTTTTTTTTCTTGCTCTTTCTTTGACCCACCCCCGACTTTCTACCTCTTCTGTCTGGGCCGAGGCTAGGTCTAGACTCAGGTCCAGCCCATGGCTTGTGGGTCACATGCAGGCAAGAATAACTATAAATGTGGCCCAACACATGATTGTAAACTTACTTAGAACATTATGACATCTGTTTTATGGTTCTTTTTTGTAATTCCACTACACAGTTCTCCAGCATAAACTTCGTAGAAGACAGCATCCTGTTGTCCTTTTGCAATGTCAAAAGGTTGGATACACTGCAGAGGCTAAGCAGGGGAGGAACATCCCCGGAAGGCATTCTCTTTCAGCCTGTACCCCCTCTTCATGTGAATCTTAGTAGCGGCCTCATTTCATTTCCCCAAACTGCTCCTTCCTTCAAGCCTCAGTCCCAGAAATAAAATGCCCTAGCTAACGAAAGATAGCCTCCAAGAAAAGCTGAATTTGGGCTGAGGTAAATATCTTCCCTTCTTATCAGTAATATTTACATGAAATGGCAAAGTGGTGGGGGAAGGGAAGCTCAGGCTGGAGTCCTTTGCCTGTTCAGTTCCTGCCCCTTTCTCCACAGCTGCTAGTAGCATAGACCCTTAAAAAACAAGAAACTGAGAGATGGCTCAGTGGTTAAGAGCTCTGGCTGTTCTTGCAGAAGACCCAGGATCGAATCTTAGCACCCACATGACAACTAATGAGCATCTGTAACTCCAGTTCCAGGGGATCCAGCACCCTCTTCTGTCCTCTGTGGGTACTGCATGACACAGGTGTATTTACATACATGCAGGTATAACACTCATATACATAAAATAACAATTAATTAATTAAAAAAAACAAGAAACACTAACAGTGTGTATATGTTTTTAAACTTTTATTTATTTATTTATTTATTTGGGAAGTGAGGGGCATGCCACAATGTGCATGTGGAGCTGGTTCTCTCCTTCCACCATTGGGTTCTGGGAATCAAACTCAGTTCATATGATTTAGAGGCCTTTACCCACTGAGCCATCTTGCCAGACCCCGTGTATGTGTTTAAAAGTTATATCTGAGGAAGTAAAAAGCTGAATCCAAATTCTGTTTGTCATTTGCCCAGGGGAGGAAAGACGCCCTCTTTTTAATATATTTTCTATGATGCTAATGGTGATGTTGGAAAAGGAAGTGGGCAGCTGGAGTGCTTGAGGAAGTTGAGGGCCTTGTGGGTGCAGCTGGGTGCCTTGAGGATGCAGCTGGGGGCCTTCGAGATGCTCAAGCAGGAAGCTACAGTAGTCACTATTATTTGAACCCTGGCTCATTTCCTCTCTGCTCCAGCTTCTTGGTCCCATGCAAATCTCACCTGAGTTTTCTTCTAGTCTCTTCCATCCTCTCTCTGAATGTATGTTTGGAATGGGGATATAAAGAAAGGGATCACCTTTTCATGATAGTGATGGGCGATGTGTGTACAGGAGTGCCATCATGGGAATTCCAGACTTCTTCCTGAAGAAATGCCATAGATGGCAGGCAGGAGGAATAGCTGTATTAGGACTTCACTGAATGGAACTGAGTATGAGAAAGAGAACTGGCCTAGAATTTCTGTGACTTGACTTCTAGGGATGACTTTGTCACAGTATACTCAGGAGATGTCACCTCTCCTTTGTGTTCATTCATTAAAACACCCACCTTCCCTTCAGTCATCTATGCACTCTGCAAGACTCGGGGGGTTGCAATGATATAAAATGGAAATTACTGGAAGATAGAAAGAGCCACACAGTGTGGGAAGGTACCACACTATTGCTTTCACGTGAAAAGTTTGAGACAAACTTTTAGGGTAGATGAGATGGGAAGCACGGGGTTAAAACAGAATGTAATCATTTGTTCCAAATCCCTCAAGCAAGTACCTTTGAGGTCTTAGGGTCCTTATGATGATGAATTTTAGATGTCAACTGGAGAGTTTGACTGAGCCACAGGGTGCCCAGCTATCTGATTAAACTTTTTTTTTTCTGGGCATATCTGGGAGAGTAGTGCTAATTGAGATTAGCACTTGAATTAGCAGACTGAGCACAGCAGCTTCCTTGGTCTACTCCAGTGTTTGGGGAGGAAGGTTCATCTCTCTGACTATCTCTCTCCCTCTCTCTTTCTCTCTCCATTTCCCCCTCCCTCCTTCTCTATCCCTTTTCCTCTCTTTCTGATTGTTTGAGCTGAGGCTGTCTTTCTTTATTCTGGACTGTGTTATTTAAACATAGTTGGTCTCTTTCCAAACTCATGTTGGAGTTTAATCCCCATTGTTGAATAATGAGGAAATAGAATCTTAATCTAACTATGGTGTTAGAGGTGGGGCCTGTGAGAGAAGAGTATGTCTTTCCTCTGTATTTGAATATCAGTGGCTTTATAAGTCCAAAGGGACACCCACTATACTCTCACATACAGGTTCCCTGTCTCTTTCCTTATGATGCCTTGCATTGTTTCAGGACTCTGTTAGTAAGAAGGATGCAGTCCCTTGACCCTCAGCTAGAACCACGGACCAAAAAGTAACCCTTTTCTTTATAATTTACCTAACCTGCCATATCAGTCATTTGCAGCAAAAAATGAACTAACATGGACAGGTACTTACACCACAGCATTCCTGCTTCTCATGCCTTTGGATCCAGATAGGAATTTATTTCTTACATGTTACTGTAATCTTCATGAAGGCAGGGATTGGGTCAAATTTGTGTTTTCATTTCCAATTTCTAGCATAGTACCAGTTTAACAATAGACAGTAGGTACACTTGTTTTATGTTGGGAAGCATAGTCATTAGAGAGAGAGAGACATTATTGTCTAGAATACTAAGTTGAGAAATCAAGCTTTGGCAAAATTATTCTGAAGTTTATTTGGAGGAAAAAATATTCAACAGTAGTCAAAATATTTGAAAAACCTGAATCAAGAGGGATTGAACTAATTCTAACTGGTAATAAAACATACCAAAGTACAGAAATTAAACCAGAGTGGTATTTAGCACAAAAATAGATAGGCCAATGCAAAGAGTATGTCTAGAAAGAAACTAAAGTGGATGAGAAAACTGATATATAACAAAGGCAGTACTTTAAGTCAGTGAGGAAGTAGGTCTTAGTCAATAAATGGAGTTAACCAGTCATGGAGGTGCGGACCTGTAACCCCAGTGCTGGGGAAAGGAGACAGGAGGACCTCAGGGGCTCACTGGCCAGCTCTTCTGATCAAAATGGTGAGCTTCAGGTTCGGTGAGAGCCTTGTCTCAAGGAATTAAGATGGAAAGTGATGGAAAAACAGATGCCCTTACATCAGTCCTTGGCTTCCACATGCTCTCACACAAGCAAGTTCACCTGCACACACATGTACAGACACTCATGTACACCCCCTTCAATCAATCAATTGACAAATGGGTCTTATAGCAACTGATATCCCATTGAAGAGGAGAGTTGACTTTAAAATCTTTTCCTAAGTTCCAACAAACTTAATTTCAGCTTAATAAAAAGTGAGACAAACATCCACACTAAACTAAAAGATATGGGTAAATATTTTGAACAACTTAGCATGAGGAAGGTCTTTCTTAGAATGACTCTGCTTGATGAAATCACTGATTTTATCACATAAAACTGAAAATTCCCATATAAAAACAAACAAAATCAAAAAGGAACATTGAGACAAATCTTTTTTTATGACAGAGTACTGATATACTTGGTTGGTAATATAGTCTAGAAGAATCAGCCCCGCCCACCCAGAAGGTAGAAAAGCATGAATGGATAACTGGCAAAGGAAAAAAAATCAAATATATGCATATTCAAACTCAGCATCAATTATGGATGTGTTAATTAAAACAAGATTTTTAGGGGCTGGAGAGATAGCTCAGTGGTTAAGAGCACCGGCTGTTTGCTCCTCCAGAGGACCCGGGTTTGGTTCGCAGCACCCACGTGGGACCCGGGTTTGGTTCGCAGCACCCACGTGGCGCCCAGCAATCATTCATAACTCCAGCTCCAGTGCATCTTACACCCTCTTCTGGCCTCTGCTAGCGCCGCACTTGCAAATATACAAGCAAAACACTCACAACACAAAGTAAATAATTTTAAAACGAGATTTTTAGTTTTACTTCTATAATAGCAACTATTTTAAAAGAATATAGTGTGTAATATCAGTAAGGTTGCAGAGAAACAAGCACTCTGCCTGCTTCAGAGAGAGAGAGAGTTCACGCACAGGTGGAAACTGGACACGTATTATAAGAGCCTGGGTAGATCAGTCAGGCACAAGGAAGGAGCCCAGTGCCCCTAAAGTGGTTAGATGTGGTATCAGTCTTGAGCTGGGGATCTGATGAAAGGTCTTCATGGCATAGGAAGTTGGACAGCAGGAGAGGAAGGGAGAACTAGATCCCAGAGGATGCCAAGAACAGATGTAATTTTTTATGCCACACGTTGGTTTTCCTCCATAATTCTTCCTTGCTTGTGCTTTTGATATTTATAGGGCATCCCAAGAATCAACTGTTAGAACTCAGTGCACATTTATTCTTCTTTCTTTTAAAAATCATTTTCACTTTTGGCACTGACAGCAGAAGATATAGTGCATTCCTAGAAACAAGCTGAGGCTGGTGCTTAAGTGTGATGTGGTTGGCAAAGATCCCCATTGGTGGGTCGGGTAGGGTAACAAAAGAACATGGGGTTTTAGGCCAGTTGTTTAATATTTCTCAATTGGTTTCCTATGTATTTGTATTTATATAACTGTTTAATAATACTAACTTCAGAATTATTGTAGGATCAAGTAAAACCATGTATGTAAGGTCCTGAGACCTACTATATACCCAATAAAAGCAGGCTTCCTTCCTTTAGGGGAGAACCAGCACTGGGAGCTCCTTTCCTGGCAGGTCCTGGGCCCTCATCTGAAGGGTCCTTGGCAATAATATAATAATAATTAAAAATTTTTTAAATTAAAAATGAGCTGTTTCCTATTTTTCTGAGCCTCCAGGCTGAGAGGGAAGATCTGGCTTCTGGTAAAACAGTGATGTTTAATCCAGAATGGCTCCCACCCAGCTCCCCAGCTGCGAAGTCTAATGTGTTGTGGCTTGCATAAAAACTGAAGAGTATGTGACCCCATCTGGTGAGGAAATGGAGAACAAAAGATGGGCAAACAGGAGCCAACAGGACACACTAATCACACTGGTCTGGCACCATCTGAAAGTGGCTACAGCTTGTGGCTGTCAGAACTTGGGAATTACCTGGGGCCATCTTGTTAAGGACAGAAAACTGTAAGTGTGAGCCAAAAAGTCAAAGTTCAAAGAAAGGAAAGGGTGGAGACTTGACATATGGCGATCAGTCACATAGCTTCCAACATTGCCGCTGCTGTTGGTATGTCTTCCTTTGAGAGGTGGGATAGAAATTTCCTTAAAGTGAAGAGATGGGTCAGTATTAGAAATGGAAGACCTTAACTGTCTCCTGGTAGGCACACTGCGATCACCTGTAGGACTTGTTAAACACATAGACCAGAGCCCTACTGCCTGGTGTGTGTGTGTGTGTGTGTATGCGTGTGTATGTGTATGCGTGTGTATGTGTATGTGTGTGTGTGTGTGTATGTGTATGTGTGTGTATGTGTGTGTATGTGTGTATGTGTGTGTATGTGTATGTGTGTATGTGTGTGTATGTATGTGTGTGTATGTGTATGTGTGGGTGTATGTGTGTATGTGTGTGTATGTATGTGTGTGTATGTGTGTGTATGTGTGTGTATGTGTGTATGTGTGTATGTTATGTGTGTATGTGTGTGTATGTGTACGTGTGTATGTGTGTGTGTATGTGTATGTGTGTGTGCATGTGTGTGTGCATGTGTGTGTGTGTGTGTGTGTGTGGTGGGGTACAATATAACAAGGTATCATGGAAGGGGAAGGGCTGGCTTATCAACACAAGGAATTCAGTTCTTACAGATCTGAACTCAGGACAGCAGCATAGTTGGATTCTGGTAAGGGCTGCAGATTGCAGTCTTCTCTCTATATCCCCAGACGGGAGCAGAGACTCTAGAGAGCTCCCTGGAGTCCTTCCTATAAGGGCATTAATCTCATTCATGAAGGTCCCACCCTTATGGCCTCATTACTTTCCAAAGGCTCCACCTCCTAATAAGGTCGAATTTCTCATTAGGATTCCAACATGGGAATTTGGGGGTGGCACACAACCTGGCCATTGTACTGGGGCAGGACCCGAGCCTGCTGGATGGACTCTGCTGCTGCAGGGCCAGGGCAGCTACTGCCCTAGGTGATTTCCAGGTCCTGGGTAATCCACTCCAAAGACTGATTTGTTCTAGACTATGCAGATCAGGTCTCTCTAGCTTTCAAAACATGAAAGTAATTATCTCAATCTCTCTTGTTTTAAACAAGAAGGGATTTCTTAGCTGGAATACACACAACAAATTGTAATGGGATGCAGATTAATAGTTGGGAAACACTGGCTAAACATTCGGGAAATCTGGGAAACAGGAAGGAAGGAAGAAAGCAAGGAAAGAAGAGAGGCAGGGAGGGAGGGACAGAGGGAGGGAGGCAGGGAAGGAGGGAAGGAAGGAGGAAGGAAGAAGGCAGCTCAGTCTTTACACCAAGATATTCTCCTCCTCCTCCTCCTCCTTCTCTTCATTATTATCATTTATTATTTGTGTGTGTGTGTGTGTGTGTGTGTGTGTGCATGCATGGTATGTATGATGTTGGGGAGCGGCACATGTGTGGAGGTCAAGGACAGCTTGTGGAGGTGGTTCTCTTTTTCACCTTTCTGTGGGTTCCAGTGATGGAATTCAGTCTGCTCTGCTTGTGCAGCAAGAGCCTTTACCTCACCGACTCCACACCTAGATATTCTGATTTAATTGGTTTGGGTGGGGTGGGAGCAGAATTAAGTTTTCAAAGCACTGTAATTTGCAACCAGGATTAGGAACTGGTATTCTAGATTATTATTGTCAAGTTTGACTAACATATTGGAAGGACTTGAGGAACTTTAAAGAAAAAAAGAAAAACAAAAACAAACAAAAAACAAGACAGTCTAGTTCTACCTCAGAGAATCCAATTTAATTATAGTAGGATACAGCCTGGGCATTTGAAGTTTAGTTTCAGAGGTGACTTTGGTATGTCAACTATGCCAACGAGCTTGGCACTATTTAAGCAGTTCAGTAGCTTAGTTCTACTCTTGACTGCCTACTCCAGATGGTCTCTAATACGGTGGTTCTCAAAAATGTCCCTGGTCCAGCTTCAGTATCACCAAGGAACATTTTAGAAATGCAGTTCTCAGGCTGTGCACAAGACCCATTAAAGCAGTATCCTTGGCCATACCAAGACCTCTAGGAAGCACAGTTCTCTCTATAGATAAGACTACTTGCAGAGGGCTGGGTGTAGTTGTGTACACCTTGAGTCCTAGCACTTGGGAGGTAGAGGCAGGCAGATCTCTGTGAGTTCAAGGCCAACCTGGTATATATAGTGAGTTCCAGGTCAGTCGGGGGTACATAGTGAGAACCCCCCACCAAAGAATAGCCATGAACCATCATAGTTGTTTGTGAGTCCCCTTTGCCTCTTCCAAGAGACCAGTCAGAGCAAAAAGCAAGGGGCCTCAAGACCTCTGAATGTTGGGCAATGCCAAATATTCAGTTTTCAGGTTCAATGCCAAATTTCTTGGTGTGGTTGAAATTTTATATAACCTATAAAGCTTTTCTTGGCTGGAAACTGCTGGCATCAAACTGGAAGAGTCTTCTCGGGGTGCAGCTGCAATCTTGGTCAAAGAAATAAGTAAGGAAAAGATAGCAAAGGCAGGAAAGGTACCATATAAAGCAAACCTCGTTCTTTATTGTCTGGGATACAAGGAGAGTGTGAAATATAGGAGAAGGGTAGAGGGAAAGCTCGTGCCCACACCAGGGGAGGCTGCCAGGGCCCTGGGTGGGATGTTTTTCCTGGACACAAGTGCCTTCGAGTTTAGAACACAGTATGTGAAACCTGTTCTTCCACTTAGAAGGAAACGCTTTCTGTTGTTTTTGAGACAACGTCTCACTCTGTAGCTCAGGCTGGCCTGTAACTTCCAGCAATCCTCAGTGTTAGGATTATAGACATGAGTCTGCAAGCCTGGCAGGATCTGCTTGCTTGCTCTTTAAAAGAATTAAAGATTATGTTTGTTTGTTTGTTTGTTTATTTATTTATGTGTGTGAGTGTGTACACATGCCATGGTAAGTGTGTGCAGGTCAAAGGACAGATCTACAGGAGTTGTTTTTCTTCTTTTATGGTGTATATTCTGGGGATGGGACTCAGGTTATCAGGCTTGGTAGCAAGCTCCTTTACCTGCTTAGCCATCTTGTCAGCCCAGGACTTGCTTTGTTGTTATTATTATTATTATTATTATTATTGTGTGTGTGTGTGTGAGTGTACTGCCTGCATGTATTATGTGTCATACAATGCCCATGGAGATCAGAAGAAGAGAGTATCAGATTCCCCTGGAACTGGAGTTATGGACAATTGCTAGCCACCATGTGGGTGCTGGAAATCAAACCCTGGTCCTCTGCAAGAGCAAACAGTGCTCTTAACCACTGAGTCATCTCTCGAGCCCAGGACCTGCTTTGTTAATAAGGAAAAAAAAAACCATAAAAAAATCCTGGAAGAAAATCTTCAGGGTTACTTCAAGGTCAGGCAGAGTAGCAAAACACACAACATTCTGGCTGAATAGCAGCCATATCAAGCAACTTCTACAAAGAAGGGTACTCACCCTGTGCATAAAAGACTCATTGCCCACCTCTATAAAAGCAGTTTATTCTAATTCATTCTAGTCCTGGGCTAGCCGCTGAGTATCCTCAGGTACAGATGGCATGGAGCCTGTAGTCAGGGAGGCGACAGCAGGCTCCAGCAGGGAAAGAGGTGAGCATGTGTATTTCTACTATGCAAATGGATGGTCCTGGAACAAACTGCAGCAAAAGTATAGAGAGGTGTTGGAGAGACGGCTCCACTCAGTGGTTAAAAGCACTGGCTGCTCTTGTAGAGGACCTGGGTTCAGTTCCCAGCACCCACAAGTTTGCTAACTGTCTGTAACTCCAGTTCCTGGGGATCTGATGCCCTCTTCGGGTCTCCACAGGCATTGCACTATACAGGTACACTTACACACATGCTGGCAAAACACTCATACACACACCAAAAGTAAATAAATAAATAAAATATAGGGAGGAGTCGGGTGTGGTGGCATACCCCTTTAATCCCAGAACTTGGCAAAGGTACATGGATCTCCATGTACATAGCTCCAGGTCAGCTGGGGCTATAGGAAGACCCTGTCTCAAAAAAACAAAGCCAAAATAAACAAAACAAAACAAAATAAAAATTGCAGAGAGGTGGGGGTGACTTCATCAAGGGAAAGCTTCATAGAGCAAACCCTAGGCCTGGATTTGGAGAGGAAAGAAAGTTGTTTGGCATCTGCTTTAGTCAATTTCCTGTTGCTGTAACAGAATACTTGAGAGTGGATAAGTTATAAAAGGAAAAGGTTATTTAGCTCATGGTTTGGGAGATACGTAGCCTGGGACTGTGCACTACTTCAGCGAGTGGTGGGAAAGCAGGTGGAAGGGATGTGTAGGAGGGTGGCCTTGCTTCAGAACAACCCACCCTTGGGAAAAAGGGCTGAATCCCTTTTTGAGAGCAGCACTCCCATGACCTAGTCACCCTTCAGAGGCCATGCCACCGAGTGCTGCCACTCTGGGGACTCATTTCCAGATGGATCCTAGAGGGGACAAGTCATATTGAAACCGCAGTAGTAATCAGCATAGAGGTCTTTCTGCCTAAGCAAGGCTCCAACAAGCCAAGCAGCATATTAACTACTGTGGGCTTCAGGCAGCTCAGCGATGCTAACGGATGCAGTTGTAGAACTTCGCAGAGGCAAGGGACCTTTTCACGCTCAGCTGAATTTTAGCACACAGATTTGTAATAGCCAAACCTAAGTGGTCACCAATAGTCACTGAGGAAATTTCCAAAACAACAAAGAAAAATAAACTCCTGGGTCCACCTTCACAGGCTCTAATTCTGTAAGCATGGAGAAAAGGCAAGGCAATAGAAAAGAGGCCTGGAAAACCTAAGAGCAGGCGATGCTATGAAACAGCCGAGGATTAGTGTGGTGGATTATGGGACGGAAAAGTCTCTCTTCTCCAACATTAAACCTTTTTTAGGTTTTAGAGAGGGCAAAACAAGGTTGGTGCTTGGGTAGACTTTATCCACAGTTAGTTTTGGAGAATAGTTGCTGATGTGCTTTGGACAGTAAGGGTTACCAACACCTTCCTGGCTTGCTTGCTTGGAGCCCCACCCATGTGTATAATTCATTTTTTAAATGTAAGATTCATCTCAAGTAATATCAAGAATGGGAACTAACGAAGCTTGATAATATTGATATAGAAAGTACTTATTTGTTGTTCCTAAAATTTGGTGATAATCAATCTTTGAATTTACTTTCTCATAACACTATCATAAATTCATCAAGGTGAAAACAAGATTGCTCAGGGCTGAATGAGTACTAATAGTGAATGTCTACTACAAATAAGCAAATCAGTGAAGGGGCATTAGGCGCAGTGAGTCCTTGCCCCAGAAATCATAATCCAAACAAAGTTCTGCTAGGGGCACTAGCTTTGGAAGCACAGTCTCTAGATGCCTTGGGAAAGCGTCAGCCACAGGTCTTCCATGTGCCCTGCTTGGAACCAGACACCTGGTTTTTGAGTTATTAGCTCGCTCCAAAAGTAGTAAAACTATAAAAGTTGGGTATTCCTCAAAGTACACGTTTTAGGTTGTGAGCTGATGGATGTGAAATGAACGATATGAACTGAGACATGGGTTCTCATCACCCAATTTCTTCTATCATGATGGTGAAGACTGCGTTTTCCAAAAGTGTCAATAAACTATCTCCCATGTGCACTTAAAAAAGTTGTTTATTTTTATTTTGTGTATATGAATATATTGCCTGCATGTATGTAAATGTACCTGTGTTGTGCAGTGCCTGAAGAGGCCAGGAGAGGGTATCAGATCCCCTGGAACTGGAATTAAGGATAGTTGTTAGCTGCCATGTGGGTACTGGGAATTGAACCTGGGTCCTCTGCAAAAGCAGCCAGTGCTCTTAACTGCTGAGTCAGCGCTCCAGCCTCTGAACAAAGTTTTTATAGCTATTTTCATTGTTTTTCACAATGACATCAATCTCATAAATCTATCTAAGAAAAATTAATACCTATTAAATTGTTACCATGAACATTTAATTGTTGCTATATAGAAGTATGGTTAATTTATCTGTATTTGTTTAAGATCAGCAAAGCCTTAGACATAGCAGGCAAGGGATGTACCAGTTCCTGACCCTGAAGTGCACAGGGACACCAGGAGGGAGGGAGACAGGGATTTCCACACTTTTTATCCTATAACAGCAGATAATACATTATCAGATAATACAATGGCAGTGGGTGTGAGTCTCACCAAGACACAGGACATAGAATGAAGCGAGTTGAAGACAATCTTAAGGAACACGAACACTTAGGTACTGAAGGGTGAAAAGAAGTAAAAACAAGAAAGGTGGAATAGACCAAAAAGGCCAAAGACAAGCCACATTGCATGATTAACTGTGATTTCTACCTTAATCTGACAGTCTTGTGTGACACATCAGGAGATCTCACAAGCTCCATCTCAGATTATTTGCAGAATTCACTGGATTCTCAACTCAGCAGCTTTGGGCTTCCTCCCCGTTTGAAGCTGCCACCACACTTTACCTGCACAGCTGCAATGGTTCCGGCCTATCTTTCTTCCATTGCTCAGCATGCATAGATTAAATAGAGCAGCCAAAGGAATCCTTTACAAGGTTTAGGGATTTCAGTTCTGTCAGATCACTACTTTGTTCAAATCCCTGCAATGGCTCCCTATTCCCTTTGGAATAAAAGCTCAAGACCTTAGAAAGCGTGCAAGGCTTGACTGCATCCATCCCTGCTCCGAATCCCATGCCTCCTTGTCCTCCGTTTCTACAGTCCCAGACTCCCACCCTGCTGCCCATTGTGCTATGGGTGTGATAAGTGTGCTCCTGTCTCAAGGCCTTTGCCTCAGCTACTCCTTCTGACTGAATTCTTCTACTCTATTATGTATCATTATTTACTACTTGCTCTATCTCACCTATTTTTCCCCCATTATCTACTCTCTTACCCTCCATTATTTTTATTCACTGCCATTATTAACTTCCGGCGGATTATATCCTTAATTACTGAATTGACATAGTCATCTTAGTTATTTCTTCTATCTCTTGTAAAAATTCCTTAGGGTCAAGATGTTGGTTTTCTGCTGTATCTCAAGTACACGGTAAATATCTATTGAGTGAATGGAAGAATTCATCCTCTAGCAATTGCAAAGTCATTTAACACGCTGCTGTGTTATTTGCTCCAGATCCATTTCTCACACTAGTAAAGTCAATTTGGAAAATGTTACATTGTATCAGTGTCCTCCCCATCCCCAGATGAGTCACAATGTACATGACAAACCCATTAGTTCCAAAGCCTGTATCAAGTCAACTGCTTTCTGCATCTACCTCAGATTTCTCAGTTAGGCCTGGCCAGGTCTTTCCATGGAGTGCCGAATAGCATGGCAGTGGGGTGCAGTTCTTAGCATTATTACTTGCCAGCTGTGGATATTTTCTATTCTGGTCTTTCTCACTCTGTTCTACTCTGCCCCACCCCATCCTATTCTGCTTCTTCTCCATGTTAGCCAAAGTCTACTAACCTGGATTTTGTAACCTGGAATTTTGTCCCTGTTGCTTTTGGGAGAATCCCTCAAATTGATCCCCACACTCTAACTCCATCTTTAGTCAGATCTATTATATTACTTTCCCCGTTGTTTACAAATTTTTTACCCCTTAAAAAATCAGTACAACAAAACTTTTTAGATACTAAAATCTTTCTTGTTATGTATTTATGAAGGACTCTTAGAACGAATGGCTCAAGATCCAATCTATTTTACCAAGTTCCTTTCTAGGAGGCTCATGCCCCTTTCTTCCTTCAGAGGCATCGTAAATCGAATTCCTCCTGCACACCTGTCCTTGTATAATTTCCTTATTTGTTACAGTTTCCTTTTTCCTCTTTTGCATGACTTTAATTAGTCATTCATCATTTGTATTGACTTTTCTATAAGTTTTGGATTCTGGTCTTTATTCATCTTTTTTCTGCTCTGGAAGAGAGGTAGCCGAGCACTCCAGAATGCTTCTAGTAGAAGATGTTGAGAATCGTCTCTGAGGAGGGCTCCTGTGTACAGCATCAAGTGAAGAACTGTCCAGAGGCTAGACAGAGGTTTCATAGTACTGTATATATGAGGCAAAAGAGGTGTGTGGGGGAGGGTTTGGAGGTATTAGTACATCTTAAACATGCTCTATTATCTATCTATCTATCGATCGATCGATCATCTATCTGTCTATCATCTATCTCTTAGCTATCAATTATTTATCTAATTTTATGGAAGGGTTTCTTACAGCCTCATACGCATTCTTTTCATTTTCAATGTGTTCTATAGGCAAGCAAGTGGGACTTAAAATCATTTCAGAGAGTCATATCCTTTCCAAGCAAGGAGATTTCTCTTTACAGCCTCTGGATGAACTACACTTAGAAAAGAAGTAAACCCACTCCTTTCTAGACATAGTACAGCTTGATTCTAAACCCCAGAAATTTTAAATCTGAAACACTAAAAAAATTGAACGTTGTTGACCACTCACCACAACAAATGGAAAATTCCACACCTGACCTCTTGTGGCAGCTCATAGTCAAAACACAAGCAAAATAAAAAATATTGTATGAAATCACCTTTCAGCTGCACAGGTTCATATGAAGCATAAATGAATTTTGCATTTAAACTTGGTTCTTATCCTTAAGATATTTTATTTAGTATATGCAAATATTATAAAATGTGAAAAATAGAAATCTGAAACATTTCTGGTCCCAAGCATTTGAGACAAGGGTTATTCAAACTGCAATCTTTTTAAAAATATTTTTATTATTATTATTTCCTGAGGTCATAGGACAAATATGTGGAATCAATTTCTAATCTTGTTTCTCAGTTCTTCTTATATTAGAATTAAAAGTACTCAATTTAGCATGCCTTTAATCCCAAAATTTGGGAGGCAGATACAGGTGGATCTTTTTAAGTTTGAGACTAGCCTGGTTTACATAATAAGTTCCAGGCTAGCCATGGCTACACAGTGAGACCCTGTCTCAAAAACAATCTCTGCCCTTCAGGCCCGAGGGAAAGACTCCGGAGCCCAGCATTCTCCACTTTTCCCAATTTCTAAGCACAAGACAGCATGGCACCACACCGCCGCCAGGGGGCAACTCTGCCCTGCTCCCACATAGCAGGTCCGCAACCCGCCACTTTCCAGGTCCAGGCGTGCAAGGCACGTGGAGGTGGAGGGGGTGCATTTGACTCTGAATTTCTCCCCTGTCAACTTCTGGGAACGATTTCTGTCCCCAGTACCGACTTCAGAAGGAGAAAAGGAGATTCCCTAACCGTGGTGAAAGCCAGCGGGTGCCTTCTGTAGATCTTGTGTGAGTGTGTGTGTGTGTGTTTGAGAGAAGGGGAAACCAAGGAGGAGGAAAGAGGCTGCGAAAGACATGAACTGGGTTTCCAGGCTCGGAAATTTCGGGATGGGCGAGCTAAAGGACGCAGACAAATGGGCACCTTAACTAAAGAAAAGGGAACAGGTGGACCGCCCGAAGGTGGGGCTCTAGTGAGGCTCGCCCAAATCTTGGCTAAAGATTTCCCTATAGAGATCCCACTGGGCTGATCCGCTTTGCCGTAGGTGAATCCCTGAACGCTCCAAAGGTAATTTGCAACATGATAAAACATTCCCTGGGAAGAGTCCTCTGGGGACAGACCTAGGGACCGCAAAGTTAACAGACGGATCGCAAACTCTTACTTCTTCCCCGCCCTCCTTGGACAGACAAGCTCAGGTCGCTGCAAATCCTGAACCGGACTGCTGTAACTGATCTTCTAAAGTTATTAATGGCCTGAGAACAATTCTTTCTGTATTTCATCTTTAAATTCGTCGCCACATAGCAACTCTCGGCTCTGCGAAGATCATGGTGTTTATTTAGATACGGAGTGGGTACTTAGACAAAAGTTAAACTTTGCGATGTAAAAGTGAACTCCTTAGTAAGGACGCCTGTCTACATCAACAAAGCACCGCGATGCCTGATTAACAGTGTTGATTAATGCTGGCGCAGGTTAATCGGAGCCCATTATAATAATTAAATGGTTTAGCCATATATCAAAGGCGAGGCAATGAAAAATAATATATTTAGATGGCTGGGGCACTCTCATAGATCTTTCAAAGATCTTTAATAGGCTTTATGGGTCATTTGTAAGTGCAACTGGTGGTAGCCAACCTCAGGAACAAAACCCTGATTTTAAAAGAAGTCTTAGATAGGGGAACAGTTTATTTTTGAGGCTCTGTGATTTATAACAGTTCCTCATAACAGGAAGAACTCGGTTCAGAAAGAAGTACTTGGCTGATCAAGTGACCTACACAAAAGCATTTGAGCATCGTTCTCAAAGAAAGCCATTGAATTTTGACTCAGTTCTCCACAAAAGGCCATTTTGATCAGAAAGTTAAACTTAGGAGATGAAGTCCCTTCTTTGAAATAGAAGCATTTTAGGAAATGCAAAAAGACCCAGAAAACATGCCAATGGAATGAGTGTGAATTCCACAACTATAGGATTTTCCACTAGCAAAAATAATTTAGTTAGCGATAAAGGCAAGTGGACTTAAAATAGAATCATATTTCAATTATTCCACTATCTTATCACCTGAAACAAAAATGAATTGAGTAGAATTTGATCCTATACAAAAAATTCTACGGAAAAAAGTTTCGTTTATTTTTAAAACAAAGGATATAGGGCATATTTAATGTACTTTCCAAAAATATACTTTAAGAAGTTGATCTTAAGGTTCGTCTTTGTTCCAACCACCAATCCTGCCTCACAGCAACACACGAATGTTGTAATAATTCCAGTATTTTGAGATTACTGTGAAATATCGATTAGAATGTTCCTTTTACTGGAAACTATAATTCCTTTCCCAATATGAAATCACTTGAGTTGTTCCTAGGTGCAACTTTGTGTGTGTGTGTGTGAGTTTTCACTAAAATTTCCTATTTATTCTCCACATTCAATCATTATTTCCTTTATTCCCATGGAATTTGCGAGATCCTCTCATTAGAGTGGCTTAGTTTAGCTGTCAAGTCTCTAGGGCATTCAATTGCAGATAAATGACTAAAACGCCAGCGAAACCGCATTTTTATTAACAGATGGCGGAAAACAAACGTCTTTGGAGGAGAACCGAAGGGAAAGGGTTAAAGGGTCAATAAACAATTATTACCGCGCTTAAACTGGAGGATTTCTCATCAGATTCCACGGGCGGCGGCTAGCGCAATCCAGGGGGATTGGGACACCTCACCAACTCCCCCCACCCGAGGTTCAGAGGACCACTCTGTACACAGCGGTTGTCCCCCAGACAGAGGCTCATACAGGCGGTGGAGGGGTCCAACCTTGGGGCCACTGGGGCGCCTCTAAGGCTACCGCAGAGGGCTAATTCAGAGGAAGCCGGCTTCCAGCTCGAACTCACGCCCAGGTCCAGACCACTGCGGGCCAGAGCATAATTCGGGATACTGGAGACTTTAAAAAGAGCGGCGTTCTGTCTCTACTCTGCTCTTCTCTCTGGCTGCCCCTCCAGCGGGTGAACTTTCTCTCGGAGCAGCGCGGATTTCCGAGGCTTTCTTTCGCTTCCCCCGGCCGCGCTCTGACGTGCACACCATGTGACAGGCCCCCTTCTGCTATAAGCCGTGGCAAGGTCCGCCCTCTTCTGGACTCGGCCCTGGCCTCGCCAAGCTCGGTTCCTCCACTCTCCCGCGCCCCGCGCCCTTGTGGGCGCCCGACACTCACTCGCCCACCGGGGTCCTGCCAACCCCTCCTAACTGACCCAGACCGAGGCGATCGCAGGCCAGAAGGTCAAGTCCCGCGCCCCCGCCCGGAGCACGCGGCGCCCAGGGGAGCGCAGCCGCCGCGCGGCCGAGGAGTTGCGAAGTCTCGGCTCCGGCCTCCGCAGCTCCCGCAGCCGCGCGTCCCCAGCGTGGCGTCCCCGCACCCAGCCCGCCGCCCCGGACCGGGGCTGGGGGGCCGAGGACGCCGGGAGTCCGGCGCCCCTATGCGCCGGCCCGCCTCGCCGCCACAGCTATGACCCTGAGCACGGAGATGTCCGATGCCTCCGGCCTCGCGGAGGAGACAGACATCGACGTGGTGGGGGAGGGCGAGGACGACGACGACGACGAGGACGACGACGGGCCGCGGCTGGCCGGTCCCGCTCCGCGGCGGCGGCGGCGCTCCTACGCCGGGGAGGACGAGCTGGAGGACCTGGAGGAGGACGACGAGGATGAGGACCTCCTGCTGGGCCCGCGCGCCCGAGCGTCCCCCGCGGCCCCGGGCCCTGCGCCCGCGGCCGGGACCGGAGCGAGCGGCTGCAGCGGGCCGGGCGCGGGCGGCGGCGGCGGCGGCGCGGGCGGCGGCGGCGGCGGCGGCGCCAAGAACCCGCTGGTGAAGCCGCCGTACTCCTACATCGCGCTCATCACCATGGCCATCCTGCAGAGCCCCAAGAAGCGCCTGACGCTCAGCGAGATCTGCGAGTTCATCAGCGGCCGCTTCCCCTACTACCGGGAGAAGTTCCCCGCCTGGCAGAACAGCATCCGCCACAACCTCTCGCTCAACGACTGCTTCGTCAAGATCCCCCGCGAGCCGGGCAACCCGGGCAAGGGCAACTACTGGACGCTCGACCCCGAGTCCGCAGACATGTTCGACAACGGCAGCTTCCTGCGGCGCCGCAAGCGCTTCAAGCGCCAGCCGCTCCTGGCGCCCAGCGCGGCGGCGGAGGCGCTGCTGCTGCGCGGCGCGGGGCCGGCGGCGGGCGCGGGGGACCCGGGCGCGGCGCTCTTCCCGCCGCCGCCGCCGCCGCCCGCCTACGCCTACGGCCCGTACGGCTGCGGCTACGGCCTGCAGCTGCCGCCCTACGCGCCGCCCTCCGCGCTCTTCGCGGCCGCCGCCGCCGCCGCCGCCGCCGCCGCCTTCCACCCGCACTCGCCGCCGCCGCCGCCGCCCGGGGCGGCCGCCGAGCTGGCCCGGACCGCCTTCGGCTACCGGCCGCACGCGCTGGGCGCCGCCCTGCCGGGCCCGCTGCAGGCCTCCGCGGCCAAGCCGGGCGGCGCGGGAGCCGCGGCGCTGGCGCGCTCGCCCTTCTCCATCGAGAGCATCATCGGGCGCAGCCTGGGCCCCGCCGCCGCGGCCGCCGCGCAGGCCTCGCCCGCGTCCTCGCCCGGGGCCGCGCCGCCCGCCCCGGGCCCCGGCGGCGCGGGCTGTGCGGTGCAGGCGGCCGCGGGCCCGGCCGCCGCGCTCACTCGCTCGCTGGTGGCCGCCGCCGCCGCCGCCGCCTCCTCGGTGTCGTCGTCGGCCGCCCTGGGGACTCTGCACCAAGGGGCTGCCCTGTCCAGTGTGGAGAACTTTACTGCTAGGATTTCCAATTGTTAATAACGCATGTTAGCGCGCTTGAGCAAGAAGGTAGGACTCCCTCCCTCCCTTCTCCCGGCGGGTGGTGGGTGTTGTTCGCCCATCCTGGCCCTTTCCGGACTCCTGTGCCCATTTTGGCCCCTTGGGATTCTCGGACCAGACTGTGTGGGGCGACAGCTCCGGCGGCCGCGTTGTGGTTAGCGGTCCCTCTATTTATGCAAAATCGCCCTATGCTGCAACCCTGACCCGGGTGGGGAGGAAGACCGTGCTGGGGAGATTCGCCCTGGCTTGAGACTAGGGGCTTCCCTGACTTTTGTCAAACTTAAAAAAAGGAAAAAAAAAAAAAAGATCTAAGCCTTTTTGAGGTGTAGATTCTCAGGTCCAGGCGGTTAAAAAAAAAAAGGCAGTAACGTTCAACTGAAGACAAATACAAAAACAGTAAGGGTCTCCGAGAATGCCTTTATTTGCGGACACTTGTCTGGTGTGCTTTTTCATGAAAAGGAAAAAACAATGTTTACACAAGAAACAAGTCAAATTTTATCATTTCTTATTTTAACCTGTGTTTTGTATCATAATAGACACGCGGAATTTTTATTTTGTACTTACTGCGTATTCTTTACAAGGAGTATTGTAAATTTTACCAGCAATTATAATTGTACTATTCTAATGTAAGATTTTTACACTTTTTCAGAAATAAAATGCTTAATTTTCAAAGAAAAGCCACCGAAGTAATTGGCTGCAGGTCATCCTTTCTTAGTTTCTTTTCTGTTAAGAAAAAGTTTCTATATGGGATAGGTATGAGTTCTAAATGGTATAGATTCTATCTAAATTATTTTCTTTATAGGGAGTTTAAGAAAAGCACTATGTCATAAATATTTATTTAAACTTTCCAAGTCAAAACCACTGCAGGAGAGCAGATCTTGTTTTCACACAGCTACAAATGAAAGAATATATCTTGCCTTTGCATTTCCAATTCTAATCCTATTCCACCTAAAAGATCTTTGAGACATTTAAAATCGAAGCTACAGTTACCCTAAGATAAGTGTAATAGAAACTTAAAATTTTATTTATGAGCTTCTCGATTTAATCTCCACTCACTTTTCAGGGCAATATTCTGTAATGTGCAAAAAATGCTGCGACAGAAGGCCATATTGTAATGGGAGCCAGGTGAGCAGAGGTAGGTTCTAGGTTACAGTTTTAACTGCAGAAAATGGTGATCCATTACTGTTTTAAAGTGTTAAAGCTTGGAATAAGCAAATATTTGCACATGTAAAGTAAATTGTCTGTGAAAGTTCTAGTATTTAAGATGAAAGTGATTCCAATAATTGCATAAGTGAGTTCTGAACTTAATTAAAAGGTAAACTTAGTGAAATTTTAGCTTAAATGAACCTGAGTAATTTACGTTTAGTACAGTCTATAGTTGAAAGAATTTAAAATGAAGTGCTTTGGGTTTTTATTGAATTAATTATACACTTTGGGTGATTTACGGTGACCTTTTTCAAATTTTAGGTCTTTTATTACTTCATACAATTTCTAGTTCCTTATCAAAACTGAAGATAGTTTTGTTGAGTACAGATGTTACTGTGAACTGGGCATATAACAATGCATATGTAACCCATAATTTGAATGTCCCAAATCAGCGGGTTGTGGTGGACATTGAATCGTTTATTTGATTTATTTAAAATGTGTATAGGTGTACACACATATACATATACCTGAAGATTTACAGATTTAACTTATCAAATTAATGACATCTGCATTATAGGCCAGTACTATCTGGGACTAGCCACTCCTGAGGCTTTGTCATCTCCTCCTGTTTAAGGCCCTTAAGGGAGTAGAAAACTATCCATAGCCTCAAAATATTTTGTTGTTGTTATTTTCCCTTATGAGATGTTTGGACAAAGTTAAATAAGAGATTAGAGGAAACACGGTCACCCTGAAACCCCTAAATATACAGCTACAAAGTGAACTACTGTTAGATAAAGGTCTTATATGCAAAATTTCCTTGTACCTAGCCCAGCTGAGAGAGGAGAGTTGGATCTGAGTGGGTCCGGATCCCAGGAGCCCCGGGGCGGGCGCAGAGATTCTTGCCGGCGGAATCCAAAGACAGATAGCAGGGGGAGCACCTTGTAGACTTCTGTAACTCACCGATCTTAAATTTAGATTTGAAAGTCATTACGAAGAGGGCCAAGAACAAAATCGTGTGTATTTTATTTTTCACGATGCGTGGGTGGAGGCCCGGGAAGCAGGGAATCCCGGCTAAGGCCTTCTCCAGATTCCTAATCTTTAAAACGGGCAGGAGGAGCCCACTTCCCAAGCTGTCAGTTTACTTAACGTAGTGACAAGGCACTGGCCATAGGGTCCCAGGGCTGGCGCACACTTCATCCCCGCCTCCTGCAGTTTTTTTTTTTTAATCTGGTAAGGTGCAAAGACAGCTCCTGGACTGTAAGACTACCCAAACCAGGACCCACTGTTCAGTTCATCTAGGTTCTACTCCCCGCTCTGCGGTTTGGGGGTTAGTTGTGGACTTTGCTTACTGGGCAGGCCTGCCCCCGCGGGCTGATGGCCGAAGGAAGGAGGCCGAAAAGTATGGGCTTTGAGAGGTGCGAGCAGTGGGTTCTCTGGGTAAAGGCCAAGGAGTGGTCTGTGGGCCGAGGACTGGTGAACTAGGATGCGGGGCGCGCCCTGCCAGGCTGTGCGAGTGAGCAGGTGCTGGAACAAAGGCCCCCCGGCTACCAAGGCCTTTGATGGGCAAGGACGTCTCCTCCCCGGGCTTCTCATTCGCATGCAAATCCAGCGCTGGTCCCCTTTTCTTTGAAGGCAAACAGAAGGATGTTTGTGTGTTTGTAGGGACGAAGGCTGCTTGAACAAGCCTTCTTCAATAGACTGGGTCTCGAAAAATAAACCAGTTGGACAAACATTGGCCACCAGCTCTCCTCCTCCTGACTACAAAGTGTGGATTTGCTACAACTCATTAACCCGACGCTTTTCTCCCCTTCTTCTTGTTTCTTTACTCATCAAACGCCCCCGTAGAGCTTGGAGACAAATGGCCGAAGCCCAGGCGGGAGGGAATTGCAGTTAATGGGGAGAGGGATATATTGGGGCTAATGGTTCAGGCAGCTCCCGAGGAAGGACCACACAAAAAGGAGTCTCTCCATTCAGGGTTCTGTTGTGCTGCGGGGATTTAATCTGCAGCTAGATTTAGCCAAATGTTATCTATTGCCCGGGTAATGAAGCCCTTCTGGGTTGAATTGCTCCTTGTACCACACACGGTGTCATGACCTTAGATTGCTTCTTGGTTGATTTCTTTTTTTCTCTATTGGGTAATTATTTTATTTCTTTAAAATAAAAAGCTAGTGCCTCTGCTCAACAACGTGCTTCCTCTCCATTCCCACTTCCTTTCCTGTAAAAAGAAGAAAAAAGCAACGGAGAAAGTGAAGGGGACGACTGTGGGGCTCCTCTCTCATACACGAAGCATCTTTACATTCACCCATCTGTGCTCTTCTCTTCCCTATTCAGCATTTCACCATGTCCAAAAATCGTGTTGATGGAACTGGAATTCTGGATACATGCATTAGCTAAGCTCTTATAGTTTGTGTAGTGAGCAGACATCTCAGGAAAAGGCTTCTGCCCCTCACGGATTTTCTTTTTCATAAACCCACACGTCTTCCTGTAGCCTGCTGGCTGGGAGAGCTGGGGGAGGTGCTCACTCTGATGGAAGGTGATTATTTTGATGGAATACCAGCCCTTGTCGTTTATTAAAGGCTGTCTGAGGCCACTGGTGGAGGCTGTGCCTGTTTTGTTTTTCTCTCTCTGGCCCTGGTGGCTCTGGTTTCCTTGCTTGATGGAGCACCAAGTTTGGAGCAGAGAAGTGTTATTACAACTGCTGTTGATGGGTAGGGATGTGATCCTTCTACCAGGAGCCAGGAATCAGGGACTCTAGGCTATGATATTTGGATTCTCTGCTGGCTACACATTCTGTTCACACCTGTTTTTATTGATGACTGAGAAAAGTCATCTGGGGCAACTGAGAGGGCATATGAAACCAACCCAAATTAGAAATCTGCCTCGGAACAAGCTTAGTTGTTGTCTGGCTTCCCCAGAAGACTTTCCTGTGCCTCTAATAGGAATGCTGGCACACCATACCCCCATACACACGCCCTTTAGAAATGACCCATACTGGGATCAGCCTGGGGAGCTGCATGGTCCACTCTTAGTCTTGTTTCTACCGGCTTCCTGGTGGTGCACATACAGGCATGCATGCTCATGGCCCATCAGCTGCCACTTGCCTCTTTCTCCCTTATGATTCTGTAATTAAACATATGTTTTTTGTTGGTAAATGTGTTTGATGTCATGGCCAATGAAACGTGGTGTGTTTATAGGGCCACGAATGTAAATGTGTAAATATGTTTAGTGTAAAATCTAGCCCTTCGACTTTAGCAATAAATACCCTGCCAACTGGGATACCATTACATTTGACAGAAAGATGGAGCATCTGATCCAGACCAGCTGCTTAGACTGTTTGGGGTTCAGACTTTCCCAACTGAATTCACTTTTCAGCTAATTTCTTTGCGTATCACATCTCTCTGATCACTTCTCACCCTGATTGTGAACAACTTAGGATCCTGTACTGCTGAGCATTCTGGAGTTGGGGAAACTTCGTGGTTCATTCTTCCAGCTTTTTTTTTTTTTTTTTTTTAAATCAAGGAAACTTTCCTAGTCAACACAAGCAAAACCTACAAGGAGAAAACTGATGGTGGAAATTAAACCTTCAGCGGTTGGGAGAGATAGGATGACTAGGAGCTAAAATGAAGATTATAAATTACAGGCTGACCCATGTTTATAATTCCCCTGTCCTTACCACTAGCATCCTAAATGTAAAACAACATCACCAAAAGCAACTGTTTTGACCCAGCATCAGAGACTAGAGTAGGAAGATCTTTGAGGCCAGTCTGGGCTACAAAACTACATTAACTTATTTCAAAACAGAGCAAATTACATCTGCTTTGAGCTACTCTGACTTTTAAAAATGCAATTTTAGAGGCATATAATATACATACAGAAAAGTGCAGAAGTCCCAGCAATTTTCCACTCAAACTGAACACAGACATTTAACTCATGTCTGATCAGGAGGCAGACGCCATCAGCAGTCCCAGAAACCCCTTTCTATTCTAGCCAGTACCCTCATGAACATTAGTGTTTTGAAAGACTGTCACTGATATTTCACTAATCATCTTTAAAATTTATTTTGATGGCAGTGCTAGATATTGACCCCAGGGCCGTATCTAAGCTAGGCAAGAGCTCTACTGCTGAGTTACCACCTCAGGCCACTAATAGTGTTTTGAAAGGACTGTATTTCTTTCACCCTCACTGTGAAATACTGAGGAAAAGAATTACTATCGACTCAGTTTTACAAATAAGGATAGCAAGGCTTAAAAGAGATTAAATGACTTGCCCAAGATCATAGCTACTGGACTTCACCATTTAAATCCATTTTATTTCCATAACACTGCATTGCCACTTCATTGCCATCACCGAGATTTATTAAACCCTACAGTGGTAGGAAAGGTCACAGTGTACAAGTCATTTATTTCTTTAACACTTCTTTCATTTTTGCATGCATTTTCTCTTTCTCATCACTTCCCTGGGAAACATTGTTTTAGATGGATTTAGAATCGACAGTGAACTATTTCGGAGGCGCCTGCTTCCTCCACCTCATTCTATACTCTTCAGGACATTCTCCCAGCATCCCTCTTTTTTCTCCCAGCAGTTGTCTTTAAAACATTCCGAACACATGCACTGCTTACCCGTTTCTGCTACTTCTCCTCTAGGTTTTTAATGGTTATATCTGCGTTTTTTTTTCTAAATGGCTAAGCAGGCCTTAGAAAAAGCCTAAAGATTACATCCTTTTCATTTTGAAACAGAAAGGTAATATAAGGAGTCAGATAGATTTAGTAGTCAATGGGGAGCAGCCCTGTTTTCCCCGGAGAATGTGTCCCCTTTCCCTCCATACACACTCTTGAAGATGCTGTTCCTGGCTCTGAACAACTCTTTCTAATGTGTCACTTTAATTTCTCCAGGACTAATCCACTGCACAGGAGCCTCCTTAGTAGTGATCCCACCTGAGCCCTTCTTAAAGTGCTGGTGGGGAGAAGGCTACTTGCTAGTTCATCCTAGCCCGCTGCTACCCAGAAACCTCATAGAAGGGCAGCTTTCTCTGGCCAGGATTACTGCTTTATCCAGAAAGATGATAACCTCTCCAGAGCTGGGGGATGCTGTTCAGTGGCAGAGTGCTTGCTGAGCATGCACAAGGCTCTGTGACCACACACATACACACACACACACACACACACACACATGCTAGAGTCAACACAGAAATGTGGTTGGCTAATTGTGAGCTACAGAGTGCACTGAAGAGTTTATGGCAGCAAGGGACTATTGTGCAAGGACTATAATGCAAGAAAATATTGTCTAGAGAAAATTTTTTTTAAAAAACTCCAGAAAATGCCAGGTGTGGTGGCATCTTCTGAAAAGTGGACAAGAAAGGACTTTTGTGAAGGAAACATTACTTGATTCTCTATTTTTCCTTTTCCTTTAATCTCAGCACTCAAGAGGCAGAAACAGGTGGATCTCTGAGAGTTTGAGGCTAGCCTGATCTACATAGCAAGTTCTAGGCTAGCCAGGGCTACAAAAAACAAAAACAAAACAAAATCCAAAACAAAAAGAAAAGTTTCTTTTCTAAGTCCACACTTTGAAAGACAACCAAAACATCTCCAAATAAAAGCAATCCACGAATATCGGCATATTTATTTAAATAATGTGGAAAGTATGAATTTGAAATTAGAAAATGAGTCAGAAAGATATTTTCCTACTAAAGTAAGAGTGATGTTATTTTTCAAGATAGGATATTTTCTTGCATGTAGAATGCTGCTTCCGGGCAATAGATCTAATCTGTTAAGCCAAACACAAGCTTATACACATGTCTAGGCCCAGCTGATCCAGGAGCAGCAGCAGCAGAAGCATCCCTGGCAGGACTCAGGGCTTTTCTTGGGTCCCACTGCCCCAGAGGGAACCAGACACAGAACAAGAACACTCGTTCACTTGTAACTATTGATTAATAGCAGATTAGCAAAGAAAAAAAGGTGAGGATAAGAAAGAGATGAATTCTGACAAGAGCAGTGGTCTTTGCACACTTGACTAGCAATACCTATTAAATGGGAAAATATTTTCAATAATAAAAGGAAGTTACATCTTCTGAAAAGTGAACAAGAAAGGACTTTCGTGAAGGAAACGTTACTTGATTCTCTATTTTTCCTTAATTTTAGGCAGAGTTTTGTGTACATGAAAATAACTGTGCAAAATTATATTTTGTTAAATAATTGATTAGAGAGAGAGAGAGAGAAAGAGAGAGAAAGAAATCACAAATCAAACAATCTCCAAAGCCTATAAAAGAAAAGGATGATGCTAATTGAAAGACCAGTTTCACCCTCATTTATGGTTTTCTTTCTTCCTCTTTTCTCATTTCCCCTTTTTCTTTTCTCAAAGGATGGCTTGTGAGAATAAAATCATTTATGTGAAAAATGCTCTGGAAAGCATATAACAATAATGTAAAGAATGATAACATCCATGTGGCCTTTTCTCCCATCTTACGCATTCAGGAAAAAAGAAAAGAAAAATATCCAAACTTTGGAATATAGCTAAATCCTTAAATTAGTTAAATCTTTTAGGATCTCTATACAAATCTCACCTTTCTTTAAAATTCTTATCTGTATTTATGAAATAAGTTTTTACAAGTCTTTTTTAGAAACAATGAGAACAGAGAGGACACAATTTCACATTCACATGTATTTGGACTGATAATTTTCTTGCTCCTTCTAAAGTAAACAAAGCAATGGTGTTTTAAACCCATTCCTGAAGCCTCGTGGTATGTTTCTTTACCCTACTTACTGATCTACCAATCATCTCTTTAACCCCTAAGCTTTGAAAAGTGGGATTAGTCTGCACTGTTTATGGAGCACCTGCTATATTGCAAATCCTTTTGTTCCTCCTTTAAATATAAGAAACAAATTAAAGAATCCCAGACACCAAGCTTTCTCTGATTACCCAAGCACACTACCAGAGGAACAAGAGAACAAGCCATCTGAGCAGGAGGCAGTGGGATGGAGGGAAGGCTTTCAATTCTCAACTAAAAGACACCTTTTTATTACTAAAAATTTTAACAGGACAAACAACTCGATGACATCTTCAATATCTTTTTGTGTGGCCAGTTTACTCACAGAGTACCTAAATCCAAGTGGTCTTGGGTACTGAGGCAAGGAATAGTCAGACTCCTTCATAGAACTATGAATCTGAATTTCAGCCCCACTTTTGAAGGCTTTATCTGATGGGTCACTTTGTGTCTCTAGCTGCCACTTTTTCTGTGGGAAGAAATGAAAAGGAGAAGGGAATGATTATCAGGCTGTCCTGTACTATTGCAAACCAAGACTGTGACCTGGACCCTTGAGGTTACATTTACATGACTTTATAAAGAGTTACAAACACAGACACAGTTGTCAAATCCTAGAGCACTTTCTTTCCTTCCACGTTTTAACATTTTATTACAAATAAAATTCAAATAAGGCACAGATTTTCTTATTTTATAAAATTTGCAAATAAAAACTTTCCACTTGCACAAATTGCAATATGCAATTTCAAATTCACTTGATTCCAGGTTCTGGACCACTGTGGGTGCACAGGCGGCTGAGACTTTTTTTTCCCATTTTCTTTTTAAATTCAATTCAGGCATTAACCTCACCTTTAAAGTTGTCATCGCCCAGAAAACTTGGTTCAAGCCACCCAGTTTGGATCTTGTTTTCCTCTTCAAAAGTAAGCAGGGTTACAGAGGACAAAAATAAAGTGCCGAGCTGCTCTATGCTGTGTTTTTCTATTTAAGGAATTTAATATTTCTATGCTTCCCTCCCCCTTTCCTTTGCCCCCCTCCAGCTGCGTACATAGCAGGGCTCCAGAAAACCATCTCCCACACGTATTTAGAATTATGTGGGATGGGATCCCTTATTCTAGGGAGTTGGTGGGTGAGGGCTGTTATTGTAACTCTATTCTGTAACTAAAGCTCTGGCATGTAATAAATCTCTCCCCAAAGACTTTTGGATCTTTGATTTGAAAAATCGGATTCCTTTTGTGGAAACAGTTGACAGGAACCGAAAAGGATTAGTTGCATTCCACATAGGATAATTTTTACTGGCAACATTTTGAAACGATTTGGTCCTTTTCAGACCTTAAACAATGTCCAGAAAAATGATCTAACGAGACTTGTATTGTTTTCCTTTGGATGTGAATCCGTCTGCCTCTCGGTCCAACATCTCGATAGGGTTTTTGAGTATTAGGCTTCCGAGCCCTGTACCGAATTACTTTCTACTGGGTTATCTTCTTCGGCCAGGGACTGGGCAGTGTTTCCCGAACATCAGCACTCAAGATGAAGCGGGAGTAGGCGGCTTGTGGGCACACAGACAGCCACTCTGTCCAGCGAGTCGGTTGCCCACAGGTCCGGGGCCCGAGGTCGCCAGCGGCCCCAGCGCGTGGACGTTCCCATCCTCCACCGTCCAACATTCCAGACGGCAGGCCACGGCCCGGGAAAGGCGCAGGCGGAATGCTTGCCACTGTCCTGACCGCGCCGCTCAGAGTGGCCCGAGGCCGGCGGGTCTCCAAGAGCTGCCCAGCGCGTCCCTCTCTGTTTATTTTGTTGTCAGCGGACCTATCAAGACGTGTTTGGCTGGAGGTTTTGACCTGCCGGGGCGCTGCGGACGCTCAGCTCAGGCTCTCCCCGGTGTTTTTACACCTGCACAAACTGCACAGCACTCCGGGGCCTGATTTATAGCCTAATTAAAAGCTCAGCGCTCCCCGAGGCTCCCTTCCCCGCGGGCCCCCGGCAGGCGCGGGAAAGCGCAGGGGACACGCAGTCACCGCCCGGCAGCCGTCTGGGTCCCCAACCCGGAGCCGTGGGCTTCCCGGGAGAGGGAGGGACCCCGGCATTCCTGGGGTGACGCGTTACGGTCCGGACACGTGCGCGCCGCGGCCCCGCGTGGACCGGCCGCGAGCGGCCCGGGATCGCGCAGAGCCGCGGGCGAGGATGCAGGGCCCGGCGGGGTCTGGCCCCGGCGAGGCTGCTGCTGCTGCTAGCAGCCTGGACTTGCTGCCTTGCTTTGCCCAAGGCCGCGGCCTGGCGAGGACGCGCGGGGAAGCGGCGTCTCTTCGGGCCCTGCCTGGCTGTGGGAGGGAGGCGCGGGGTCACCGACCGCCCAGCCAGTGAGCCGGCGCGCCGGACCTCGGCTCCAACCTCGTCCTTGGCGGCCTTTTCTTTCGGGAGAGAATAAACGGCAAGCCAGCGGAGATTGGCAGCATTGAGCATCTTCCTAACCCGGCTCTGTCTTCTTTCCATCTATCAATCCACCTTTCTAATTAGACTAATTAGGAGCGCTCTGCAGTGTCGCTAGGCCCAGGGACTGAACCGCCAAGGGGTTGTGAAAAGAGCCCTGAATGGCCACGCTGGGGGCCGGGCGGGGGCTTCTGCGACTCATTCACCGCAGAGTAACAGTGGCTACATTTATCCCTGGCCATTGAAAGAAGGCTCGATTAAAACGTTTGGGAACTAATGCCACCCTGCATCCCCTCTCTAATTAGAGGAGCCGGGGCGATGGAGAGAGCGCTGGGGACCCTGCACACACCCGCCGGTGAGCCACTGCTTTCCGCCCTTTCGGTGCAGCCCGATTTCCTTTCTGGAGACAAAAGTCTGCACCTCCTCACCTGTTGCCCAGCTTTCCCAGCCCTTGGGAGCCCCCACGTCCCTGCCTGGGGCTGAAGGCTCAGCCAAATGCATTAGACCGCTCAGCAAGCGGAGATGCTGGGGGCATCCGAGTGGAAAATAAGGCGCCTAGTTCCTCTTTCAGTTCTAGAAAGCGTGCTTTTGCTTCCGCATGCTCCATTCTTTGTCACCGTACTCTTCCTCCGTGTTTCTCACGTTCTACACATCCACCCCGTTTAACCTGGAATTCCGAGAGAAAGCATCTGTGAGCGAAGAAAGGAAATGGGATCAGATGCCACGCACGTCCACTATGGTGCTCTCCTATGGCGCTATTCCTTGGTTACATAAATCATGTGTACATTCTGTCACCAGTCTTTAAAAATTTATTTAAGAAAAGTGCCTTTTAGCATCCACTACGTTCCTGAAGGGCGTCTTCATGCCCAGCCTTCTTTCTTTCCTCTTAGCTGTCCCCAGTTGTACTCTGAGTAAAACCTGATATGACTCCACTCCTCATGCAAGCTGCTGGGTCCTTCCTCTGGTTGTTTGTGCCCATAAATTTCTCTTCATCTTTCTCACTGCTTAATCGGAAGGATCTCAGACATGAGACATTAGGAAAGTAAAAGAGAGAAATGACAAGCATTTGGCTTTAGAAATGCAGATTTTATATGGGAAGGAAGTTGTTCATCTTGTTGATGAGAAGGTGGTATCTGACATTTTTGCAAAAATTTGAAACATACTTTGCTCTAAAAGGTGACCAAGAAGATTAGGCTGATTTCTTGCTTTTGATTCCTTTTTTTCCCTTTAATTTTTCTTCTTCTTCCTCCTCCTCCTCTTCCCCTTTTTCTTTTGGAAAAGAGCCAGATGTGCAAAGAAATATCATCAGGTCTCACTGTTCTTGATCATGTTAATTTAGAAAATGGAACCTCAGTAAAAGATGCTATTAACTAAATGTCAACCCACAGCATACAAAATTCCTTGGATCTAAACTTCAAAAAAGAAATGAAAGATGTCATGTGAGTGAAAGGAATCATGGAATTTTAAAAACCCTTAACTGATCTTAATAGAGCTTTATTGCTTCCACACCCTACTTCACAATATTTTAATTTAACGGTCACAACATGCATGACATTGGAACATCAGCAAGTTAAGAATCTGGGAGGAGCAAAGAAGAGAAAAGACATGACAAAAGTACTTATTTACATGGAGAAGATGAGAGTGCAAAATTTTCAAGTACCTGGAAACTTTGAGATGAAAACCACAAATCTATATCATCTGTGATTCTATCATACAACTTTTTTTTTCCATTTCAGCTGTTGATTTGAATTTTAATTAAGGAATAAAATACATAGGGCTGGAGAGATGGCTCAGTGGTTAGGAGCATTGATTGCACTTGAAGAGGACCGAGGTTCAGTTCCCAGCACCCACATGGCAGCTCACAACTGTCTATAACTTCAGGGAATCCTACCTCTTGGGCATTGCATTCATGAGGTGCACTTACACACACACAGACAAAACACAAAATAAAGATAAATAAAAAATTTTAAGAATAGCATACATGCAATCAAGGGTGAGACTCCTAAGTATACAGCTTGGTTAATATGTACCTATATAGACAGTACTTAGATCAAGTTATAGAAGATTTAAAAAAGAGAGAGGAAACCCCTCCATGCTGCTTGCTGATAAATACCACTCTACTTCCATTCACTAGTCTCATGCCATTTCAGATAGATCTTACATATTCTTCAAATTCATGTAAGTGGGGCCATTCAATGTGATTTTTTTTTCTTCTTTGGTTCATCAGTATGTTTGTGAGATTCATTTGTTTGAATTCCTATTTATATATCAATATAGACTGTAAATAATTTACACAGGTAAAGAATGAGAAACAACACTGAAAAGCTTTAGTTTAGAATTAGACACCCTTTCCTCATTATCAACCAGAAAGGTAATCTTACAAGTAAATAAACAAAAGAAAATCATTCACCCATAGCAACTGTGAGTTACATCATTTTCAAGATGCAATTGTGGGCAAATGTAAGGAGAACAGAAGCCACAAGCTGCTTTTGTAATTGGATTCTATTTCCTACTTGCCATTTCATCCCCTAAGACTAGTAGTAAGTACTTTGGGCCTCTTCACAAAGAATGGCATGAACTTGAGGGGGAAAGTAAATTGCATCTAGTTTGTTCTGTCTCAGACATGTAAGTACTTAATGCAACAGCCTGTCAAGTGTGCTTTGAATTCTGTTTGAAAGTAAAGTGTTCAATTTGCAACTAACACAGCAGTACTTTACCCCATCTGTGGGTCACCACACAGACCAGTTAACTTCAAACACAGAAAAGCACAGCAAGCCCACAGAATTATGATTATCCTGATCACCACCTCTATCCCCAGAAATCTAGCAAGAAAGCCAGCCTTTTCCTGAATTTGTGCTGTGGGTGATCAACCAGAGGCACCATCAGTCCTTTCTCTCCTCAACGGACAGGAGCATGCAACCAAGATTTGTCTTCCAGGAAGAACAGCATTTTTAGGGATAGGTATGTTTGTGTCATGGGAAAAGTGAGAGCAGAGAGAGAAATTTGCAATATGTATTTGGTTGCTTATACAGACACTGGTAAATTCAAAGATGGGAAAATGCCGATTTTATAACGTTAAGTCTAAATATTAATATACACATGATAAGGTGTAGAGTATGAAGCTACAATTTTCCACTGAGTTATCATAATACTAGCCAGATAAAGTGAATTAATTATTTCATAATAACAAGGGCCAGTAAAATGGCTCAGTGGGTAAAGGCATTTGCTGTCAATCTGGATGACCTGAGTTTGATCCCGGAGACTCACATGGTGGAAGGAGAGAAATGACTTCTGCAAGTTGTTCTCTGACCTCCACATGGCATTCCCACACACATGTACATGCACAAAAAAATGTAGAAAAAAACCCAAGAGCTACATATCTATTGTAGTTAAATAACAATTAAAAATCGTACCCAAATACTGTGATGGAAGAGTGGTATAGTCACCCTGGAAAGCAGTCACTTACAAAATTAAAGATGCACTTACCACAGTGTCTAGCAGTTACACTCTAGGCTAGGGCATTCATACCAGAGAGATGAAAATTTATATCCACAGAAAAATGTACACACAAATGTCTATAGCAAATTTATTTGTGAAAGAAAAAGAAGGAAAGAATGAATGAAAAGAAAGAAAAATATGCTCTTAAATGGGCAAAACGGATATTCACACACAAAGCAATACTGTACAGGGAAAAAAAACTGTGGATGTGACCAACTAGATTTCAAAGCCATTGTGCCTTTGAACCTCAAAAGGTTCAAACACAGTTAACTTCAAACACAGAAAAGCACAGCAAAACTACAGAATTATGATTATCCTGGTCACCACCCTTTCCCCAGAAATCTAGCAAGAAAGCCAGCCTTTTCTTGAATTTGTGCAGCGGGTGGTGAACCAGAGGCACCCAGTGGGGCCATCATCAGTCCTTTTTCTCCTCAACAGACAGGAGCATACAACCAAGAAGATTTGTCTTCCAGGAAGAACAGCATTTATATAACATTTTTTAAATGGCAAAGCTATAGGGAAGAGGGACCTGGGGATAAGAGAGTAGGAAAAAGGGATTTCCTTCACGGGGATGGAAGAGCTCTGCACTTCAATCTTCGGGGTGGTATGCATCTATACATGGGGTAAATTGCATAGAATAAACACACACACACACACACACACACACACTCACTCACACACACAGGGCTGTAATTTGATGCATCTCTCACATGCATGCATACAGACCTTGGCATCTTCATCCTCAGTGCACCAGTGTTGGAGCTTCATTGGCAGAGCCCTACCTGGCGACTAGATCCATAACACTGTAAAGGGCTTATGATTGTGGTTAAGTTCTCTTCTGTTCTTTGCCATGTAAGAGCAGAGATTTGTCCCTTCTTGCTCGTTTGCTTTCTGCCACCTCATGAAACTGCAGCCAGAAAACCTTATCAGTCAGGGTTGCAGGCTCAAGTCTTCACAAAGACTGCTATAAGTTCATGACCAGTCTGGGTGACATAGTAAATTCTAGACCAGTCTGGGCTACAGAATGAGATTTAGGCTAGCCTGGGGTACAGAGTGAGACCTTATCTACAAACAAACAAACAAAAACACCAAAAACAAATAAAAAGCCTTTACCATATGTTGACACTTTGAATTTGAGAAATAATTTTCTGCTGTATAAATTACCCAGTCTCAGTTATTCTATGGTAGCAGCACAAAATGAACTCCCCCCATATGAATGCACATAAAAATTGGCCAAGCTGGAATAAGACCTGCAATATACTTAATAGTGCTTTGCAAATGGCTATCTTCTGGTTTTGATTTTGTAGTATAGTTATATAACGTGTCATCACTGGAGAAAGGTGGCTGAAGGGTGGATAGAACTCTGTACCATTTTTGAGACTTTCTGTGAGTCTATAATTATTTCAAAATAAAAAGATCCTTCAGGGTTGGAGAGATGGCTCAGTAGTAAAGAGCACTGGTTGCTCTTGCAGAAGACTCAGGTTCAGATCCCAGTACCCACATGGTGGCTAATAGTCATCTGTGATTCCAGTTCCAGGGGATCTGATGCCCACTTCTGACCTCCACAGAGACTGCAGGACGTGGGTGCACTCACATAGATGCTAGCAATATGCTCATAAAATAAGAATAATAAAATATTTTTTAAAAAGATCCTTCAGTCAGTGTCTCATTACGAAGATTTCCTGCTGTTGATAAGAGCTTTCCTTGGATTTTCATAATTAATAAGGGCAATATGCAATTTTATAAGCAATGTTTAAAATGTAATAATATTATTAATTTATTTGTGAGGTAGGATCTCACTATGTAGTCCTAGCTAGCCTGGAACTCACTATGTAAATCAGGCTGGCCTTGAACTCAGAGTTTTATGTGCCTCTCCCTCCTCTCCCTCCGTAGACTACTAGAATTAAAGGTGTGTGCCACTATGCAGTCATGCTCAGTGCTCTTATTCAATATTCAAAATCTTAATCCTCTGAGGGTGGATTTAACTTTGAATGGCCAGTGTCACCTAGAGTCAGCTATGGTGAATTAGGCAGATGACCAAGTCAGGAAAAACATTTTTTGGCAAAACCAAAGGGTCCTGAAAAATGTCTCACATTATGAAAATTGGGAACTGATTATAAAAAAAGAGTTCTCAGACTGCACTCAGGAAAGAACTGATATTGGTCTGCTCCCAGGGCGATGCTTATATAGAAACCTTCTGCTAAAGGTTCGACAAAATTTGTCTCAATTCTGGAGTTATGCTCTGAAAGTAAGCATTCTTGAAAATTTGCATGTTTGCTTTAAAAATCCTTATTACTGTATGAGATGGTGTCTTGCTCTACAGCCTCAACCAGCCTAGAATTCACTGTGTAAACCAGTTTGGTGCTACCTTGTTACCTTTCTGCCTCAGCCTCTCGAGTGCTAGTACTGCTGGTGTGCACCATCATGCCTGGCTAGTGGAAATACACACTTCCTTATCTGGTTTATAATGGGAAGCTCTTGCAAGTGAAAGCTTCATAAACTCTAGTCATGGTTGTAACTTCTTTAGTCCCTCTAGAAAAGGGAGGATGAACAAGTTCTACCACTAGTTAAGTAGGTAAACATTTGCCTTGATGAAGAGTTCAGCAGGTGCACAATTTATGGCACAATTTTCATACAGATCTTGCCCCTATATTCTGGCTTGTGTATCTGCAAATGGAAAATGGCATAGAAGCAATCTACATCCCTACTGTAAGCAGCCCACATTACGAGTGACTGAATTTCAGTCAAATCTTAAACCCTGGTGCCCATGTTTTAACTATGGTGCTTGTTTTTTTCCTTGAATGTTATATTATTTTATTTCCACTAGGAATTGTGGAGTTCTAAATATTATTAGTGGTTTACCACTTTGCACACATGTGTCCTATTATTTTTGGAGACATGTGGGGAAAGTGACCGGCCTCTTTTCTTCAACCCATTCATCTACCTGCTCACACAGACAGGCCCCTGTCTGTTTAAAGAGTTCAGAAGGGACCACACAGCGACTAAGAAATTTGAGTAGAAGAACTGGATCATGGGTATCTGGCAAAAAAAAAAAAAAAAAAGGAATAAAAAGCCTCTAGTAATTAGATTGTTTTGTCTTTAGTCTTAATTTACTGAAACAGTTCATCTAAAAATTAAGGCAACTTAGGATTCATGACTTTATTCTGTAATACCATTAAAGAATGTCTTGGAAAAAAGTATTTTCACTTATAAGGGTCAATAAAAATACATGAAAGTTTAATAGCAAACTAAGCCCTTTCCTTTTGAAATGCTATAAAAAATGGCAAAACTTGGGAGTTTGTGACCATAGTCTTAGTCTATGTAACATTATACATGTGAAATTGCATAAAGATTGAAAAAAAATTAAGATCACATTAAAACACTTACATTGTAAGTAAAACAAATGAAAGGAAATCCAAGCCCTTTTCATCTTCCATTTATTCTCTCATTGATTAGTCTTGCTACATTTAGTGAGCACCTACTGTGATGGATAAAAATCTGGTTCTGGGGGTGATGGAGATACATATGCTAATTAAAATGTACAGAGTACTTCAATGTAAAGATGAACTGATTAATACGAGGCCGCAGTTGAAGAGGTTGTTATCTAGGAGCGCCAAGGAAGGTTTCTCAGAGGACAGAGTGTCTGAAATAAGTTTTGGAAAAGGAACTTAATTTACATATGGAAACAGAACATGTGAAAGCAGCATAAAAGAGAAGGGCGTTTCCATTGTGCAAGGGAGGAAATGCTGCCGTCTCATGACACTGGACCAGTCCGGTACATTAAATGATCAGTGGCTTCTCTAGTCTGACCACCACAGTCTTGGGGTTCTTTTGCATTGCCTAGAACTGCTTTGCATGTGAGCAGTGGGAGCGCTGTAGACTGGCGCCTTTCAGTCAAGCATGTGGTCAACTGTTGAGATGCATTTAGATCTCCATACACCTTCCTACCATATTGTCTCCTAGTGGGAAAGTCCTATGAGAATGCAATTGTTCAAATGAGAGAGGATCAAATGAGAGAGCATCAGTGCCCATTCCTAGTATCTTCTTTGACAGAGAAGGAAGGAAAGGTACAGAGGGTTGGATACTAGCTGGAGCCAGTGGGATGGGTCTGGGAAAGAGGGAGAGCAGGCTTGGCAGATGAATGAGCTCTAAGGATTCACGGTGATGCTGCCCCACAGCCTTAGCATCAAGCCTTTCTTCACTCAAGGGACTAATCAGGTCTCAAGAACATCTCTGAGCTCTGGTTGGTCCTGGATTTCAGCCTCCTGCTAAATATTTCATAAGCCTCAACCATAACATTCCCAAGATCAGTATCTTTCTATAACTGGCTTGCTTTTTGGCTAATACTCCATTTCTCTGTTAACCTGGGCTTATCTTCAGAGTCACATTTTCTTTCTCTGCCACACTGATTATTACAGCCAGTCATTTCTCAAGGCTTGTGAGTTCTACACAAACTTGCCTCTTCTCTTTTCTTCTCTTGCCTGTTACTGTAACCCTCTACCATTGACATACTCTGATCTCTTGTGGTCTCTACCTCAGTCTTATTCACCAGTACACACTACACATTAACTTCCAAAAACCTTTTTTTTTTGTTTTTGGAAATGGAGTCTCACTGACTTCAAGCTTGTGATCCTCCTGCCTTAACCTCCCAAGTGTTGGGATATAGGCATACACCCTCTGTCTGTTTTCCGGAACCACTCTATGCTATCTATTACACTGAAAGCGATTATTTGCTACGTGAAGTTTGGTTTATAGTCTAATCTAGATCTTTACAAGATCAAACTTACTGTCTAAGTAGGTACCACAAATGTCCTGCATCTTGCTGTACTGATATCACAATCCATACCTGAGTATTTCTTTTCCTCTCTTCTCCATAGTCTTTGTCACATAAGATCTAGCTGAGACTTATAAAAACAAAAACAAAAACAAAAACAACTTCCTCAGGAATACTATCGCTTCATGAATATATGAATGAATATATGTCACTACATGGTTAACATGTATGGAGCATGTTGGGTGATGCTCTATGCTAATCAGGTTATATAAATAAGCAGCCATTTAATTCTTCCAGACACCCTAACAAAGCACACCCCTGTTTTTCAAATGGGAAAGCTAAAGAGAGTTTGTCAACATCATGTAAGTGGATGAACTAACATACAGTGTCAACCCTAAGAGGCCTCACCCCACAAGCCCTGGTTTCATCGTTCTAATCTGCCCTCAGTGAAGGACTTGTTCCACCATCCTTAATGATTTATTATGAATTCTACTTCAACCTTATTCTATAGAAACTCTTGTGAGCTGCCAGCTTCACAGTATCCACTATTAAGTATCCACTATATTACAAGTTACTTAAATGTAAGGCTGTACCTTACATTTTTGTATTTTCATAATTCCTTATAACCAATTGGCATTAAACTATTTTTTGCCTATTGAGTAAATTGATCATTCTGGCAGGTGAACAACATAGGTAAAGTAATTTGGAGTAGATTGTCTTAGTCTACTTACACAAAGGCAAGCTAATAAAGAAAAGAAACTACCCTAACCATCCATTCTTAGTGTAATGGATTGTGACATCAACAGGACAAGATGCAGGACATTTTCGGTGCCTGTTTAGATTTTGCCTTTGTGTCAGTCTAAGGGTGTACTTAGGCAAACTAAGACAGCCATGGCTTAACTAGATGACTTAATGTGGTACATCACTGCATTGAGACCTTTAAAATACTATATCCTCTGCCTCATATGGAATGATTGCTTTTTAATTATTAATTGGTGACTGCGTCACTTCTATTCATGTAATACAACCCAAGTTTTAGGCCAAGTAAGTAAATGGAAGTGTGCAGAAAACATGCCCATTTGTTCTCTTTTTAAAGACTTATTGTATTTTTTTTTATTGTATGTGTATGAATGTGCAGCACTCAGCTGTACGCTGCCTGCAGAGGCCAGAAGAGGGCATCAGATGCCCTGGAAGTGGAGTAACAGTTGGCTGTGAGCCACCATGTGGGTACTGGTAATCAAACCCCAGTCCTCTGAAAAAGCAACCAGTGTTCTTAATCACCAAGCCATCTTTCCAGCCCCAGGTTTGCTCATCTGAATGGGAAAACCTTTTAAATACAGTACCTAGAAATTATAACCAGAGGTTTTCTCTTATTTCAGCTACATGTGGATTATAGGTATTATT